>JASXTE010000005.1:27437500-28187500 GCA_030280995.1 Hemileia vastatrix
AGAAGATATCATGCAGAAAGGAAAAGAAGTGTGACACAATACAGGATGGAACAAGTATGTAATAATACAAATGCATACAGCCAGCAATGTTAGGATGTGATTATCAACAAGACTATCATATACTAGCATGGGAATGACACTATACTTTCGTCTAGCATGCAGATTTTACTTTAAAAGGAGCCAACCAATGACATACATAAAGTAAAACAGAAAAATCAATTTTTAGTGGTTTGCCAACTTCGCCATAAATAAGGGGAAACTCACAGATGAGAAAATGCCAATCATGTATTTTCAGCTTCTTCCAAGCCAATAAACTCCCATGGTTCTTGGCCGGTCTCATGAACAAAATCATTGAAATTGAAAGGTGGACATAGAGGCTACACATGGTTACAAATATTCAAATAATGAGTAAGGGCAATGATCCAACTTTGGTTCTATGTACTTTGACTTTGGAGCATGATTGCATGGATATTGACGTCATAAGGACCCATGATTTTAGATAAGATGACAGTGTGGATCTCCTTGATAGAATAGTTAGAGCGAAATTGCAAAGAACAATATCCTTTTCATATATATATATATATATATATATGAAAGTTTATTATATTCTGAACATCTTGACTGCACACCTCATAACTTTGAACAGAAAACACAAAACAGAATGACTGGAGAAAAGACAGGGAAAGGGCACCTGAAAAACGGTAGACCAGACAGAAGAAAAAGTATAAGGGTTTCAGCTTGACCACACTCACCTTTGGTTTGCTGCTGTCAAAAGGGACATTATCAGGCAGCTTGACATCCATATCATTTAGAGTAGACCATGTAAACATTGTTTGTTGAACAGCAAGCTGTAAAATGGAAGTAGAAGATTTGCCAAGGCTCACTGAAAGAAAGAAGAAAGAGAAGAAAAAAAAGAAAAAAAAGAAAAAAAAGAAAAAAAAAAAAAAGGAGGAAATGAACGAAAAAATCAAACCAAATGATTTACTTAAAGATGACGTACCCAAAATAGCCGCATTCACCCGTTCAGCCAGAAGAACTCTTCGACTAGGTTCAAGATAGCGTTTAATTGGACTATTCCAGGGATCAGAATACGCCAGTAATCCACTAACAGTTTCTAGCTCCTTGAGGAAAACGGATCGTTCAGCGACTTGAGGAAGACGTGAGACGTATAGATATAAGGTCTGGATTTGTTTGAGAGATTGAGTTAAGGCGATGGTGAAGTTGGAAGAGTTAGAGGGAACCAGAGAAGGATTTGAGACAGGGTTTTGAAGCTCAGTTCTGAACTGACCGACAGATGCATGATCGGCAGCAGAAGAGGGAGCGCCAGAGCGAATGGACTCGATAAAGAGTTGGATATGTAAATTGAGGGCAATGTGGGTGGGATCTAAGGAGACGGTAAGAGGATGAAGGGCATTAGGGCGTGAAGAGAGGATCTTAGGAGGGCTAGATGGGGCAGAGGAGCTCGATGGAGGGAGCAAAAGAGGGGGTTGTAAAGCAAGAGAGGGTGGAGGGGGTTCGGGGAAAGAGCCGATGACCTTGGGAAAATAACGCTTGATGAGATCGAATGCGTGAGCCAGATCGCCCGAGGTGATGAGTGACTGGATGGAAGCGCGCACGCGGAGAGCTTTCTCTTCCGCGGAGGACGAGACGAAGGGGAGAGCAGCGTGAGGGTCGGAAGAGGGAGAGTGGTGGTCGGGATTGGAAATTGAATTGGCCAATGCAACGGAAGATTGGACATATGAATGATGGGACAAATAGTCAAGAACCAGCGCACGGACCAAGGCCGGATCGATGGCGCTGGGGGGCGCAAAGCGTGAAAGGGTTGGGGCCATGACGTGTTGGGCTGGGCACGCGGAATTCTGGTCAGCAGGCTTGGGTTTCTGGCAAGCGACTTCCACCCAGCGATGCATATCCATCCATCAACACATTCATCTGCGCTATCCAATCGTCACCGTCCCCTTCCAGTATTCTAAATAGCTGCTGCTCATTTAAATATAAGCCCAACATGTCCAGCTCGGGGTCAGCTCTCCCAAACAGGATCTTCAACTTTTCTGAATCTCATCAAACTCTGCATCTGGGAGTAAGCACAGAAGTACTTTTATGGGCAAGGAAGCATTTGATCCCCTTTTTTTTTTCAAATCCCTCATACTCCTAATTGATAACCAAGCAGCCATCTACAACCTCTCAGCCTCTCCCACAGCTATTTTCAACTCCTCTGATTTCCACACCTTCTTACAGGAATTCTTGATATTGAAAGAAAAATCTGACAATTCAGCTTATACTCCAATGGATCCCTGGTCTCTTGGGCATCATCAAAAATGAAACAGTGGACTCACAAGCTAACAGCACTCATGCAATCTCTTCACTACACTTCTCTCCCACTCCTCCCTCAATAGCATATCTCAAATCATTTCTGAAATCACATTACAAATTACTGCTCACCAAATCTACTTTCCAATCCTCACTCCAAAAGCTCAGAGGGAAATATGCTCTACTACTCATGTATAATCTACTGTCCTTTCTCACCTACTTTCAAGCAGCTGTTTTTACCCAATACCTCTCAGGTCACTTCCCATTAAACAACTACCTGTTCCAATTCAAAGTAGTTGATTGTCCAATGAGTCCCAATTGCTTCACAAACAACAAGGACAACCCAGAATACCTACTTCTCTTCTTCCCAACCCATGCCAAAAACAGAACTAAATTAATCCAGTCTGCCACTAAACATAAAATACCTGTTAGAACTTCTACACTTCTATCTCCATCTCTCATCACCCCATAAATTTCCATTTTTTTGATATCTACTAATAGATTTACTAACAACTTGACCCTAATTGGTTAACTTTATTGCCCATTTTTTTCTTGCTCCATGTGCTGCTCCTCCTTTTGTACTTTACAATTAGGAAATCCCCTTCATGCCCCATGTTGGTTGAGTTTGTATGAAAATAAAATAAAAAATAAAAGGACATATCATGGAATCTGACTAGAACCACAATATGCTTATTGAGGCACCCAACATGTTGCTTCAAAAATTTCCTCCACCTTCTCTTCCAGTTCTGCTATCTACCCTGGTCAATAAATGCCCCCCTTTTCTGCCTGACTCTCCCCCTACTGATAACTACCACCCTGAGGCCCAAGTACAAGATGATGAAATGCCCATTCTAAGCCCTCCATCATCACCTCAGGACAAAATCTTACTTCTAACTACTGACACAACTCCTCCTCACTCACCTATGTTTCTTCCTCAATCTTATCAACACCATCTCCTCTCCTACAAGGTTAAATAACTACCCTGAAACTAAAAAGCATTGCTAAGCCTCCCCATCCATGAAAAACCCATCCTCAGATGTTCTCCTCTCAGGAAGTCTACTCTGGCCCCATGTCACACAGTAGCAGATCCACCTCCCACTTAGACCTCTCAACCCTTTCAAGGACAACTAACTTTATTTCTCCATCCATAATCCAGAAAACTCATCCTCCAGATTTGGACTCACCACTGCACCCTAATCTCCTCTCCCCACTGCAGTTAATTCTAACTCACCAGAGGCCCAGATTGTCTGACTGATTGGCCTAGATTGCACAAATGACCCCAGTGCCCTGACCTCATACCTCAAAAATTTATTGGAAGCCATCAGAGACCTTCTGTAGAAAAGTACTAGAATTACCATCCACACTACTACAATGGCTCAAATTAGAGCCTTAGCCTCAGCTCTCACCCCACTTACTGCACAGTCAACATTCCACCCATCCCATCCTACTTCCACACCAGAATATATGAATTCCATCAACATAAACTTGAAGCCATTTTAAATGAACATTCCATTAAAGAGCACAACCTCCAAAAAACCTCTGGCCACACATTCCCTTCCTTTTCCTAAGCCACTTCAGTAGGCATACCAATCTAGAAAACCCCCCCAACCATCCTCCCAACCCCACCCAGCTCCCCCCCCCCCTCATTTACAATCAAGAAGGCTAACCCAGCCTTCCAAGTACTAAAATACCTTCCCAACCCCAAACTACTTTCATTTATCAACAACTGCATTTCTACCAAGAAGATTGTTAATCCCTCATCAAAAACTGAAGTAAGTCTCAAAGGGGTCATGCACCATAAATAAAAAGAACTGAAAATAATCACTTCCTCAACCAAAGACCTCTCTTTTCTCACCAACCCCTGGAGAGAGCAGATTCTACAAAAAAAAAAAAATAATCTACAAAAGCCCAAACTTCCCCCTTTTTGCTCAAGTAATTCCTAATTATTTTGAACTAAATAAACAAGCATGTATCAACTCTATAATAGGGGGTGTCAGTTCTGGCAAATCCGCACTTAAATTTGACCAAATCGGCACTTAAATAAGTGCGGATTTCCAAAATGCACTAGCCCCAATACTGGTGGATTTCAAAATGAAATAAGTCACTTATTCCACTCAAATCTGCACTTTCACAACCAAAACTGCTGATTTCACCATCAAGTCCCATTTCACTGATTTGTCAGCATCATCCCATTCATACGCAGCACTCCGCAGCATAACACTTCATAACTCAAAACATTGTACATCACTTACATCTTCATATCATATCATATCAGAGTTATGCCTTCCTCACTTTCAAATCGTGATAAATTACATAAAGCAATGACTTTCATGGCGCTTGAACTGCTCTTGGACTCTGATTGCGATTCTGATTTTGATCTAGAAGAAGATTTTGTCTATTTATCAAAAATGGCCACAAAACGTTACCTTCTTCCCAGAAAGCCTCAAGTACTTCATACCCCCAAGTACACCATCCAAACACTTCTTAAACTATCTACACCCAGTTTTAGACAGCTTTTCAGGACTTCTCAGGAATGTTTCCTTAAATTGCTTGAGCTTATTCAGGATCATCCCATATTTCACAATAATTCTCAAAAAGAACAACAACATCCTTCAATTCAATTGGCCATCACACTATGTCATTTGGGTTCAAATGGTAATGGAGCTTCTTTGAAACGTTTAGAAAATGTCTTTGATTTAGGGTATGGTTCTGTTAACACTTATACCAAACAATGAATCACTGCCATCAACTCCTTGTAATCTCAACTTCTCACCTGGCCAACAAAAGAAGAGCAACTTGAATCATCTCAGGTTATGCAAGCAGAGGGCTTCCCAGGATGTATTGGTTTTGTTGATGGTACTGCTATTCCTTTGAGCCAGAAACCTGCTCAAGGTGGAAACAATTAATTTCACATTCTCGTCAAAAATTTTCACCAAAATATTTACAAGTCAAAAAAAATTCCATATCTGTTTTAAAAAATTGGCAATACTCTCCCCTGCATTTTATTGAAGCAAGGGGTGGATATCACCAAAATTTTTCTAAGTCATCAATTTCACATGTCAGATTTGAAAATTTGGCAATACCCCCCCCCCCCCCTGCATTTTATTGAAGTAAGTGGTGGAAGTCATCTAAATTTAATATAATTACATAAATTATTAAAAAAATATCTAATATATATCACTTTCCCTAGTTTAAAGTAATGACAATCCCTCAAGCCAAAATGCAGACCAAGTCTAGAAACAAAAGTTTGGGACTTTCCACAGGTATAGGCTAGAGAAACCCCATGAAACAAATAAATGTTTTCATGATTACCATTTATACAACACAAGGTCGCGGGCCCGTTACTTTAGTTGAGGAAATTGATACATAAAAAATATTTATTAAAAATTTACGAAAAAATATAAAATTTTCAATGACAACTCTAATCCCTATACTTGTTGGATCTAAAAGAAGTTTTTTTAAATCGATTAACTTTACCTTCCTTCATTACCTTATTGATTCTTTGAATCAACTTATGACTGATTTGAAATGAGCAACCAAAATGTGTTAAATCTTGACAGGATTCCAAACCAGGAGGAGCTTTGGTCGTTTGATGATTATCCTTAGAAAAATTCCAAATAGTTTCAATGATACCATTTCCCAAACCAAAATCAATGATGCACTGGTGGTCTGGAAAATATAAACCACATCATTTGATTTTAGCTGGAGATGGTATTGGTTGGCCAGTAATTGGTTTGATATATGAGAATATACCAAAAGTAAGAAAATTGGTGTCCTTGGTATCGGTGTGAATTTTATTGTGAAATTCAGAATGAGTGATAATAACATTAGAAAATAAAAGATATTCATGGCTGATATCTTCCCATTTGGTGTCACACCAATTCGGTATTCCAACTTTGGTTGCAAGTTCATGATTTTTTTCAAATGCTTTATTACAGTGCTTTTTGAGTCAAAGAGCAAGAAAAGAGTTAAAGGAAGGTAGAGTGTCCCATAAGCAAAAATCTTCATCTTTTTGAGCTTTAGTGATATTCTTGAGCAACGAATATATGCCTAGATAATAATCTTATAAGAGTTTCAGAATCCTTATCCTCTAAATATGCAATATAAAAATGTGAAACAAGACAAGTGAAATTTGGAAAAAAGGCTCAACTTCAAAGGTCAAAATCTCAGCAACCACTGAACCTAATTCAAACCTGTTTGAGGGAAATGAAAGATATGCTTTAGTAGAATCTTCAGTTAAAGGACATGTGATTTAAATAAACCTAACCCTAATTTGTTACATAAAAAAATGAAATAAAAATTTAAATTGGGAAAAAAAAGGCTCAACTTTAATGGTCAATATCTCAGCAACCTCTGAATCAAATTCAAATCTGTTTGTGGGAAATGAAAGGTAGCCTTCAGGAGAATCTTCAGTAAAAAGAACATTAGATTTGAATAAACCTAACCCTAATTCCGAGTCTGATTTTCAAAATTTTACAAAAACTTGAAAAGTGGTAATGAAGATGAGATCAAAAGGAGTTTTATAAGTTCACTGTTATCCAGATAAGAGTCATACATATATTTAAGTATGAAGTTTCCATAAAAGGAATGAGATATCATATAGGCATGAAAAAAAGGAGACAAAACTTACCTTGATTGAAAAGTAGGAAAAATAGAGTGAGAAAGATTGATGTTGGAATTGTGGGGAAATTGAATATGGAGTAAGTGAAATGCATAAAGGATGTGTAATGTATGTGTTTCAATGAAATGGAGCCAAAAAAAAGTGAAATAAGGGAAAGGGGGGATAATGACCATGCCAAGGAGGGATGAAGAATAGGGTGATGGAGCTAAAAAAGAAAGTAAAGAGGGAGAAAAAAAAAAGGTTAATTATACCATTGAAATCCAAAATAACCACTTACAAAAAAAAATTTAGATAAAAAAAATAAAATAAACAGAAAAAAACAAAAAAAATTATAATTAGTAATCAAAAAATCAAAAAAAAAGAATAAAGTGACTTACCTGGAGAGATGAGATGACAAAATGAATGAAACCAAATTGTTTGAGGGATGTTGGAGGAGAATAGGAAAAGGATATGAGGGATGAATGAAAAAAAAAAAATCACTGACAAAATATGTGATTTCAGAAAATATGCAATTTCATGTTGAGCTGGTGAAAGAAAACCAATGAGCCATCCAAAAAAAAAAATTTCACCATAAATTCCAAAAAAAAAAATGAATATGCAACAAACCAAAATACCAACCCAAGTGAATGAAGTACACAAAGAGGACATTTGGAGAGTACAAAATGGTATAGGAAAGAAAGGGATGATGTGGCCAACATGTGGTTTTGAAAAAAAAATCACGAAAAAAGTGCTGATTTGAGGTCAGAACTGACACCCATAGAAAAAAGATTAAGAAGTAGAAGAAATAAGTAAAAAAGAATGTAAATATGCCTGGTCAAAATATTGAAAATGTCAGGAAGGGGTGTGTGCCAAGGATTGATGGGTAGGTAGCGAGGAAGGTCAGTGTGTCACATGTGACAGGGGTGTTTTGTGGCCAAAATGTGGTTGTGAAAAAAAACGGGAAAAAAGTGCTGATTTGAGGTCATAACTGACACCCTTTTTTGAAATAAGTGACTTTTTTGCAAAATTTAAGTGCTGATTTGTAAGTGCTGCTTTGGTTTGAAATCCGCACTTAAGTTAAGTGCAGATTTGCCAGAACTGACACCCCCTAATAGAAGAGATCCATGGCTCTCTCAAATCTCTCTATAGGATCTCATAGTTGAGATTCCCTGAAGCCAAGGCAGAGAAAAATCACTCATATTTTCTTCTACCTTTCCACAATAAATCTGATGCTGATAATTTTGTTTCTCCTTTTCCACTTCACCCACTCATAGTTGAAGGCTAGCTTTGATTCATGGAAGCTTTCAATCATGAGAGGAGTACTTGTTTCCAGTGCTGGTGTAAGGGACACTTTTCAGTTCACTGTTCCAACTGTTCTTGACATCACAAAACCAAAACTCTGCAAAGCACCAAAGCTTTCAGCACTAGTTTGCTTTTTTTTGGGGGGTCAATGCACTTCCACATGACCACTCTCTTAAAATCTCCCTTACCTCACTCCCCATCCTTCTTGAAAATCTGCATCCCTCCCCCCTTATCTTTCACCTCCCTCATATGCCAGCTTTCCCTCACAATAATCCATGATGAGAGAAAAAACTATGTAGCGACTAAACCCTTCACAACTTTTCTCCTTTTTTTGACTCAATTGCCATCAAACCTTCAATTTCTTTCATTTCATCTTTCATGAACCCTATACTAACAATGTTGACATCCTTGTGTATCAGGTGCCATTCCTATTCCCCAACCACTTTACACCTTTTCAAGCCAAGGGATGCCACTTGATCACTCCACTTAACTCCCCCCCATCTTTTCCACCATCCCCCATTCACTGCTGTTTCTATGTTAACAAGAAACTCCCTATTTTTTTGTTCCCTTAATGACCTAGCATGTCGCTTGACCTTTCACTCCTCTTAAGTAACCTATCCCACTCTCCAATTTTATGTGTTAACTTATATAACCCCAATTCATCATTCTATACCTCTAAATATATTACTCAATTCTTTTCTCCTGATTTCCATCTCCCTACCCTCCTATTTTCTGACTCAAAGCTTCATCATGATCTATGGGCTGATCCCACCAAATATTGCTCCAACCACCCCATATCTTCTTTTTTTTATAGACACTTTCTCTGATCTAAAAATAAAATTAGTCTTGCAATCTGGAATCTCCAGATATTTAAACACCAGAAACTTCACCTTGGTGATAAATCTAGTGTTTTCTAATAGCCAGGTGGAAGACAAGGTGATTACATGCATTAAATACTAAGACAGATCTCTCTTGCATTTCTCAGACCATAGATCAATTTCCACCAGAATTCTTCTCTCTCCACTACCCCCCCACCACCAAAGGTAAGCCTTTCAGAATTGAAAAAGGTTTGATGAGTTGTCTCTCCATACTTCTCTATCTTCCTTCTCCTCTATCTCTTCCCTCCCTCCCCCCCTCCTCAATAGAATTGGCTGTGAAAAAAGTCACTTACCTATTTTTCAAAATAATGGAAGACTTTCTCCTAGTTAAGAAGCCAGACTCATAGTGTCTCTCATGGTGGAACCACAGCATCTTGGATCCCCTAAAGAGAGACTGCTACCAAGCCCCCCCAAAAAACTAAGGCAATCCCCTCCAACACACCTTGAATCTGAGTTTATTCTAGTAACAAAAGTCTACTGTTCCAAAAAAGAATTCTGGTACAAACTACATGGGTGCAGAAAACTCCTTTCATTCACCCCACACACCCTCTTTTAACCAGATCAGTTCCTTTCACAAGCCACTGAAACAAGGACTAAGCCCCCTCTCATGAACCAAGATGGATCACTTGTAATTGACAATCTACTGAAGTCCCACATGATTTTTGAGGGTGACTAAGTAGCAACTATCTCCTATGATATCACAGATCTTATCTCCCCTCCTCCTCCATCAATACTCCCTTCACCCCATTCACAGACCAAGAGCTCACTACCACTCTTCTGAAAACTAAGAAGGGAAGAGTTCCTGGACCAGATGGGATCCCTAACTCTTTATTACACTGAAACCTCTCAGCAGTTTTGAAAATACTCCTCCTAATATCTCAAAGATGACTTTAAAATAACCACTATCCTTCTACCTGTAAAGTAGCTAGGATGGCTATCATACCGAAACCAGGCCTCTCCAATTACTCAATCCCAGGGGAATATTTCCCTATTTCCCTATTTCCCTCCTCTATTTCATAGGAAAATTTCTTGAAGCACTTCCCACCAAATTCCTCTCCTGTTACATAGAAACAAGTAAAATACTCCCTGACACACACTACAGGAGTCTCCTCTTCAGGTGCACCATAGATGCACTCCTTCACCTCACAACTTGGACCAGAAAACATTTGAGGAAAGGAAAACTTGTTGGGACTCTCTCACTCAATGTGAAGGGGGAATTTATTTCAGTTAACACTGCAATACATTCTCAAATTATTTACTCACTCACCTTCCCATACAACTTAATAGTGCTTATTATACAATCACTAGTGGGAAGGAAGACTAGAATTTCTTTCTCCACCTACAAATCTCCAATCTCATTCCACCCAAAAGAACTTCTCCAAGGGTCCCCTTTATACCCCATCTTATACATTGTGGTACATATTTCACATTAATGAATCAATTGTCTCATTCTCTAGCAAGCACAAAAAAGGGGTCTTCCAAAGTGCAGAAAAGGTAGACTCTTTGCATTCTGTTTTTTAGTGCAATATAGATATATAGGCTGCAGCAAGCAGAAAATAGAGGAAATTACATACAAAAGTAATACAGCAAGATTACAGTATGTATTTGGGTTAATAATGACTAGTATTAAAAGAATAGTATAGGCTTAGAAAGAAGTGTAAAGTGGTGGTACAGGGTTCACCCTAAGATAGGTGCAGTGGCACATATAAATGAACCACAGGTATCTGTTTCTGTTAGCCTAGAAGCGTTCAAAGAATGGTTAAACACAGTTCTAGGAAAATAAGTGAATCAACAAACAAGAATATATGCAGCACTCATAGATAAAAAAAGTTAAGTTAAGATGGTAAACAAGGAAGGGCTCTTACTAAGTGCTGAGGGATTCACAATAAGTGGATACTCTCACAGCAAGTGCACATTTTATAGTAAGTATGGAAGGTGTTACAAAACTTACTATGTAGATAGGTATCTCAGGAAACTTAAGGTATGTAAAGATAGGTGTGGTGTAATGTGCTAATAGTAATACTTTACACAAATATTTAGGCATGATTAGTTAGAAAAATACTTATGCTTACAATTTACCTTGAATCATGAGATTATTAGTCTACCATTTGATATACCTAGAGCTAGCACTGAGCTTGTGCAAGGGGGCCTGTAGTTAAAGAAAGAATTAAGAAAGGAAACTGATCATATAGGATATATAAAGAAGAACACACTCTCTAAAGAAGGAGAAGAGTAGATCAGAGTAGAGAAATATACAAAAATTATAATATATAAGTAGAATAGAAATTTAGAATAAATAATATATATATTTTATATTTTTGTGTGCACAACAGGGCTACATTGCCAGAATTAATATTGTAGAGTTGTTAAATTGCTAAAGTAAGGATAGTATTAGATAGAGCACTTCAAGAGGAGTGACTGAGGATACTATCACTTACTGAAAATAGGTCTATCTATTCAGAAGATTACTTATTTTAAATATATTAACCAGCTTCTTTTGTTTATTTTCAATATATCTCTCACTCTTCCTTCTCTCACAACACTTACACATTATTAAACAGGAGAAAAAATCCCTGAACTAGATGTCTAGTTCAGGTTTTTGTTGCAGGGTATGACTCTGGGCCTGATTTGTGGAGTGACCCTGTTTTACCCCATCTTTTTTTTTGTTTTTCTGACATTGGCATCTCATTTGCTCATGTTCTCTCATCTTCATGGATTCATCCAAAAAATATATTTGCACCTCCTGTTCCATTCTCTTAAAAGCATATCCACACCAGACCACCTTAATCCTCTTCCAAAGGCAAAAAGTAAGGTGGGCTCAAAAAGTGACATTCAATGGATTGTTGAAAAAATACACCTAGGAATATAAAAGAGTCACAAAGCTGATCTAGACATCCAGTTCACCATTTTTTACCCTGTTTTACAATGTATTTAAAATATTAGAGTGGCAGGCACTTCTTTTTAAGGTATTTGAGAAAGGAGAACCAACACATCTCAGATTGTGTCTATAGCTTAGTATTATACAACTCCCTTATTTCTACAACATCATATTAAATTCTGAACTCTAATCTCTTTCATACCTTTCCCCTTCATCACTAGAATTACGTTAGCCATATAATGTGGTGTATCTAGCATAATATAAAGACCCTAAAAAAGTGGTTAAAGCTCACTAATATCTGCGAAAAAAGGCAGTGAATGTAAGAACGCTTAGTAGAACGCTTAGTTATTTCTGTACTATTATTATATTCTATTTTTATTCCTTTATTTTAGTAGATGTTCACTTTACATGTGTAGACGATCACGTCTTTTTGTGGTGTTCTTCTTTTTGCTATTCAATCATCTACACCCATACTGAGTGAGTCACTGATTTAAATATTGGGTTATGTTTCTATTTTTCCCGTCTTTTCTTTCTCGCTCAATAATATTATCTATTTTATTTGACTAGGTCAGACATAGTTATTTCTAATGATTCTTACAATTATTAATACTCTATTTGTTTTAATTAGGTAACAGCGGCAAAGACCACTTTAAGGGGCAGTTCGTATATTAACGTCTGTCTTATTTTTACTCATAAAAGAACCAGGGTTGCTTTAGGTTATGGGCCAAGTGCCTCAGTGAATTTCATCAAACGATTCATTTACAATTCCATCACCAGCTCCCTCAAGTTATTCTGATCATTCTTCAACGAGTTTTGACACGGCTAGACCTCCATCGCCATTAAAAATGGATCCTAATACCGAAGCTTTTGGTGATACTCTCAGAAACATTCCCGTCCTCAGTGTCAATAATTTTCACAAATGGAGGATAAGAATGAGAGCCCTACTTACTTATCAAGATCTCAAAAATCTTGTTTTTGGTCTAGAGTCACCGCCACTCCAAGATGCCACTCAATTTGTCAAGTTGGAATTTCAAAAAAGGGCTGATGAAGCCACGAATATTCTTATTTCAAAACTAGATGCAGCCAATATAGCTGCTTTTGTTACCGATGATGACATGGACAAGCCATGGCAAATATGGACCAAGTTGACAAATAAATATGCTGCCTCTGATGCTTCTAATTGTGCGTCAATTTTTGCCCGCTATCATGATGTTAAGTGTCAAGAAGGAAACCTCATGGGCTTTGTCAATGATCTGCAAACTCGAATCAATGAGCTTGGATCTGTGGGGGTATCAGTGGAAAGCGAAAATGAAGCTCACCGATTATTGAGACAACTACCTGAATGTTATTCCACTTACAAGGCCTTAATCTTACATGCTTTTGAAGTCACTCAAACGCATCTGTCTGTCTCTAATCTTCTTTCCTGACTGGCACGATTATCTACTGAAATTGAGTCAGAAAATTCCTCTGATTCTCATTCCGCACTCTTGAATAAAACCAAATCGAATCAAAAACCGAAATGGGAATATTGTCGAGATGGAAAGCATTATCCCAAAGCCAAACATTCGGAAGAAGATTGTTTTCAGTTGCATCCAGAGAAACGGAAAAATCGTAATACTGCAGCTACTTCAAAAGTGGATGACGAGGTGCATGCTAATATAATCTGTGGCCCTGCTAAAATCTTCAAAGCAAATATTTCAAACTCCTCTTTAAATAAACTAATATTTTACAGTGGAGCCACCGTTCATATGATAAAACAACATTCAAATTTTAATTCTTACAGCCGTTTTCATCGTCCAATCAAACTTGGAAATGGTTCAATCATCTACAGTTTGGGAAAGGGATCAGTTAGCTTAGTCACCCCAAGCGAAGTCATTACCTTGACCGATTGCTTGCATGTGCCACAGATCAGTCAAAATTTAATTGGCATTGGAACATTCATCTCTCACGGATGCAAACAACAAACAGATTCTAATGGTTTCATGAAAATAACGAAAGCCAATGAAGTCATCTTAGATGGAAAATGGGATGATCGTGAAGGACTTATTGTTTTGAACGCAGATTTTGGTGAGCAGAATTTTCCCTGCATAAAATCCTTTCTTGCATCAAATTCAAAGACTATATGGCATTATAGATTAGGACACTCGAATTTGCAATATCTAGACAAAATCCAATCAAAGCTCGGATTCAATTTTTCTGGAATTCTTGATTTTTGTGAGCCCTGTGTTAATGTAAAACATGTTCATAGTCCATTTACTGGTGTTGTACCTAGAGGAACATGATTCTTAGAATATCTTCATTGAAATCTTAGTGGAAAAATTTCTCCACCCTCTTATGGAGGAGCATCCTATTATTTTAAAATTACAGACTCTTATACTTCTTTCCGTTTTGTCTTTCTTCTACCTCAAAAATCTGATACATTCAAAACACTTTTGCAATTTAAAAACCAAATCAAAAATGTTTCAAACCTTAAAATTGCAAATTTTGTGTGTGACGTAGGTAGTGAGTTCATAAACAAAGACTTTAAACAACTAAGTATTAAATATGGCTTCAAAATGATTGTAACCTTGCCCTACAAGCCTCAACAAAATCCAATTGCAGAACGTGACAATCAAATAACTACTGAGATGGCCAAAGCGCTCCTTTTTCATGCAAAAATGCCCATCTAGTTTTGGGGTGAGGCAGTTAATACTGCAATTTACTTGGAAAATAGATTACCCTCATCTTAAATAAATTTTGAAACACCGTACAACATGAGATTTGATAAGGACCCAAAACTTAGTCACCTCAAAGTTTTTGGTTGCACTGCGTATGCCTTAATTGACAAATCTAGGAGGGGAGGGAAATTTCAACCAAATTCAGCCAAATGTTGTCTTCTGGGTTACGCTGAAGATGTTAATTCATATTGTTTACTCAGACTTGACAACAGATCAATCATATATTCACACAATGTAGTATTTGATGAATTTTCTTTTCCACTCCAGGATCTTTCACCTGAACGTCAACTGTCTGAAATTTTCATAGATGACGTAACCACAATGAATTGTGAAAATTATAATTCAATTCAATCAGATGTTACTTCTTCACAAGAAAATCAGGATCCTTCAAGTGAAGTAAGTACACCTATTAATAAATATTGGGATTATCGCCTCACTTCCAACAAAGCTCTAAAAGATATCAACTCATCAATTGACACAAGCAATATCATTGAATCTAATCGGCGCAGAATTCCAAGAAAGTTGAACTCAGCAATTGAAATCAAAAATTATTTATCAAAGACAATTTCAATCAATTCTCATTCGCTACATGACATTGTCCCTGACATCTATTTGTCTGATCCACTTACTTATTTTGAGGCAATCAATCGAGTAGATGCTGATTCGTGGCATGATGCAATAAATCAAGAACTTAACATGATAAAGACTCAAGGTGTTTATGAAATTGTTGAACTTCCGTCAGAAACTCCTGCTATAGGTTCTGTTTGGGTTTTTAGAATTAAAAGAGATGCAGATGGGAACATTCAAAAATATAAAGCTTGTTTATGTGCCCAAGGTTGTTCCCAAAAGGCTGGAATAAATTATTTTGAAACTTTTACTCCGACTGGCCGCCTTACAACTTTGCGAGTACTCATCATTCTTTCCACCCGTGAAGACTGGGATTTCATTCAAATGGACGTCAAAGGAGCATTTCTTTATGGAAAACCTGATGAAGAAGTTTACATGAATATTCCTCTTGGCATGGAAAAACCTCCTCATCTTAAGAAACCTGTTTTGTTACTGAAACGCTCTTTGTATGGATTAAAGCAAGCTTCAAGATGTTGGTATACAGAATTGTTAGATTTCTTTAACTCTCTCAATTTTTACCCATCTGCTGCGGATCCTTGTCTATTCATTCATGAAAGTAAAACTCATCCTTGCTATGTTCATGTAAATGTTGATTATCTCTCCATATTTGGTAAAAACATATCTTGGTTCAAAGACGCAATTAAGTCAAAGTTCGATATGGAAGATCTTGGAAATGCAAAGTTCATATTGGGAATGAGAGTTACAAGAAATTGTAGCAAAGGAACTCTTTCTTTATGTCAAGATCAAGAAATTAAGGATTTACTTGCCTCGTACAATATGTTAGATTGTAAACCTTCAAACACTCCAATGCAAATGAACACTCAACTAATGCCTGCTACTGAGGAAGAGATTAAAACTTTTTCACAATTGAACATCAATTATCAAAGAGCTGTTGGAAGGCTTAATTACATCACACAAGCTACACGTCCTGATATTGCGTTCATTAACAGTCAACTTGCTCAACACTTAAATAGTCCTGGCATAAAACATTGGCTTGCTTTCAAAAGAGTTCTTCAATATTTAAGAGGAACAATACATTTATCTCTTTCTTTTCATTCTGATTCTACTTTCATCAATGAAGGGCACTGAAGTTACTCACTCCCAAATGGTTTTGATGACACTGATTAGGGTGGATGTCAAGTAACTAGACGTTCAACCACTGGTTATGTGTTCATTATTAATGGCACTGCAATTAGTTGGCGCTGTAAGAAACAACCAACAGTTGCTCTCAGTACTACCGAAGCTGA
This sequence comes from Hemileia vastatrix, assembly GCA_030280995.1. Classification (NCBI taxonomy): domain Eukaryota; kingdom Fungi; phylum Basidiomycota; class Pucciniomycetes; order Pucciniales; family Zaghouaniaceae; genus Hemileia; species Hemileia vastatrix. The sequence continues at coordinate 27,454,060 of JASXTE010000005.1, forward strand.
ATCCAAAGCAACTGTAGATGCAGAACAGGAGGCTATATGGATGAAAACCCTTTTTAGCCATCTAGGCTTTGACTGTAAATCTTCATCCAAACTATTCTCTGACAATCAAGGATGTATTGCATTGTGCAAAAATCCCATTTTTCATGCCAGAACTAAACATGTTGAGATACAGTTTCATTGGATACGGGAACAAGTGGCATCTGGAAAGATTGATCTTAAATACACTCCTTCTTCTGACATGATTGCGGATTTTTTTACCAATGCCCTAAGTAAAGAAAATTTTAAATTCTTCATTACAAAGATTGGTTTGGGAGATATGATTGATAGCAAGGAGGGGTGTAAGAACGCTTAGTAGAACGCTTAGTTATTTCTATACTATTATCATATTCTATTTTTATTCCTTTATTTTAGTAGACGTTAATGTCTTTTTGTGGTGTTCTTCTTTTTGCTATTCAATCATCTACACCCATACTGAGCGAGTCACTGATTTAAATATTGGGTTATGTTTCTATTTTTCCCGTCTTTTCTTTCTCGCTCAATAATATTATCTATTTTATTTGACTAGGTCAGAAATAGTTATTTCTAATGATTCATAAAATTATTAATACTCTATTTTTTGTAATTAGGTAACAGCGGCAAAGACCACTTTAAGGGGCAGTTCGTATATTAACGTCTGTCTTATTTTTACTCATAAAAGAACCAGGGTTGCTTTAGTGAAATTTGGCAAAAAGGATGCCACAGTCTTTGTTTCCTCTAAAAACAAGTGGATTCTCTTTACAAAACAAAAACATCACATATATTCTCCCCCCTTTCTCACCTTTAATTTGAACCTATTACACTCTTCTCCTACCCTGAAGTGGCTAGGAGATATTCTTGACCCCTCTCTGCCCTTCATCCCCAATGGTAACAAGCTAGTAGCTGCCAGCCTCTAAGTTGAAGCCTAAATACACATTTTAGCTTCCTCAGGTTAAATTATCCCACAAAAACAGTACATCACACTGATTTCCTCTCTAGTCCATTCCATAAAAGACTATGTTAAAATCTTATGGAAGAGCCCTAAGAAGAAATATTTCACAACTTGCCTTCTGTAGATGGTAGACAATAAAACCCTCAGAAGAGCTTTGGGCTGCTTTGGAACCACCCATCAAGCCTCCTTATCCACGGCTCACATTCTCTTTGTTGCAAAAATTTCCTTTATCTAGTCTTCAAAAAAGAATGGGAAAGACTCCTCACTATCTCATCCTTTAACCCCATGGCCAAATCTCTTGTATCCTCCCCTCTTCTCAAAAAACACCATCATAAACTTTAAATCCTCTTCAACTCCAATACTTTCCCCTCTCACTCCCTCTAGGCAACTTGGACTCAAGACACCCATGCCTTCTCCCTCCCTAGTTCTCTTCATTTCTTGTATCACACATTGGAAGAATAAAGGGAATGCTATGGCCTGAGGTAATCAACTTAAGCAAAAATAGTCCTACTTCCTCCTATTTCCTTTACAAAGATGGTTCTAAATCATGATCAGGAAAATTTTTGGCAGAATTTAACTCTTGTCAAAGCTTAAACATAGCGGTGTGGTCTTCCAACATTGGCAGAGGCCTTTGTTGGTCTGTTTGGTGCTGTTTGTGTATGTCTTAATTGACATTGGTTGAAGAATTAGGTGTATTTTTTTTTCAGTGAATATTGGGATTATGGGTATGTGGTTACTAATATTTGATAGCCCCGGTTTTTCTCTATATTTTATATCTTGATGATATTTTTCATATTCCAAGTTTTAAGGGGTCATTTACTCACTTTTCATTTCTAAAAGATAGCTGTTTAATTTTGTTTTTTGTGTTTTACGGGCTAACATTAAGTCTTAGGGTTAAGTTCTTAGTACCATTAAGTAGAGCTAATTTGGCTCTACTTTTTATGTCACAATGTTGTCATAGCTTAATTTTGTGGTTTAAGGGTTTTAGTAGTTGTGGTGGATTTTTCTAAGTATTTTGGGCTTTATTGGAGGTTTTTAGTGGTTTTCTGGCTTCAGGGAGGTCCGGCCACCTTGGTTATTGAAGGCTGGGGAGCGTTTCTAGAGGGTTTTTATTCAATTTGGCTGTCAAAAGCACCAAATTAGTTGCTGTGCATGGATTTTTTAGGTGGCGGTCTGTGTGTACATACTGAATAAGACAGTTTGGGGAAACTTTAATTATCATAAAACCATCTGGTAATTATATCATTGTTTCTCACTCAGTTTTCACTGTTTTTTTGGCCACAATTGGCTGTGTTTGTTGCAAGGTTAGTTCTTCATTTAACTCAACTTTGGCAACTGGTTTCTCTGGTGTAGCTTTGCAACCTGCATCAAGTATTCTTGCTGTTTTCTGTGCAACAAGTTCACATTATTTTAGTTTTCTGGTGTGGATTTTTCTGCATTTCAGGTTTCAGGTTCTTTGGTTATCAGTGGTCTGCTATTGGCTATTGTCTTGGCTTGTAAAGCAGTCAAGAAGTGTGTTGGAAGGGGTGTAGTAAAAGTCTCTAATTTGCTGTAGCAAGTAAATCTCACCTGGTATTTCTCAAAGGGACAGGGGTTTTTCTCTCCAGTTTTACTCCAACTCCCTTGGTAAGGCCTATAGCTAGTACTATAGGATTGTCTACAGGGTAAGGCTGGGAGTTCAAAACCTATATTCTGTATTTGAATAAGAGTTATATGGAGTCCTCCTAGTCCTACAGATTTTTCTGAATAATAAATTTCACTCTCTTTTAAAATAACTAATAATCCTTACTAATAAACAATCAGTTATTAAAACACTATCTTCCCCTTCACCATCCACCTCTAACTCACAAGTATTCTTCTCAATAACAGACACAGTTTCTATAATCCTGAGTGGAAATCCTTCACTTTTTCTTTTTCTTGGATAGGGCTCTGGCCACATGGTGATTTGGGGAAATGAAATAGAAGAAAACTTAGCTAACAGGTCACACCCAATGGCTACTTTTTTAGCTGAGTCCTCTACCTCTTTTCAACATCCTTCCCTCCATCTCTTCATTGAAATCCCACATAAAACAACTCTCAAAATAATTTTGTCTCTCTCCCCCCAGAAAAAATTTACTGTGAAATCTTAGGGGTAGATTTTACTCTCATTTTACTTTAAAAGTACTAACTAGCATTTTGAGAAAAAAAGTAAATGTTCTTGAGAAGTACCAATCTGGCCACTCTCTGTTGAATAATTAGCTCTAGCAATTTAAAGCTGTCTACTCCCCTCTCTGCACATTATGTTTACTCAATGCATCAGACACCCCAGAGCATTTACTATTGTTTTTCCAGCTCATACTAGGTAGTGTGAAGCTCAATGTGATGGTGCTGAAAGACTAAAAATCTCATTTACTATTTTCAATCTACTTTCTCCATCAAAAATTTCACACAAGGTTAAATCCTTTATTATAAATACTAACACATCTCCAATCAATATTCCACTTTCTCTATATTTTTTATTCCAACTTTCCTATTTAAATGCCTAATTTTCTTCCTCCACTTTGTCTCAAATCATTTTAAATGTACTTAGCTAAAGGCATTCTTCCTTTATGCCCTAATTAGGGTGAAAATGGATAAAATAAAAAAAATACAAGGACACATGGCTTGTTCAATGGATAGAAAATAACTTTCATGAAACTGCTTATCTATTGTCCAATTAATTTCTCCACTAGATTTACTTGGTTTATAGTTATTATTTACCAAGAAAGATTGGGGGTAACCTTTATTTAAGTTCAGAGTGTGATCAATACTCATGCATAAGTCTTTCAGAATTTTTTATTTGCATTTGATCAGCATTTGAACAACCTTCAAGATTATCTCTCAGTACCTTTTAGCTACTTTTATTGTGACTTACACATGTTACTTCAATATATTATTTCTTTTAATTTTTAAAATATCCCCATTTATTCATCTCAATTCCCCTTCTTTCCCTATCATTTTATACTTATATATCACACTTCATCATTTTCTAGCTTTTTACTTATCTCACTTTCTATTTTCCAATGATAATTTTATACTCAAATATCACATTTTATCTTTCTCTAACTTTTTTTCACTATACCATTTTCTACTTTCAATCACATTTCAATATTCACTAACTTGTGATTCTTCTCACTTGTATTTTTTCAAGCATTATTTTTTTCCTTACATAAAATATTTTATTGTTTTCTAACTCTTTACTCATCTCATATACCCCTTGTCAATATCAATTTCATAGTAAAATATCACATTCCATATTTTGCTAAGATTTTTCCTATCTCACTTTCCTTTTTTCCATTATCATTTTTTACTCAAATATCAAATTTATAAAATTCCTAGCTATTTTATCAACTCACTTTCCACTTTTCCATTACAATTTTAAACTCAAATATTACACTTTATTATTCAAATAAATAATCACAGAAAGATTTCCAATTAAAATGAATAACACATAATGAATACACCACCTATCATCAAACCAAACACACAACCATCAGAACAATATAATATGATATTTAGAATATGGTAGCCCAAATATTTTTGCATAGTGAATAAGCAGGTGGAACACATCTTCAATAAACAATTGAGTGACCATCATTTCTATGCAAGTGTGAAAATTCATGCTTGTCAAAAATAATTGATGAACTACCAGACTTACATTTCCTGCATGTGTAAACAAACAGCTAAAAGAGGGTACAATAATCATTCTTACCAAAAGGGACATAATATAATAGTCTTAAATTGGCCTTTAAAATGATAATTATGACTACTAATTTTTCTTCTCCACCCAAAGAGTAGCCAGAAGCCAAAAAACATTATGGAAATCATAACATTATCTTTTTCACTAATCTTTTATTTAATATGAAAATCATATTACATGCACTGCAGCCATGTATATACAATATGCATAATGAAATATTCAATATTATATGGAAATTAATTTTCTCATTTTTTAAAATGAATATTGCATATTAGGGGGTCTCAAACATTACCAGATACGCCACATAAACATGCCACAAAAAAGGTACCAAACCCACCATCAACAAATGAAATACACCTGCCCTGGACAGGTTTATTTCAACAGCATATTTGTCCCCAAAAACATCTTCTTTTGGGTCAAACAAGTCATCAAAAAACTTCCCTTCATAATCATGATTAGTCAGCACTAGGTAAAAAAGCACCAACCCCTATATTTTTTCATCTACTCATTAAGGGCTTATTCATATGAGCAAGGTATATTACTTACTAGAACTTAATCAATCCCATAATCATATTGTTACCCTTAATCTTTACCACTTTTCACTAACATAACATGCCACTTTCAGTCTGCCATCAACTTGAGATTACTGCTGTAACTGTAGCTCTTGATCTAATTTTTAACTCTGATACCAATTCTGATGCAGACCTTGACTTGGATTTCATGTGCAACTTGTTAGCAAACCACTACTTATTTCCTAGAACACCTTCCATATGACACCAACCTCAATATCACCTTGATGTTTTTTCAACATTCCTGAATCTAGCTTTCAACAGATATTTTGTACAACTTTTCCTGGATTTCTTAGTTTACTTGAATAATTCACAATCAGGTTGCTGTAGACTAGATTACTGCTTGTCTTATATTCCACAATCATCTTTCTAACTTAAAAGATGGATGGAATGAGCTTTATGAAGGTGAGACTCCTGATCCCCCTCCACCAATAGAATCTAACAGTACTTCATCATCTCAACCCAGATCTATGCATGCTAAAATACTACTAATCACCCTTTCTCATTTTGAGGGCCTAGCTTAACTGATTTACAATTTTGTTTTTCGTGTAATAATTTTTGCAAATGAAATTCCCCAGTTTCTAAGTTTCATTTGTTTTGGTTCAGCTCCCAGACTTGAAATTGCATAACATTTGAAAACGCATAACATTTCTAAGATTCTGTCTCACTAAGATATTTCATCTTCTCTTCATCTCTAACTTCCATCATACATTGTTGGCTCTGATACTTCTCACTTCACAGCACTCTAAGTAAGTCACTTTCTCATTTTTTTAAATTTAATTGTGAATTGAAATGTCTTTTTTCTTGTTTCTTTTTTTTGTTTCTTTTTTTTATCATCTTTTTTGTTTTGATTTCTGATTTAACTGTTCTTATTTCCCTTCCCCCTCTTTTTTTCCCATTTTTTCTTGTTCTTTATTGTTTTTATTCTTGATTTTTTGAATTTTTGGTGTTTTTTGGTTATTTTTAGGATATTCTCACTTTTTTGGTCTTTTTCTTTACTAAATCACTTTGGAATCATTTGGAAAAAATTTGAAGACATTTTCTGATCAACTTCCACTTACTTTGAGGAGTTTTTGGCCTGTTTTTGGTATTTTATTTTGTTAAAACATTCCAGAAACATTTTCCAAGCATATCTCAGTAATTTTTAGGTGTTTTTGGGCTATTTTGGGTCTATTTTTCACTACATCAATTTGTAAATGCTTGGATACCATTGGAAACCATTCAGAAACATTTTAAAGTGTTTTTAAGCTGTTTTGTCACATTTTTGTACCATTTTTGAACTTTTTTTGGCACTTTTTGGCACTTTTCTGGAATCCGTTTGGCACTTCTCTGGCAATTTTTAGGTAGGTTTTAGAAGACTTTCAGGACAATTTTTTGGAAAATTTTGAAACACTAGTAGGAGACTTTAAAGAAACTTTTTTGGAAACTTTTGGAACACTTTTTGAATACTTTTGGGTCTCTTTTTTGGCAACTTTTGGGACTCTTTTTTTGAGATTTTGGGACTATTTTTTGACATTTTTTGGGACTTTTTTTATTCAAGTAGCTTGAGGAGAGCTCTTTAGGTAATTTTTATCCAACTTTAATTAAGTATGGGGTGTAATATAGGGTTTCAACTTTTATTTTTATTTCACAAATTAACATTTCACAAGTCATATATGATAATTGTCACGTGCCACGTGAAACTCGAGGCGAAAGCAGCTCATTAAATCAATAATATCAAGTCATAAATCTATACTCAAAGCGCAGAAAGCAATTCTCCATAGCAACTGCGATTTTCCTTTGTGTACTTACTATTTAACTGCGCTAGCCTAAACTCTAAATCTAAATTAGTCAATCTCCCAATAGGGTGCCTTAGTCCTTTTCAATAAGCGACGCACAGCGCTAGGTTCAACGAAATAGTACAGTAGTAGTTTTTCATTAAAGTTTTTGTTAATTAATTAAAAAGGGGTAAATTGAGCATGGACGGATATTTAGCGAAGAGGGTCTAAGTGTATGTTAGTAATGGTCAATGGAATGGGAATGGTGCAATGGAAGGGAGGTCAATGCGAGGAGGAACAAAGGATATAAAAGGGGTTGGGTATTTGGTTCGATATTCCTTAGAATTAAATTATAAAATCGTATTTACATTAATAGTGGTAAATCTTTAAAGTTAAATCATTGTTATTGTATCTTTCTTTTATTTTCTCAATATTCATTTCTAAATCCTAAATCTTTGATTATTGAGTTTCCAACCCTTTGTGAGATCTTAAGAATTCCTATTACCTTTGAAACTATTTTATAACTCTTCTCGAACGAACCTCGAACCTGTAGCTCTTACTTTGAGTGACCTTCGAACCACTTCCTTGAATCATTCCTCTGTGCTTCGAAGGAGTTTCTAAATCTCTCATCTCACTTTCAGGAACATCCTCGACCTTGTGCGTAGGTCGTCCGGTGACAGTAAAATTTAATTCTCCGTAGTTCTCATTCTTTGCACTACTACGTCCTTTTAGGTGTTTTTAAAGTTTTAACATGGCACCTGTTCAACGCACTCCTCCTGCAGGCGCTACTACTAGAGCTCCCGCTAGGGGCAGGCCAACAGCCACAAGGTCTGTTTCCCGTACTCACTCTTTGGAACCACTCAACCTTAGGGAATGGTAACATTCAGTTCAATCTGTAGAAGACATCCCACAATATTTTGAGGATTCTAGTGATGAAGAAGAAGGAGAGGATACAATGCACGAGGCACCATCCGCCCCTGCCAATCACCCTTCTGGTCAATCCTCAGAACCTGGACCATCTAACTCTCTGGAAGATTTCATGAGACTTTTCATGAAAACTCTTTCAAATCCAATGTCTTCAGAGGGATCTAAGTTCAAAACTCCTTCTATGAAATCTCCTGACAAATTTGACGGAGATCACCCCGACAGATTGCGACCCTTCTTGCAAACCTGCAAGCTACTGTTCCATAATGACCCTCGAACCTTTAACAGAGACAGATCAAAGGTTGTTTACGCTTCTTCATTCCTAGCCAGGAAAGCAGCAAGATGGTTCGAACCTTATCTGCTCATGCTTTCTTCAACAGAAACCCACTTACTTATCAATAATTGGGAAAAGTTCGAAGACCAACTTTTTACGTTGTTTGGGGACCCTAATGAAACGGACAACGCAGAAATTGAACTTGATTTTCTTTGCATGAGTGATAATGGTAAAGCCTCTGAATATATCTCGAACTTCAGAGCACTTAAAACTCGAGTAGTTTGGAATGATGCTGCCCTTAAGTATCATTTCAAGAAAGGACTCCCTTCGAGGATTCTGGATCAATTAAATCTTCACGGTCAGAAGATGACTACTTTAACGGATTTAATGTATTGAACCCTCGAGCTTGACGGCGTTTATCAAGGACGACTTCAACATCGTCGATATGCAAACAAATCTCAAGGCCTAAATTTTAAATCGGGACCTTCTTCACACCCACGACCAAATCAATCCTCCTCAACTCAATACAAACCCAATAAGGGAAAGGATAAACCTTGACCAAAAGGCTCGACCCCAGGCGATATCAGCAAAGTACTGGATCCTAAAGGGGAACTTAAAGAAGCTGAGAGGAAGAGACGAGCAGATAATGGGTTATGTATGTATTGTGGGGGTAAGCACAAGTTGGAAGACTGTGTAAAGTTGAAGGAAAGAGAAGGTACTAGTTCAAAGTCAAAAAACTAGTAGATAGTTTACTTGTGTGCAAAGCAAACTATCTTATCTCTCCCAGTGCACAGAACCTCCATGTCTTAAGGACTGGAGTTGCCTTAAACCGCTTGAGATTCATTCTTTTTAAGGAGGATATTCCCTTCAGTTGTCTTATAGACTCGGGAGCTTCAATTTCTTTTGTTAGTTTATCTTTTGCCGAGAAGCTTCAACTAACATTTACAGATATCGATCAAACTCCAATCTATTTGGTCGAATCAGAGGAACCCAAATATTGGGTAAGTAAGAAAGTTTTATGGGTTTTCAACTTTCCGAACTTTCCCCCCTTCGAGTGGGAATTATCAGTCTTGGACGCCCCAAGGATGGACGATACCATTCTTGGCCATGACTTTTTAACGCATTGGAATCCCGAAATTGATTGGACTAAGGGATTGATCACCCCACGCTCTAAGTATATTTCTGATTCTTCAATGCAGGTCAATAGGGAGTTAACCAACCCGCCTGACAATGTCCTGCTAGAGGACAAGTCTCTGCCAGATGACTTGCAAGCATCTGATCCTTCTCTAAATGAGCAATTGGCTAACCCTTCTAGCTCGATGACTTCACTCGAAGAGGATTTAAATTGCCTCGAAGTAATCGAATTCTGCTCTCTCAATACAGGTATCCCCTTGACAGATTCTCTTGAAGATAAAGAGGACAACCAAATCAACGTTGAAGCCATTAAATCAACTCTACCGGAAATCTACCACGATTTTCTTGATGTTTTCTCAATCCGTAAGGCCAATAAGTTACCACCTCATCGACCCTACGGCCATCAAATAGAGTTAATAGGCCCAGTACCTCCGGCAGGTCCTGTCTATTCTTTATCAAAGGACAAATCTCAAGTTCTTCGAGACTACATTGCAGAGAATGTAGCCAAAGGTTTCATCAGAGCCAGTAAATCTCCAACTGGCTCCCCTGTCCTCTTTGTAAAAAAGAAGGACGGTAGTCTTAGGTTGTGTGTTGACTATAGAAAGCTCAGCACAGTCACAAAGAAGAATGCATATCCTGTTCCTCCTATGTCATTACTTCTTACCCTTTTCAATGGTGCTAATTTCTTTTCTAAAATTGATCTTAGAGGCTCTTACAATCTAATTCGGATTTCAGAAGGTCATGAACCACTGACTGCAATGCGCACTAGATTTTGTAGTTTTGAATATTTAGTTATGCCTTTTGGATTATGTAACGCAACTTCAACTTTTCAAACTTTTGTTAATGATATCTTTCAAGATGTTGTTGAACAATTTGTAGTCGTCTATTTAGATGATATTTTAACATTCTCGAAAAAACTAGATGAAAATATTCATCATGTTCGACAGGTCCTAAATCGTCTTCGAGATCATGGTCTCTACGCCAAGCATAATAAATGCGAATTCCACCTCAAATCAATTGTTTTTTTGGGTTTTACGTTGTCCACTGACGGTTTAGTCATGGATGATAAAAAAGTCCAGAAAATCCTGGAATGACCTGAGCCCAAAAACATTAAATCGCTCCAAGGATTTTTGGGTTTTGCAAACTTCTATAGAAGATTTATTAAAGATTACTCTAAAACTATTTCCAATCTTACTTCTCTTCTTAGAAAAGACATTCCTTTTGTTTATATTTCTACAGCACAAAAGGAATTCGAAGCACTAAAAACGGCGTTCACCACAGCCCCAATTCTTCGAAATTTTGATCCTTCTGCCTCGACAATAGTTGAGACAGATGCGAGCGATTATGCTATTGCAGGGGTCATCTCCCAATTAAATCCTGAAACAAATTTGTTTCATCCTGTTGCTTTTGAGTCAGGCAAACTCATAGCGGCAGAATTAAATTATGAAATTCATGACAAAGAGCTTTTAGCTATTATCCATTGTCTTAAAAAATGGCGTTCTTTTCTTCTCAGCCTAGATAGTCCTTTTCAAATCTTAACAGATCATAATGCTTTGAAATACTTCATGTCTTCTAAAGTGTTAACCAGGCGTCAAGCCAGGTGAGCTGAATTTTTGTCTGAATTTTCTTTCTCTATTTCCTATCGCCCAGGAAAAAACTGCATTGTCCCAGATATCTTGTCACGTCGGGACGACATTTACCCACAGCGGGGGGACGCATTTGCTGACAAGAACCCAGCAAATGTGCAATCAATCTTCAATAAATCAATGTTAACGACTCATCAACTTAATTAGATGACGATTCAATCTTTTCGAAATCCACTATCTAACATCCTCAAAGCTCAGTCAAAGGACAAATATTGTTTAGGGTTAAAAGAAAAAATAGTCTCGAAGCAAGGGGCCAAAAGATTTAGTATTGAATCAGGTCTATTAGTCTTCGAAGGTAGAGTAGTCATACCTGACAACAATGAGATAAAATTATGGATTTTCAACAGTCGACATGATTTTCCATTAGCTGCTCATTTTGGGGTTGATAAAACCTATCAGTTAATAGTGAGGGATTTCTTCTGGCCAGGTATGACCAGGGAAATCAAGGCCTATATAAAAGCTTGTTACGAATGTAATAGGAATAAGTCTCCCCGTCACCGGAAGCATGGGTTGCTTCAACCACTTCCTATTCCCTCTAAACCTTGGGAATCTTTATCGATGGATTTCATTTCTCAACTTCCTATTTCTAATGATTTTGATGCTATATTAGTAATAGTAGATAGATTTTCAAAAATGTCTATTTTCATTAAAACCACTACTACTGCTACAGCAGAAGATTTGTCAAAATTGTTTCTAGAATATTTATTTTCTAAACACGGCTTACCAAATGATATTATTTCAGATAGAGGCTCATTGTTTGTATCCACATTCTGGACCCAACTGTGTCGACAACTCAATATCACGAGGAACCTCTCCACGGCCTATCACCCTGAAACCGATGGTCAAACAGAAAGAGTTAACCAAATCCTCAAACAATATCTTCGAATGTATGTCAGTTACCAACAAGACGATTGGACCACATGGTTACCATTGGCCAAATTTGCTTATAATAACTGGACTCATTCTTTGACACAACAATCTCCTTTGAAACCATTTATGGAAGACATCCTCAATTCAACTCAATCCATGTAGGAACTAATCATCCTGCGGAACATTATCTTCGAACTATATCACGAATTCAAGAAGAACTTAAAACAAATTTGGAATCAGCGATTCGAAGATACAAGGAACAGGCCGACAAACATTGACAATCTGCTCCTTCCTTTAAACCAGGCGACAAAGTATGGCTCGACGCACAAAACATTCGAACAACACGACCATCAAAGAAACTGGCTGAAAAGCGCTTGGGACCATTCGAAATCGACTCTGAAGTCTCTAAAACTGCATTTTGACTCAAGTTACCTCCTAAATGGCAGGCGATTCACCCTGTTTTCCATGTATCTCTCCTGGAACTGGCTTGAGAAATATACCCGGGCAAGAACCAACCCCCTCCGGAACTGGTCGAAGTAGAAGATCATCTAGAGTGGGAAGTAAGTCGTATCCTTGATTCAAGAATACGCAAGGGGAAACTTCAATACCTCATGGAATGGGAAGGCTTCCTCAATGACTCAGACAAAACATCCTGGGAACCAGCCATCAATGTTTCTAACGCCCCTGAACTCCTAAAATCTTTTCATTTGAAATATCCTTTAAAACCAAAACCTTAAAATTTATTTTATTTAAATTTTCTTTTCTTTTTCTTTCTTTCTTTAAAATCTAAACACCTCTTAAATTTCTTAGCCTTGTTTTCTCTTTTATCTCTCTTCTTTTTTCTTTCTTCTACTTCTATATAATTTTTCTCAAAAAACCAACTAAAAGTAAAATCAAAAGTAAAATTAAATAAAATAAAATAAAATAAAATAAAAATAAAATAAAATAAATAGAATAAACATAAACAATAAAATAAAAATAAAATAAAATAAAATAAAATAAATAGAATAAACATAAATAATTAAATAAAATAAAAAAAACTCTTAAATCCCTCTAAATATTTTCTTTCTTTTCTCTTTCAATTCTCTAAAATACATTCTTTTCTTAAATTTAAAATTCTCTTTAAAATTTTCTTCTCTAAAAATTTATTCTCTCTTTAAAATTTTCTTTTCCTCGAACCATCAAATCTTGTACGGCACGACCATTTCCTCGAACTTAACTTCAACCTCTAAATCTCCCTATAATAATTCTTCGAACAAATAATTCTTCTTTTCAAATTCTTTTTAAATTCTAAATTCTGTTTTTTCATTTCTTTCTTCTTCCTCTCTTTTCAAACTAAAATTTCCTAAAAAAAAAAAAAAAAAAATTTCTTCTTTCATTAAATTCTCAATTTAACAAACTCATCTCAATCACAAACCATTTCTTTTTCTCTCTCTTTTCTTACATAAAATTTTCCTTTTAAAAAAACCTTAAAACTTTCTTCAATTAAACAACTTTTTTCTTTCTTTAAATTTCTTCTTTCAAATTCTAAAATTTTTATTTAAAACTTCTTTTTTCTTTTCCTTTTTCTCTCTCTCCCAAATCTTATAAAATTAATAATATTCACCTACAATAAAAAAAAATAATAATAAAATAAAATAAAACTAAAATACAAATTTTTCTACTTCTTTACATCTCCTTTTCATTTCAAATTTTTTCTTTTAATTTTTCTAGAACCAATCTTTTCATTTTCTCCAAAACTACCCTTATCTCCTTCCTGCATTTCTCAAATATCTCCTCCTCTCCTACCGGAACCACCTCTCCAATCTCCAAGAGTTCCTCTGCCACGTCGAAGGAAGCAGCGTCAATAATTGTGTCGACCTCCCCACATAACTCTTCCGCAAACCTTACTCGTCGACCTTGACGAGGTTTTTTCGACCACACCTGGTCCAGTGTGTCTTCGGGTTCTTCAACTACATCCGTGGCTGGAGGGTTTGCCTCAGTTGGTAAAACCGGCGCAGGCTCCCCAATCGGGTCTTCAAGGGTATTCGATGTCTAAACAAAACTCATCAGTAACTTCATCCTTAAAAAATAACAAATTAAAAACTTACCTCGAAGATGGGGTCAGGCTCTAAAAATAACCTTGGCACCACCTCGACCTCTGCCTCTCTTTCCTCCTCGTCGTCTTTGATGACCACCAGTCGTTTCTTGGGTGCCCGCCCTGGAACAGGGACTTCATCTTCATCTTCCTCCACCAACTCGTCAACCTCTTCCTCAACACCTCGCTTCGAACTCGTGGCCTGGGTTACCCAGGTTGAGATCTTGTTATTTAATTCCTTATCATTTTCCCCCACCAATTGTTCATCTTCAATCGAGACATCCCAAATGTCTTTGACCACCTCTTTTGTTTTAGGGATTACCCAAAACTTGGTCTTGGTGAATCGTTATTCGATCTCTGCGTTCTTTGTCAACGCATTGCACGCCACTTGTCGCCAACGGCAAAACTCGCATTTCTGGCGAGGGCCTCGAGTCGCCGTACTTTTGACACAAAAATATTCCATGCTTTCACAAGCCGTGCAAGTTTGTGAAAATTGGCGCGTAATCATTCCCCCATCCGCTTTAGGGTGTGGAGGTGTAGGTGTGGGAGTAGGGCAGTTCATTATAAAAAGAGAAATTAATAAGGGAGGAAAAAGTTATAGAAGAAGGGAAACTAGTGTGGAAAGATGGCTCAAGCTCAACGGAGTTCGCAATTCTTATACCCGGGCATCTGTCATGCGCCACGTGACACTCGAGGCGAAAGCAGCTCATTAAATCAATAATATCGAGTCCTAAATCTATACTCGAAGCGCAGAAAGCAATTCTCCATAGCAACTGCGATTTTCCTTTGTGTACTTACTATTTAACTGCGCTAGCCTAAACTCTAAATATAAATTAGTCAATCTCCCAATAGGGTGCCTTAGTCCTTTTCAATAAGCGACGCACAGCGCTAGGTTCAACGAAATAGTACAGTAATAGTTTTTCATTAAAGTTTTTGTTAATTAATTAAAAAGGGGTAAATTGAGCATGGACGGATATTTAGCGAAGAGGGTCTAAGTGTATGTTAGTAATGGTCAATGGAATGGGAATGGTGCGATGGAAGGGAGGTCAATGCGAGGAGGAACAAAGGATATAAAAGGGGTTGGGTATTTGGTTCGATATTCCTTAGAATTAAATTATAAAATCGTATTTACATTAATAGTGGTAAATCCTTAAAGTTAAATCATTGTTATTTTATCTTTCTTTTATTTTCTCAATATTCATTTCTAAATCCTAAATCTTTGATTATTGAGTTTCCAACCCTTCGTGAGATCTTAAGAATTCCTATTACCTTTGAAACTATTTTATAAATCTTCTCAAACGAACCTCGAACCTGTAGCTCTTACTTTGAGTGACCTTCAAACCACTTCCTCGAATCATTCCTCTGTGCTTCGAAGGAGTTTCTAAATCTCTCATCTCACTTTCAGGAACATCCTCGACCTTGTGCGTAGGTCGTCTGGTGACAATAATCTACTTACCTAAATTAATGAGCCCTCAGACCATGTGTTGTATAGTGGTAATCATGAGGAAATTTTTTTTTCTCATGATGTTCATGTATACATTTGTGTTTGATATCAGTGATTTTGGTCAGAGACAATTTTGACTCACATTTTTACTTGAATTTTCATTAATTTAGGTTTTTTAATTATCTTATAAGACTTTTTTACACTTTAATTTATGCAATGAACATAAATTTTGGCAATCTATACCCCTACTTCAATAAAACACAGGGGAGGGTATTGCCATTTTTTTTTACATTAGGTGGTATCAAAGTTGACCAATCCACAATTAGGGATCAGGAATTTATTTCCTGGGATCAGAAATTATTAATTGTGGATAAGGAATCCACAATAATGCATTATCCTGCCTCTTATAACCCAATTTCCATTCCTAATTCCTGATCCCAAACTCATCGCATCCATGATGGATTTTTAAGAAAGTCACATGACTTATAATTTCTGATGCCATCCTTAAGTCTTTCCTCACTCTATGTGACTTAATTAAGGTGGCAAAAACTTAAAGTGTTTTTCTATCTACACACCCCAACTGCACATTTGGCAGTGAATTCCAACTTCCCTCATCACATAAGCCTTCCACCAACAACTATGAAACACCTCACTACTTGGCAGCCACTTTACTCAACTATAAATGCTATTTCTTTACTTTTAGTTCTTTACTATAAAACAGACTGTGATTTGAAAGATGCTTAGTTCTTTACTATAAAACAGACTGTGATTTGAAAGATGAGAAAAAAACTTTAAGTTTTTGCCACCTTAATTAAGTCACATAGAGTGAGGAAAGACTTAAGGATGGCATCAGCAATTATAAGTCATGTGACTTTCTTAAAAATCCATCATGGATGCGATGAGTTTGGGATCAGGAATTAGGAATGGAAATTGGGTTATAAGAGGCAGGATAATGCATTATTGTGGATTCCTTATCCACAATTAATAATTTCTGATCCCAGGAAATAAATTCCTGATCCCTAATTGTGGATTGGTCAACTTTGATACCACCTAATGTAAAAAAAAATGGCAATACCCTCCCCTGTGTTTTATTGAAGTAGGGGTATAGATTGCCAAAATTTATGTTCATTGCATAAATTAAAGTGTAAAAAAGTCTTATAAGATAATTAAAAAACCTAAATTAATGAAAATTCAAGTAAAAATGTGAGTCAAAATTGTCTCTGACCAAAATCACTGATATCAAACACAAATGTATACATGAACATCATGAGAAAAAAAAATTTCCTCATGATTACCACTATACAACACATGGTCTGAGGGCTCATTAATTTAGGTAAGTAGATTATTGTCACCAGACGACCTACGCACAAGGTCGAGGATGTTCCTGAAAGTGAGATGAGAGATTTAGAAACTCCTTCGAAGCACAGAGGAATGATTCGAGGAAGTGGTTTGAAGGTCACTCAAAGTAAGAGCTACAGGTTCGAGGTTCGTTTGAGAAGAGTTATAAAATAGTTTCAAAGGTAATAGGAATTCTTAAGATCTCACGAAGGGTTGGAAACTCAATAATCAAAGATTTAGGATTTAGAAATGAATATTGAGAAAATAAAAGAAAGATACAATAACAATGATTTAACTTTAAGGATTTACCACTATTAATGTAAATACGATTTTATAATTTAATTCTAAGGAATATCGAACCAAATACCCAACCCCTTTTATATCCTTTGTTCCTCCTCGCATTGACCTCCCTTCCATCGCACCATTCCCATTCCATTGACCATTACTAACATACACTTAGACCCTCTTCGCTAAATATCCGTCCATGCTCAATTTACCCCTTTTTAATTAATTAACAAAAACTTTAATGAAAAACTATTACTGTACTATTTCGTTGAACCTAGCGCTGTGCGTCGCTTATTGAAAAGGACTAAGGCACCCTATTGGGAGATTGACTAATTTATATTTAGAGTTTAGGCTAGCGCAGTTAAATAGTAAGTACACAAAGGAAAATCGCAGTTGCTATGGAGAATTGCTTTCTGCGCTTCGAGTATAGATTTAGGACTCGATATTATTGATTTAATGAGCTGCTTTCGCCTCGAGTTTCACGTGGCACGTGACAATTATCATATATGACTTGTGAAATGTTAATTTGTGAAATAAAAATAAAAGTTGAAACCCTATATTACACCCCATACTTAATTAAAGTTGGATAAAAATTACCTAAAGAGCTCTCCTCAAGCTACTTGAATAAGAAAAGTCCCAAAAAATGTCAAAAAATAGTCCCAAAATCTCAAAAAAAGAGTCCCAAAAGTTGCCAAAAAAGAGACCCAAAAGTATTCAAAAAGTGTTCCAAAAGTTTCCAAAAAAGTTTCTTTAAAGTCTCCTACTAGTGTTTCAAAATTTTCCAAAAAATTGTCCTGAAAGTCTTCTAAAACCTACCTAAAAATTGCCAGAGAAGTGCCAAAAGGATTCCAGAAAAGTGCCAAAAAGTGCCAAAAAAAAGTTCAAAAATGGTACAAAAATGTGAAAAAACAACTTAAAAACACTTTAAAATGTTTCTGAATGGTTTCCAATGGTATCCAAGCATTTACAAATTGATGTAGTGAAAAATAGACCCAAAATAGCCCAAAAACACCTAAAAATTACTGAGATATGCTTGGAAAATGTTTCTGGAATGTTTTAACAAAATAAAATACCAAAAACAGGCCAAAAACTCCTCAAAGTAAGTGGAAGTTGATCAGAAAATGTCTTCAAATTTTTTCCAAATGATTACAAAGTGATTTAGTAAAGAAAAAGACCAAAAAAGTGAGAATATCCTAAAAATAACCAAAAAACACCAAAAATTAAAAAAATCAAGAATAAAAACAATAAAGAACAAGAAAAAATGGGAAAAAAAGAGGGGGAAGGGAAATAAGAACAGTTAAATCAGAAATCAAAACAAAAAAGATGATAAAAAAAAAGAAACAAAAAAAAGAAACAAGAAAAAAGACATTTCAATTCGCAATTAAATTTAAAAAAATGAGAAAGTGACTTACTTAGAGTGCTGTGAAGTGAGAAGTATCAGAGCCAACAATGTATGATGGAAGTTAGAGATGAAGAGAAGATGAAATATCTTAGTGAGACAGAATCTTAGAAATGTTATGCGTTTTCAAATGTTATGCAATTTCAAGTCTGGGAGCTGAACCAAAACAAATGAAACTTAGAAACTGGGGAATTTCATTTGCAAAAATTATTACACAAAAAAAAAATTGTAAATCAGTTAAGCTAGGCCCTCAAAATGAGAAAGGGTGATTAGTAGTATTTTAGCATGCATAGATCTGGGTTGAGATGATGAAGTACTGTTAGATTCTATTGGTGGAGGGGGATCAGGAGTCTCACCTTCATAAAGCTCATTCCATCCATCTTTTAAGTTAGAAAGATGATTGTGGAATATAAGACAAGCAGTAATCTAGTCTACAGCAACCTGATTGTGAATTATTCAAGTAAACTAAGAAATCCAGGAGAAGTTGTACAAAATATCTGTTGAAAGCTAGATTCAGGAATGTTGAAAAAACATCAAGGTGATATTGAGGTTGGTGTCATATGGAAGGTGTTCTAGGAAATAAGTAGTGGTTTGCTAACAAGTTGCACATGAAATCCAAGTCAAGGTCTGCATCAGAATTGGTATCAGAGTTAAAAATTAGATCAAGAGCTACAGTTACAGCAGTAATCTCAAGTTGATGGCAGACTGAAAGTGGCATGTTATGTTAGTGAAAAGTGGTAAAGATTAAGGGTAACAATATGATTATGGGATTGATTAAGTTCTAGTAAGTAGTTGACCAATCCACAATTAGGGATCAGGAATTTATTTCCTGGGATCAGAAATTATTAATTGTGGATAAGGAATCCACAATAATGCATTATCCTGCCTCTTATAACCCAATTTCCATTCCTAATTCCTGATCCCAAACTCATCGCATCCATGATGGATTTTTAAGAAAGTCACATGACTTATAATTGCTGATGCCATCCTTAAGTCTTTCCTCACTCTATGTGACTTAATTAAGGTGGCAAAAACTTAAAGTGTTTTTCTATCTACACACCCCAACTGCACATTTGGCAGTGAATTCCCACTTCCCTCATCACATAAGCCTTCCACCAACAACTATGAAACACCTCACTACTTGGCAGCCACTTTACTCAACTATAAATGCTATTTCTTTACTTTTAGTTCTTTACTATAAAACCTACTGTGATTTGAAAGATGCTTTAGTATATATGTCTTTACATTCCAAAAAATTTTACATAAACCCAAGGGGGCCTAATCTTCATTATGATCCCAGATATGATCTCTGCTCCATTATCAACATTCCTCAACTAAACTTCACTTAAATATTTCAAACTTCTCCCAACTCTTTCTTCAAACTTTATCAACTCATATCCAAACATCCTACTTTTCATAAAAACTCTCAAAATAAATAGTGTGATCCTGCTATTCAACTTGCTGTTGCATCATTTGGCTTTGGCTCAAATGGAAAATGGTGGTGCTGTAAGACGTTTGGAAAATCTTATTACCATAGGATATGAGACAGTGATATTATACACCAAGTGCTGAATGATTGCCATCCTTTCCCTCAATCTCAAACACTTACTTTGCCAACTCCACAACAGCGACTTAAATCCTCTCAAATAATGCAAGCTGAAGGTTTCCCTGGCTGTGTAGAATTTGTTGATGGCACAACTATACCTTTGAGTCAAAAGCCTGCTTAAGATAGCAACCATTATTTTGATCACAAAAAAATGTTTCTTCAAACTTTTCTCCAATTTCACATCTTTCATAAACTGACTTTCTATCTCCATTCTAGATACTCTATTTCCTCTTATATTGTATGTGATGTCAATAAAAAAATGATTTCTTTTCACAGTGGCTGCCATGGATCATGTCATTAATCTTCTGTCTTACAAAAAATGAGGATTTCTCAAACTCCTGACTCATACTTTAATGAATCTCAGTACCTCGTTGCAGACTCAGCATATGCAAGTGGAAAGAATATCATATCTGCTTTCTGTGATGCAACTTTAGAAAATAACCCCAAAACCATCTTTAATTATCACCTAGCAAAATAAAGAGTACATATTGAACATGCTATTGGGACTTTAAAGGTTAGATTTTCTAGTCTCCAGGAACTCAGAATCCAATTTCAAACTAATTGGATATCAAAACAGCAAATCATTGGATCATGACTTGCATTATACTCCATAATATCCTAGATGATTTGAAAAATGAGTGGAATGATCTTTATGAAGAAGATTATCCTGAACCTGCACCAGCTCTCCCCACCCTTGATTCCCAAAAAATTCTTTCCACCGGCATACACTCTGTCATTATGCCTATTATTCTCCAACATTTCTCTTCACCACCCTTTTAAATTATTTTTTTTAATCTCCCAATTTCCAAGTTCCTTGTTTTTTTCACTTGTGTTATTTTCATGTTCCATGTTTTATTCACTTCAGTTGGTTATTTATTGTTTTTGTATAACTACAATTTTGAATTTTCTGTCAATTCTCTTTTTTGGATGTCTCATTGGTTTCATTTCATCAGCTCAACATGAAATCACATAATTTCTGCAATTGCATAATTTTTCACTGTCTCATTTTTTCACTCATCCCTCATATCCATTTCCTCCTCTCCTCATACATCCCTCAAATATTTTCAATTCTTCTATTTTCTCATCTCATCTCTCCATGTAAGTCATTTTTTTCTTATTTTTTATTCTTTTACTTGCTAATAATTTATTTTTTTCTCCTTTTTTCTACTTTTTTCTACTTTTTTTTCCTTTTTTTTTCTTTCTCTTTTTTTTTGACCTGTAAGTGCTTTTTTTTGGTTTTTAAGGTTAGACTAATATTTTTGTTTATCTTTTTTATCTTTTTTTATCTCTTTTTTAGCCCTCCATCATCCCCCTTTCCCCCCCCTTGTCTGCCTCCATACCCCCCTTTCTCTCCTTCTTGGTATCCTCAATCCCCCCTTTACCCCCTTCTTGGTGGCCTCAATTCCCCCCCTTTAACCCCTCCTTGCCCACCTCAAACCTCCCCTTTACCCTCTCAATCTTTCACTGCCTACTTATAAAATTGCTATTGATTCATTAAGTTGGCTTTAGGGGGTTTGTGGAGGGGTTTGAGGGGGGGGGTTTGAGGTGGGTTTGAGGGGGTAAAGAGGGGGAACTTGAGGGGGCCAAGGGGGGGTAAAGGGGGGTAAAGAGGGGTAAAGGGGGGTAAAGGGGGGTAAAGGAGGGTAAAAGGGGGGTTTGAGGCGGGAAAGGAGGGGTTAAAGGGGGGGTTTGAGGTGGGAAAGGAGGGGTTGAAGGGAAGGATATTTTAGGGGGCATTTTGAAGCAAGAAAAAAAAGACTAATCTCTGCTTTTTATTTTTTTTTAAAGAATTTTTTTTATATTTCCCTTAGTTTCTGGACATTTCCCCCTGTTTCAAAAAAAAATCAGGTAATTTAATTTTTTTTTATTTGTTTTTGTTTTTTCAAATAATTATTCTGAAATTTACTGAATTCATTTTTTTTTAATAAATTGGATTGAAGGACATCAAGTGGTATTTCCAATAGCAGGTAAGTAATTTTTTTTGCTTTTCAATTAAATCTAATGAATTTATTTTAATTTTAATTTTTTTTGATTTACTCTTTTTTTTTTTTTTTTTTTTTTTTGGTGATTTTGTTTGTTTTTTCAATAACTTTATCTGGTATTTCAAAAACCATTCAGGATTTTATCTTTATTTTTATTTTTTTTCAATTTATTTAACATCTTTTTTTTGTATTTTTTTTTTAGAAATTTTTTTCTAGGATATTACCTGGTATTTCAAACATAATTCAGGTTTTTATTTTGAATTTTGAATTTTTCAAAAATTTTCACTGATTTTTTTTCAATTTTTTTTTGTTTTTTTGTTTTTATTTAACCAAAAAAAAAGGTTTTCTTTTCAATTATTTTAATGATAATTTTTTATTGTTGAGTTTTTTATAATATATTTATTTTATTCATTTTGTTTTATAATTTTATTTTCCAGGACGTTGTGGTCTTCCAACATTTGCGGAGCCCTTTGTTGATTAATTTGGTGTTGTTTTGATATGCATTAAATGGCATTGTTTAATTATTAGGTGTTTTTCTAGATTTACTCAGAAAATATTGGGAATACAGGGATGTGGGTTCTGCCATTTGATAGCCCCAATTTTTCTCTATATCTTATGTCTTGATGATCTTTTTCAGATGTTAAGTATTTAGGGGATAATTTCTCATTTTCCATTTAAAAAGATTGCTGTTTAATTTTCTTTTTGGTGTAGAAAATCCTATAGTACTAGCTATAGGCCTTGACCAAGGGAGTTGGAGAAAATCACCTGTCCCTTTAGAAAAATAAGTGAGATTTACCTGCTACAGCAAATTTATTCCAGTTTACCAAAATCCCCTTTTCCAACAAACTTGACTGCCTGATCAGTCAAGAAAGTAGTCACCAGATAGACTACCAAACCAAAGAACTGAAATGTAGACCAATGTCCACACCAGAGAAAGCAATGATACTTGATGTAGGTTGCAAATCCACACCAGAGACAGCAATAATACTTGATATAGCTTGCAAGACTACACCAGAGAAAACAGTTGCTAAGTTAAGTTAAATGAAGAACTCACTTTGCAACAGACACAGCCAATTGTGGCCAGAAAACAGTGAAAACTGAGTGAGGAAAAAGGATATCACCTCCGGATGGTTGTATGATAATTAGAGTTGCCCCAAACTGTCTTATTCACTATATACGCACAGATTACTAACTAAGAGACCATGCACACTCACAAATTTGGCGTTCCTGACCACCAAATTGCATAAAACCTCCCTAGAAACACTTCCCAGCCCTCTAGCACTGAGGCAGGCGGTCTGCCTGCCTGAAGCGGCCTGACCACCCTGAAGCCAGAAAACCACCAAAAATACCCAAAATACTTAGAAAAATCAACTACAACTACTAAAACCCTTAAAACACATAATTACGCTATAACAACATTGGGAAATGAAATGTAGAGAAAATTCAGCTCATTCCAACAGTACTAAGAACTTAACCCTAAGCCTTTAGGTTAGCCCATAAAACATGAAAAACAAAATTCAACAGCAATCTTTTAAAATGAAAAATGAGAAATTATCCCACAAATACTTAGACTATGAAAAATGTAATCAATACATAAAATATAGGGAAAAACCGGTGTGGTCTTCCAACATTGGCAGGGGCCTTGGTTGTGTGATTTGGCGCTGTTTGTGCATGTCTTAATTGACATCTGTTGAGGAATTGGGTATTTTTCTAGTTTTATTCCATGGATATTGGGTCTGCGGGTATGTGAGTAATATCATTGGATAGCCCCGGTTTTTCTATGTATTTCATGTCTTGATAATATTTTTCATATTTTAAGTTTTAAGGGGTCAATTCCTCATTCTTCAGTTACAAAAGATAGCTGTTAAATTTTGTTTTTCGTGTTTTACGGGCTAACCTTAAGTCTTAGGGTTAAGTACTTAGTACAATTGGATAGGGCTAATTTAGCTCTATATTTCCTTTCCCCATTGTTGTTATAGTGAAATTCCGTGTTTTAAAGGTTTTAGTAGTTGTAGCTAATTTTTCTAAGTAGATTAGGTGTTTTTATTGGCTTTCTGGCTTCAGGGAGGCCGGGCCGCTTCATGCGGTGTGGTTTTCCAACATTGGCAGGGGCCTTTGTTGTGTGATTTGGCGCTGTTTGTGCATGTCTTAATTGACATCTGTTAAGGAATTTGGTATTTTTCTGGTTTTATTCCGTGGATATTGGGTCTGCGGGTATGTGGGTACTATCATTGGATAGCCCTGGTTTTTCTCTATATTTTATGTCTTGAAGACATTTTTCATATTCTGAGTTTTAAGGGGTCATTTCCTCATTTTTCATTTATAAAAGATTGCTGTTTAATTTTGTTTTTTGTGTTTTACGGGCTAACCTTAAGGCTTAGGGTTAAGTGTTTAGTACCATTTGATAGAGCTAATTTTTCTCTATATTTCATGTCTCAATGTTGTTATAGTGAAATTCCGTGTTTTAAAGGTTTTAGTAGTTGTAGCTTATTTTTCTAAGTAGATTAGTGGTTTTTATTGGTTTTCTGGCTTCAGGGAGGCCGGGCCGCTTCAGGCGGCATCTCCGACGTCGGGCGGCCTGCCCGCCTCTGTTTTAGGAGGTTGGGGAGCGCTCCAGGAGGGTTTTTTATGCAATTTGGCAGGTACAGGCGCCAGATTGGTGGGTGTGCATGGGCTCTTAGATAGTGGTCTGTGTGTACATAGTGAATAAGACAGTTTGGGGCAACCTAAATCATCATACAACCATCCGGAGGTGATATCATTGTTCCTCACTCAGTTTTCACTGTTTTTTGGCCACAATTGGCTGTGTTTGTTGCAAGTGAGTTCTTCATTTAACTTAACTTTGGCAACTGTTTTCTCTGTTATAGTCTTGCAAGCTATAGCAAGTATTATTGCTGTCTCTGGTGTGGATTTGCAGCCTACATCAAGTATCTTTGCTGTCTCTGCTGTGGACTTTGTTCTGCATTTCAGTTCTTTGGTCTGGTAGTCTATCTGGTGACTACTTTCTTGGCTCATCAAGCAGTCAAGTGTGTTTAAAAGGGGTCTTTAGAAAAACACAAACCAACTTACTTTAGCAAGTAAATCTCACTCTATTTTTCTAAAGGGACAGGGGATTTTCTCTCTGGTTTTTCTCCAACTCCCTTGGTCAAGGCCTATAGCTAGTACTATAGGATTGTCTACATTTCTGGCGCCCAACGTGGGGGTGAGAACTTGCTAGCTCTTTGGAATCTCTGTTTTCTTTGGTTGGCTCTTTTTGGTGTTTTGGTCAGGAGGAATGGCTTCTGGTTCTGCTATTCCTGTGGTGACTGTCAGTGGGGGGAATGGTCCTCCTTCTGTGATGTTTAGGAAGTGTGTGAGGATTGAAACTTGGGATGGTACCAAGTTTAATGGGGAGGATGTCAAGTGGTTTCTAGAGAAGTATGAAACTGCTGCTGGAGTGGATGGTGCTTCCTACCTGGACATGGTGAAGCAGATTATCTTCTTCATTGGTGATAGGTCAGTGGAGAAGGAGATTGTTGCCATGTCTGGCTACAAGAAGAGGGATTGGAAATTGTTGTGTAGGAAAATGGTGGATAGATGGGGTGTCAGGTCCACTATGGTGGACTTGAACAAGGTTGTCAGTGAATGGCAATCTTATGGTGGTGTTGGTAACTTACATAGTTACAGGAAGTTTCTGCTACAGTTTGATCCTGTGGTGGAATACTTGGTGGAAGTGGAGGAGCTGGCACATGAAAATGCTGCCAAAGATGTTTTTTGGTCTGCCCTGGCTAGAGATGTCAGGATGGATGTGTTGAAGGAGTTGTCAAGAAAGGAATTGATGAAAACTCTTTCTAATGGGGATCAGAAGTTGCCTGCCTTGGATAAGGTGAAGGAGGCTTTTGAGGCCCATTTGAAGTTATTGGCTGTGGACAGCTATCAGGAGGGGTGTGCCAAGTATGTCAGCAAAGTCAGTGAGGCTTTGGCAGAAGAGGAAGTTAGGGAGAAGAAGGAGGAGAAAAATTTGGTGCAGGTTCCCAAACAGGAGAGGGACCCAATGGTGGAGCAGCTGGCTGATCTGACAAAACAGCTGCACATTTTTGTTCAGGAGGCCAAGAAGGTTAATAAGGCACCTTCTCAGCAAAGAGAGTTTGAAAGAAGGGCTGGTAGGAGTGATCCTTGGGTTTGCTCTTATTGTAGTAGGAGGGGGCACAGGTCCAATGATTGTTGGGCACTGAACAGAGATGTGTCAGAAGGAAAAGTGGAGTTTGATGGCAGGGTTTTTAAGTTCCCTGACGGTTCTTTTGTGAAGCCCAGTGAGGGGCAGGCTCCTGTTGATTTGGTCAGGAGAAGAGGTGGTCTCAATCAAAGGAGGCCAAGGTTTGAGGATATTCCTGATCAGGGGAAGTCTTCTGTTAAGGTAGATGAAGACGTCAAGGGAAAGGGGAAGGAGGTCAATAAGGTCTCTTTTTCTACTTCTTTTGGTGGTTTGGAGTTGTATTCTTGTGGTGGACAGTCAAGTGGAGAATGCTTGGCTGGTGTTTATGATGTGGAAGCAGGGAAGGTGGGTAGGCCTAAGAGCAGTTCTCAGGCCCAACCAAAGCCAAATGCTTCAAAAGGTGATCCTAAGCTGAGTGCAGCTAAGAAAAGGTACAGCAAAGAGGAGCTGTACAAGATGCAGAAAGGTATGGCTGACATGGGCCCCCCTAGTTTTGGTGCATTGGACCTGAATGGTGAGCCAATGCCAATGGAGGTGGATTCTGATTCTGAGGAGGATGTCCCTTTGGCTTCATTGCCAAAGCCTGTTGGAGTCAGAGGTTCTGGTGAAGGATCTGGTTTGGTTCCTGTTAATGGTAAATCTGTTGGGGGTGCTGGTCCTCAAGAAGCTTCTAGGACTAAGGTGGTGAAGCAAAGAGCTCACTTTGAGAGGCCAGTAGTGTCTGGTCAAGTTAATGTTATGGACTCTGTCCTGTAAAGGATGAACCAGGGTCAGGTTTCCCTATCTTATGGGGAATTGTATGCTATCAGTCCAGGGTTGGCTGATAGGCAGAAGAAGTTGTTGACCAGGAGAAGGGTTTCTTCTGGTGAGGTAGAATACATTTGTGATTCTGCTGAAAAGTTTGGTGAGGGGTTGGAAACTCATTTTTCTGCTCCTCTGGGATATGTCAATGTCACTCTGAATGGCAGGGAGGCAAGGGCATTGGTGGATTCAGGTTCTCAGATAAACCTGATTTCTTTGTTTGAGGCAACTCATATGGGCCTCCCCATCAAAACTGGTATTGGTGGGAATTTGAGAGGGATCGGTGGCCATGTCACTGAATTGGTCGGAACTTCAGAGTTTTTGAAGTTAGATGTTGGAGGAGCCTCAGGGAAGGTTTATTTTTACATTGCTAAAGGTAATGTAAAAGCAGTTTTGGGCAGGCCATTCTTGATGGATTTTCAGGCAAGAATTGGTTATCAATTTGATTTGGGAATCAGTTTGGAGTTGACTAGTGAAGACGAAAGGAGGCTTCACATGAGGTTATCATCCCCTGGAGAGGATGGTTGGGAGACTAGGCCTGGTTTATCTTCAATGTGCCAGTGCATGGACTGCTGCAGGAGAAGGAAGGAAGTGGGTGCTGCCTCTGGTTTTTTGGAGTGCGGCTCAGGCTCTATTGAGAGTCTGTCTTTTTTAGAGTAATGAGGGCTGATCACCCTAGTGCTACAACCTCTCCCCAAGATGAGGAAATCCCAGGTTGTAGTAGGTCAGCTCCCTTGGAGATATACCAAGTGGATTTTCAACTTTCTCTTTTTAATGTTTCTCTTCTCTGCAAGTATTCATCAAGTTTTTTATCAAGTCTCTGTTCTCTCTCAAGATTCTTAATTATTTTTAATTCAAGTTTAAAGAAGAAGATTGGTTATATATCTTTATTGAAAGATAAGCGGAAAAGTTTTGGGGCGGTGAGATTGGGGTCTAAAAGTAAGTCCTCCCAATTGTGCACCGCTAGGGTTTCTTCTACACCTTTCAAAAACATTACCTGGGCTACACCTGTGAGCATTGGGGAAACCCCTGGTTATTTTTGTAGGACAGAAGAAAACTCAAGAAAAGAAAATAAAAATTTCAAGATAATTCATGAAAATCAATAAAAAAATCTGAAGATAATGAAGAAAGAAGATGCAAAATATTTTTGTGAAGATCGTCAAGATCTATTTTTGGGCCTCCAGCATGAGGTTAAACTGCAGAAAATTTTGAAGCATGATGATCGTCAAGATCAATTTTTGGACCTCCAGCATGAGGATAAACTGCACAATTTTAGAAGATGTGATTCAGAAGACAAATCAAGATTTGAAGATTTGGAAGTTGGAAGTGAGGATGAAGATGTGGAATTGCGGAAAAGTTTTGGAGTGGTGAGATTGGGGTCTAAAAGTAAGTCCTCCCAATTGTGCACCGCTAGGGTTTCTTCTACACCTGTCAAAAACATTACCTTGGCCACACATGTGAGTAATGGGGAAACCCTTGGTTTTTGTTCCAGGTCTGGTGGTGAAGAATTCCTGAAGATCCCTCAAGTTGAAGGTGGAGCGGCAAAGTATAAGAAGGTAGCGCAGAAGATTAGGCCTGTCAATGAGCCTATGCCTGTGGGTTTGAATCCGCCTTTGAAGAGACCTCCTTTGTCAAGAGATCCATACTGTACTCCTTTGGTGAATAATCCTCCAGAATTTGTAGAGACGGCGAGGGTGACCGTAGAAAGATTAAAAGTTGTTAATTTTGGTCCTGATGGGTGGTTGTCTGAGGAAGAAAAGAAGTTGTTTTTTCACGTTATTGTGCTAAGGGAAAAAGCGGTGGCATTTGTTGAGGAGGAAAGGGGTGTTCTGAAGCACTCTTATGGGGAACCTTACTTGATTCCTGTTGTTTGTCATGAACCTTGGCAAATCAAACCTATTCCGATTCCAGCCGCTATCAGAGAGGATTTTGTGGAGATTATTAGGGAAAGAGTCAGGACTGGGTTATATGAACAATCAACATCCAGTTACTCAAGTCCGGTGTTCTGTGTAAAGAAGCAGAATGGAAAGTTGAGGGTGGTTCATGATCTTAGAGCCTTGAATAGAGTCACTATCAAGGACGCTGGTATGCCGCCAAGTGCAGAGGATTTTGTTGAAGCTTTTGCTGGAAGGGTGTGTTATGGTTTGGGTGATATTATGGGTGGTTATGATGAGAGGGAACTCCATACGGATTCAAGGCCTCTCACAACTTTTGAGACTCCTTTGGGAAGATTTCAGCTCACTAGGTTGCCTCAAGGAGCAACTAATTCAGTGGCAGTTTATTAAGCACAGATGGCTTGGATTTTGCAGGATGAGGTTCCTACTCATGCTGGTATTTTTATTGATGATGGTGGAATTAAAGGACCATCCACTGATTATGGTAATGAGGTGTTAGAGGAGAACCCTGGCATAAGGAGGTTTGTGTGGGAATATGCAATAACTCTAGAGAGAGTGTTGTTCCGGATTGAAGAGGCTGGTTTGACCATTTCAGGGTCAAAATTCTGTTGTTGTGTTCCTGCTTTGGAAATTCTGGGTCATGTGGTGTGTAAAGAGGGAAGGATTATGGCGAAGAAGAAGATTAATAAAATTCAGGCATGGCCAAGGCCTAAAAAATACTACTGAAGTCAGAGGATTTTTGGGTGTATGTGTATATGTCAGGATTTTCATTAAGGATTTTTCTTTGTTGGCTTCACCTTTAAGAAGGTTGACCAGAAAAGATGCAGATTGGGAATGGACTGAAGAGTGTGAAGAGTCTTTTCAGAAGCTGAAAAAGGTTGTTGGTGAAGATATAATTCTTCACAAGTTGGATTATGGTGTTGGTGCTGGAAAGATTTATCTGGCAGTGGATTCAAGTTATATTGCTTCTGGTGCTGTGTTGTCTCAGGAGGATAAGACTGGGAGGGTCAGGCCAGTAAGGTATGAGTCTGTGGTGTTTAATGAGGTGGAATCTAGGTATTCTCAACCTTAGTTGGAATTGTGTGGCGTAGCTAAAATTTTAAAGAAGCTACAGACGGTTTTGTGGGGGCAGCATTTTGAGCTGCAGGTGGATGCAAAATCTTTGGTTCAGATGATCAATACACCTAGTCTTCCAAATGCTCCAATGACTAGGTGGGTGGCATTTATTCAACATTTTTCTTTTGACCTGGTACACAAACCAGGTAAAACTTTTACTATGCCTGATGGGTTATCAAGGAGGCCACCTACAGATGAGGATTCTGATTCTGAAGAGTTTGACAAAGATGTTCCAGTGATTAGGGCCAGCACAAAGGGTGCTGAGGATTTTTCTTTCCTCCCCCATGAGGCTAAACTGGATGATTGTTCTGACCTCCCCCAAGAGGTTAAACTGGCTGGATCTGACCTTGATTCTGGTGATCAGGATGTTTTTGTTGATGAAGATGGAGTTGTTGTTTAGGACAGCTCAAAATTGGAAAAGGGTGTTTTTGTTAGTGAACTGGATTCTCACAAGTTTCAGTGGAAAGAGAAGGACGTGCCAAAATTTAAGGATTGGTGTCCTGGTTGGGCTGCTCTATTGGCTCATGTTCACACTGGTGATTTTGATGACAGAGTTGTACCCTTGGATGTTGTTTTGTTGGATTTTGAAGATGAGACCTGGGGTCAATCTGGGTTTTATTTTATTTTGGTGGAATATCTGTTGACCTTGGAGAGGCCAGATAGTTGTGATGATGATACTTGGTTGGCAATCAAGAAGAAGAGTCCTGGATTTTATGTGTCAGGAAGGCCCTTGATGTGAAGGAGACATCCTAATCCTCAAGTGGTGGTGACTCAGAAGAAGGGTCAAGAATTGGTTTTGAAGTCTTTGCATGAAGATCTTGGTCATAGAGGCTTTGGGGAGACTTATAGAAGAGTAGCAGACAGATTTTGGTGGCCGGGTATCAAGTTGGCTGTGCAGGGTTGGGTTCAATCTTGTGAAGAATGTCAAAGAAGAAGTCACTTGAAACCTAAAGAGATGGGCCGTGCTACTGGTGAATCAACTGTTTTTGGAAGGGTCAGTCTGGATGCTGTCTATATTAAAGAGGGCAGGTATAAATACTTGATTGTTGCTAGGGATGATTTGTCTGGTTGGGTTGAGGCAGTGCCTCTGGTTAATTTGACTGCCAAGAATGTGGCAGAGTTTTTGAAGAAGGAGTGGATTTATAGGTATGGGTTGATGAAGTTGGTGACTGTTGATGGTGGGCCAGAGTTTGGTGCTGAATTTAAAGAAGCTGTGGCTAGTGTGGGTTCTAGGGTTAGAGTGGCTACACCGTATTATCCAGAAGCTGAAGGAATGGTTGAAAGAGGCCATCAAGTTATCAAGAATGCTTTGGTGAAGATGTGTGGAGATATTGCCAAAAAGTGGAGGCATTATTTACCCTTGGTTTTATTTGCTGATAGGGTCACTGTGAAGAGGACAACTGGCTATTCTCCTTATGAGTTAATGTTTGGTCAGAAAGCTGTTCTACCAGTGGACTTGGAAGCTGTCTCTTATCTTGGAATTGATTGGGATGACGTGCAAAAAACAGAAGATTTGCTCTGTGCCAGGATGCAACAGTTGGAATGTAGAGAGGAATGTCAAGAGAAGGCATACTCTAGAATGATGAAGATTAGGAATCAATCAGTCAGATATTGGGACAAGAAGTTAGCTCATAGACTCAGGAATCCCTTAAAACCTGGTTGTTTGGTTTTGGTGTATAATAGAAGTTTAGAGAGTCAGTGGGGAAAAATATTTGCTGACAGATGGAATGGACCTTACAGAGTCAGATCTCAGGTGTCTGGAGGTTCTTATGTTTTGGAAGAGTTGGATGGTGCAGTCTTGAAAAGAGGGTGGCTGCAGACCAAGTGAAGAGGTTTTATCCCAGAGGCACTAGGCATGAAGAAGATTGACTCCGCAATGAGGATAAACTACGGACCTTTTTAATTTTGTTTTTTTTGTGGTGATGCTATGCATCTGTTTGTTGGATACTTTTGTTAGAAGGTACCCATGGGTGGGGCTTCTAGATTTGATCTTGGCAAGTGTAGGGGTGACTGATGGGCTGGCTGCTCTATCAACAGTTACCCCAGATTGTCTGTTTCCAACCCTTTCTCTTAATTTGGTTGAACCCTAGTATTGGTTTATTTTCACAGGTTTTAGTCCTCTATGACTTTAAACTGGAAATTGCTTTGGTTTTCAAGTGCCGGACTCTTCACTCTTATTGGTTTGGATTTTTGAGTTGAATGTTGTGATTTGTTAGAAGGTACCCAGGGGGGGCTTCTAGATTTTTTTTTGGCAAGTGTGGGGGTAACTGATGAGCTGGCTGCTCTGTAGAACAGTTACCCCAGAATGTCTGTCTCAAGTCTTTTGTTTTTTCCTAGTTGAATTCTAGTTCTGTTGTTTATTATTCAGGTTTTAAGTCCGCTATGACTTTAAACTGGTTTGGGACTGGCTTCTTTATCTTTGGTTCTTTCAGATTGGTGGTGGATCACTGGTGGTCTCCCATCATTTTTACTTATTGGAAGGAGCCCACCCAGTGATCATTTCTATGGACCGGACTTTTCCTTATTGGACCATCTATGGAGCTGGACTTTCTTTGATTTTGCAGTTATGTTTTTGCTAGATAGCAGTTTTAGATTATTTTCTTTTTTTCTCTTTTTTTTCTTTTAATTTTTTTATGGGGGTTGTTTAAAATTATAAAATCAAAAATATAGGGTGTTACCACATCAGGGTCACCTGGATGTGGGCAAGCATTGGTGGGGAAAGGCTCATCAATTGGCTGGGCAATGCTATTTTATTTTTATATATTATTTATTTCATATTTAATTATGTATCCACATCAAGGTGCACTTGGATGTGGGTAAGGTATCAGGGGATCAGCTCATCAATTGGCTGGGGGATACCATTTGTATTATTTTTTATATATTTTATTTTATTTCATTTATGTTATTTCATTTCATTTTAATTATTAATTTTTTATTTTAGTATATCAGTAGACCGTAAAAAAAAAAAAAAAAGAAAAAGAAAAATTCTGAAATTATTTTTATTATTTGTTTTATATTATTTTTATGTCTCTAATCTTTTTGCAGGAGCTCATTGTCTGGATGAGGAAGCTTCTGGAGGCTGGTCCAGATTGTGATGACGTTTTTTTTCTGTTGGGATTGTGGGAAGCACTGTGTTCTTTGAAGTGCATCTTGCTGGAGAGATTATAGGGATTGTAATGATCAGGGATTGGATTAGAGGGAAGTTCAGAGGAGGAAGAAGAAGAGGCAGAAATGGAGTGCTGGAGGGTGTGTTTAATGATCCTAGACATTTTCCAGTGGTTGTCCAGTAGGCACTTTCTCAAGGATTTTTCAAAGTCATTCAAGGGTCCATGGAGGGCAAAGGCTTTTAGCATATTGGAACACATGGCGCTTAGGTGTTTCTTCATGTCTCCATAGTCCAGGGTCAAAGAAGTTTCAAGAGTTTGGCCAACTCCAATAATAGATTCAGGAGGAGGGGTGCCAACTAGACAAGAAGAATTGGATCAGTAATTATTTTTGTTGAAGAAATGGAATAATTAATTTAGTACTTACAGATTGGAAGCTCATCAAAGCTGTAAGCAGCTGGGATTTGGATCTCTGACAATTTTGTTATGGTCATAGTGGGTGGATCAACTAGGGAAAGATATGGATTCTCATGGTCTTCCTCTGAAGGATCCTGAGAAGGTGAACTGGGATGATGAGGTTCCTGGGGCCTAGTTGGAGCAGTGAGATTGTGGTTATTGTTGTTTTTGTTATTTCTGTTGGATTCAGCTGGAGGAGGTGCTGGTGATGGAGTACCAGGGTTGTTAAAGGATGGAGCAGGAGAGGGGGATTTGGAAGCAGACTGCTCCTCTCTGGATGGAGAATTTGAAGAGATGGAACTGCCAGAAGAGTAGTTGGCTGACAGAGGAGAGGTGTAGTTTCTTTGTCTTAGTTGGGGACGAAGTTGTTGTTGTGGAGCAGTGTGTGGTGTTTTGGTTTCTTCTTGGGGCTCTCTGGCAGTTCTCTTAGAAATCTGGTAAATTTTGGTACTTTTGTACTTTGGAAGGGTGGATTGCATTGCTCTGGGAGCAGTAGGAGGTAGTTGGGTTGAGTTTTTATTGTTATCTGGATGAATTTGGCTATTTTATGGCCATTTTTGGAGGTTTTGGCCCTGATTTTTGCTGTTTGGTGAGGCGGGCGGGCCGCCCGACGTAGGCCGGGCCGCCTGGACGCGGTCTAGAAGCCTAGGGGTTGATTTTGAAGCTTTTGGAGCTAATTTAGCAGTGATAAAAGCAGTTTCTTGAGAATCTAAGGCTGGTCTTTTTGGAAGAGTGCGGGAAGCTGAGCTTCTGGATCTTCTGGAAGGAGCTGAAGATAGAGAGGAAGAGGATGGACCAAGCTCTGGAGACCTGGTAGGGAATCTGGAGATGTACTTGTGAGAAGGAGAAGGCGGAGGAATAGGATAGTGGGCATCTCTGTCACATTTCTTTTTTTTGGAATAGAAGGAGTCACAAGCCCTGTTGTAGAATTTGGCTTCTGGATTTGGAAGAGTGAATGTGCAAGGTCTGCACATGTGTATGCACTGTTTGCAGGCATAGTCCCTTGGAGCAGTGAAGCAAGGAAGTGTAGAGGAGTCAACAGCAGGGGATCCAGACATGATTTGTGGTGTGAAAGGTGATGAAAAGGATAAGAGAAGATTTTGTCAGTGATAAATAGAAGATGAAGTGAAGGTGGACGCTCCGTGGGTCTGGCTGTGTGTGTGTATTGCATGAAATTGGCTGGGTCAGATTCATGCAAGATTCTGTCAGTCCTCTATGACTCTAAACTGGAAATTTTATCAGTCCATCAAGACTCTAAACTGAAAAAGCTATAGTATCAAGGTAGTCCGTCAAGACTTTAAACTGAACACTGTGATAGTCCCCCAAGACTTTGAACTGAGGGTTATAAGTCCCCCAAGACTATAAACTGAGGAAAAAGGAGTTTTTGTTGTTGGAGTTGGTTTTGAAAGATTGGTGGAGGGTATCCACAGGGGGAGCCTCCAAATTCAGCAAAGGCAAGTTTGGGGGTGATTGATGGGCTGGCAGCTCTATTCACTATTACCCCAGAATGTTAGTTTTTTCTCTGTGTCTTAATGTGGTTGATCTCTGGTTCTGGGTTTATGATTTAGGTTTTTGAGTCCCCCAAGACTTTAAACTGAGGGTTTTTGAGTCCCCCAAGACTATAAAATGGGGATGGTCCCCCAAGACTTAAAACTGAGGGTTGTTTGTGGTTACATCCTATAGAGGGTGTGGTCAATTTTTCTTTTCTGAATCAAACTCAAGTACTAGTGGAATTACAGAGTGAATCAAGAGATGAAATGAAATGTTCAGAATTAGCCTTGAACTGGTGAATGAGGTGTCTTCTGTTCTCAATGTCCTGTGGATCTCTAGCAGGAGTGGATTGGAAATAGTGAAGCAGAAGTTGTTTCTGTTGAGATGTGTGTTGTTGGAACTTGGCCTTGATAGTGGGCAAGTGTGTTGGTGTTGGTGGTGCAATGGATCCTACATTGTTATCATCACTATTAGAAGAGGAAGGAACTGAGAAGTTATCAGTTTTAAAGTTGAAGGAAGAAATGATTGTTCTTTACCATCAGATGGACCAGGGATGGGGGAACTAGTTGCTTTATGGGTTGTGGCACTCTTCTGGGAAGGGTGGAGCTTTTTGATTAATCTGGGTATCAGTATGGATGGCCTAGATCTTTTGGTGCTGGCATAAGAAGGACCAGGTTGAGGCGGAGATGAATCTGTTGTAGAAAAAGGTGGACCAGGTCTGTGGCAGGTCTTCTTTCTGGAGTGGAAGACATCGCAGGACGTTCTGTATGGATGAACAGGTGGTGTTATGGCGCAGATTAAATTATTGTTGATGCAGTATTGGCAGGGGCCCATTTCAGAGGCAGATTTGGAAAGGAGGTTAAACATGGTGGTTGGATGAAGAAAGAATGTGGACATTCTCAATTGGAGGGAGGATGTGGTCTTCCAACATTGGCAGGGGCCTTTGTTGTGTGATTTGGCGCTGTTTGTGCATGTCTTAATTGACATCTGTTAAGGAATTTGGTATTTTTCTGGTTTTATTCCGTGGATATTGGGTCTGCGGGTATGTGGGTACTATCATTGGATAGCCCTGGTTTTTCTCTATATTTTATGTCTTGTAGACATTTTTCATATTCTGAGTTTTAAGGGGTCATTTCCTCATTTTTCATTTATAAAAGATTGCTGTTTAATTTTGTTTTTTGTGTTTTACGGGCTAACCGTAAGGCTTAGGGTTAAGTGCTTAGTACCATTTGATAGAGCTAATTTTTCTCTATATTTCATGTCTCAATGTTGTTATAGTGAAATTCCGTGTTTTAAAGGCTTTAGTAGTTGTAGCTTATT
Organism: Hemileia vastatrix; assembly: GCA_030280995.1. Classification (NCBI taxonomy): domain Eukaryota; kingdom Fungi; phylum Basidiomycota; class Pucciniomycetes; order Pucciniales; family Zaghouaniaceae; genus Hemileia; species Hemileia vastatrix. The sequence goes on from JASXTE010000005.1 coordinate 27,490,428, forward strand.
TTTCTAAGTAGATTAGTGGTTTTTATTGGTTTTCTGGCTTCAGGGAGGCCGGGCCGCTTCAGGCGGCATCTCCGACGTCGGGCGGCCCGCCCGCCTCTGTTTTAGGAGGTTGGGGAGCGCTCCAGGAGGGTTTTTTATGCAATTTGGCAGGTACAGGCGCCAGATTGGTGGGTGCGCATGGGCTCTTAGATAGTGGTCTGTGTGTACATAGTGAATAAGACAGTTTGGGGCAACCTAAATCATCATACAACCATCCGGAGGTGATATCATTGTTCCTCACTCAGTTTTCACTGTTTTTTGGCCACAATTGGCTGTGCTGTGTTTGTTGCAAGTGAGTTCTTCATTTAACTTAACTTTGGCAACTGTTTTCTCTGTTATAGTCTTGCAAGCTATAGCAAGTATTATTGCTGTCTCTGGTGTGGATTTGCAGCCTACATCAAGTATCTTTGCTGTCTCTGCTGTGGACTTTGTTCTGCATTTCAGTTCTTTGGTCTGGTAGTCTATCTGGTGACTACTTTCTTGGCTCATCAAGCAGTCAAGTGTGTTTAAAAGGGGTCTTTAGCAAAACAGGAACCAACTTACTTTAGCAAGTAAATCTCACTCTATTTTTCTAAAGGGACAGGGGATTTTCTCTCTGGTTTTTCTCCAACTCCCTTGGTCAAGGCCTATAGCTAGTACTATAGGATTGTCTACAGCGGCACATCCGACATCAGGAGGCCCGCCCGCCTCTGTTTTAGAAGGTTGGCGAGCGCTTCTGGAGGGTTTTTATTGAATTTGGCTGGTATAGGCACCAAATTTGTTGGTTTGCAGGGGCTCTTAGATAGTGGTCTGTGTGTACATAGTGAATAAGACAGTTTTGGGGCAACTTTAATTATCATACAACCATCCGGAGGTGATATCTTTGTTCCTCACTCAGTTTTCACTGTTTTTTGCCCACAATTGGCTGTGTTTGTTGCAAGTGAGTTCTTCATTTAACTTAACTTTGGCAACTGTTTTCTCTGTTATAGTCCTGCAAGCTATAGCAAGTATTATTGCTGTCTCTGGTGTGGATTTGCAGCCTACATCAAGTATCTTTGCTGTCTCTGGTGTGGACTTTGTTCTGCATTTCAGTTCTTTGGTCTGGTAGTCTATCTGGTGACTACTTTCTTGGCTCATCAAGCAGTCAAGTGTGTTTAAAAGGGGTCTTTAGCAAAACAGGAACCAACTTACTTTAGCAAGTAAATCTCACTGTATTTTTCAAAAGGGACAGGGGATTTTCTCTCTGGTTTTTCTCCAACTCCCTTGGTCAAGGCCTATAGCTAGTACTATAGGATTGTCTACAGCGGCACCTCCGACATCAGGAGGCCCGCCCGCCTCTGTTTTAGAAGGTTGGGGAGCGCTTCTGGAGGGTTTTTATTCAATTTGGCTGGTATAGGCGCCAAATTTGTTGGTTTGCAGGGGCTCTTAGATAGTGGTCTGTGTTTACATAGTGAATAAGACAGTTTTGGGGCAACTTTAATTATCATACAACCATGCGGAGGTGATATCTTTGTTCCTCACTCAGTTTTCACTGTTTTTGGGCCACAATTGGCTGTGTTTGTTGCAAGGTTAGTTCTTCATTTAACTCAACTTTGGTAACTGTTTTCTCTGGTGTAGTCTTGAAAGCTATATCAAGTATTATTGCTGTCTCTGGTGTGGATTTGCAGCCTACATCAAGTATCTTTGCTTTCTCTGGTGTGAACATTGGTCTACATTTCAGTTCTTTGGTCTGGCAGTCTGTCTGTGGACTACTTTCTTGGCTCATCAAGCATTCAAGTGTGTTGAAAAAGGGGATTTAGCAAACAGGAACCCACTTACTTTAGCAAGTAAATCTCATCTGTTTTTCTAAAGGGACAGGGGTTTTTCTTTCTGGTTTTTCTCCAACTCCCTTGGTCAAGGCCTATAGCTAGTACTATAGGCCTTGACCAAGGGAGTTGGAGAAAAACCAGAGAGAAAATCCCCTGTCCCTTTAGAAAAACAAGTGAGATTTACCTGTTGCAGCAAATTGGAGATCTGTTTGCTAGACCCTCTAATTAAACACTCTTGACCCCTTTGAAAGTGAAGATAATATTCCCAGACAGACTACCAGAAAGAGTTGAAATGAACAGTAATATATTCGAACAAAACACAAGCCAATGAGACAGTGAGGAACAGAGAGGCGATGAGATAAAGAGATAAGATTATTCCACTAAAAATCTTCCCACACATGCATCATACAGCCAGTGCACAGACCATCCTGACCGATTCCCCACCCAAAATCCAGCTTTCCCAGCCTTTTCCATGCATAAAAGTGCATTTTAGCGCCTCCTCAGTTCCCAGGCGGACAGACCGCTTGGAGGCGGATCCTCTTAGGGGGGGGAGGGCCGCTTGGGGGCAGGTGTGCCGCTTCTAGGCCCTAAAACACCCATACAACCCATAAAAACCCTAAAAACCCTAAAAACCCATAACTTCACTAATAAACAAGATAAACACACATAAGACATACCAAAATGAAAAGAAAATGAAGGACAATAAGCTGAGACATAATAAGTGACCCTAGCTTAAGCTTACATAAGCACCACTAAGCAATAAACTTCAGATAAATACCAATAACAACACCATAACTACCCTATAAAACAAGGTAACCACCCATAAGGGATACCAAAATGAAGAGAAAAGAAAGGACATTAAGCTAAGACATAATAAGTGACCCTAGCTTAAGTCTCCATAAACACTAGTAACTACCACCTAAAGATCAAAAAATCCACTAATAACACCATAACCTCAATAACACCCTACATACCAAATACCCCCAAATATGCACTCCAAAGGCCTACCCAGGTTTGGATCACCAAATCCTCCCTCCAATAAAGAATGTCCCCATTCTTCCTTCAACAAAAACTATGTTCAAACAACTCTTCAGAATCTTTACAAACAGCCCATTTCTCTCTTCCATCAGATCTTATTCCATTTTAAGTGAACTTCTGAACCAGCAATCCAAGCTTCTTCTTTGAATTTTCTCTTGCACCATGACTTTAAATTAAATTTAACTCTGTGAAAAGAATCTGTATCTTCTGTTCCTGAATTCCAAATCTGGCTGTACCAGCTTCCAACAATGAAAAGTGATATCCAGTTGACAAGTCTTCCTGACTATAACCTTCTACCAGCATAAAAATTTCCTCATTTTATAGTCTTGGGGGACTTACAACCCTCAGTTTAAAGTCTTGGGGGACTAACAGCCCTCAGTTTATAGTCTTGGGGGATTCCAAAAATCCTCAGTTTATAGTCTTGGGGGACTCCAAAAATCCTCAGTTTATAGTCTTGGGGGACTGAAAAAATCTGAATCACAGAACCCAGAACCAGATATCAACAAGAAAAAGATTTAGAGAAGTAACTAACTTTCTGGGGTAACTGTATATAGAGCTTCCAGCCCATCAGTCACCCCCAAACTTGCCTTTAAAAAATTCAGAAGTTCCCCCTTGGATCCTTCTGCCTTTAAACTTCCACCTCACACTGCCTCCCATTCCTCAGTTTATAGTCTTGAGGGACTTCACCATCAACAATCCTCAGTTTAAAGTCTTGGGGGACTAACACAGTGCTCAGTTTAAAGTCTTGACGGACTACTTCTTGACAAAATCTTGAAACCAGCCAGTTTAAAGTCTTGGAGGACTACTAGATCCACAGTAGTAAAATTAAATTCTTAAATAAATCTTTAACAACCAGCTAGTTTTAAGTCTTGGAGGACTAACAGAATTTTCAGTTTAAAGTCTTGATGGACATACAACCCTCAGTTTAAAGTCTTGGGGGACTAAAAGCCCTCAGTTTAAAGTCTTGGGGGACTAACAGCCCTCAGTTTATAGTCTTGGGGGACTTACCATCAAAAATATTGAGCCCGTAATTAAAAGATCAGTTTAAATTCTTGAAGGACTTTCCAAAAAAAAAAAAAAATCTTGAAGATATATCCCATAAATCCCCAAACCAAAAACCATCAAAGCCAAAACATTTTACCTCCTTTAACAAATAAAACAAAATAAAATGGTATCCCCAGCCAATTGACGAGCTGATCCCCTGATACCTTACCCACATCCAAGTGCACCTTGATGTGGTCACACCTAAAAAAATTTAATTATTTTTATTTTTATTTTGACTCCTCCTCTTCTACCAAAAACATTGCCAGAGCCCTATCTTGAGCCTTTGAACAAAAATAGCCTCCATAAAAAAATAAAAAGAAAAAAAAGAGAAAAAAAGAAAATAATCTTGAATCCACCACTTTCACTGCCAACACCCTAGATCCACATAGCAAAGCCAGCTCCAGGTCAACAGAAGAGATCACTGGGTGGGCTCCCTCCAATAAGTAAAAATGATGGGAGACCACCAGTGATTCACCACCAATCCAAAAGCACCAAAAGACATCCAAGGCAATCCATTTTAAAGTCATAGAGGACTAAAAACCTGAATCACAAAAAAACAACACTAGAATTCAACTAGAAAAAAACCAAAGGCTTGAAACAGACATTCTGGGGTAACTGTTTTACAGAGCATCCAGCTCATCAGTTACCCCCACACTTGCCAAAATAAAATCCAGAAGCCCCCCCTGGGAACCTTCTAACAAAAACACAACATCCAACAAAATTAAACAAAACCAATAAACATGAGGGGTCATGCACTTCAAGACCAAAAGAATTCCCAGTTTAAAGTCATGGTGGACTAAAAACCTGTTAAAGAAAAAAAACCAATACTAGAATTCAACAAAATTAAGAGAAGGGGTTGGAAACAGACAATCTGGGGTAACTGTTGATAGAGCAGCCAGCCCATCAGTCACCCCCACACTTGCCAAAAAAAAATCTAGAAGCCCCACCCTTGGTACCCTCTAACAAAAGAACTTTCCAACACAAATCTTCTCCCATAAAAAACCAAAACCATTGAAAAACCATTAAAATTCTTGAAAGCCAAAAAAAATCCAATTTAGAAATAAAATTTTGCAGTTTAACCTCATGCTAGAGGTGAAATCAAACCAATAATCTTCATTTTATTTTAAATAAAATATCCATCTTCACTTGAATTTTTCTTTTCTTCCATCTTCATTATACTAAGATTTTTTTTTTTCATTACAGGAGGGCCGCCCCACATCGGAGGTGCCACCTGAAGCGGCCCGGCTTCCCTTTTTTTATATAGAGACTTGAACCAGAGAGACTGATAAGAATTGGAAAAAACATAAAAAATCCTTACCAAATACATAGAGGCCAAATTAAGCAAAACAAAAAAAATTAAGTAGTTTATCCTCATTTTGGAGGAATCAGATTCTTGAAATCCCAAGGTTTAAACCAATAAGTTTTCCCCTAGGGCCTGAACCCCCTAAGCTCCTCTTCCAAGTCTGATATCCTAAAATCAGACCTTCAAACAAATCTTCCATCCTCCTCCATACACTGAGTCTACCATAGTTCACATTGCCAGAATCAATAAATTCTTCATCCTGTGAAACATTTGGAACCTCCACCACATCTTTAAAATTAACCTCTATACCAGTGACATCCAAAACATCACAATTTTCCTCTTCCCTACAGGAATCTTGCTTAGAATCTGAAAAATCCTCCAGAATAACATCCATAACATCAAAATAAAAATCCTCCTCCAAGCAGAGACCTTCTGATCTTGAGGGAACCACCTGAAAATAATCTTCCTCTATGAGAAAAAGATCCAAGACAGAATCTTTCTGTCCATCCGAAAATTCAACTGATACATCCTCCTCCAATAAGCCATTATCTGAACTTGAGAAAGAAAAATAATCATCCCTCAACAACCATTCATCCACCACAGATTCCTTCTCAATATCCCAAAATCCTTCTTCATGACCAGGCAAGTCCTCCTTCCCACATAATTCACCCAAACTTGAGGAAATACACTGATCCTCCAGTGTGTACATTTACAAAACTTCCAGTGAAGCACATTCCTGAGATCCTATGGAATCCTTTGGAAAAGAAAAATTAGCTTCACAAACATCATCAGAGTACCCATCTTCCAAAATTGATGGCTCCAACACCTTTCCAGAAACTAAATTTTCCACCACAGTCTCCTGAACCTCTCCACCCAACAGGATTTCCTCTCCAGATTTCAGATCCCTATCCTTCAAACCATCCAAATATCCCAAAATAACCTCCTTCAGAATTTCCATACCAGGAATCCTATTTTCCCCATTTGGAAGAGTCTTCATCAAGTCAGCCTTTAAAAGAATCTCCATAACCTCCACCTTTACATTCCTACCCATGGCACTCCAAAATAAATACTTGGCCCCATCTTCATGTGGTAATATATCATGATATACCAGATAATCCAGAGCCTCCCCAAACTCCTCCATAAATTCCCCATACTGAGAAAGAGAAGTTACACCACCTTTCAATTCCCACTTCCTAGCAATCTCATGAAGATCCAACATTGAGAAATTAGTGGGCCACCTTTTAACCATTTCAATCTTCAACTTTCCCCAGTCCTGACTCCTATATCCTGCCATACCAGAGACCTCTTTCTCCACCTCCCTATTGCCAATGAAAAAGATTACTTGCCTAACCATGTCCAACAGTGAGGCCCCATCAATCTCAGCAGCAACCTCAAACCTAGCCAAAAACCCCTTTGTATCCTCCCCCAAAAACCTTAAACCATCCCAAGACTGAATCCTAACCATCCTAGCAACTCCCAGTTACAGCCTCCAATCTCCACCAAAGATAGCCAATGTCCCCCCAAGAGCCTTAGAGACGTAGGAGGGACCAAATCCAACAGAAAAGAAGACCCCTAGACCAACCACAAAGAGATATAGCACCAAATCCAAAATCCACCAGAGGAGATCCACCAAAGAGAGAAGCCTAGATCAACAGAGATTCCAAAAAGCCAACAGATTCGACCCCACGTTGGGCGCCAGAAATGTAGACAATCCTTTAGTGCTAGCTATAGGCCTTGACCAAGGGAGTTGGAGAAAAACCAGACACAAGGTCAAAAGTTAGACGACTTGCAGTCAAGTGGTTGTTTAGTACCTGTGGTCTAACCTGAGTCAAACCTGTGTTGGAACTTTGGTGGGACAATTTTTCATCATGACACATTGCTCATACCTGAATCATTAGGACCAATTTGAATTCTTCATATATTGCTGCTTGCATAATTTCCAACAGGCAATAGATCATACTTTGGTGTCTAAAATACATATATTGAATTCATAATGGATATTATAAATGTGACTAATATGCACCGGCTATATTCCTTAATGACATTATACAGACAGTATCTGATAAAACACCACCAAAGCCACTTGGATTGAGAGTTCTTGAATCATGTCCAATAATATCTTTATGAGTAATAATAAAATTTTTAGACCATCAATTGTAGCACCAAAATGTTTTGAATCCTGCTTTTGAGAAAGGATTTTCTATTTTTTTTCAACAGCATCATACAATTTAACTAGAATAAAGATTTGATCTGGTAAAATTCAGTGACTTCCACATTCTCAAAAAAAAAACTTCAATCTTGTTGCCTCTTGATATTCCCATAACCTTGTTGTTTTGAGTATAATGAGAAGTATTTACCACCAATGTTTTAGTATTGGAGATCAGTAATTTTAGATTGTAGAAATTTTAAAGCACCAATGAATTTATCTTTTTAAAAAATGTTTAAAAAAGACATTTTTCTATAAATGTTGTTTAAATATTCTGGCCATAAATCATATTCTTCACAGAGCAATATAACAGTTTATTTTGAAGTCTTTCCTTTTTCTATATTGAAAAAATATTTAATTTGTATTTTAAATCAATTGTCATTCATCTCAAGAAGAGATTGAATATTTACTATCATGATGAACATTTCCATTAACATTTTGTCCATTTCAAATAAAAACAAAAAAATAATGTAAAAAATTATGGGTAATAAAAAGAATTATGATAAAATGAGTTTATTAATATTGTGTGGGATAGAGCCTAAAATTTGATTCATACTCTCATGATCCCAAGCTTCCTCTGATGATACTAGGCCAAATATTTGCAGAACTTCAGGAAAATTTTGGGCTAAATTGACATTAGGCTTGATGTGAATTTGTGGCCAAAATTTTCCATGGGATTTTTATACTCCTTCAGCTAATCATGAAGAGATATAATTTCATCTTCATTGATTTAAAAAAAAGTTAAAAGGTTTTTTATTGATACAAATATGGAAATACACTTAATTATATTATTCTCTTTACTTTCAGAATCTTCTATATTCACAACTAGAAACAAAGAAACCACATCATAATTTTTTTTTAGCAAAATTCATTCTTCTGCCTTGAGATTTGTTCCAGTCTTCCCTAAATGGTGTCAAACACAGTTGAACCATGAGGTAATGAGTGTATGAAAAATAAAATTTTGAACCATCATTAAATCCTTAGTACTAAGATCCAAATAAGAAGTTAAATCATTTGGTGTTGCAACTGATCCCCATTTGATTTAAGGTCTAAAACAGGCAGAAAGTTCCTGAAATGCGGACTATAAGGAAGATATTTATTAGGGAAAATTTTATCTAATGATGATTCAGCTATAATTACTTGAACTATCTACATCAGAACTATATTTTTTCATTATATGAGCTGGGTCCAACACCTAGTGGATTAGAACTTCCTGATGGCCCAACAATTTTTAGAGCTTCTTTTGCCTTCTCTCAACAAATTTCATCATAAGATAATTTTTGCTTGAGGTCTGTTCTCAATGGTGGTATCACTACGCAAACTGTACTCTCTTTTTTCTTCTTTTACTTGAGTCATGAGAGGAATAATTTGAGGGGAAAGATGGTATTTTTGAAAAAAAAATTCCTTTTGTGTGAATTCTGTCTTTGAGTGTGAACATTTCTCTTTCTCTGTATTGTAGTTTAGTAGTATTAGTCAACATTGTGTTGTTTTCTATTGTTTTATATGGTGCGATTTGTCATATAATCAAGCCTCTTCTTGCTGTTTCCATTTTCCCCATCAAATTTTTTTTTCTCTATTCTCTTTATCACTTCCATTTCTCCCTCCAGTACACTGCTTCCCCCTTGGCTGAAACTTACATTCCTTGAATTTTTTGGGGATAATAGAGTCCTTTTTCCAGGTTCTTTCCTTTTACTTTCTGCTTATTCTTTTAATCCTAACCACAGAAACTCATCTTTTTGTACCTTCTTATTTCATCACATTCTTTTTTGTAGTTGTTGTAAGGTGCACAGTTGCTGATTGACCTATTTTTAGGTATGTTTGTTTTTGAAATGATATACAAGTATTTTTACCTCTATTATATTTATCCCCTGCATTGATCCCTCCTGTTAACTTCTTCCCCCTTGGCTGCATCTGACAGTACTTTCTCTGTGTGGGGAGAATAGAGTATTCTTTCCATTTTTATCACATGCTTTGTTGTAGTTTCTTTTTGAAAGGTGAGAAGTTTCTCATTGACATGTTTTTCACCTTCCTCTGTGCAAAAAATCTTCATTGATGTCTTTTATAGAATGATAAGGCCTGATAAGAAATAAAGAATCAGGGGAGATAGAGGATATTTAATTGTCTTTATTGAATATATCTTTCACAGGACAGCCCAAATTAATCAATGGGTTATAGTCAGGAATAAGATTAATTATGTTGGGGAGTGATGCAAGTCCTTGGGAGATAGTTATTAGGAAATTAGAAAGATAGAAATTCAAAATATTAATTAGTAGGGGGAAGTTGGTATCTTTTTGGGGTAATAATGTATCTTCAACTCATATAGAGGATGAATCCTGCCCTAGAAGCTAAACCCCCAATAGGAGAAAATAAAGTTTGATATCCTGAGAGGCCAATTATTACATAGAGGATGTGGGAATTAGAAGGGCACTGTTTACTAATGTTAATATGAGTTGAATGTGCCCTAGCCCTGAGAATATGTTATGTATGAGAGAGATGAAGTGAAAAAGGTTTCTCAATAAGACCTGGGAAGCTTCTGAAGTCAGATATGTGAAATTGAAGTAAGCTAATACAGATGGGAGAGTAATTATACAATGATTCCATCTTGAATATAAATTAATTATGAGAGGAAAGAAAATAATTCAGGAAGAAATTACTATTTATAAAAGACCAAAAACATTTCTTGGAAAAGTAAGTTACATGATTTGAATGATGAACAGATTTCCAATAATTTTCAGAGATTTTTCAATAACTCTAAGTTGAGATAAACCATCAGGAAATATGTCAGAAGCTAATATTAATTGAATTATAATTTGTACATAGATTGAAGTTACAAGAGGTCCTACTTGACCAATGAAAATTTGAAAAATTAATGATTGGTTTTTTCATGTATAATTTGAACTCCACTTGTTTAAAATATAAATTAAGGTTTTCTCCCAAATTAAAAGAATAGATTAGGAAAAATTGAAAAGTAAAAAAATACTGAAACTTCCACTTTTACAAAAGAAGAAACCAAATTTTTGACTTGCGAAAAATGCTTATGGACACATAAATACATCCAGTAATTTTCTCATGTTTCTATTATCTAGTATTGAAATAAAAATGCAGGATCTGAAGGGCCTGGAATATGCTCTTACTTTAAAGTCCTGTTTTAAAAAACTGCACAAAAATGAGTTAAAATAAATGTGGATCTCAGTCAAAGTATATGAAAAATCTATTATTTCAGATGCCTTGTAATCTTACTTGATTTCTGTTTAAAATCCATAGCACAGGTTCAACTTCTTATATTCAAAAAAGTGTTAGTAAGTTTATGAGATTAAGTCTATCTAATAAAATAATTTATTTTTAATAAAAAATATTATATTATATTTTTCCTCTGGAATTCTCTTAAAAAAGTTTTAAATAGTAAAACCAGATTTTAATTCACTGAACTCAAGTTCCAGTACAAATAAAGAAATTCATAAAGATACTCAACAATATATATTTACAAAAAACTTCAGCAACTTGAAGTGCTCTACAGTCACGCCCTGGGGTGCCCCACCCTGCCCCCCTTTTGGCAGCCACAAGGCCTCGCACAAGCCTCTCAAAATAATACTTACTTACTTCAATTTTTTCATTCTTAATTAGCATATTTTTATCATATACTTTGAATTTTTTCATAGAATGAAGTTTTAAAATGAATCAGATAAACTTTTCAACAAAAGTTTAAGGCAATAAAATGCCTCATGTTTTCAATAACAGCGGCTCAGAAAAAAAAGAGGCAAAATATGAGGCACCATGTTGCCCCATATTTCACTCTTTCGTCAAAGGCAGATGTGACATACACTATGGTTCATATGCATAAATATGAGGTGGCATTCTCCCTCATTGTTAGCTTTCTGGTAAATATTGAAAGTAATGGGTAGTTTAGTTGCTTACATGCATACATGAGGCGACATGTCGCCTCATATATGCATGTGGGAAACTTGCTCTCTCATATTGAAAAAAAATACAAATTAAAACTGAATATTTACTTTGCATACATGAGGCAACATGTTGCCTCATGTATGCAATAACAAAATCTCAGAAAAAAAAAGAGGTAAAAGATGAGGCACAATGTTGCCTCATCTTTTGCTTGTTTGTCAAAGGCAGATGTGAAATACACTAGGGTGCATAGGAATAAAGATGAGGTGGCATTTTGCCTTATCTTTTGCTTCCTGTAAAATAGTGAAGCTAACTGGTAGGGTAGTTACTTACATGCATAGATGAGGCGACATGTCACCTCATGTATGCATGTGGGTAACTTTCTTTCTCACATTGAAAAAAAATGAAAAAAAAACTTAATATTCTAATTTCATACATGAGGCGACATGTCGCCTCATGTATGCAATAACAGAATCCCAGAAGAAAAAGAGGCAAAAGATGATGCTCCATGTTGCCTCATATTTTGCTTGTTGGTCAAAGGCATATGTGACGTACATTAGTGTGCATTTTCATAAAGATGAGGTGGCATGTTGAATCATCTTTTACTTTCTGGTAAATAGTGAATGTAGTTCGTAGTGTAGTTTCTTACATGCATACATGAGGCGACATTTTGCCTCATGTATGCATGTGGGAAACTTGCTTTCTCACATTGTAAAAAATAAAATTTAAACAAAATAAAATAAAATATTGTAATTGCATACATGAGGCAACATGTTGCCTCATGTCTCAAGAAAGTAGTCTCCAGACAGACTACCAAACCAAAGAACTGAAATGTAGACCAATGTCCACACCAGAGAAAGCAATGATACTTGATGTAGGTTGCAAATCCACACCATGGACAGCAATAATACTTGATATAGCTTGCAAGACTACACCATATTGAAGGTAAGTAGGGAAGTTGTTTACATGCATAAATGAGGCAACATGTTGCTTCATGTATGTATGGGGGCAACTTGCTTTCTCACATTTAAAAAAAAATACAAAAAAAATACATAATATTATAATTGCATACATGAGGCGACATGTCGCCTCATGTATGCATGTAAACAACTACCCTACCCATTACATTCACTATTTTCCAGAAAGCAAAATATGACACAACATTCCACCTCATCTTTATGTAAAAAAGGTCTAGTGTATGTGGCATCTTCCTTTGACCAACAAGCAAAAGATGAGGCAAAATGGTGCCTCCTATTTTGCCTGTTTTTTTTTCTGAGCTGCTGTTATTGCATACATGAGGCGACATGTTGCCTCATGTATGCAATTACACTATTCAATTTTATTTTGTATAATTTTTATTTTTACAATGTGAGAAAGCAAGTTTCCCACATGCATACATGAGGCAACATGTTGCCTCATGTATGCATGTAAGCAACTACACTACCAACTACCTTCACTATTTTCCAGAAAGTAAAAGATGATGCAACATGCCACCTCATCTTTAGGCAAATTTACCATGTCCTGGCAATATGAATAAATGCGATGCATCATGTCATGAGGAGATGGTAGATATTTTGTATGTACAAAAGTGTGCCAACATATCATTAAGGTACTATGTTGGATTGAAACATATTGGTTAGCATATGTAGGAGAACATGTAGCAGCATGTTGCCTCATGTTTTACATATCTTGTATAGTAAATTATATTGTGATTGGATGGATGAAATGATATTATGGGAAGGGTTTGGTGAACTTTTCAATTTTAGATGAAAGTATTATAGATGAGGCAGTTTTCAGATCTCTTCAGAGGTGCAGCCCATGAGAGGCTAATAAATTTTCTTATATAGCTAATGATAAATAAACCTATTCTTAAAAGATAGAAAAGGTGAATCTGAAAAAATTGAAGTTAAACTTTCTAAAAAAAGAGAATTAATTGTATTGTTTATATAGCTCTAAAATAGTTATTATAAATTATCATCACATTTTTTAAGTTGTGTGATGGAATAATCAAAATTTATTCATATTTTTTGGTCCCTGAAATTACTGGATTTATTAAAGATATCTGTTTTCACTCTGATACTGAGGAAAGACAGGATGGGAGTAGTGTCATAACTCCAATCCTATGGAGGAGTGCTTGTTTTACTTGACGTTTAAATAAACTTAAAAAAGGGTGGATGTCTAAATTTCTTTCAAGTTTTTAATCTCAAACATATAAGTAAGCTATCAGGAAAAGGTTGATCAAAAATTGAAGGTCCCTAAACCCCCAGAAATGGAAGGTGTTCAGCCTTTTTCAGGGCCCAGGAGTTTTCCTATGGATGATATTGTTGAAGAATATTTTACTGGGAAAATTACAAAAGTCTTTCTAGAAGAAACACACAATTATAATTTGTCTGTGACAGAGTAGTTCATTTTTGATACTGAGAAAAAGGTCATTTTGGAATATTTATCAACTTTTATAGAACCTTACTATTGTAAAAGTCAAGCTAGTTTGAAAGCAGAAAAGCTTGAGTTTTTACAGAAGGATAAATTGTCTCATTTATTTATACTAACTGCAGCTGTACTGTTTTTAACAAAAAATAATTCTAGTTTTAATCCTTATTTTTCATCATAGCATACAGCATACATGTAATCTGTTTAAAAACTTTAAATTTCCCCTCCCTAACTTTCTAAAATTACCCTTTAACTAAAATAATTATTAAAAAAATTAAATAAAATCAGATTGAGTACTATAAGGTGCCTGATTAGCTAGTTATGTTTGGTGAAAGTACACTTTTTTCTCGCCTATTTATATTTTTATCTGCTCTTTCATATTTTTTTTCAAAACCTTTTGTTTATCACTATAGGGTAAGACCTCAAATGATCAACTCATCTATTTTTTTTTAGATTATGGTGAAGTATATTCCTGAAACTATGATTCAATTTTAAAAATTACAGGTTTCAGATTAATCTGAATGAGTGCATTCTTTTATATATATATATATTTATAAAATTTCAAGTATAAGTCTATTTTTAAATTGAGATTCTAACTCTTATACCATAAAAAATTCATCAAGTAATTCAAAAAATTTCACGTTATTTTCTAGAATTCATTTTGAAAATACGGTAAAATTAATAATATTATATCATTTCATGTAGTAAAATTTTCAATGATTAAATTAAACCTACACTTCCTTCACAAAAACAGAGTATGAGAATTTTATATGTTCTTTCATTGAATTTTGTCCTGGTAAAGTCTTTGTTTCCAGCCTACAGAAAGAAAATTATGAAAAGGTATTGCATGGCCTGAAATAAATGTTGTAAAGGAACTTAGTATGAAGGACTTCTTGCCTGGAAAATGAAGCTAATATAGAACTAAGGCAAATTTTTTGAAAATTAATCAAGTTCAAATCAGATAGACAGCTTCAACAATAAGCATTGAGATCTAATTTTTCTAATTTTTTTTTTTGGTACAGTGACATTCACAGTTTTGTTTTGGCTTGTAACTACTTTAAGAAAAAAATTTCCTTCAAAGGTTACTTCTGATGTTACTTAAAGATACCTGAAGAACCACTTGACTTCAAGTCGTCTAACTTTTGACCTGGTGAGAGAGAAAATCCCCTGTCCCTTTAGAAAAACAAGTGAGATTTACCTGTTGCAGCAAATTGGAGATCTGTTTGCTAGACCCTCTAATTAAACACTCTTGACCCCTTTGAAAGTGAAGATAATATTCCCAGACAGACTACCAGAAAGAGTTGAAATGAACAGTAATATATTCCAACAAAACACAAGCCAATGAGACAGTGAGGAACAGAGAGGCAATGAGATAAAGAGATAAGATTATTCCACTAAAAATCTTCCCACACATGCATCATACAGCCAGTGCACAGACAATCCTGACCAATTCTCCATCCAAAATCCAGCTTTCCCAGCCTTTTTCATGCATAAAAGTGCATTTTAGCGCCTCCTCAGTGCCCAGGCAGACAGGCCACTTGGAGGCGGCTCCGCTTAGGAGCGAGAGGCCTGCTTAGGGGCGGGTGTGCCGCTTCTAGGCCCTAAAACACCCATACAACCCATAAAAACCCTAAAAACCCTAAAAACCCATAACTTCACTAATAAACAAGATAAACACACATAAGACATACCAAAATGAAAAGAAAATAAAGGAAAATAAGCTGAGACATAATAAGTGACCCTAGATTAAGCCTACATAAGCACCACTAAGCAATAAACTTCAGATAAATACCAATAACAACACCATAACTACCCTATAAAACAAGGTAACCACCCATAAGGGATACCAAAATGAAGAGAAAAGAAAGGACATTAAGCTGAGACATAATAAGTGACCCTAGCTTAAGTCTCCATAAACACTACTAACTACCACCTAAAGATCAAAAAATCCACTAATAACACCATAACCTCAATAACACCCTACATACCAAATACCCCCAAATATGCACTCCAAAGGCCTACCCAGGTTTGGATCACCACACCGTAGTCCCAATATTTGCTGCGTAATTCCAGAAAAACACCTAATTATTTAAAAAGTTCCATTTAAGGCATGCCAAAACAACACCAAATAAACTAACTAAGGGCTCCACCAATGTTGGAAGACAACATTGTGTTTTACTGGCTAACCTTTAGTTTTAGGGTTAAGTTCTTAGTACCGTAAGAAAGAGCTAAATTTTCTTTACATTTTATGTCTTCATGTTTTTATAGCCTAATTACGTGTTTTAAAGGTTTTAGTAGTTTGGGTATTTTCAGTGGTTTTTGGTGGTTTTCTGACTTCAGGGTGGTCCAGCCGCCTCAGGCGGGCCTCCTGACATTGGGTGGACTGCCTGCCTTGGTGCTAGAAAGCTGGGAAGAGTTTTTAGAGGGGTTTTATGCAATTTGGTGGTCAAGAACGCCAAATTTGTTGATGTTCATGGGCTCTTAGATAGTTTTCTGTGTGCACATAGTGAATAAGACAGTTTGGGGCAACTTTAATTATCATAAAACCATCCGGAGGTGATATACTTGTTCCTCACTCAGTTTTCACTGTTTTTGGCCACAGTTGGCTGTGTTTGTTGCAAGGTTAGTTCTTCATTTAACTCAACTTTGGCAACTGTTTCCTCTGGTGTAGCTTTTCAACCTGCATCAAGTATTATTGCTGTCTCCTGTGCAACAAGTGCACAGTGTTTTTTTTTCTGGTGTGGATTTTTCTACATTTCAGGTTCTCTTTGGTTTGTAGTCTATCTAGGCTACTGTCTTGACTTGTAAAGAAGTCAAGAAGTGTTTTTGAAGGGGTATTGTGACAGTCTCTGATTTTCTGTAGCAAGTAAATCTCACCTGTTATTTCTTAAAGGGACAGGCGTTTTACTCTCCATTATTACTCCAACTCCCTTGGTCAAGGCCTATAACTAGTACTATAGGATTTTCTACAATTTTACTAAGGAAACTTTAACTCACTCATCTTCATTATCATCAATTTCTTCTGAATCATCTTTATCCTCTCTTTCTTCCTTGTCTTTAAATCTTGAAAGCTCAAAAAATAACCATCAACTATATTGAAATTCTTCTTCTTTATCTTTACTCTCTTCTGTCTATTCAATCACCATGCAATATGGGGGGCGTACTTGTTAGCAAGTCCGCAACCTTGGACCCAAACTCACCACAGATTGAACACACATTGAGCTATTGATAAAGGAACCATAAAATCAGGGATGAACACCACTCAGCAGAACAGTTTTAGGTGGGTCTTCAAGTAGAGTTCAATATGAGTTCAGTATGAGTTCAGTCTGAGTTCCATCTGAGTTTTGTCTGAGTTCAGGTTGGGGACTTGCTAGCAAGTCCACCCCCTATATTGCATAGTGAATGTCCTTCAATTCTATTCCTTCTCCCAATCAATCTGAGCTTTCCTTGTCAGAAAATAAAAAGCAGAATATCATGGAACTAGCTAAAGAATCAAGCAATTCAAAGACTAAATTTTATCAAAATAGAAATTGATTAGGATGAAGATATTTTTTAAAAAATTCTTTGGAAATTTGGACAATCTCAATTTTTATAAGACTTTAATATCAAATCTTAAGAGAAAATATTTTTACAAAAACATCAAAAACTTTACAGAAGGCGGTATAAGTGTCATTGTTGCAGTTGTCAATAACTGATACAAACCTCAATTCATCTTAGAATTTCATTCATTTAATTGGAAAAAGGATGAAGTTTTTTGCCAGCTTTCTGATTTAATTTCTACTCTATCAAATGGCTTTTGTTTGACGACCCTTATCAAATAAAAATCTGATTTCTGGTGTCATGAAAGATTTTGGTTGGCAAACAGGATATGATCAAGGAGTTCCTTTTGGTGTTTAAATATTTTTTTATAATAGGTAATTTTCAATTTTGTCATATATTTCAGGAATTTATTCTTTATCGAAAAATTTGAAACTGGAAAAAATGGAAGAAGATCTGAAACAATGGAATTCTCAAGGATCATTTAATATTTTTTTGCAAAATTGCTTTAAAAATTATGTATTCAAGCTTTTCAAAAAAAAAATCAACGGGCTTTAAAATCTGGTTTACTGAATTGGTATGATCCTGAATGGGAAGAAGCAATAAATGCTTATGTTTTTTGTTCTTATGTTATTATCACTTATAAAGTATTCTAAAATAATTTTCATCTAGATAAACATGATAAGAATTGTCTAAAATTTGGAATTTTCTCTTATATTAATCCAGAGACTGGTCTTTCTATTTCATCACCCTCTTCTGATGAGGGAAATGGCCTTTATTTTCCAGACCATAAATTCATTATTGATTTTGGTGGTGCCAATGGAATAGTTGAGGCTATATGGAATTCTTCTCAACATTGGGATCAAACAACTAAAGCACCTCCATCTTTAGTTTCTTGTCAAGAATTTACCCATTTTGGCTTTTCATTCCAAATAAATAAAGGTCTTATTAATTGTATTAATAATCAAAAAAAAATTAGATAAAAAAATCTTCTTAGTAGATCTGTTAAGTATAGTAACTAAAATATTATAAAATTTTTTCTATCATTAAATATTTTCACCCATTTTTTTTCATTTTTTTTCTTTTTTTTTCTCATTTATTTAAATTTTTTATTTTATTTTATTTTTATCTTTTTTAATTTTCTTAAATTTTCCCTTTCATTTTCCTTTTTTTCAATTTTATTTTTCCTTTTAATTTTTTTTTGAATTTGAATTAGTATTTTTCTCTTCAAATTATTTTTTAAAGTTATGTCATGATAGTTTTCTGGTTTTATATGGGCCTTTGGTTGTTGTAGAATGTTCTAAAGTACTAAGCAGTAGACTTAATGCGAGATGGGTTGGTTCTCCTTTTCAATTTCTAAAAAAGAAGTGCCTTCCACTCTTATTTTTAAAGACAGCGCAATAATGTGTAACACTAATATTTGATTAGAAAGCTTAAAAGATGAGAGATGAGTCTTAGAGATCAGGAAAACAAGTATTACTATCTGGAAATTTCTATTCTTAATAAGCGCTAATATCCACAGCTACTCCCTCTTGAAGCACTCTCTTTGAATATGCCTTATTATAGCAATAAAATAACTCTAATAATAGCTACTCCTACTAAATCTATATATTCTCTCTATGTTGCGCTCTTTCACTATACTATATGAAATACACACACAGACGCACAAATGGTAAAAGACTCAGAAAAATATCTTTAATTCGCTATTCTATTTTACTTATATATATATTTCTCTTCTCTATATCTATATATTACTCTCCTTCTCTATCAAAAAGTCCTTCCTTCATATTTTTCCAGTACTCAAGACACAGTTCACTAGTGGATCTTCAGCACTGGCTCTAGCGCCATGTTAGTAAAACAATAGCCAATTTATTAGCAACTACGTACACTGCTTGTAACAACTACGGTGCCTAAAAAATACACTATGATTACTAACGCTAGTATTAACTTGTTTGACTCATACTCCACATATGCGTTCTTGACTCTACCATTGTTTTTTTTTGTTTCAGCGCTATTTTCAGTTTTGACCCACTCTAACGCTGATCCTAGCCGCCTTGACTCTTGGGTAGTTTTGCAATCAAGTCCCCAATCTCCTTTCTTTAATACTAAATTCATAGTTTTGAAAAATCGCTTAACTAGTTAGCCTTCCTTATTACCTGTTTCAGTAATTTACCTGACTAGCTGCGGTACAGTATACTATGCACTGAATTGTCCTCAAGTCATATCTCTTTTCTTTAATGTGTAACACATAATTATTGGAAATTCCAAATCCATATTGTTTAGCACTTTACAGTCCTAAATCAATAACACACAATTCCCCATTGTGCAGCACATCTCGCTACAAAATCCAAGCGCACAGACCCTTAATCCTTTTCTGCACTTCCATTTCCTTTGTTCTTTGAAACATGCAAATACATATTATATTTTAGCACTTTCTACTGCGCTAACTTCCTTTGTTCTTCCTGGACTATGCACGCTGATTGGTCTAAAATTATGCTACCTGTGAGGCGCGTACCACATCCTCCCTCTACTCATGATTGTCCCCAGGAGCCCATAAATACCTGCGTCTCGCAGTGTTTTCTTCCTCCATCTTCTGTCTTCTTCTCTTGTCTATCATCCTCTTCTCTTTTTATTTGTCATCCTTTTTTTTTATAATGAATACTAGAAGTACCAATCCTACCACTGAAACTACCGCCAACGTCGTGGACGCAATTCAACAGTTTGTGCGCACTCAGCCCCCTGCTGCTTCACCAACAACGCCCGTAACTACACTTATGGGTGGGACAAGATGCACCCGCTGCATTGAAAATGGCATAACTCCTTGTCATTTCTCAAAAACCCGTTGTGGCAATAATTTCTTCACTGTAAGTCATCTTCACTTTCCTTCCTTGTTGTCACTAAACTTTCTTTTCTTTCCCCTTTTTTTTTTTTGTTTTAGTCATGCGATTACTGCAAGACTCACAAAAAGAAGTGTAGTTACTATGGGCCGCCCACCGTTGCATGCCTGGACCCTAACGCCTCCACTACTAACTTGATGAGTCAAATGACCATCAAGTTCCTGGCACCTGCTCCTGTTACCCCACCTGGTAACAAATGAACCAAGGTTGTTTACCGCAAACCTACACCCAGTAGCATCGCTTCTGTCCCAAGATCTCTCTTTTCAGAGGAGAGTACCGTAAGTCTTCTTTTCTTACTTCTTCCTTTCTTAATCCTAACATTTCCTTCTTTTTTTTCTTTCTCTTTTCTCTTTCAGAATGCTCCAGGCACACTTTAAGCTGAAACGCCACCACCACCAAACGTTCCTCTATTCATTCTAGCCTTGGAAGAAGATTCCGTCTGGGATACCGCTCCTATTCCGGAGTGTACTCCTTGTACACCCACCCCTGACTGGACAATTATGCAGCCGGTCTTTGATACAATCATCCCGGACAAATGGCCCATCAAAACTACTCCGGCCACCAATGATGAAGAGCCTGCCGGGGCTCAAAACTGGGAATTTGCAGAGCACGTTGCCTGCGCACCATACAATGCAACCATGTGTGGTATGAACAATATGATAGTCGCTGTCAAAAAATTTCTCAAGGCGGTCCCGGTCTATACTCGGGCCAAGTATGACAAAAGAAAACAGCTAGTCACCACCTTGCAGCAAAACATGCAAGAGGCTGTTTGCAACTGGGCTTTCTGCGTTCCAATCTTTGAGGACACAGAATACTAAAAAAAAACTTCCTTGTATATAGTACCTGTAAATTGTATATTATCTTGTAAAAAAAAACTGTAATATTATTATTTTATTTTCCCTTAATTTTCCTGTGAAACTTCTACAACTGCGAGATGAGTTGCCTTCAGAAATTATCATCATTTTTCTAAGCAGCACCCTTCTACTAAATTCTTGAGATTTTTGCTACTTTCTATAGCAGCAAATACTTCCCCTGCATTGAAGATGCATGCGCTCTCTTGTAATCTTCAGATCTTTGCAATATATGACTTTCCCTTGACTGTGACACACTTGCCTTTCCTTGGGTCCTTCATTATGACGAAAATTTTTCCCTATCTTCTTAGAAACCATCCGGGGCTCAAGTCAAACATGGCGCACTGGTGACTTCTCTACAATGCCATGTTATCTTATAAATAACCCTTCTAATAACCTAGATCTCTTTCATCCAAATGTTATGACTCAATATTGTACCTTCCCAAAAGATCAGGAGTGCTTGTTTTGTAAGCGCTGCAACTTCCATTGTTTATTTTCTAAACCTTGGGGGTATGCCTCCTTTAGACCTGCCTGTGAAAATTGCTTTAGATACCGCAAAACTTGCAAGATCTCTTTAAACCAGAATACTCCTCCGCCTGCTGGTTATATCCGCTTTCCACCTAGCTCTACTAGTAGCACTCCCATAGCTACAACCACTAGTCCCACTATTTCCACTAATAATAATGTTCCTTATGAATCGCCATTGCTTCCTAGTTTTCCCAGGCGCAAAATATCTATTCAGCCTTGCGCTACACCTTCTTCCACTCTGAGATCTAATGCTTCTATGCGCTCAGGCTCCACTGCAGCTGCTCCTGACGTGGTTACCATTACTTCACTATCAGCGCACCCACAAAACTTATTAGCAAGTAAGTATCCTTTATTATACTTATGCTTCCTTTACACACTGACTCTTTTTCAGGCTTCAATGAATCCATCTCCCTGGGAAGGGTTCCTATTCCTTTACCCTTCGTCCATTCCATGCAAATGTTTTCCAGACTTTGTCTTATATATGACGCTATGTCTCTGTCCTACTCTAATGCACCAGCTTTTTCTGACACTGAACTTGAAGCTCGCTATACCCATATAGAAGTTATAGGTCAGCTAATGAAGGAAATCAGCTCATCAACTATTCTTGGATTCGCCGCCGATCCCCGTTTCTTCGTCATGCCTGAAGACTGGAAAGGATATCCTATTAGCTTTCACTCTGATACTGAATAGCCCACTAGCGCTTTTCATTATGAGCCTCCTCTGTCCATTCTCCCTGTACATAGTATTCATATATTTTTCATGCTATGCCTTCACATAATCTTTTTAGACACGGCGCTATTTTATTACACCTGTCTTCCATACTTTTAGAGCGCCTAACTTTGCGCCCTCTACTTTCTTTAAAAGACTGTAAACCCAAAAAAAATAAAAATAAACCTTCATATTGTAAAAAATTACCGCCTTTACTGCGATACAGCAATATACCATGTAAAATAAGAATTGAACTGTAGAGAGCCTCATCTATAAATTGCTATTCCACTCCTGGTTAGTTAACCCATTAGCTAAATCCCCAGCATCTTTTACATTTACGTGATACACATCTCCTTTAATCCAATTACTTATTTTGTCATGTCCCCTCGAACGATGAAAATATAAGATTTCATTTTCCTCTGCACCCTCATCTAAGCGCTTGTGCCAGTTGCCTGTTCAGCCATAGTCCGCCTAACTTCCAGTCAGCGCCCTCTATCCGTCACAACTGTGCCAAAGCCTCCTGTGAGTCCTCTTAGAAAAACAAAACTTAAAATAACTTTTTATGTTTAACCTCTTCCTGGAGGTATTATTCTGGTAGTTTTTCCTCATTCCGGAGGTTATCTTGTATCACTGGAACACCCCTTGGGTAGAATCTTTTGATCTGATCTGCAGCCACACGTTGCTTCCACTCAGTACCATCCAATTCCTCCAGTAAATAAGACCCTCCAGTTATCTTCTTTCTTATCCTATATGGACCGTTCCATCTGTCAGAAAACATCTTGCCCCATTGCCTTTCTAAACTTCTATTATAAACCAAAACCAAATCTCCTGAATTCAATGGCTTCCTTAACCTATGCTCTAAATGCTCATCCCAATATTTAACTGACTTGTCACGGATCTGCATCATTCTTTAATACGCCTTCTTCACAAACTCGTCTTTCCTTTCAAGCTGCACTACCCTCACTACAAACATCCTTTGCATCGTCAATATCTATTTTTATGTCTTTATGGACCTTCCGCATTACTAGTTTATTGTCATCACGAACAATACTGCCTGCTAATTTATTGTCATCGCGGACGTTACTGTTAAATCTTTCATAACAATAATCTATCCCATTTACCCATCTCTTATCTTCTTCCAATTCTTCCGCTTCCGAGTCTTCTTCACACAGTGGTCTTATTGACAATGAATCCGGCATAGTGAACAATTTTCCCGGTTTATGGACTAAATCAAAAAAAAACAAATTAATCTGCGCTACCCACCTTGTCATGGGCGCATCTGGTAAACTCAGGCTACTAATCATTCGTACCAACAATAGCGCATCAACCTGCATCTCAAAATTCTGCCCCTAAAGCATCCATTGTAGCTTCCTAAGAATCTTCACTACTCCACATAACTCCAACTTGGACTGAGAGTACCTGGACTCCGCTTTGTTAAAAGTCTTAGACTCATAAAGGACAGGTCTATCATTACCTTCCTCATCCTCCTGCATCAAACCTGCGCCCCCCGTGGACACACTAGAATCTACCGCTAATATAATTTTCCCAGCACCTGGTCCATACTCCAATTTCTTCAAAAGAATGTCTTTCCCTACAATCCTTTTCAATAACTCGAATGACTCCTCACATTCCTCCACCCAATCCCATACAACATCTTTTCTCGTTAAGTGCCGTAAAGGTGAAGACAACAAGGAAAAATATTGAATAAACATTCTTACATAGGTACAGATGCCTAAAAACCCTCTACCTTCCTTAATATTTCTTACTCTCAGCCACGTAAGTACCTTATTCCTCTGTTTCTCAGCAACAATTCTCCCTTCCTTGCATACCACATGTCCCACTATATCTAGCGCTGGAACACAACAAGCAAATTTGGACCCAGAAATTGTTAATCCTGCCTCCTCTATCCTAAATAGCACTCTTTCCAGAGTAATCACATATTCCCAAACAAACTTTCTAATACGCGGATTCTCTTATAACACTTCCCCATTGTAATCACTGGCTGGTCCTTTTATACTGCCATCATCGATGAAAATTCCCACATGTTCTGGAATTTCATCCTGCAATATCCACATCATCTGTGCTTGGTATACCGCCCCAGAATTCTTTGCGCCTTGCGGTAACCTTGTCAACCTGAAGCGCCCCAGTGGTGTTTCAAACGTCGTCATGGGTCTGGATGATTAATCCAATTTGCGCTCATCGTATCCTCCCATAATATCACCTAATCCATAACATGCACATCCCACAAAAGAATCCACAAACTCTTCTGGTGTTGGTGGCATCCCTGCGTCCTTTACTGTAACCTTGTTCATTTCTCTAAGATCATGAACAACCCTTAATTTACCAATATGTTTAACAATGCAAAACACTGGACTTGAATAACTAGACATAGACTGTTCATACAAGCCAGACTTTAACCTTCCCCTTATTAATTCCGTATACTCTTCTCTTATGGCCGCTGGTATTGGAAAAGCCTTCTTCTGCCACGGCGCATGAGGTATAACTGGAACAATATAAGTTTTACCATAAGAGTGTTTTAACAAACCTCTTTCCTCTTCTGAAAACGCAATAGCATTCTCCTTAAGAACCATAAAATGTAACAACAACTTCTTTTCTTCCTGCAATAACCAATCCTCTGGTCCAAAATTAACCATCTGAAGCCTTTCCATCATAATCTTACCAGTAGGCGCAAAATCAGGCGGAAACTTTGTTAAAGGGGTATCATAAGGATTCCTAGACAACGCTGGCCTCTGCAAAGGAGGATTCAAATCAGACATCGCTACATTCACTGGTTTAACCTTAACAGCTACTGGTTTATACTTTGATGCAAAACAGCTCTTGCTGATTTCTTCATTAATTAAAATAAAACCCTTTTTAATATAACTACGGGTTGCACCTAAATCCTTTTTTTGTCTTTTCTTTTAAATGTAACTATAACAATATCCGTAATCAAAGAAATTAAAAAGCTTTGGTATAATACATTCTACAGTAGTATTCCCAAGACACCTATGAAGTACTGCTTTACGTATCCCTTCTTGTTGGACTGACTGGTCACTATCTGGGTTCCTCTCATCCTGGGAGATAGTAACACCTAAAATTCCAGTCCCTAATGAAAATGTTGGCGCCTTCCTGGCAGTCGCCCTATCTCGTCATCTGAGACTTCCTCATAAAATTCTCTTTCTTTCTCTAACTGCGCAGCTCCAGAGTACTTAGTTTCCCAGCCACCATCCTTGGGCGCTACTAAGACCGCTGTTACTGGAACACCATCATCACCCATAATCCTTATTCCAATAGTCTTATTCAAACAATAATCTATAGTTGCAGAATAATCCATTAAAAATGGCGTGCCTAAAACTGGTTTTACTACCCCCATTGGAACATAAAAATGTATATCCCTCGTTGCTCCCGCAACTCTAGTGTTTACATACTCTGCTACACCTATAACAGGTAACCTACCTCCACCAATTCCTGTGACAGTGCCTTGACTGTCTTTAACAGGAAGACATAACTCCACTGCATCATCCACTGACACCACATTGATTTGTGAACCTGTATCTACTAACGCTTTAATTTGCTTACCATTTACAGTAATTGTTAAATACCCTAAGGGTCCTGCATAATGTGGCGCCCTAGGTATTCCAACAATCTGCTGAAATTTCTGCTGTTCAACATCAAACTCAGTGCAATTAGCAATCCTTTGCTTCCTACAATTATACACAATTCCATTTGCTACATCCGGCACTACAGCTGTCAGCATCCCCAATAGAAAAGAGACTGTAGTCTTCAAACGTTGCGCAACTAAATCCTCGGCCGCATTAGGAAAATCAGAGTGAACCGGACTCTGCATTCTCCATTTAGGTTGAGTCGCCTTCGCACCAGCTTTTGCTCTTCCAGGTGGGCTCTTTGGAATATTGTGCCTTGCTCCTGGAATTCCTTCAGCAGGTACCGCTCTTTGCTTTACTACCTCTGATTCCTCCAACATTGCAGTTTGATCTTCTACCTGGTGATCCACGCCATAACCACCTGGTTCCATACCCTCAATTTCAACATCCTCCATAGGCGCAGGTGTATTCTCTCTAGTAGTATACCCTACTTCCTCCATATCCTCTGGATTCGCATACCTAGCGCCAGCCCTTCTTGGCCTAGCAACTGTAGGTGGGGCCATTTTCTTGTGCTTTGCTGCAAACATCTCCAAACGCGCTGCGGTGAGTGGCGCTGAAACTGCTCCCTCTTTTACTTTAAAATCCAGCACTGCGCAAGTAACTGCAAAATTGACTGACTTTGTATCCTTGCCTTTTTCTTTAATTTTGGGCTCTTTACCCTTGTTTGACCTGCCTTCCATAGACTTTTTATTAATATGATCAATGACCATGGCTCGCATACCTCGATCCTTGTCTTTAACAAGCTTAGTGCCGTCTTCCAACATAAGCGTAGTCCTGTCCTCATATACTACCTTTTCTTCTATATCTCTTTGAAGCGCGTTACACCTCATCCTAGTATGACCCTCTTTATTACAATAATAGTACACCATAGCAGAAAAACACAAAGGTTGAGGAGAACTCTTGGTCCTAAACAATTCTTTCCCCTTTGCCGCTTCAATTATCTTTTTCTCCAACTCATCAATCTTTGCCATAATTGAATCTGGCTCCTTAGTGAGAACTTTATCTTTAGGTGACAACATCTGAGGAGGCAATCGTGCACCAGATGCATCTTCATTCATCTCCTCATTATCCAAAGAAACCCTAGCTACGTGACGCTCAACTCGACGCAACTTCATTTCAGCTTCCACCGCCATTTCTACTTCTTCTAATCCATGGTACTTATAATTTCCTTTTTAACCAGTTTTCCTTTGTTATCCAAGCGCCTTTTTGCCCAGTCTTCAACTTCTGGTGCTAACGCTTCACAAAACCAAGGTAAAGACGCATTAGCATCACTAAAGTCTTCATTACTAACTAAATATCCCACTATTCGGTCGAAGTCTTCCCTAAAACTTTTAACTTCCTTAGGGTCTCGAACACCCCCTTTAGCTTTAACTCTTTTTACCAAGATATCCAGGTCCTTCATTGTGTACCTAGTTTCCTCGGTAACCTTTGGCCATCTCTTGAGCATCTGTTCTTTTAGCGCTGGCCAATCTCGCTCTTCATGCCCTTTTAGATCCTCTAAATTGTCTTTGCACTCATTAGTTACAAAAAATAGTACTTGACGCACCATATTGTATTCAGTCGCTCCATGAACTTCAGCTGCCTGTTCAAACCTGCATAAAAACTTCTTGGTATTAATGCCCGCAAAACGCAAGCTTTCATCTTTACACCTAATGATCGTAGTTACCATCTTTGGCAACGATGTCAAAGAATTGGGCAATTTAACCCTCTCCTGACATCCCCTAGATGTAGTTGCAGTAGGATCCATTCCTGAAATATAAAATTGAAAAAGAGATCACAAAGCACACACTTGGTAATTAAACCTGACTATATTCACGATACAGCCCTACGCTATCTTCTGATGACGGCTTATTGATCCACTTGTTATAGACCCTACAACTCTTCTGCTGAAGCGCTGGCTTGATTACGTCCTCTTGACAAAACCCTAAAAACCAAACAATCTAATCAAAAATATTAGTTAAAATTATGCCACTGTTGGGACACCAATTGTAGACTGTTCTAAAGTACTAAGCAGTAGACACAATGCAAGATGGGTTGGTTCTCCTTTTCAATTTCTAAAAAAGAAGCACCTGCAACTCTTATTTTTAAAGACAGCACAATAATGTGTAACACTAATATTTGATTAGAAAGTTTAAAATATGAGAGATGAGTCTTAGAGATCAGGAAAACAAGTATTACTATCTGGATATTTCTATTCTTAATAAGCGCTAATATCCACAGCTACTCCCTCTTGAAGCACTCTCTTTGAATATGCCTTATTATAGCAATAAAATAACTCTAATAATAGCTACTCCTACTAAATCTATATATTCTCTCTATGTTGCGCTCTTTCACTATACTATATGAAATACACACACAGGCGCACGAATGGTAAAAGACTCAGAAAAATATCTTTAATTCGCTATTCTATTTTACTTATATATATATTTCTCTTCTCTCTATCTATATATAACTCTCCTTCTCTATCAAATAGTCCTCTCTTTTATATTTTTCCAGTACTCAAGACACAGTTTGCTAGTGGATCTTCAGCGCTGGCTCTAGCACCATATTAGTAAAACAATAGCTAATTTATTAGTAACTACGTACACTGCTTGTAACAACTACGGCGCCTAAAACATACCCTATAATTACTACCGCTAGTATTAACTTGTTTCACTCATACTCCACATATGCGTTTTTGACTCTACCTTCATTGTTTTTTTTTGTTTCAGCGCTATTTTTAGTTTTGACCCACTCTAATGCTATTCCTAGCCGCCTTGACTCTTGGGTAGTTTTACGATCAAGTCCCCACTCTCCTTTCTTTAATACTAAGTTCATAGTTCTGCCGATTCACTTAACTAGTTAGCCTCCCTTATTACCTGTTTCAGTAAGTTACCCAACTAGCGGCGGTACATTATACTATGCACTTGAGTCATCCTTAAGCTATAACTCTTTTCTTTAATGCGTAACACATAATTATTGGAAAGTCCAAATCCATATTGTTTAGCGCTTTACGGTCCTACATCAATAACACACAATTCCCCATTGTGCGGCACATCTCGCTACAAAATCCGAGCGCACAGACCCTTAATCCTTTTCTGCACTTCCATTTCCTTTGTTCTTTGAAACACGCAAATACATATTATATTTTAGCACTTCCTACTGCGCTAACTTCCTTTGTTCTTCCTGGACTACGCGCGCTGATTGGTCTAAAATTATGCTACCTGCGAGACGCGTACCACATTGTTATACTGGCTATTTTATAACATTGAAAAAATTGATTTGGACTGGTGAAAATAATTTTTTGATGAAATTTTTATTTTCCATTTAAATTTGGCTTTGTCTCTTCCAATTATTTTTTAAAGCTATGTGAAGATAGTTTTCTGGTTTTATATGATGGTGCATCTGGCCTTATGTTGCTCTACTGGCTATTATATAAAATAAGAAAGCTTGATTTGGGCTGGTGAAAATAATTTGTTCATGAAATTTTCGTTTTTAATTTTTTTCATTTAATTTTTGATTTTTTTCTTCCAATTATGTTTTAAAGTTATGCCAAGATAGTTTTATGGTTTTATATGATGGTGCATCTGGCCTTAGGTTGTTCTACTGGCTATTATATAAAATTGGAAAACTTGATTTGGACTGGTGAAAATAATTGGTTGATGAAATTTTCATTTTTGAATTTTTTTTTCCATTTTATTTCTTTAATTCAATAAATTGCAGGGGGGGGGTATTGCCAAATTTTCATATCAGACTTTTAAAAAAAAATTGACTTGAATATTTGGTGATACCATTCCCTTAATTCAATAAAATACAGGGGGGGGGTATTACCAAATTTTCATATGAGACTTGCAAAAAAAATTGACTTGAAATTTTCGTGATACCCATCCCTTACTTTAATATAATGCAGGGGAGAGTATTGCCAGAATTTCATATAAGACTTGCAAAATTCTTTACTAGAAAGAATTTTGGTGATACCCACACCTTATTTCAATCAAATGCAGGGGTGGGATTGGAAAATTTTCAAATGTGACTTGAAAATTTTAACTAAAAAAGAATTTTTAACATTAAAAATTTTTGAAAATTGAATTTAAAAAAAATTTATAACATTAAACACTATGGGAAATCTAGGGGTGAACTGCTAGCAATCCCCTCTCCTTAACTTTAGAGTGTCCCTTCATTATTGCAGGTTTATGAATACTTTATAAACATAAGTAAATTAGAGGTAGATTTACATTTATTCTCAGATTGGTCCAAAAATGAACCTCAATAGATCTTAAGTTATGCATAAGTTGATCAACTATAACCATAATTTTATCCTTCGTTAAGCACACATTGAGCACATATTGATCCATCATAAGCTTTTGAATATCCAATATTATTATCAATTTAGAGGATGAAAATTATTCCTTAACATACCTAAGCATTACTTTGCATCCAAAAGATAAACCATAAAATTATGAAATTAAATTTAATTTACAATAATGTTATATTTTACTACATAATTGCAAAAATAGATAAATTTAGCAAATTTTTTGATCACAAATATTAATAGCTATAGGGATTGAAATAGCTAATGCCATTCCTATTTTCAAATTTTGAAAAGAATATAGTCACTTCTCACTTCAAATCTATTAAGTCTTTGTAAAGCTAAATTTTGTATATTTTTTTTATTTTACCTAAAATATAAGACCTACAGACTGTTGAAAATAAAATCTTCAGTTACTCAATAAAAAAATATTTATATTTAAATAAAAATAAAAAAATTCCTTAAAGTGTATAACTTGAAAGGTTGTTATGGAAACTAATGAAGAAATCCTTCTTGGTAAAAGTGTCCAGCACAAGCTTGGCCGAACTTGTGCTGGACAATTTTACCAACAAAAAAAAAGATGCCATGAATTATCTTCATTATATGGGCTATTTTTTTTGGTTTTCCTTGCAATTTTTAGTCACTGGTCTTCTCCAAAGTGTCCAGCACAAGTTCGGCCAAACTTGTGCTGGACACTTTTATGAGTAACACCTTGCTTCTCTTAAATAAAAATGCACCTTATCAACTTCATATTGGAAAATTTTTCAGCACAAGCTTGGCCAAACTTGTGCTGGACACTTTGGAAAAAACCAGTGACTAAAAATTGCAAAGAAAACTAAAAAAAATAGGCCATATAATGAACATAATTGATTGCATCACATTGTTTTTTAATAAAAGTTTCCAGCAAAAGTTTGGCCAAACTTGTGCTGGACAATTTTGCTATATGAAGTTGGTTAGGTGCATGTTTTTTTAAGAGAAGTGAGGTGTTCCTCATAAAATTGTCCAGAACATGTTTGGGAAAACTTGTGGATGAGAGCAAAGTTATGAAAGAGATGAAAGTAGAGAATATATATAATATTAGATGAATATTCACAATTGAATTTTTTATGTATTTTAATAATTAATGTTAACTCATGTTCTAATAATAACTAAATAAATATCAATAACTGAAAGAAGTGCATTATTTTAGAGCCTAAGTTTTGTGCCAATATAATAAAATAAGTTTCTTTAATAGTGTAACTGTAAAAAAAATACATTACTATTTTTTCTCCTTATAATATATATATATATAATTTTTTCTCCTACATTAAATTTTTTGAAGATTGTTATATTTTTTTATTCCAAGGAAAAATGGGAATTTTGATTGATAAGGGCTCAATATCAACTTTTGTCTAGAAAATTTAAAATTATGTGCAAATATTTTTACAGAGTTATATTTTTATTAATAAATTTTTTAAAAAGGACTTAAATAGTATGGTTTTTTATATATTTGCAGAAATAAAAATGATAATTGAAATAATATTCCAGACTTAGTATACTATGTGTCATTTAAGATATTTCTACTAATATCAAACCTGACCTCCCAACATTTAATGGATCTAGATATAAAATTGAATATTATGGTATGTTAAGTGTTGTGGCTCAACCATTGCTCAAAATTGGTCCAATTGATGCTCAAATTGAATTGAAAGCTCTTCTCAATAAGTGATAAATTCAGGCTCAATTTTGGGCCAACTTTTTTTTCAAAATTTTTTCATATAATTTAAAAACAGTTTCCTAACACTTTCAAAACATTTTCTTAACTTTTTCCCAACCTCTTCCTGAAAGTTTCAAAGAGAGGGAACTGCTAAAAGCTCACCCCCTGATTTCCTGTGGTGAAAATATGAAAATTCAACTAATTATGGATAGAGTAAGGAAATACAGGAAATTAAGATAATATTTTATGTACAATTAATTATGAACAGTTGAAGTGTGAGAGAAATAAAACAAACTAGTCATAAAACAATTTCTTTAAACATTCTATTTACTCAACAGATTTATTAGCTTTAACACATTCAATCAAGAAATCTTTCTTTTTGAAATTTTCTTTACAATCATGCTTATATTTCATCTGTTCCATGAGGTTTTGATGCTCAAGTGTTTTTTCCTCTTTCTTTGATTTCTCAATACTTAGAGATAACTCAAATATTTTCTCTTCCAAGTCTTGTTTCCCATCATCCTTCCAGAAAGAAAGTTCATACTTCCTCTCCTCCAAGACTTGTGCTTTATCATCCTTCTGTAAATAGAGTTCAAACTTACTCTCTTCCAAATCATGTACCCTATCACCCCCCCCTGAAAGAGAGCTCAAATTTTTGCTTTTCAAACCTTAGAGTCTCTTTAGCAACTGCCACTTGTTCTTGAGTGATAATAAATATTAAAAAAAAGTAAAAGAAAAGCACAGTAAAGTATTAAGAGGTATGGTATCACTTACCAGCATCATGTTTCTCCAAAACTTCTTCAATAGAAGGAAAAGGGGTTTGAGATGAAGTATCACTTTTTCTTCTTCTTTGAGAGTGTAAATTTAGACTACTTGAAGCCCTTCTCTTTTTGTTCAAGATCACCTTTTCCTCCTAATCATTGTTGCTTGCTTCTGACTCAGTTGATTGTGGCTCCTGTGTTTGTTCTTCAGCCTTTTTAGAAATAATAAAATGTAAATAAAAAAAAGAATTGGTAAGATAAAAGAAAAAAAATGTTCTTGAGTTAGATAAGGTTGGTTTATATTCCCATAAGGATCTATTGAAAAGATATCTTGATTTGTGGAAATTAAATGAGGGGAGGCTTGAGTAGAAGAAGAAGGAAAAAGACTTGTTTCAACATCATGTTTGGAGATAGAATCTTAATCATCCAACATGTTTGCAGGATTAACATCAGCTCACTCTCTAAAAATAGCATCCATCTCTTTAAAGTAAGGACATAAATAATTAAGTTTATTGTCTATGGATTTGATGCCCTTACTGATATCAAGGTCAGTAATACCAAAAACAGTAGAAGATGAAAGAGTCTTTGCCTTCTTGTATTTGGCTTGATAATTCTTGAAGCGTTCAGCTATCTGTTTAGGTAAAAGATCTATCTTTCCCTTGATCTTATTCTGTAATTCATTGGCCATCAGAAGATAACCATTAACTTTTGATGCTCGGGCCATCCTAATTTAGTTTCATTTTTGGTACCAAAACAAGAATCATAGTTAGATTTATTTTTAGCCAGTTGATAAGAATGAGATAATCATCTTTTTTTAATTGATCAGTTTTTGATTTATTGGCTGAGCAGGGGAAAGAGGTAGTAGTGCAATTTGAAGAACAACTGGGGGAAGGATGCCTTTGAGAACATCTATGATGATGGGGCATGTTAAGATAATTGAAGATGAAAAGGAGCCAAAACAAGTAGATGAGATAGCAATGTGTTCTGAATGGAGATAATAGACAGGATGAGATGAGAATTGGAGTGCCCAGCAAGGTAGAAGGCATATCCAGAGAGTAGTCAAAGATGTGGTTATGAATGAAAGCAGGCCAAGATATGGTTATGACAGAAATCTGTCCCATATGTAGTTATGAAAAATGGAGCAGAAAAATGTTGGATAAGAGGTCAAATTTGACATTTAAAATGGCTAATAACCCAATTTTTAGCAAAAATAATTGTGGAAGATAATTGGGGTATAAGTATTTTTATCCACAATTAATTAAATTGCGGATTGGTCAACTTTGATACCCCCTTTTAAATTTTTTTCTTACTTGGAAAAAAATGGTGATCCCACCCCCTGCTATGGTAAATAGCAGGGGAGGGTATTTCAAAAAAAAATTTTGAACATAAATTTTTTTGACATAGAAATAATTTGGTGTTCAAAAAAAGTAAAATAAAAGAATCTGTGAATGATTATATTATTTGGGAACAAGTAAAAGAAAGTGATAAATAAAAGACAAAAGAAAAATTCCAAAACGTAATTGATGAAAAAATAGAAAGTATGATTGACAGAGTAATATCTAGATTATTAGATATAAGTAGTTTATTTAGACAAAAAAATTTTGAAGAGTTCAAAAATCTAAGGAAGGAGATATGTGAATTGTTGAAAGAATTTAATGTTGATATTATAGAATAAATTCAGAAAGAAATGTATTAATATTTACTTAATTTTAACCAAGTAAAGAAAGAAACTCTTTAATACCAGCATTTGACTTATTTTAATTAACACAGGCAAGTAAAAAAGCTTGATTTCTTGATTTTTCAGCATTGACTTGCTTCATTTTTAATTCATCATCCTGTAACTGAATTTTGGTTTTTTTACAATTGAAATTTATTATTTTTGAATTTTTCATCATCCTCTCTTTAAATCCTAACCTTCTCCCTCTCAAAATCCAAAAAATCTCTCTCAATATATAAAAAATTTCTTTCTTTGATTGTGAATGAAACCACTTCTTTTCCTCAAAAATTAGTTGATTTTTTGCAGTTGTTTCATGAGACTCCAACTTCATGATTTCAATTTGCCCTTTTTCTTTTTCTGAAACAAGTTTAACTTTTAAGAGTAAAAGAAATAAATTAAGAAAAGTTCTTTAATCAAAACAAAAGTAAAAAATATAGCCTTGTTTAAATTTATTAACAATCTCCCCATAAGCAGAAAAAACAGCCTTTGATGTTGATTGAGTTGTCCCAAAACTATCAGAAGCTCTTCACTTGAGTCTGTTGCTAGGACGGTTTAATTATTTATCATCTAATCTTTCATTTTCAGCTACATCCTTAAAAAATTTTAGATTTGATGAGGCCTGGGTCTGGTTTATACACGGGGAGTAAATCAGCACTACAAAAGAAAAAATAATAGCAAAAGTAGTTGAGTCTTACTACCATGGGCTCATCAAATTCAATGTCAGAATATGCAGATGGTTCTCCAAATTTTGGAGAGTAAAGTGAAGGATCTAAAGGAAAATCTTGAGTATTTGTGTGAGACTTAGCAATTCTTGGGCCTTGATTCATGTGCAAGGGGTTGACATTGGGCCTTTTTCCAAAGAGTTCATTCATTTGATCATATAGAGGACACATAGAGTTGAGTTTTTTAGAAACAGATGTGATTTCATACTTTTCATCATCTTTGGAAACTCCAAGCCTAGTTGAAGAAGAAGAAAACTTTGCTTTCTTGTATTTTTTTTGATAATTTTTGAATCTTTCCCTCATTTTCTTTGTTGTCAAATCCATCTTACCTTTAGTTTTTGATTTCAACTCCACTGCCATTTGATTAAAGCCACTCATTTTTGATGTGGCTGGATGACCAACTTGAGTAGACTTTACACAGCCAAAACATACATCAAAATTAGATTTAATTTTCAGCCAGTTAATTACAATCTGAAGGTCAGAAAGTTTCAATTGAGTAAATTTTTGAGAAGTAGATTTTGGGCAAAGCATGATAAATTAACACTAAACAAAGAAATTAGTACAAAAAAAATTTTGTTGAAGAAAAGGAGAAACTCACAAAGATTT
Organism: Hemileia vastatrix; assembly: GCA_030280995.1. Lineage (NCBI taxonomy): Eukaryota > Fungi > Basidiomycota > Pucciniomycetes > Pucciniales > Zaghouaniaceae > Hemileia > Hemileia vastatrix. The sequence goes on from JASXTE010000005.1 coordinate 27,526,148, forward strand.
TAGATATTTATGATGCCTTTTATAAAAATAATTAGTTTTGAGTATGGAAATTTGAGAAGTAACATTTTCAAAAAAAAAAAACAGAATTTAATGTATTAGACTTACTGTGGTGTGATAGGAAAAAATTTGATTTTGAAATAAAGTAGGGGAGAAGAGTTGTGACATGGAGTGTATGGGTGAGGATGGAAGGAAAGTGATGCAGAGCTGATTAGGAGGATGTGGGTACTTGTGGGCTGAGTTGTGGTATAGAAAATTGTACAAAATTAGGATGTATTTGACCCCATGTTTGAGACCCAAAGTACCAAATCAGCCATGTTTCATGGTGTGTTTGTGTGTCATTTTTCAAATGAAACATGCTAGGTTTGTTTTGTAATGTTTGAGAACCCCTATTAAATATATAAATAGGATATTTCAACTTTATAATATGAAAAATTTAAAATTCATTCAAAAATGAAAATTATAAATTTTTGGAGCATAATTCATAATTAATATTGAATATTTAATATGCATAGATACATTGCATGAAATACTATTTTCATATTGAATGGAAAGTTTGAGAAAAGCATAATTTTATAATTTCCATTGTGTTTTTTTACTTCTGGCTACTTTTGAGGTGGGATAGAGAAATCAGAAGTGATATTAATCATTTCAAAGGCCAAAATCAAGCAATTATATTGTGTCTCACTTGATTAGATTTTTAATTTTAACTTCTCAGAGATTTTTTTTTACACATTGTGGAAGTCTAAATATTAGTATGGCACTGAGAATTATTTTTAGGAGGAATTGGGATGATTATTTTAAAGATTGTAAAGGCTAATCTAATTTAATTTAATTTAATTTTTAAAAGAATGGATGGTTTTATTCTAAAAATGGGTCAAATAGACAAGTCAAGGTAAACCAATTATTTAACGGCCAAGAAGTGCAAGTATAGGTCTAAATTCTCATGAAAGTGAAAGTTAGGAGTCTCAAGAGCCTTTGGAAATTTTCTGGGAATTTTCACTATTTTTATCATATGTTTAATAAAATTATAAAGTATTTTTAATAATTTTTGACTTTTCATAATTTACCTAACTTTTATGATTCTTACTTGGATGAATAGAACTGCTTGATCTACAAAAACTAGCTGGGAATGTAATTTGGGAAGTATCTCTATCATCTGTAATTTTTGTAGATTTTTTATTAAGTTTTTAAGGTTCTAATTGAGTCAAGAAATCTGTACAAGCTCTGGACAAGTTCCATACAAAATCTAGGATGCTCTGGATGAGCTCCAGAATTCTCCAGAGGGGGAAAGTAGATAATTTGACTTACTATTCCTATAAATCCTGTAGAATCAAATTTATACAAGTATTAAGAGAAAATATAGAACAACATATTAATAAATACCATCTTTTTTTAACATAACATTATATAATTTATAATACCCTTATAAAACAACACTTCATAAATATTACTCAAAAACTCTTGAATATACACTTATATGGTATCATTAGTAAGTTCTCAACTTCAGGGACTCATTTTTAACATCTGTTCACAGAAACAAAAACTTTATAAAATTATAAAAGTCCATCATTTAGATAATTTTTCTAGTACAATTTTGCTGTTGTTTTTTATTGCCTAATCATAAAGAACACAAATTATATATCCCAAAACTATCTAAATTAATTGTTAAAAAGTCATTTAATATCAAGTATAATTGATATCTTAAATATTTTAAACCCATATTTTACTTAAATTGAAAGGGTTTTCTTGGTTTTATCCGAATCCCTTGGATTCTGCTTACAGCAAGGCAAATGTAATAGTCTTTCTACAACATGCAGGAAATATCACCAGAAAAAAATATTTGGAACCTGATAGTATTTTACAATCCCTATCTTGGATTTGAATCAGTTTCATCTAAGCTTTAACCATTCTGAAAGTACTGAACACTGAGCAATGAACACACTAGTTTTGTAAGGCTAAGTTCAAGTACAGAGACATGAATATCTTTATTAGTCAGTTTTATAGAAGATTTAAATGCTCCAGTATGAGTAGAGCTGTCTGAGTAAAATTAAGTAAAAGTATCATTCCAGCTAATGGTCTAATTAATTAAATGTCACTTATTATAAATTGTATACATCTTACAGTTGGTAGAAAAATAGAGATAATGATTTAAAAGAATATTTAAAAGACTTTAAAAGTAATAATGAGTTTTTAATTTAATTGATATATTTTATGTTTAAATTTGATATAAAAGAATGTAGAATAATATCTTAAAAGCCTCCTCCTTATATACCCAGAAAACCCTGGTGTTGACCCCATATTTCCCAGACCCACTACACTGCTATCCCTGGCCATTACAGCACTCTTATGGCTCTCATCTCCTCCTGGAATCCACTTCAAGATGTTTTTCAGGCCTAGTAGCTAAATGAATTTCTCAAAAAAAAAATAAAGATCTTTTCACAGTCCAAAAATTAGAATAAAAGAAGATAATCCATCAAAATATAGAAATAAACCAAAAAAATAATATACTTATGTTATTCTTTAAATTAACCTACTTAAAAAGGAAATAAAAGTGTAAAAATATCTTTTAAATAAAAGTGATCCACAGGAAAAATCAAAACACTAATAATAACAATTTTATCCATTGAAACTTCGATTTAAAAATAGCCAATAGAGCCTTTAAACCCATTAAGAAACCAGAAAAGGATGTAGAATGTGGGGTGGCTGAATGCAGAGTCTTGGAAGATACTTGCATGAATAAATACTTTAATATTTTAGTGCATTCAGGAAATTTAAGGTGTGATTTTGAATTGTGGCTGATGATCTTGAGGCTAATACAATTATTAGTGCATATAATGAGGTCAGTACATGTGTAATGCAATTAGTAGAATACATAAGCACCTCTCCTCTGTTTTAGATTGATTACAAATATGTTGCATGTAACCAAGTGAGTAATTAGCACAAAACTACTATATTTTAAATTAATTAATATATGCATGTGGGATAAATGCAGGCAGCATCAGGCCAGTACATATAAGCTGATTCTAGCATAGAATGTCATCAATTTTCAGAAGTCTTATTTAAAGACATTTAAGTAGCCAAATCAGCTGCAATTAATTAGGCAAATCAACCTGTCAAAATTCAATTTTAATATAATTAGATTTATAGCACATATATCCAGCTTTTAAGTGATTCAAAGTTAATTTATCAATAATTTTATCAAAATAATGTAAAAAACAAGTTTAAGGCCACTTAAAAATTATGTAAAATTATTTCTAAGGTGCTAAAGGTTAACTTATCTTATTCCCACACAATATTAAATACATGAGACCAGCAGAAGGTGGGTATATGCTTGTACTCAAGGTATTCTAATGGCATATACTGCAGTACATGACTTATATCACTTATGTACACATATTGTGTACACTTATTTATTTTTCACATTCCTAATGCATGTGTCTAGTATATTTTATATGTTTTCTTAACTTATTCCTAGGTATATCCAGGCTGAAACTTTCCCACCCAAAAAAACAATAAAAAATGATAACATATACATTTTTTTAATTTTTAATTTTAAGGTATTTAGACAAATCTATAGCATTAAAGAATAATTATTTAAATAAATAAAAGACAATAAGATATAATGAGATTTGGGTTCAACCTCTTTTATTGGAAATTTGGACTCAAAATTTTTTCTATTTAAATATTTTAAGAAGGGTGGACAGATTTGAAGTTTCATTTTCAGGTATTGACCTATCAAATTCACTTTATTTCCCTTGTATCTTAAAAAATACTCATCTCCTTTCTCTATAGTAACAATTTTTTTCTTGAGTATTTTTTCAATATCTGCATTTTCCATGAGTTTTTCAGCCTGTTTTTCAGGCTGTTTTTTAGGCCTTTCCCTTCTTTTTAGAAATCAAACATGATCATTTTCATGGTAATGTTTTGATAATGAGAGAGGGAAAACTGGATGTTTCCTATCATATGGGGCATATAGTATGATTTACACAGAATTTTTAACAGCCATCTAGTTGACTATTAAAGATCCCACAAAAGGATATTTCAATTTAGCAGTACCTTATAGGTTAAAATTTAGTGTTGAAATAAGTACTTCATCTCTATTTTTAAATTCAAATTCTTTATGAGATTGATCCCATCTTTTCTTTTTCATACTAAAATTCTTTTTGAATGCATTCTTCAGCATGATTTATACATATCTTTTTCATATGAATGAAAAATTTAGTACCAGAGTGTATGTCTAACCATGTTATTTTTTAAAAAAGATTAACTGGTGTATTTGGAACATACCCCAGCCATATATCAAATGGTTTCTTCTCTGTTACAGAATGAGTTGTTCTATTTTAAGAAAGCTCAATACCAGGAGTAAAGTTACCCAGTAATGTGTGAATTTCTCATTGTTTTTGTATTCTAATCCAAAGGCACAATATCTTCTGATCATATTCTCCTGAGTCTGTGTCATTCTCTTAGAAAGTCCATCAGTTTGTGGATGGTGTGCTGTAGAAAATTTCAATTGACAACCTGAAACTTCCATAAAAGATGTCCGGAATTCTAAAGTAAATTTTAGGTCTCTTTCAGAGATTATGTATTTGGGGAACCCAGAAATATTCATCATTTGAGTCCACCATATTAATGCTATGTATTTTTCAGATACCTCATTATGGGTAGGGATATACTTACACATTTTTGTTAGTCTGTCCACAATACCCAGAAAAAAGTATAGATTTCTTTTCAGCTAAAGGAAAGCCAGTCACAATTACATGTTTATAATTTCCCATGGGGCTTTTGACTTTTCTATTTGTTGTAAAAACCCAGCTCTTTTACCAGTTAATTTTTTAGATTTTGGTAAGAGTCACATTTGTCAATTTATTTTTGTAAATCTTCTTTCAATTTTATTTACCAGGCTGTGTTTTTAACCCTTGTCAATTTTTTTTAATCTAAATGACCAGCTAAAATGTTATCATGTCAAATACCTAAAATCTTACTCTTTCATAAATGGAGGTATAACTATTACATTATTTAGCTATTTCAAGTAATATATATATCTATCTTCACTTGACAGTTTACCTTTTTCCAACGCATTTTTATACTTTGGAGGTAAGGTTTAATTAATGCACTCATTGAGGCATTTGTTAGATCATTTAAGATTGCTGATAATTAAGACAAATCTTTATCATATGAATAATTCTTTAATCTTTTTTGAATAAATTCTTCCTTTAAATACACTATCTAAATCCCAAATATATGTATTACCTCATTTTCAGGCACATAAGCTGGGTTGTCAGTATCATTTTGCTAAGGACTTCTGGAAAATAAATCCACATTAGAATGCAATTTTCCTTCTATGTGAGTAATTTTCATTCTTCCTCTGTATTCTTATTTAGCTAGTTGCCATCTAAATATGTGTCTATTTGGTGTTTTCATGTTTCTTAAAGATTTTACTGTACTGAAATCTGTGATTAATTTAAACTTCTTATCTTCCAGATAGTAATGAAGCTTCTCCATATCTCACTCAATGGCTAAGAATTCCAGTTGAGTAGAACCATACCTTATTTCAGTTTTTATCAAGGTTCTGGATATGTAACAGATTACTGCTTCAGATAATTTACCAAAAATGATCTTTTTATGCTGTAAAGCAGCTCCTAACTCTGTAAAACTAGCATCAGTATACAAGATAAATGGAAGGTTAATATCTAGTAGTATTAATATTGGAGCTGACTTTAAAAATACCTATAATCAATCAAAGGCATATCTTCTTTCATTATTCCAAAAGAAATCTTAATTTTTCCTGACTAATATTGATTAAAGGGATTTTATTAATTGGTAGTTTTTTATATACTGTCTATAATATCTAAAATTACCTATAAAACTTTGAATATCTTTCACATTTTTAGGTATATAAATATTTTTATTTCTTCCACTTTATTATGGTCAGAAAAAAATTTTAATCCAGATACAAAACTTCTAAGTACTTTAAAAGATTGAAACCCAAACTTAAATTTATTTAATGCTATTTTTGTATTGAATTCATCAATTTTTTAAAAAACTCTTTTCAGGTATTTTTATTATTCATCATAGGTTTTGGAGAACACTATGATGTCGTCAACATATACTAAAGGCTATCCTTCAACCATTTCCTGATAAAAACACTATCTAACAATTTTTCTAAGACTGAAGAGCAATTATTTGGGCCAAAGGGTATTCTAAAATATTTATAAGTTCCCATATTTTTGGTTATGAGTAAGTAATTCTGGTAATTCTTTTCCACATGAATCTAATGGCAACCTTTGTTTCCATCCAGACAGGAAATATATTTTGTTCTTTGTAAGGTAGAATGGATAGACACTATACTTGGGAGATGATAAATATCATCCACTGTGCATTTATTTAAAGCTCTATAATCATAAAATAGTCTTGCTTTATCTTTTTCATAAAATATTAAAACTGGTGATATAACTTAATATTTAGTAGTTGTGTTTACTTCTTCTACAATAACTATCTCTAAAAAAATCTTAATATTGTCTTCAATGACTTTTCTTTCTCTCAGGGGAAGCTGGGCAAGGTCTCTTTTTTAAGCTGCCAGGAATATTATCCAAGTCACTACTTAAGGAGATTTAAATCTCATGGTCTTTTACAAATCCTAGTTCATTTTTACCATGGGCAAAAGCCATAGGATATGATTTTATCAATTTCAAAATATTTTCTTCTTTAATTTTTGAGAGTTAAGGACTAAAAGAGGCTTTTTGAATTTCATTTTCCAATTTAACCACTTCAGATGTGGATCTTCCACCTTGGAATTGTTCTTATTTAGAAGCAATGGAATAAATTGAATTTTTAGAACAAATCTTGAATTTTCTTTTACATTTTACTCCAATTGTAAAGCAACTATTTTTGAAATCTAGTTGAATAACAAACTTGGTAAATAAATCATTTCAAATAATAAGCCAATCACTACAATTATTATTACCCATTACTACAAATCCACATATTTCTCCAACATATATATTATTATATTTAAAGAATACAGCAGTTTTGTATTTTCCAATTTAATATGATACTGAACCAAAACCTATCCAGTTCTTTGTCTGTACAGTTTCTAATTTTTCTTTGTACTTACTCTCATGTTTCATCAATTTTTTAACAGAAACTACACTACCTGCAGCCCCAGTTTGAAGAATGAAATTCAATTCTTTTCCACATATTATAACAAATTCTCTTATAAGTGTGATTTTGTAAGTATCATTATTTAAATCTTTTATTATTTAATCTTCCTCAATGGAAGTTAAATATGCTTCTGTGGGAGTTATTTCATCATTCAGGAACATAATATCCTGTTTTAATACAAGTACCTCATTTTCTTCATCATTTAAGATATTTTACTTTTACAATATTCACTGGAATCATATTTTTTATCTAGATGAATACTGGGCTCAGAATCTTGTGAGTTTACAATAACATTTACTCTTTTTATACAAGTATGACTTTTTACCCTAGGTTTGTTAAATTTATAGAAAGTGTAACTTTTTTGTTTCATAAGGACAAGAGGAGAAGTAAGTTTTTTCTTCTCCACTGGTGACTTTTATTTAGTATGCTTTACTACCTCAAAATTTTTCTTATAATTGTTATACCTTGCCACTTATTTTTGGCTCAATAGTATTTTATTGCATATATTAAAACATGTAGAATTATCTCTGATGGTTTCAGTTCTAGCTACAATAGTGTCTCTGACTGATATAGGCAATTAATACATTATTTTTTCTTTTCAATCTTCATAATCTATTTTTGGATCTATGGCTTTCATGATTTTAATTAAATTCATTAAAAATACCATTGGTTTTTTCACATTAATTGGGTCATATCTGGTTTTTTCATACAATCTTTGTTGAGTGATTCTATATTTTGGGCCACCAAATTGTCTTCAAATTAGTTCCTTCCATTCAACCCAGGAGTAATTAATTTCCTCACCCAGAAAAGATTCAAACCATGATAAGGCTACATATGTAGGTAAAGATATTAATTTTGATATAATTTCCTCACCAGGTAATTTTTATGAAAATTTCAATTTATCAATCCTTTGAATATCTTGTTGCCAATAAGATTTTGAATATCCATCAAAAGAAGGGTCCTGATCTAACTTATGGCAGTTCTTTTTGTTAGTTCTGACTTTATTAACCTGAGGAATATTTATAAATTCACTTACTTTGGATAGATGATCATGTATTTCCTCTTTTACTGATTTTTTACTTTCAGAGTCTATAACACTATTTTCCACTGATAATCATTGGTTTTTCATAGGACTGTTTCATATGAAGTGGCATGTTCTCCACATAAGAGGTGTCTTCAATAGTTTTTTCAGTTTTTTTTTGATATTTTAGCTACTTTTATTTCTAATCTCTGTAATCTATCTTTTATTACAGGTACATGTGATAAAGTATCATTTACATTTGAAAAAGACAATTTTAACTGTCCCTCAATTGTAGCCATTGTATTCTGAGAATGTTTTAATTTACTGTATAAATTTCTAATATCAGAGTATAATTTTTTATTTTCATTGTTTAATTCAATATTTGTATCTTCAATGACTTTTAGTTTATTTGAAGTAGTTCTCAATGATCTTGTAAGATTTAATAATACATTTTCTGTATTATTTTTGGACTTTCTTAAGAATTCTTCTAACATTTCAACTCTTAATAATAATTTACTTATAATTTTTGATTACATTGGATTTTCTTTCATGAAATATTTGATCTTATCAGTGTCTAACTCAGAAGTTTCATCATTATTGTTGGTCTCAAAGTTCTATTCATTTGGCTAAATTTTAATGTTTTTAGTATTATCCTTGTTTACAATAAAGCTATGTACAGTGTTATCATGTAAAGATATATCCAAAATACTATTTTAAAATGAATTATCCTTATGATCCTTATTAATTATATATAATACATTTTTATCAATTTCATTACCTATGAGTAATTCTTTATTTGAATTATATAATTGATTAGTAGATAACTGACTCACCATGGTCTTATTCAACTTCCCCTTCATCTCTTTCATTCTCTTCTGTAAGGATGACTTCTGGAGCTCTTATGAGGCAGATTATTTTTTTTCTATGAAGATAAGTCCCATTTCCATTTTCAGACTGAGATTTTTTGTTCCTCTTCTTGGGCTGGAGCTGGAGCTACTGCTGGTGGAGATGTGGAAGGGTTTTTGACTACTGAAGTAGGCTTAGCCTTGAGGCTTACCAGAGCTTGATTGAGTTCTATAAGTCCTTGAGATGTACTCTTTTCTAGGTTTTTCATTTGGTAAACCATGCTTCCAAAATTTACAGTTAAATTGTTAAGCAGTTGTGATAGGGAATGAATTTATTATTTCAACGTGTTTTTTGATCTCTTTATTGAGATTTTGTTTAAAAATCTTTCTTTTTTCTCTATTGTCAGTTATGTAGTTTTACTGCTGCTTTACTGGGTTGGAGACCCTTAATCCTCCACTTGAATGTCCTGTAACAGGTTTATCAGCTCTGGGTCTTAGATTTTAAGGTTTAACCTTCTTACTCATATTTTTAACATTTTCAAGTATCTTGCAAGTTGGTAATATACTAATGAATCAAGATTAAAGTGTTTAAAACTTCAAGAAGGAGTTTTATCAGTAATATATAACACTAATTATGTCAATTAATTACTTACTTGTAGGTTTTTACAATGAGTTTATAAGTGCCAAAAGTCAAATATTCTTTTATGTGGTCACTTAATATAATAAGTCTACAATATTTAGCCCTGTTTTATAATTAAAAAATAAATTTTTCACTAATTTTCTTTTTAAATATTAAATGAATTTCACAAACCAAGAAATAAAGATTAAAAGTCTTGCTAAAAAGAATCAATTAATCAGTTTTTTTTATTTGATTTATTTTCTGAAAAGATTAAAAATTTTATTGGTCTATTTAAAGATCTTAGCTAATAAAACAAGAGAACTGTTGAAATTCTATGCTTTTTTTGCCACCCAATTGTTTGACCTTTCAGTCTAGAGATCTATCATCTATTGGCTTGAGACACTTCAAACAACTTTTATTAATAAAAAAGACTGTTGATGTTGACCTGTTGGAGGCAAAAAAAAAGTTTTTTGAAATGTCTCAAGCCAATAAATGATAGATTTCTTGACTGACAGGTCAAAAAATCAGGTGGCAAAGAGCACAAAAGGCCATCAATTCGCTTGTGGTGTAAGATTAATATGATCAATTAGTAGTAAAATTTTTGATTCTGGTATCACAATTTTTTATATAACTGGGAGTCTGTTTCTGATATCACTATATGTAGTGATGCAGCACTTTGTATTTAATCCAAATTTTTAATAGGGATTATATTTACTGTAGCCTTTTTTGAATTTTTACTTACTGGAAATGAAACAACATAATTCTTTAGGAAAGATACCCAATTTTCAGGCTTAGTTCAATTAAAGAGAGGTGAATATCTTGATTTTTCAGCTTTCTAGAAGATTTTAATGGGCCAGTATGAATAGTTTTGTCTAAATCCAATTAAGTAATAAAATATAATTCAATGTAATGGTCTCAGTAATTTAATCTCACTAATTACAAATGGTATACAGATTTAAGTTGGTAGAAAAGTAGAACTAATGATTTAAAACAGTATTTAAAACACTTTAACACTAATAATGAGTATGTATTATAATCGTTTGGTTATATATTTGTATGGTGATGTGAAAGAATGTAGAATATAAGCCCAAAATCTCCCCCTTTTAAACCCATAAATTCTCCAATGTTCCCCCTTAATTTACCAACTCTTTACTAGTCCAATGATGCCCCAAATTAGCAGTTACACATTCTAATCAACCCAAGGATAAACCAATAACAAAAGAAGAATCATATCACACACCAAAATACAAAAATAACAAGTTTTAATCTATCAAAATAGAGTAATAACCAATATGAGAGTATATGTGTGTAATTTATAAAATAAAAGACTAAATAAGGAAATAAAGGACGTAAATATAATGTCTAATTAAGGGGTATTAAAGGTACAAATGAAGCTCTTAATTCTTAAAAATTTATATGTAAAATCCCCATCTAAATATGATCAATATAGCCTGAGAAACCCAAAATAAGACATGAAGTGTGGGGTAGCTGAATTCTGACTCTTGGATGGTTCTTTCACAGGTAAATACTTAACTAAATAGGAGAATTTAAGTGTGGTTGTAAATTTTGGGTGCCAATCTTGAGGTTATTAATGAAATTAGTGCATATAATGAGGTCAATGCACTAATAATGAAATTAGGACACTAAATAAGTGCGTCTTGCTTATTTTAGCATGTTTAAAAATATGGATAATACAGTGTAGGGTAATTAGAGGGTGAAATTACTAACTTTGTTTATAATGAAGCTATGCATGTGGGATAAACACAGGAAGTATGTTGCCAGTACACAGAAGCCATTTCTAGCATAAAAACATCAATTTTTGAAAAGTAATATTTTTATTCATTTAAGTAGCCAAATAGATAGTCCTAAATAAGAAAAATTGATCTGTCAAAGCACAATTTAAATATTGTTTGATTTATAGTGTATATATTCAAATTTAAGTGATTTAAAGTGCATTAATTCATTATTTCACTATTATAATGAAAAAAAAACTTTTAGACCACTTAAAAATCTTGTAAAATTATGTCTAAGACTCTTAAGATTACTCTAGCATATTTCAAAATAGTATTAAGTACATAAGACTTATAAAATGTGGATATATATGTGTATTTAAAGTATTATATTGGAATATATTGTAATAACTGACTAATTTCACTAATGTATACATATAGTATACTCTCACTTAATTTCCCCATGTGTAATACATGTGTCTAGAATATTTTCTATTCATTTTTTTCTCAGTCCTAGGGATATCCAGGATGACATATACACTGATCTGTTCCTTCCATTTCAACTCACTTTTCTTTTTCTTAAGCAATATATACATAACAATATACAAGTATTACATCTCTTTCTTTTTATTTTCAACTCTCATTTCTTATTATTTTTATATATTATTATATATTGTTATAAATTATTTATTTTTTATTATTTTTATATATGTTATATATTATTTATAAAATTATTAGTAAGTTGTTTATTATATTTAATAATATTATATCATCCCTCATAATTCTTTTTATTAAGCAATATAAATATGATTATTATAACTATTTTCCATCTCATATCTTTTTATTAAACAATAAAATATAGTAATTATAAATTTTAAGTATTTTTCTTCTTTTTAAATTTCAAAATTATTTCTTCTCCATATTTGGTAAGTAACCATTAATCTTATTATTATAATATCTATCACTTAAACAAAATATATATTTAATAAATTTTTTTTACTTTTCTAGAAGGCCAAGTACTAATATATATACAGGTATGTTCCTTTCATTTAGACTCACTTTTGTTTTTCTTAAGTAATATATACATAATGGTATACAAGTATTACATCTTTTTCTATTTATTTTTGACTCACATTTCACCGCAAAAAATCAAGTGGAACCTGCTAGCAGGTGCCTATCCCTATATTCAGTTTTGATTTAAGAGATAATTTGATTTAATGTTGCATGAGCTAGTGTACTAATTGTTCAGTTCCCAGTCTTTCCAGAAGAGTTACAGCTGAGCTGAAATTGAGTTAAGTTAAAGATAGGTATTGGAACCTGCTATCAAGTCCCCTTATTTTTTTCTGGGGTTTCTTTTTATTTTTATATATTTTTATAAATTATTTATTGTTTATTAATTTATATATATTTTATTTATTATTTATAAAATTAATAGTAAGATGTAATTTATATATATACATCTCTTTCCTATTCTTTTTGACTCACATTTCTTTTTATTATTACAGCTCTTTCATCTTCTTTTTGACTCACTTTTATTTTTCTTTACTTCATTAAATATATTTTAAAATTCATAAATAAAATAATTTATTTTTTTCCTGCAGCCATAAGAATTATCAAACTAAATTAAGAGTTGTTCTTTTCAATCCACCTCTTTTTCATATCCTCCTTCATTTTTTGTAAAAGCTCCAATTCTTCATCAGTACAAAAATTATTATCTATAATTAGTAGAAGTTGTTTTATATCATTACCTCTCATTTCACTTAAATTTTTTTCTTTGTCCAATTGGAGGTGCTCTTTTTAAATCAACAGTCTATCTTTTTTGAGACAAATTTTTTGTTTTGTAAGCTCATTGTGATCTTCTGTTAACTTCATTACTGATAATCAATTTTCTGCCATTTTTCCCATCTGCAAAGCCAGTGTAGTTTGTTTCTTGAGATTGCTTGCTTCACTAATATGAAGTCTTTTTGAATATTTCAGATCTGGAAGACTTGGAGAAAAGGTTGATTGTGTGGTGCCACTACATATTTCCACTTTAATGTTGCTGCTTGGCTCTTCTACTCTATTGATATCATTTGGGCATGTGTTTCTTGATTGAATATCTTTACTTGAATCAATTCTCCATTTAGGAATGTGCCTAAGTATGTACCATGAAGTCAAGCTTTTAAAAGGTGTTTTAGTTTGTTCTTGATAAAGAGATATTGCAACCCTCATCCAGTCACTGGCTGAGCTTCCACTAGGTGGCTTTATTTCAATGGAATTATATATAGCGCTGAACATCAAGCTAGATGTGTTAAGGGCTTGCTATCTAAAGTTTGTTGAAAAATATTAGACAATTTTTAATAAAATTCTAAGTCTAAATATTAAATAAAACTTACCATATTCTTATCTGTTCATAATCTCTATATTGTGCCTTACTATACTCATTAGAATGGGTTTCAATTTTCCTATAAAATGTTTCCCCAGATTTGTATGTAGAAAATTCCAGTTTTTCACTAATAAAGATCCAAGATATAGTAAACTGTTCCTCCTCGTATTGAGACCAACAGGATGATTCATTTCTCTTATTCTCAATTTTTTGGAGTTTAAGGTGTAGACATGGTTTAGAAAGTATTAATATATAATAAAATGATAATTTTGGGTTTGATGTGATGATGAGAAGTAATAAAAGTATTGTTGAGTAAGAGAATGAAAAGTAATGTAGTTTTTGGTATGATTGAAGTTTCAATGAATTGGAGGTAGTAAGGTGCTTTGAAGTTGAGCAAGTGAGATAAATTACTGAAATGGCAGGACAGAAAATGAGTTACACAAAAGGTTTGATAAATTTTGGAAAGATCCACAATTTACTAAAAAAATTACAGATTTGACCCTTTAACAAAAGACTGAAAATAGATGAGTGTGGAATTTTAGTGGCTATTTTAATTAAAATATGCATACTAAAGCTAATTTGACCAGCAAGTGTAGATGCTCTGAGGCAGTAGCATGGGGCTCTAATCAGGCTGGTATCTTTGACCTTTTAGAAACAAAATGGTTACTACTAACTAGGTGTCATTCTCTCCTTTGAGCTCCTCCTTCCCTACAATTTGATTGGAACTCTCTCCCTCCCTCCTCCAGCCTAAAGTGGCTTGGTATTCTAATTGACCCCACCCTCTCCTTAAGAATTATTGGCAACAAACTGATTGCTGCTGGTCTAAAGGCTACTTCTGCCATCCATCAACTAGTCTCCTCAGGCTGGGGTATTCCACTCAAACAGTATAAGATCCTCATCTCATCTCTCATCCACTCCCACACAGACTATGCTGCTATATTATGGAATCAACCCACTAAACATTCCTGCACCACCATATTACTCCAAGTGGTAGACAAAAAAGCCATTAGGCAATCTCTGGGATGTTTCAGATCTACCCCCACTTGCATCCTTCTCCACAACTCTCACTCCCTAACCTGCAAGAAATGCCTTGATCTGCTGGTCAACAAATCATGGGCATGCCTCCTAGCTACCCCCTCATCCAATTTTATGGCCCATCTTGAAAGATCCCTCTATGCTTATCCCCTTCCTCCCCCTAAAATCTACCTGCACCAACTTCACCTCCTATCTGCAAACAATGTATTTCACTGCTCCATTCCACTAGTAAATATGGATTTCAGACTCCCTCTCCCCCTCCCTCCTTGGTTCCCTCTCTTATTCAGGGGGATAATAACCCACTCAAAAGAAGATTCACTAACTATAGTATCCTAAATCACACTCAAACCACCCCCATCCTCATACTTTGTTTTTACAGATGGTTCAAAATCTCAAAAGGCACCTTTGCTGCTGCTTTTGATCCAATATCACAGATCCCATTTGAGGCCCAAATCAAGGACCCCTCTCATTTTTTAGTCTTTGAATCAGAGCTGATAAGTGTCTTACTGGGTCTTCAACTCTTCCTTAACAATCTCCTACACTCACTCTACAACACCCTCACCATTTTTACAGATAACCAAGCTGTTATTCACTCCCTATCATCTTCTTCCCCATCCTCATCCAATTCCTCAATCTTCCTGCCACTCTTCACCATCATTTTCAAGCTAAAGAAGCTTTTCCCTGACCTTTCACTCATTCTCCAATGGTGCCCTGAACACATGGGAATCATATGAAATTTGACAGCAGATGCGCTTGCCAATGGTACCCACCAGTTTTCTAACCCAGCTCAGTCCTTCCTCACTTTTCAGTCCCCCCCATCCATCTCCTGTCTATAATTAGCATTATCTTTACATACCAAGTCATCATTTCTCACTCCCCCCAGAGTCAACAATCTTAGGAAGTTAAGAGACAAGTTTGACATGTCTAGGATGTACAAAACTTTTACTATCTTCCCTAGAGCACATTTCACTGCTTTTATACAGCTAATTGGAAAAACCTTGCAGCCATCTGCTACTTTTCCAGCCTCTGGCCTGCCCAAAAACCATGTGTGCAGGTCAGGTGACCATCTATATCCAATTGATAAGTTTATTGGATATTCAATCAGCTGCCCCAAGATTTTCCCCCATCCTCCCCTCTCCCACTTTTTTTCTCACTTCCCCTTCATCACCATTTTTTTCCTCATTTCCCTTTCCTCTTTTTTTTCTCTTTTTTTTCTTTTCTTTTTTTCTGCTTCCCATCAACTCAATTCAACTGCAAAATTTCTTTTTTCTACTTCCCATAGACTCAATTTAACTATGACAGGTTCATCTTTCTAATTCCATGTAAGTTTTTTTATTTTGCCTCTTTTTTTTCTCTTCTCTCTTTTTTCTTCTTTCTTTATTTTTGTTTTTCTTCTTTTTATATTCTTATTTTAATCTTTATCTTTAACAGGCTATTGGATTTTGGCTCTATCATGAGCTTTGAAACCCTTATATCTGTTCTGGATAATTAGAATCCTTGCAACCCTTATCAGCCTCAAGACTCAGCTTCTTCTGTCATGTTGCCATCAATTGCTCCATCTGTTCCATTTGATAAATTTGAAATCGATGTAAAAATAGATCTCATATTCTTCCTGGAATACAACTCTGGAAAATTAAAAAAGAAGAAAAAAAATATACAAAATTCACTTCTGATGAAGCAAACTTAGAATTGGTTTGGTGGACATGGAATTATAGCTTTGATGAATTTAAAGATGCAGCAGCTGGTGTCATTAAATATCAAGAAGATGCAAATCTAGGTGAGTTCATAAAATATCTTGAAGAAGAAGGAAAAATTGCTTGGTATGTCTGAACACAAAATATAAATAAAAGGTCCCCAAGCCAAAAAAAAGGCTGTCTAGTCAAGATTGTTTCAGGCGATTTTTAATGAGGTTCAAAAGACTCCAAATATTTAAAATATTTTTTTTCATCTTGCACTATGCAATATAGGGGGTGGACTTGCTAGCAAGTCCTCAACCTGAACTCAGATGGAACTCAGATGGAACTCAGACTGAACTCTACTTGAACACCCACCTAAAACTGTTCTGCTGAGTGTTGTTCATCCCTGATTTTATGGTTCCTTTATCTATAGCTCAATGTGTGTTCAATCTGTGGTGAGTTTGGGTCCAAGATTGGGGACTCGCTAGCAAGTCTGCCCCCCCATATTGTGTAGTGTTGAGAATAGGAATCCTAGATCTCTTGTAGATGTAATTTATTTCTTTTTTTGTCCTGTATGATATTAATTCAATATTGATTTCAGAAAGAAAAGATTTATGGGACCCTCAAAAAATCTTTTCAGTCAAATCCAGATTCAGATCAATCACCATCTCCATCTCAAACTGCTACTACTGGTGCTATTTATTTGGCCAACTATGATGAAAATTTGGGCACTATTTTGGGTTTGCATGTATCTTGACCTGACCTTTCAGGATGAACTGAATCAAACATTGTTTTAAACCCTGAAAATCCAAAGCATTATTTTGTACTGACTCCAGACAGAGCGTGTATGTAGGCCAAAGCAATAGTAAGTCTCTCTTGCCTTTGAACTTTGAATAAATATTTATTTTTTTGTTTTTTTCTATCAGACTGTAAACCCAAGGGAGGTGACTCTTCTCAAGCCTATAAAAAACACCATCTTTTAACTGGGTATCTGAACTGGTATCAAGAACCATCAAGAGGAGGAAGCAAAATAAGGCTGACAATTTCAGCTCCCCATCATCCTACTCTTCTCCTCATGCTTCTGATGATGAAGCCTCTATGGACAACTTTTGAATTTTGAAAAAGTAGACAAAAATGATACTGATACTTCTGAAGGCCTGACAAAACTTTTAATAAAGAACTGAAGTTACTTTTAAGATTTTCCTTACAATTTGATGTGAAATTCTGGAATTCCTTCTGGCCCAGAAATAGCTTTGGTTAATGCAGCCAAAAAAATTTATAACCATTTGCACCAAAAAAAAATGATGTATTTCTATATATTGACACAATTTTATATATTCATCTATCTACTTACAAAAAAAAATATTTTTAAAAAATTTAAAAACTTTATAACAATTTCATAAAAAGTATATAAAATAAATTTTAAAAATATAATGTTTTCTAGAGTTCAAATATTCTGAATTATAAACATGGTTCATTAAATTTACACTGATAATTTTTTTACACTTATGATGACACATGCTTTTTTTTCGAAAATATATGCGTGAATGAAATGAAGTTTCAGGCCACATTGGGGATTACACAATATATATCTTGCTTTTGTGACATACATTTATTTTGGGAAAATTTGAACAATAATATTTGCACTCATATTAGAGATTTTGAAAGAAAAATTTCACAAAGGTGATAATTTTTTGCCTCTAATTCAAAAACTAGTTATTTATTTTTTATAAATTATAAAGCAATAATTTTTGAGTTAAGGCAAATAACAACTACCCCTAAACATTTTTTGCATCAAAGCAGGGGTGTAAATCATATTTACAAACATTTCAATCATTTCCCCATCATGTTCTCCACCATTCAACACTTGATGTCTCTGAAACTTAGATTTTAATGCACTAAATGTTTTCTCTATTGATTTAAGATCAGGTAAGTAAGGTGGCAAATATATTAGTAAGGAACCAGCTTTCTCAACTAAAGGTTCAACTCTTACTTGGAAATTTATAGATGCATTGTCAATTATTAAGACACTGAAGGGTCCAGGGAACGGTTGCATCTTTGGAAGATAAAGTTGAAAGACAGAGACATCAATAAAACTCTATTTAAAGAAAATAAATATGTACCACAATTTTTTCCAAGTAAAATTCAAAATCATATCTAGAAACTTTTTCTTTTTGAATGATAAAAGCAAAAACCCCATGAAGATTAATGGCAGGAATCAGATTGAAATGGTGAGTAGCCCAATTTTGCTTCACACATTGTGGTCTTCCAACATTGGCAGGGGCCTTTGTTGTGTGATTTGGCGCTTTTTGTGCATGTCTTAATTGACATCTGTTGAGGAATTGGGTATTTTTCTGGCTTTATTGCATGAATATTGGGTCTGAGGGTATGTGGGTACTACCATTGGATAGCCCCGGATTTTCTCTATATTTCATGTCTTGAACACATTTTTCATATTCTAAGTTTTAAGGGGTCATTTCCTCATTTTTCATTTAAAAATATAGCTGTTTAATTTTGTTTTTCTTGTTTTACGGGCTAACCTTAAGTCTTAGGGTTAAGTACTTAGTACCATTGGATAGGGCTAATTTAGCTCTATATTTCATGTCTCAATGTTGGTATAGTGAAATTCCGTTTTTTAAAGGTTTTAGTAGTTGTAGCTAATTTTTCTAAGTAGATTAGGTGTTTATATTGGTTTTCTGGCTACAGGGAGGCCGGGCCGCTTCAGGCAGTGCCTCCAATGTCAGGCGGCCCGCCCGCCTCTGTTTTAGAAGGTTGGGGAGCGCTTCTGGAGGGTTTTTATTCAATTTGGCAGGTACAGGCGCCAAATTTGTGGGTGTGCATGGGCTCTTAGATAGTGGTCTGTGTGTACATAGTGAATAAGACAGTTTGGGGCAACCTTAATTATCATACAACCATCCGGAGGTGATATCATTGTTCCTCACTCAGTTTTCACTGTTTGTTGGCCACAATTGGCTGTGTTTGTTGCAAGGTTAGTTCTTCATATAACTCAACTTGGCAACTGTTTTCTCTGTTATAGTCTTGCAAGCTATAGCAAGTATCATTGCTGTCTCTGGTGTGGATTTGCAACCTACATCAAGTATCATTGCTTTCTCTGGTGTGGACACTGGTCTACATTTCAGTTCTTTGGTTTGGTAGTCTGTTTGGGGACTACTTTCTTGGCTCATCAAGCAGTCAAGTGTGTTGAAAAAGGGCTTTAGCAAAACAGGAACCAACTTACTTTAGCAAGTAAATCTCACTCTATTTTTCTAAAGGGACAGGGGATTTTCTCTCTGGTTTTTCTCCAACTCCCTTGGTCAAGGCCTATAGCTAGTAATATAGGACTGTCTACAATGTTTAGTTTTATGCCCCTTTTTAGCCCAACCATGTTTTCTTTGAACACAATCTTTTGAGATGCCTGATTCATCTTTAATTATAATTCAATATGAAAATCATTAATCAGATAAATTTATTACTTGCCTGAAGAAACCAGCCATTCTGGGCTCAGATGTCCAACAAGAGAAATTTAATTAAGTTGTTTTTCAAGCAACTGGCCTGGGTGGAGATTCTGAGTAACTTTTTGTCAGTGTATGTTAGTATCTTAGTATGATTTAATAGTAAATATTAATGGTCCAACTACTTATTGAGAAATGATTTAGTGTTTAAACCTAAGGGGAAGACTAATAAAATAGTTATGCTCAGTGTTTAACTCACAATATTTGGATTGGTGCATGCTAGTAGTGGAAAATAGGTTAATAAAATATAGTTATAGCTAATAGGGGGTATCAAAGTTAGAAATTTGTAATTATTTAAAAGGTTTTTCACAGAATGAAAAGAAAGCCACAAGCATGACATTAATTCTCAGTAAAAAAATGTTTTGGGGGCGCAAGATGGCATACCTTAAAAAATAATCATGGCTGATTTGGCAGAAAAAAGAGGCATTTTTAAATGGAAGATTTCTAACTTTGATACCCCCTAATATAAATATAATATCAATTTATAAATGCTTTAAAATATATTTATATATGATAATAATTGTGTTATAGTGTTTATTTGAACTTTAGTAAGTAAGTGATGTCCAATAACCTGTCAAATTCTCCCTTACTTATACCAAAATCCACTGGAGTGCACAGACCTTCAATCCAGATGATGTCACTGCTCTTCCTGGAAATTACAGCATTTTGAGGGCACATCACCTGCCCATGTTGTCCACTTCAAGAATTTTCAACACATAGACCTCCGGTAAGCACCCTACATCACAATTAATGATATCATAAACCCTTACCAAAAATAGAGAAAACAGATAAAAGTGGATGCCATACAGAAACAGGTAAAATAACTAATCCAAAGAGTATATAATGAAAACTTAAGCATATAAAGGAACCAAATCAACTTGCCAAGCCTTCAATAACATCCCCAATCATCCATATTAACCCGGTAATCATATCCTAACCCATACATCCGTGAAAATACATCAAAGAAGAAGATTAAGTTTTCCAAGCTGGATATATGCCCCTGAAAAAGGTGTATATGCTTGTGTAGTCATTGTGAGTCCATTGAATATGTCCATATGACCTGAAATAAGCATAAAATTAAAGATTATAGGCTATTAAGAGGTTAAAACCCACTTATAGACCTAAATATGCATAATATCACTATATATTTCTATGAATATAAGATTTAGGTATATATATAAGCTTATGTATGTCTATAATTACTTAATATCATTTAAGATAAGTATATTATGACTCCATTAACACCTTAATAAGTAATTTAAAACTATAGATAAGCTATTTAAACTTATATAAGTCATTTAATAGTGTAACAAGTATATATATAAGCATAATAAACATATATATAAGCATAATAACCATATATATAAGTACTATAACCATAAATGTTACTTATAAGCTTAATGTAATTAAGGTCATCTTATTTTAAGCATAAGAAATACTCAGTCCTGGGGATACCTAGGCTGACACTTTTCTTGACATATCAAGGCACCTGTGTAGTTATGCTTGAATGGTTGATGTATCAACCTCAACACCATGCTCTTCTATCAAAGCATCACTCAATTCAGATAGATACAATGCCAAACCCGCTTCAATAAACTCCTGAAGAGAATGATGGTGTTCTTCATCCAAATTAAGAGGACAACCTTGCTGTAAGTATATACTAGGACCCTGTACTACAGCACTTGTTTCTTTAAAAAGAAGGAGCCAGAAGCGCAGAGAGTCATCACTAATTGAAGAGCAAAAAAATTTGTTTATTTCAATTAATTTTTTTCCAGAAATTGCTTCATGGACAACTTGGACCTTACACATCAGGTAATACTTTCTAAATACCATGGCTATAAAAGAATTCAGAAAGTAAAAAAAAGAAAATAATTACAAGAAATATAATCATAAATTAGCATATAATAGATATATATCAAGAAAAACTTACATGAAAAAGGAAAAGTAACCTGCAAAACTAAAGCTAATATGAAAAAATAGAGTGGACTGAAGAAAAAGAAGAAAAAGAAAAATAGAAAAGAGAATAAAAATGAGGCAAAATTAAAAAACATACATGAAATTAGAAAGATGAACCTGTCACAGTTGAATAGAGTCAACGGGAAGCATAAAAAGGAAATGTTGCAGTTGAATTTATTCAATGGGAAGCAGAAAAAAGAAATGTTGCAGTTGAATTGAGTTGATGAGAAGCAGAAAAAAAGATAAGAAAAAAAAAATAGAAGAAAAAAGAGGAAAGGGAAATGTCACAGTTGAATTGAGTCAATGGGAAGCAGAAAAAGGAAATGTCGCAGTTGAATTGAGTTGATGGGAAGCCAAAAAAAAGAAAAGAAAAAAAAGAGAATAAAAAAGAAGAAATGGAAATGAGAAAAAAATGGTGAGGAATTTGAAGCAAGAAAAATAATGGGAGAGGGGAGGATGGGGGAAAATTTTGGGGCAGCTGATTGCATATCCAATCAACTGATTGATTGGATAAAGCTGGTCACCTGACCTGCACACGCCGTTTTTGGGGGGGCTGGAGGCTGGAAAATTAGCAGATGGCTGCAATGTTTTTCCAATTAGCTGTACAATGCTGCTCTGGTCACTCTCCATTGAAACACTACCTATATACTTTTTTTTTATTTCATACAATCTCACCCGACAAGGGGCATGAAGGAAACGTAAGCTAAATAAGCAAGTATTTACAAACTGAGGGGAGACAAAAAACCTAATGGCCAGAAACTAATGGAAATTTAAAATTTTTCTCTTTGAAGAAGGCTATTGGGATAACGGCATATTGTTGGGAAATCTATGAGTATCAACTAAAAATTTTGACACCGCATCCATGACAGGAGAATTAGACAAAAGAGAAGAAGTAGTAAAGGATAACTTTTGCTTAGCATTTTCTTTGATAAGAGAGCTACAAATAGTGGAGTGAGCAGGGAAAAAAAGTAAAACATGTTCTGGTGTGTCTTTCATCCCCATGGAGCAGAGGACGCAGATAGGTGAGTTGACTGCCTTGAAGCAAAACAAGTAATTTTTCAAGGGGGGAGTGACCAGAGCATCTTTGGGAAAAAAAAGTAGCCCGCAGCGGCAAAAGGGACGAGAGAGTTTTAAAAATTTGAGAGGGTTCAAATTTTCCTCTGAGTTTTTTGAGGACATCTGGAGGTGGGGCTAAAATGAGGAGTGAAGAGTGATGCAACTTTAAGAAAGATTTTAAAGCAGAAACAGACAGAGGAGGAGGGGCAAATGAAAAATAAGACTCAGCATGAGGGGCCAATGGATGAGTGCCATTTGCCAGGGAGTCAACCAATTTGTTTCCCTGGACACCAGAGTGGCCTGGGCACCATTTCAATTTAAGTTTAAGAGTGGGATTGAGTTCAAAAAGTTGGTTAACTGTGTGCACAATGGCACTGAGCAACGCAGCATTAGGGGAAGGTGAAGATAGGGAAGATAATTTCCTAATAACTGCTTGATTATCTGAGAGGATTGTGAGTGGAGGAAGGATGCTATAGAAGGGGTTGGTCAAGAAGATCCTGAGCCTTAAGAGAATGCCCACAAACTCAGCTTCAAAAACTGAATATAGAGAAGCATCACCAAGTTGGGGTACCAGAGGGAGAGGGAGGCTTGGATTAATAGCGGCAGCAAAAACGCCCTTCTCAGATCTTGACCCATCTGTGTAAATGAAGTGCGAGGGTAGAGGGTGAGATGACAAGGAGCTCAAATCGTTTTCAAGGGCTTTTTCCTTTGGCATATCAATGACCACCTCAAAAAGAGAGGGAGCCCAGGGAGAGAAACTTGCAAGGGAATGGGTGTCCAAATTACTAAGAGGTAAGTGAGGAGGGAAAATGCAGGGGGTGGAGGAGAAGAGATTATTGATCTAGCTAGACTAGCCATTGGATTAGAGGGGGCAATGGTGAGAAGTCTAGCCCATCCTTTACGCACGACAAGATCTAAGCACTGTTTGCTTGGAAGAGAAGCTGAATCATGAAAAAGAAAGCACACAGGGGTAGAACAGAAGCAACCAAATTCTGTTTGCATGTCCCTATTGTCAATCACTTGCAACATTCTTGCTGTTTGAGAGGTAATTCTAGGGTTCTGCCAGACTATGGCAGAATAGTCTGCTCGTGAGTGAATGAGAGAGTAAATTAGGAGCTTATACTGATGGAGTGAGATGCCCCAGCCAGACAAAGCAAGACGGTGAAATGTATTGGCAGATTGAAATCCCTTGGCAACAACTTTTGTGCCATTGGGTTTGAAAGAGAGTGTAGAGTCCAGTTCCATGCCCAGCCATTTGAACAAAGAGACCAGCACCAGAGATTGATCATTGAAAAGAAGTGTGGGGGGAGATGTTTGGTCAGCAATAGCCATTTGGTTTTGGGAACATCAAAGACTGCTGCATGAGATTGACCCCATTCAAGAGCCTCTGCACCCAATTGAGACAATGTTGTAGTAACTTTGGAAGGATTCTTGTCAGCTGATAGGAAAATTACATCATCAATATATCTAATAGCTAAACAGGATCTGGAAAGAGAGGGAAGCATGAGCAAAGACATGTTGTAAATGATGTATAGGAGAGGAGATAAAGGTGAGCATTGAGGAAGGCCCTTAGGAAAAAAGGCGTAGGGAGATTCATATTTGGAGAATGATATATTGTTGTTGCAGCCCTCTAAAGAGTTTTTGATAAGGGATATGAGGTCATGAGGAAGTGGGAGTGAGAAGAGAGTGTGTTGGAGTCTTCAAATGTCTACAGATGGGAAAGCACCTTTGACATCAAGAGAAAGGATGCCAACAACCTTACCTAGCCTCCACTGAACCTTGGTCCAGACAGTGAGGTGCAGTAAGGTGTCTGATGTACTTCTCAGGGGACACCCACTGTAATGGTTTTCAGGGAGTAAATTTCCTGATTCTATGAAAAAGGACAAACTGTTTGTTAGCATTGAATCCAACAGCTTTCCCATGGTGTTGAGGAGTGCAATTGGGCGGTGAGCACTGGGGACTGAGTAATTTTGGAAGCCAGGCTTAGGGATGATTACTTATCTGGCTCATTTCCAAATGATTGGATAATGACTTGTTGAAACAGGGGTAATAGAATTTCAGCAATAGAAATAGGATTACAATGTAGAAACGCATTGGGAATCCTGTCAGGGCCAGGTTCTCTGCCTTTTTTGGTCTTAAGCAAGGTAGATATCAGCTCATGTTTGGTTAAAGGTGAAGACTTGAGGGGAGAAGTGGGGAAGGGAGGGGGAATTGAAGACATATCGCATGGAATTGAGGCAACTGAGGTGCCTTCAAAAAGCATGGAGGCTTTTAAGAGATTGTCAGTGATTATGGCACCTGACTCATCTGTTAGATGTGGGTTAGAACAAGGGTCAGAGGGTAGAGAAAGGTACTTAGAGGGTTTGTGAAGGGTAAGAGGAGTGAGAGAGGATAAGAAGTTTTGCCAATGAGATTTTCATAGATATTTAATTTTGGACCGGAATGTTTTGCATGCCACAAGGAACTCAGCCGTATTTTGAGGGGTAAGAGAGGCACACATTCTTCTCTGAGCACTGTAACAGAATTTCTTGAGGGGATCCAAGATATCTCTGTTCCACCATACACAACACAACAAGCCAGGCTGCTTCAGCGGGACAAAATGCTCCATTAGTTTGATAAACAGGGAAGTGAAATATTTGGCAGCCTGGTCTATGTCAGAGGGGGAGGTGAAGGGAGAAGGAGGGGTAATGGAGGAAAGAAAAATAGAAAGAGAAGACTCATCAAACTTCTTCCAGTTATGAAAGGGTTTGTGTGTCTTTGGAAGAGGGGAGAGGAGGAAACAAATGATGATAGATCTATGATCAGAGAGATGTGAAAGGGATCCATCACAGTCCGTGACACAAATAATCACCAAATTCAAGGCAGAGCAATTTGCGAACACTAAATCAATCACAGACATGAAATTTCTGGTGTTGCAGAAAGTCGGAATACCAGGTTGGGAAATTAGTGTCATTTTCAGATCAGTAATGGAATCTAGGAAGGGGGTAGCAGCAGGGTTATTGTAGGAGTGATTATCCGCACTAGCCCATAGATCATGATGAAGATTTGAGTCAGTGAACAGAAAAGTAGGGGTATTAATGAAAGGGGAGAGGGAAGAAGAAATATGTTGAGTGGATGAAAAATTTTGAGGCAGGTCGTAAATGTTAACAAGAAGAAGAGGGAGGGGGTTGAGATTCAAGAGGAGGAGGGTGAGATCTGTGGAAGGGGAAGGGAGAGAAGTGAAGAGATGAAGAGGAAGATTTTTGTTAATATAAAAACAGCTTTGGATGGGAGTTGAGTGAGGTGGGGGGGGAAATGATAGGAAGTACAATAAGGTGCCATCTTTGAGCAGGGGCTGGAGAAAAGTGATTGGGAGAAAGGAAAGGCTCTTGAACAGCCAGGACATCTTAAGTAGGAGCTGCGGGGTCATTAAAGTGTGAGTGAAAAACATAGAAAGAATGATGACAGTTCAGCTGAAAGACTGTGAAAGGAAACTTTGGCAAAATATTAGGTTGTTCTATCATATAGACTTATTGAGAGGGCAAGCGGGCAAGTGAGGAAGGTGGAAGAGAGGAGGTGTGGAAGTGTCATTGAGGAGCAAATGAAGTGATTCTTGAGCTGTTTTGATTGGATGATCATGGGGAAGGGAATCAATACATCTAAAACACACTGGTGAGGATAGTTGTTGCGCTTTGCAGGATTTAGTGCTGTGGTGGGGGCACAATTGGAACATCTGGGAGGAAGGGCACAATGAATTGATAAATGGCCCTTACCCCAGCATTTGAAGCAGGTACTTCACTTGTGGTTAACGGCCTCTGTACAACAAACCTGTCCTTCAATATATAATGGAAAAGGAGGGAAAGGAGCGGATAAGGAGTCAGAAATGTTTTTGTCTAGAAGATGAAGGACAGCCGAGGAATGGGTTTTTCCCACTCTAGCATCAGGCCTTCTCAACCAAGTGACATGGTATAAGGACTTGAGTGTTTCAGGGTTGTCTTCAATCAAAGTGTTAATGTCAGATTGGCTATAAAAGTCGTAATATGTTGGCACCCCATGGACGACTACTGAATATGTAGGTGCTTTGTAAATTAAACCTTGAGGGATCCAAGATTGCCATGCGCTAGTGAGAGTGTTGAGGTCAAGAGGGGTAGCTACAATAACTTTGAAATCATTAGATTTGTGTCTGATAATGCCTTGGACCCGTATAACTGAGGAAGAAGAGGGGTTGAGTATATTTTTTGCTTTAATTTTATTATCAAGCATGTTGAGAAGTTGAGAATTGGTAAGATCGGTGAGGACAGGGGAGGAAGGGTTAAATTGCTTTATTGTGAAATTAGGGAGGCCTGATGGATGATGGGAGTGTTGAACAGAGGGTGGGGAAATAGTAGATGCTGCTTGAGCAAATGAAGGGCGAGAAGAGGGGATATTTTTCGGAGGGGAGGGGGATGATGTAGCAGGAGAAGGAAGAGGAGGGAAGCGGGTAAGGAGCTTGTTGTTTTTTTTGGTAAGAGTGGAGACATATTGAGGAGGGGCATTGGGAGGTACCTGGTGAAAATCCAACTGATTTGCTTGGTGGGAGATTGCAGCTGCTAAAGCCTTGATGTCTGATAGAACGGCTTTATGAACTGTAACCTTGGTTCCATTGCAGGTAGGTTCTTTGATGGTATCCAGGAGATTGGTAAGGCAGGATGACAGAGCTACAGTGTTTGTGGCATGTGACAAACCCACAAGATGGACAACTCGTGCTGCTGGGGCATCGTGATTGACTGATGAAGGAAGTGGGGCATGGGGAGCAGAGGTAAGGCCAAAATCCATGAACAGGTTGGCAGGATTATGGCATGAGTCGTTAAGGGTTTGTGACTGATTGGCAAGAGGGTGACCAGGGGGAGAGGCAGAAAGTTCATGAAAGAGCTCAGGGTGAGCAGCTCTAGTTTCCTCCAAGGTGCTGGGGGGTTCAACGCAAGGGGGTCTATAGGGGGCTGGGGGAGAAGAAAATCTGCGTCTTTTCTGAAGACGGGCCTGTTTGGGGGACAGAGAGGCGGCAGAAAGATCAGGGCTACTTGCTCTAGGGCAAGGAGGCAGAGTTGAGCTTTGAAGGGGTGGGGATTCCAGGGCCAGAGGGAGGTCAGGAGGGACGGGAGGAGGCGCATTAGTCGCGTCAACATGCATGAGATTGTCTTTCTGGGCAGAATCCATGACCTACAGCCATATTGGAAATGGTTGGTGCCGTTTTGCAAAAAAATTCAAACCTTTTGGACAGGTCAATTGACATTGACAGGAAATTTAGCCTGCATTCACCAAAAATTTGTCACTTTCACTGTCAAATGCCAATCATTCTGTCTAAATGTTTTGATTTTTTTTTGCATAGGTGCACCAGCCACTGTCAATATGGCTGTATATACATTTAAAGCTTTGGACTTCCCCAGCTGCCCCCTTTGCCCAACCCCTTCAAAAGATACTCCAGAACATGTCCCCCTTATATGCCCATCACACTTAGATTCTCGTCGCACCCTTCTCAAGGCTGCGCAAAAACACAAAACCCCTTTTACTATCTCAGGTCTCCTCACTTACACTACAGCACATGTGTGTTTTGCCATGGGGCGCAACAATTACGCAACAGTTGTGCAACAGTTACGAAACAATTGTTTTTTTGCACTTAAGACCCACCTAAGACCTTTAAGTGCCAAAAATAATTGTTGATTAACTGTTGCGTAATCGTTGCGCCATTGTTGCGCCCCAAGACGAAACGAACATTTATTGTAGTGTTACTCTCCCATAAGTTCATTAGTCGCTAAATATCTTGTCTCTTCTGGTAGATTCCCCAATAACATTCCCCTCACACAGTAACCACTAAATTTGTAAATAGAATTATTGCCCCTTCTCACTCTATCTTTGCTCCTCTCATCCTGTACCTACATCCACTTAGTCCTACCCTTCATGCCCCTAGCTGGGTGAGATTGTAAGAAATTAAAATAAAAAAATAAACAAAAAGTGACACCATCCTGCATGCAAAGCATGACATCCTAACTTGTAATAAATTTTGACAGGGGCTTTCACATCAAGTCACATTTCAATGCGGGACAGTGCCACTCAAAATACCAACATGTCACAGATTTGTCCAGTATATATTAGGACAAAATTGTCACGTTTGCATTTTGCATGGCAACGTCCCACATTAAAAGCATGACATGAGCTTTTGCACCATGGTCACATTTCACTGCGGGACATTACCTCCCGAATTGAAAACGGGACACAATTTGGCTCCCAGTGAATAATAGAAGTGAAGGTCATGTACCCGCTAACCACCAATAACAATTCAATTTGGTCTAATATCATTGCTTTATGGAACAGGCCCTTGTCAAAAGGTGTCTTCAAGTACATAGATAAGAAACGCCTCTAGTGAAGTTAAAGTAATAGGAAAACACACACTTTAATACCACATTTAACATCTGATACATTCTAACTGCATAAAAGGTTCAAGTACATGGAAAAATTGCCTAATTTTTATAGCAAGAACGCGTGCACGCTATGATTGCTTTTAGGAAGCGAAAATATAAAGAAGGAAATATGAAGTTTTGTAAAGCACCAAAAATCTCCACTGCGAAACCCAAAAACAGCCAATTTTAAGTGAGAGAATCTCGCAAATTATAATCACAACATACAGTTTTCGAGGGTTTTATTTCCATGTCTTCTACCGCTTTCGTGCTTATGAACCACCTCTTGCGCCACCAGCACCACCCCTTGAACCGCCTCCTGCACTACTCTTTAGGGCACTACCCCCAGCACCACCTGTGTCCGCACCACTGGCGTCTGGGGGTCCACCACCTCCAAGTCCACCCATACCACCTCCACATCGACGCTTGATACTAGTCCCACAAAAAAAAGCGTCAGAAAAGTTTACTAAATTCTTTTAACTATGAAGATGAACCCACGGGTGCCCGCCGACTGATTTGACATCTGGGTCCCCTGTCATGTTTTGTGTTGGGGATAGCCTCACTTGTGGAACCAAAATCAAGCATATGGAGAAAATCGCAAGATACAAAGTTGATGAATGCATTGAAAATTTGTGTAAATGTTTATAAGCAGAGAATACTGTATAATGATAATTCAAGTTTGAAATTGACTTCAAGTCAAATAGTTCTGAATGCAGAAAAGAGAAAAGTTGGATAGTTGATTAAGTTTAAATTTGTTGTGTACAGTATCAAATAGATGAAAAATAAATGTACCGAAATCTGGATACCATCTCGACTTTTTATAGGCGTCCAAAGTACTGTAAAATAAAATAAGCAGAAAGACCACTTGAGCTCGTTAGTTCTCAGAAAAATAAAACCCTTGTAAAGCTTCTAGAATGTTTGATTTAATTTGCAAAAAAAAAAGAGTAAAGGTACCGGCATTCTTACCATTAATTTGCTCAGGGTAAACGATTAAACCCTTCGCCTGATTTATGCGAATGATATGACATTATAGGTTTGATTCACTTTGTTCAAAGGATCGAAGCAGTTTGAAGGGTAAAATAGCCAGGAAAAATGAAAGTTGCCAAAACTAATAGCTTGTATGGATCCAACTTTGCCAACCAGATTAATATTTATCCGTTTTTCTGTCGTTTTTGGCTCTGCAACCCTTTTACTATACGGAAAATGATGGCCGAAAACTCCGGACCCACATCGCCATTCACCCCTCCTGGCGCAGACTGTTTACAAGTTCTGAAAAAAAAAAAAAATTAAGCAATAGCGTGTCATCTCCATCAATCTACACACTGTTGCAGTTCTTGCTCCAGTGCTGCATTAGTTTTTCCCCTTCGGAGGGTCAATTCCTTTTTTCAGTTTTTGAAGCATGAGTATTTTTCAAGGTCTTTGCCTTTTACATAAGGGTTTTTGCTTTACTATTTCACTTTCCCTGTCTTCCTTTAGGGGAGCGGACCAATTCTCTCGTTTTCAATTTAGACATACTTTCTTACCTATGAGAACTTCTCTTCAACCCGTGTGTTTACCTCTCTAGCCCCTATGAAGATTTCCCTTTTGTGGTGTCCTTGTAGCAGGGGCATCCGAAAAAATGATGTTATAAAGAAAAATGTCACCAGAAACTTCTCGGTCATCACATTTTCAGTATCTTCATCTTCTTTTCTCCAGTGCTCTATTCTCTCAGATCTCACTCCTTGACCTAGTCTTAACTCAGGACGCCCGCTTTTAAAATCTCACTTCAAGAATCCAATCAGCATACTCTGGAAAACGTTTTATGAAAAATTTGACATGATGAGTAGTTTTTTCTTTCCTCTCCATGTTGGCGCAAAGGTATTCCTTCTATCCACTTTTTGGGTTACACATTTGCGAAGGTATTTATTTGGTTACAAGGTATCGGACCCTTTGATATGTCCCCTACAAGACTACCTCCTGATCCCTGTTAGATTTTAAGTTTGATAATTTGATATTGATAAATTTTATAAATGAAATTGATGCCAAAGGATGTTCAAGCAAGAATGATGAAAGACAAGATACGGGGAACAATCAACCTGATTATAATAAGGATGCGGGGAACACTCTATCCGACTTTTATGATGATGAGAGCAAAGGGCACACAGTCTACCTGGCTCAAAAATGACGCGAGGAACAATCAACTCGACTTAATGAGGCGCAGGGCACACAGTATACCTGGCCAATGATGGACGCGAGGAACAGTTGACTCGACTTTTACAATGCGGGGAGCAATCAACCCAACTTTGGAATAATGCGACGCGGGGTGGAAGCGAAGGATCTCTGATGATAATTTGGAGCAAACAGAGATCAATATATTTCATGTTAGTAAATAATAAAGAGTGTAACATGAAATAATAGTAATGTAGCCATATGTATAAATGTAGCTGAGTGAGTGACACATAATGACATTTTTAGATTTTGTTTTAACAATATAATAATAATAATAATATAATAGACAAGTTGTCCGAAGGAGATAACTGAGAAAACAGCTTAAAAGCCGACAATCCCCCATTATGTTTTTTATTCAGTCCACCGTGAAGCGCCTTAATTTCTATAAGTAAAGCACTTCATCAAAAGAAGAATAAGGTGATGCGAAATTAATTTTAGATTTGCCAAAAAGTATTTTTCTTATGTTTTGAAAGACTGGTAGAAAATAATGATAATTTGAACTTATTAACATTACTGTAGCTAAAAATGTTCAAAATGTTTTCTCCGATGTTTAGTCAGTCGACCTAGAAAAGGATCTAGCAAAATGTCATAACTGGGTTTGCTTTCTTCAAAAAAAAACTCCCGCTAATTATATTCCCAACCAGCAGGAAGACTGTAACTAATTTTATGAAAAAAAAGGGGGGGGTATAGTATAACAGCAAGAAAAATATTTCTTGGCCCTTTTCTCATTCTTTTTCAACTTTTTTTTACTGGCGTGGCATTTTTCTTGTTGGGTGTATCACCAAAAAAAACCTAAAACTCCCTAATTAAGGCTGGAATATTTCTGACCCTGGGCAAAAAAGTAGTTAAAAATTTTGGTAAAAAGGCCAAGCGTTTGTGGTTTTTTTGCAAAAACTTACCATTTGAAATCGCCTTTTTTATATCAAACCAACCATTAGTACATTTCATTTATAAAATTTCATGCTCCTCAAAGCCCTGTTTTAATGATTGGGGAATTTCTATTTTATCTTGAGACGGATTTGTTTTTTTTTTGATACCCACTTATATTTATGTAAATAACTCTCCTTCCATTTTTTGAAGCCAATGATCCACAGCACAATATTATTTTAATGTAACATAACTCTCCTATCTTCAGTACAAAATAAGCAGAAAAATTCAAAAAATAAACCATTTTGACATGCTCAAAAACTGGGCCTTTGCAGTCAGCACTTGAATCGCATTGGGAATGTCTGCTCACTTCACAAAAACGGTCTCCAAAAACTGAGTAAGCTACAAATCCAGGTTGAAAAGAGTTTATTTTTGATCTCTTCCAAAATATCATATCGACCATTTCTGCAAGAATTCAGTCATTCGTTGTTGCTAAAGGTAGAAAACCCTATAGATCTCAGGTCAATAGTTCGGGACTTGGAAAGCAATTGCAATTGGAGAAGAAATTAATGTTAAATAAAACCAGCTGAAGCATCTTATTTATCTCGTTACAAGCTTATTCTCCACAGTCATCTTAAGTATAAAGCATTTTGGATTGATAAATGAATGAACAATGTTTCTTGAGCAGTATTGTGAAGCCACCATTGGTAACAGCTTTTGTCGGTTCATTGTCCATAGCTTACAAAGAAATTTCTTCTTTTCCTTTCTTCAGAATGCAAATAAAATATTGGATGTGAGCTACTTTATATATATATATATATATATATATATTGCGCTGCACTGAAAGATAACAGCTTGGGAGTCTGTATCAAGTTAGACTATTATTTAAAGAAATATTTATGTCATACGTCTTACCAAGCAGAAATGAAGGGTCTAACCATTTAACACGATTGTATCAGTCGGAGGTATGACGGTAGATCGACATTTTCTGATGAATAGTAACAGTTATTTCTGGAAGTCTCCAAGGGTCGTATTCTCCTCAAGACAAACGGGTTCAAATCATTTTTTCAGGGCCTATCTTTTCCAAGGGCTTAAATTATCATAAATTATTGAGCAGTCCTCCACACAGTAACGGTGAACTCGTTCTTACTTTATCTAACCAGCTACAACAATTTGAAATCAACAAAGTTTCTTTCTTCTCTTCCTTTCGGTATTTAAATCTCTTTGACTTCAAGTCAATCACGCACTTACACTTAGATTATACTTTTTTCATCTTTGGTTCTATAGATTAAGTCAAATTTTCAATGCATTCGTCAATTATACGCCTCATCCTTTTGTCCATTTTTTTGAGTTTAGTTCCTCAAGTGCGGTTACGCTCAATAATAATAACAGATGACCAAATTGATAAGTCTGTTCAAGCGCGCTCGTTAGTTCACTCCTAATTTTATAGAAATCCAGTGAATCGTTCTGATATTTTTATTTTCGTAGAGGTAAAATTGAGCGGCGATACAACCAAAATATACGGGACAATATGTTTTCATCAGACGGTGGTATAGGAGGTGATAGCAATGGAAAACCAACTGTCCCGGAAGACATTAATAGTTCAAGCGGGACAAATGCCAGTGTGACTCCAGGCGGTAAAGAAGTAAATGTTCCTCCAAAACGTGGTAGTGGCATTAATGGGGCTAAACTGGGTCGTCGGGAAGACGATTCCAACACAGGATCTACGCCTGGGAAGGTCTCAGTATCTCCAAACGGCGTATTTGTAACTGGTTCAAAGGGGACAAAAGTCTCAGTTTCTCCAAACGGCATTAAAGTTATTCCAAGACCTGGTGGTGCTGGTGGTGGCGCTGGTGGTGGTGCTGGTGGTGGTGGCGAGACACGTGCGCGACGTGATGACTCTCTAGAAGATGATCGCGACGATCACAAAGATGGTCACCATCATGGTCACCGCCATCGTCACAACCATGGTCACGGAAATGTTCATGAGAGCGATGACGGCGATGAAAAAAAGGATCAGGGTGATGGGGAAGAGAAAGGAAAAGGGAAAGGCGAAAGTCCGTGAACTTCGTTACACAAAGGGCAACAGAATAGCAGATACCACAATATAAAAAGCATAAAGCAAATGCGCTCTCGTTTAGTATTCTTCAAATTTGTAACAAAATTAATAATTTTCGCTTTGGCTCTATACAATTTTCAGCGCATTTACGACTTGACTTTCTTTTGTTTTCTTTCTCTCTTTTGTTTTCTGCTTTAAGATCGGAAATTTTCATTTGAAGGTTTTCATTCTGCAAGTTGTTGTCGTTACACCTTTTTGGAGCGGAGACTGTTTTCGGTGTTGAACATGAAAAAGGACGAAAAAAAAGTGGGATTTAATATTCATCAGATTTTTGAAAGACAGCTACCGCAGTGCGGTGAAATTGTAAATACATAAATTACCTTCGATTTTCCCCTACAACAAATTTTTTAGTTTAAGATGTTGCTTTGGCTAATTGTGATGCAGGAGAAATAATATTTATTTAATCACTAAGAGCATCCTGTAAGAACGCTTAGTTATTTCTATGCTATTATCATATTCTATTTTTCTTCTCACAAGCACGTTCTGGTCACTGCCCTCTCAACCACTACCTTTACAGATTCAAAGTGTCACCCTCCCCTTACTGTGACAAGTGC
Organism: Hemileia vastatrix; assembly: GCA_030280995.1. Lineage (NCBI taxonomy): Eukaryota > Fungi > Basidiomycota > Pucciniomycetes > Pucciniales > Zaghouaniaceae > Hemileia > Hemileia vastatrix. The sequence continues at coordinate 27,561,285 of JASXTE010000005.1, forward strand.
GCCAACCACTGCAAAAATACTCCAGAACATCTCTTACTCTTTTGCCCTGCTCACTCTGACCTACGGTCGTCCCTCATTCTAACCTCGAAATCTCACAAAGTCCCTTTTAATACCTCTGCCCTCCTCTCTCCTTCTAAAGTCATCTCAGATGTAGCCTCCTTTCTCGTTTCCTCAGGGAGATTTTTGAACAACCTCCCCCTATCGGGCTAAGCACAAATTGTATTTACCCGCCACATTAGTTTACTTTTATTGCACGGTTTAGCGATGTTCTCCCTTCCCTATCTTCATGTATCTACTTCTATAGCCTACAAATCCTTCATGCCCCTTGTTGGGTGAGATTGTAAGAAAAAAAAAAATTCTATTTTTATTCTTTTGTTTTAGTAGATGTTCACTTTACATGTGTAGATGTTTACGTCTTTTTATGGCGTTCTTCTTTTTGCTATTCAATCATCTATATCCATACTGAGCGAGACACTGATTTAAATACTGGGTTATGTTTCTATTTTTCCCATCTTTCTTTCTTGCTCAAAAAATATTATCCTTTTTGTTTTACTTGGTCAGATATAGATATAGTTATTTCTAATGATCTTTACAATTATTAATACTCTATTTGTTGTAATTAGGTAACAGCAGAAAAGACCACTTTAAGGGGCAGTTCGTATACTAATGACTGTCTTATTTTTACTCATAAAAGGTTGGACTTTGTATTTAGCTTTACATAGGTCTTTTCTTTCTAGCTCAATAAATATTATCCTTTTTGTTTTACTAGGTAACAGCGGCAAAGACCACTTTAAGGGGCAGTTCGTATACTAATGACTGTCGTATTTTTACTCATAAAAGGACCAGGGTTGCTATACATCCACTATCAGCCGGACGTCTAGAAGAATGAAGAAAAGAAGAGGGATAATGGAAAGGAGGAAGGGAAATTATGAGATAGTAAAATTATATGTAATAAAATATTTTTAGTTTAGGGAAGTAAGACGACGAGATGTTTGAGATTTGACAAAGTTGTAAGAGTTTACTTAAATTGTAAAATATTATAATTGATAGTTAATGTTCAAAGTGCGACAGTTCAATGATAGCATTGGCACCATATTTCAATTCACTATTTCTCAAGGTTCTTGAAATATAACAAATTAAAACTTCTGAGGATTTATCATTAATAATTTGTTTCTGGTGTAAGGCAGCACCCAGACCAACAAAACTAGCATCTGTATACAGGACAAATGGTTTGTTAAAGTCTGGAAGAGCTAAGATAGGGGCTGTCATTAAGCAAATTTTTAATGTTACAAAATATTTTTGACAGTCACTATTCCAGATGAATGCAACATCTTTCCTAGTGACTTTGGTAAGAGGTAAGGCTATAACCTGATAATTTTAAATATATTGCCTGTAATAGCCACACATACCCAAAAAACTTTGGATCTCTCTTACAGAAGTTGGTGCATTCACATTTTGAATTGCAGCAACTTTGTTTTGGTCTACACAAATTTGTAGGCCTGACACAACATGGCCAAGGACTTTCAAAGATTGAAAATCAAATTTACACTTTTTCAAGGACAAGGTCATATTGATTTCATTAATTTTTTGAAAAACTCTATTCAAGTGAACCATATGTTCATCAAAGGTTTTAGAAAAAATTATGATATCATCAATATACACCATGAGCCATCCTTCAATGATTTCCTGATGGAAAGTGTTATCCATGACTTTTTGGAAAACTGAAGGGGCATTTTTGGGGCCAAATGGCATTTTAATATATTTATATATTCCCATATGAGTAGCAATAAGCAAAAAATTTTGAGAATTTTTCTAAACTGGAACTTGATGATACCCTTTGTTACCATCCAGACAACTAATAAATTTAGCACCTTGCAAGGTAGCATGAATTGAATTAATTCTGGGTAACGGATAAATATCATCAACAGTATAAGTGTTTAATGCCCTGTAATCTCCACATAATCTAGCTTTATCTTTTTCATAAGAAATCAAGACTGGGGAGATGACACAATATTGGGGGGTGACATCCACTTTTTCAATGATGTTCATTTTTAATAATGTGGCAATATTATCTTCAATATCCTTTCTTTTTGTTGGAGAATCAGGATATGGTTTTTTCCTAAAAGTAGGAGGAATATCATTCAAGTTACAGGATAAGGTAATTTTCATTTCTTCCTGAACACTTCCTAAGACATGAGAACCATGAGCAAAATCCATAGGGAAAGAAGTAATTGAGGCAATAATAGAATCCTTTTATTCACTAGTTAAATGATCACCAAAATAAGCAGTATTTATTTCATTTAATAAATCATCCATTGCAATTTTTGGTCTGCCTTTACACTGGATCAGTGAGTTACAAGACTTCAACAAATTCCCAGAAGGTTTTCTAGGAGAGGAAATTTTGAATTTTCTTTTGCCATTCAATCCCAAGGTGAAGCAATTATTTTCTGGGTCCAATTTCACACCAGACATGGTTGAAATATCATTTCCCATAATAAACCAATTGCTCAAATTATCATTTTTCATGACAACATGCTTACAAATAGCTCTGAAATAACAACCATTATATTTGAAGAATACAGAGGTTTTGTATTTGCCAATAGTAATTAAGGTAGAAACATACCCTCTCCATTTTTCAGAAGTTATAGGTAAAAATTTATTCAGATAATCCTTGTCTACTGAAGCTAAAGCTTTTTCAGACACTACACTTCCTCCAGCACCAGAATCAAGAACTACATCAACATTTTTACCATTAATGATAACAGGTGCCTTCAAAGGGGATATGGCTATAGGATTGTTAGTAATATCTTTAATTATCTCAGCATTTTCTACTGAAGATAATTCCAATAAACATTCTTCAGATATACTATCTAAATAATGGACATCCTGTTCCAACATGAAAACATCTTTACTGGATTCATTGTCATAGGAGATATTACTCTCACAGCCACTAGAAGAATCATTGAAATTCATTTTAACCTCATCAGTTTCCTCATTTTGATCAACAAGATTAATTTTCTTGTCACAAACATGACCCTTTTGCCATGGTTTGTTACATTTATAACAAGTATTTGTTGCATATTTTTTAGGTGCAACTGGGGCAGATGGTCTACCAGATTTTTCAGGGAGCTTTGTAGAGGGTTTATTCTGATCATTATAAGGTTTACCAAGGTAATTCTTAGGTTCATATCTATGGTTGAGTAGTACCTCATTACAAATATTATTGAAAGAAGAATGTTTCCTCACATGCTCAGTTCTAGCTACAATTAAATCTCTAAGAGAATTTGGCAATTTATACAAGATTTAATCTCTCCAAATATCATAATCCATTTTTGGATCAGCTGCTCTTAGGAGTTTTGTTACTTTCATAAGAAAAACAATGGGTTTTTCAACAGAGGAGGATACATATCTAGTATTCTCATACAGTCTTTGCTGAGCCAACCTGAATTTTGAACCACCAAATTGATTCTCAATCAAGGATTTCCACTCATTCCATGTATAATGGTTATTATCCAATAGAACAGATTCATACCACAACAAGGCTACATTGGAAAATAAAGAAATTAGCTTAGAAAAAATTTCCTCATCAGGTTGTTTATAAGATCTCTTTAAATTATCAATCCTTTGTATAAAGTGTTTCCAATCAGATGAAGAATCACCATCAAAGGTAGGATATCGATCCAACTTTGGCCAATTTTTCTGGCTACTGGAATGTTCCATCCTATGGTTTGAATTATTCAAGGTTATCAGTTCCTGAAGCCTTGAAAGGTGTTCAGATATTACATTATTCACAGAGGCAGCTGGCTCATGGTGAGCATTAAATTTCTTTCTGTTTGATGCAATAGATTTTTCAGAATGAAGTTCAGCTGGTAAAATTGTTACATTACAAGGGAGAGAAGAACTACTCTGTTCAGGCTGTTTATTATTATGATTAACAGCAGTATGAGCAAGATTTTTTAATTCATGATAATGAGTAGCCTGGACAGTTTGTAATGCAGAAACTAGTTTCTCAAGTTCAGATAATTTATTACTCAAATTAGGAATTTAAGATAGCTGATCATTAATTCTAGAAATAGATAGAACATCTCTGTCCTCATCTACAGAGCATTTATTACTTAAATTCTGAGAATCAATTTTCAATTTTCTTAATTCACTGTGCAAAAGCATTATTGTCATTCTTTAAAACAGTATTTTCATCTTTTAGATTATCAACAGTTTTGCATAGGTGATTATATTTATCTGAAAGTATTTTGTGGTCAGCTTTAATAGACTTTTGTTGAGCCAGGACATTATTTAATGTGTCTTTCAATTTGAAATAAGCAGTGTCTTGAACAGAAGAACTCACTTTGCAATGTAAATGCAAATTATTTAAACTATCACTCTCATGTATTAACAAATCTCTTAAATGTTTATCATTCACAACATTAAAATCAAGGGTATCTTTCAATATTTCTTCGGAATTTTTCTCAAGTAAAGTGTAAACTTCAGGGGAAACAGAATCATTCTTGATTTCAAGAGAAGGGTTAATTAAAGAAGTAGAAGTCAAATGTAAAGGTTCATCAAATGATAATTTGCTAATTACATCAATGGGGCTACTTATTAAAGGAAGTTGTTTCTTCAAGGGTTTAACTGTTCTTTCAGGGTCCACATTATTACCTGAAGAAGTTTTGTTATTATATATACTAACGTGCTTATCAAACAAATTACTTACCATGGCAAGGGAGGAAACTTCCCCTGTACCTTCTTTCTTTTGCCCCCCTGATAAGGATGGTGCTGAAGAGATGGATTGTAGTTTGGTGTCCTGGATGGGCCAGGGTGTTGAGCTGGTTGTTGTTCATTCTGTTGGTAGTGGGTCATTAAGTAATCCCATTTCCATTGTTCCACTTGCAGAATGCCTTGATTTTGGTTGAGGGAGCTGGATGCCTGAATGGCCTGAGGTTGAGGCGGAGGTTGGGAAGCTAAGAAATGAGGAGGTTGACCTTGTTTGGGATTTATAAGCTCCTGCATCTGCTTCCAGAGTGTGTCTACCTTTGCTTTGTACTTCATGCTTTCTGCTCTCAGTTCCTTTATATGGCTTGACAGATTGTTTCCCTGCTGTGCTAGAGTAATCTTTTTTATTTTTATACCTCTGAGTGGATTGTCCTGATGTACCTGAGGTTTTATTTCCTTCAGAGTTGTTAGGTGAGAGGGGTTTGTTACTTCTCCTGACATTTCTACGTCCTGAAGGTTTTTTGTCAGCTGAATTATTTTTGTAAGTTACTTTAGAAGAACCTACAGATTCAGTGTCAACATCCACTTCAGTCTCATCCACATGTAAGTTATCCATGCTTTTAGCCAAACTACTGGAAATTTAAACTGTGAAAAGGAGAATCAAAATTAATTAATGATTCAAATTGTTAATTCAAAATAAAATATAATCAATTGTATTTAAAAAAAAATTTTTTTTATTAAAAATCAATTAATTATAAAATAAAATGTAATACAAATAAATGAAATTACAATGATTATTAAGAATTAACAATAATTAAAATCGGACTAACCAATAAGGTTTAAGAATTCAACCAAAATAATTAATACCAAAATTAATATAATGGTAAAATTGGGACTAAGTATTGAGTACTATTATGGTCAACCAATATACAAATAATAATAATAAAATTAATTTAATAATTTAATAAATATTAATTGTCTTCTAGGACTAAGAGTTTTACTCTATTATGGCCAACTAGGAAAAAAAAATTAATATAATGAAAACTTACACTCAGTGTCGGTTGGTCGTCTAGAAGAAGGAAGAAAAAAAAAGAAAGAAGTAGAGGAGGAAAAGGGGAATAGGAAAGAAGGGTTTATAGGAGGTAAAAGAAATAAAGTAATAAAATAATTTATTTAAAGAGAGCCAACGATGAGTTACTTGAGGGATGACACAAAAATGAGATTTTATTAAATGACAATATTATTTAAAGTAAGGATTCTGCGCGGAAAACACTATAATTACTATCAGACTTAAAGCAACCTGTGAATAGTTATATAGAATCTAAATTAAAAATTTAATACTAATAAAAATAATAATAAAACATATTATATTAAAAATTTGTTCAGATTATGTTGTATAGTAAGTGATGTAGCTACAGGGGATTATCCAAAGCCATTTATAGGCAAGGGATCCTCTGAAGCGCCAAAATAAGTAATTACAAAAGAGTAATAAAGTGAAACAAGAATATAAAAGAATTTAACTAAGACATAGATATTGAGAGAAAAACATGAAACAATAAACTAAATCCGTGAGTAAGTAATCAATTTTCCCACCATAAGTTCCCAAAACAGCTAATTGAAATAATTAGTAACTAAGTAAGCTTAAAACATAAGAACAGTGAGTAAAAAAATCAAAAACAGATATTATAGTGACATAAAAAGGTTTTAGGTAAAACAATTAAAATTATTTTCATGCCAAAATTCATGGAATATATTCAATTCAGTTTAAAGCAATTTTAAGTAATTATTTTAACTATGTAATTAATTCAATAATTAGTTTAAATGAAACAGATAATTAATTTAGTGTTATTTGTAATTTAAAATGAGCATTTTAATACTATCACTACGCAATATAGGGGGTGGACTTGCTAGCAAGTCCTCAACCTGAACTCAGATGGAACTCAGATGGAACTCAGACTGAACTCATACTGAACCCATACTGAACTCTACTTGAACACCCACCTAAAACTGTTCTTCTGAGTGGTGTTCATTCCTGATTGTATGGCTCCTTTATCAATAGCTCAATGTGTGTTCAATCTATGGTGAGTTTGGGTCCAAGGTTGCGGACTTGCTAGCAAGTCCGCCCCCCATATTGTGTGGTGTATGTTATTAAATAAGTATTATAATTTATTTAATAATTTTTCCTAAAACAAATAAGGGTCAAAAGAAGCGCCCAATATTATTTCTTAATACTATAAGAAGCTTTATTTAATATATATAAAATTAATTAATTAACTTAATTAAATTATAAGTCAAATTTACATATACAATTATAATATATGTTTTTTGTAATTAATTAATTATTTATTTATAATTATTAAATACATAAAAATGTGCCATTATTTGTAGAATATAAAATATATTTAAGCTTAATTTAAATGTATAAAAATTTATATAACAATAAAATTAATATAACACTTATTATTAATAAGATACTTATATAATTTTATTATGCAATAAAATATTTAATTTATATACATAAAATACAATTCTTACGCCCTCTTTCAGGTCCAATAAATTAACATATAATTTTCTGGGCTCCTGGTATAGCCTGGCTGACACTCCCTCACTCTAAAAAAATAATATAAAAAAATGCTAAGATTTTTTCTTTTTGTACTTTTTTAACAGAGTAGGAATATTTGAAATTTCCTTGCCAGGTATCCATGCATCATGTTCAGATGATTTGTTTTTATATCTCAATAAATATTCAGTACCTCTTTCAGAAGTGATAATTCTATCATTGAGTATTTTATCAATCTCTGCAGTTTCTGTGACTTCCTGAGGGTTTTTCTTAGGTCTTCCCCTTCTTCTGGGAAATAAGTCACTGTTGGAAGTATAAGGCTTAATTAAATAAATGGGAAAAAAAGGATGTTTCCTATCATATGGAGAATACAATACAACTTCTACTGCATTATCTCCAACCATTCTTTTAACAACAAATGGTCCTACAAAAGGATCTTTTAATTTGTTGTTATCTTGTAAATTGAAATGGACAGTAGATATCAACACTTCATCACCCTTGTTAAATGTGTATTCTTTATGGGATTTATCCCATCTTTTATTTTCATATTCAAATGCTTTTCAATACAGCTTTGAGCATGTTTCCTGCATAGCTGTTGCATTTACATAAAAGACTTTACACCAGGGTGTAGTTCCAACTTAGGTAATTTATTATTGAGAATCTGAGAAGGAGTATTTGGGACATAACCTAACCAAAGCTCAAAAGGCTTTTTCTCAGTGACAGAATGAACAGTGCTATTATATGCAAATTCAAGACCAGGCAATAGAGTGACCCAGTCATGAGTAAATCTGTCATTGTCTTTATATTCTAAACCAAAGGCACAATACCTTCTAATCATATCTTCCAGAGTTTGAATCATTCTCTCAGCCAGACCATCAGTCTGAGGATGGTGAGCTGTAGACAACTTTAACTCACAGCCACAAATATCCATCAAAGAGGTCCGAAACTCAGAAGTAAATTTTGGATCTCTATCAGAGATAATGGCTTTTGGAAAACCAATAATATTAAACATGTAAGACCACCATAAGAAAGCTAATTCTTTGGTGGACACATCTTTGTGGGTGGGAATAAATTTGCACATTTTTGTGAATCTATCTACTATTACCCAACAAGAGTTATAGCTGTCTTTACCTGAAACAGGAAGACCTGTGACAAACTCCATATAAATTATTTGCCAAGGTGCATCAGGTGCTTCAATATGTTGTAATAACCCTGCTCTTTTACCTGTCAGCCTTTTAGATTTTTGGCAGGAATCACAAGATTCAACATATAATTTTGTGTCTTCAGACATATTAGCCCACCATGCAGTGTTTTTGATTCTAATCAATGTTTTTCAAGATCAAAATGACCAGCTAATATGTCATCATGACAAAGTTTGAGGATAGTTTCTTTCATAGAAGGAGGAATTACAATTACATTAGTAAGCTTTCTTCTATAATATATATAACCATCTTCAATAGAAAACTTTCCTTTACTCAAAGCATTTTGATACTTTTCAGGAAGAGTTTTTATCAATGCTTGAATTGAAGCATTCTTAAGATCATTTAACATAGTAACCAATTTATTTAAATCAGAATCCTTATCATATGAATCCAGTATTAATTGTAATAACTCCTCTTCCATATCAACTATAAATATACCATGTATATGAACAGTATCATCTTCAGGTACATAAGCAGGATTTGAGTCATTATTTGGCAGAGGCAATCTGGACAGAATATCAACATTGGAGTGAACATTTACAGCCCTATGGATAATTGTCATCCATCCTCTGTATTCTTGAACAGCAAGTTGCCACCTGAACATATGTCTATTAGGTGTTTTCAGGTTTAAGGGGGACTTCACAGCACTACAGTCAGTTACCAATTCAAACTTTTGGTCATCTAGATAGTAATGAAGCTTCTCAAGAGCCCAAACAACTTCTAAGCACTCTAATTGAGTGGCACCATATTTCAATTCACTATTTCTCAAGGTTCTTGAAATATAACAAATTACAACCTCTGAGGATTTATCATTAATAATTTGTTTCTGGTGAAGGGAAGCACCCAGACCAACAAAGCTAGCATCTGTATACAGGAAAAATTGTTTGTTAAAATCTGGAAGAGCTAAGATAGGGGCTGTCATTAAGCAACATTTTAATGTATCAAAAGCTTTTTGACAGTCAATATTCCAGATGAAAGCAACATCTTTCCTAGTTTGTTTGGTAAGAGGCAAGGGTATGACTTGATAATTTTTAATATATTGTATATAATAGCCACACATACCCAAAAAACTTTGGATTTCTCTTACAGAAGTTGGTGCTTTCACATTTTGAATTTCAGCAACTTTGTTTTGGTCTACACAAATTTGTAGGCCTGACACAACATGGCCAAGGACTTTCAAAGATTGAAAACCAAATTTACACTTTTTCAAGGACAAAGTCATATTGATTTCATCCATTTTTTGGAAAACCCTATTTAAATGAACCATATGTTCATCAAAAGTTTTAGAAAAAACTATGATATAATCAATATACACCATGAGTCATCCCTCAATTATTTCCTGATGGAAAGTGTTATCCATGACTTTTTGAAAAACTGAAGGGGAATTCTTAGGTCCAAATGGCATTCTAACATACTTATATATTCCAATATGAGTAGAAATAAGCAAAAAATTTTGAGAATTTTTCCTAACAGGAACTTGATGATACCCTTTATTTCCATCCAGACAACTAATAAATTTTGCACCTTTCAAGGTAGCATGTATTGAATTAATTCTGGGTAAAGGATAAATATCATCAAAAGTATAAGTGTTTAATGCTCTGTAATCTCCACATAATCTAGCCTTATCTTTTTCATAAGAAATTAAAACTGGGGAGATGACACAATATTTGGGGGTGACATCCACTTTCTCAATGATATTCATTTTTAATAATGTGGCAATATTATCTTCAATATCCTTTCATTTTGTTGGAGAAGCAGGATATGGTTTTTTCTTAAGAATAGGAGGAATATCACTCAAGTTACAGGATAAGTTAATTTTCATTTCTTCTTTAACACTTCCTAAGACATGAGAACCATGAGCAAAAGCCATAGGGAAAGAGGTAATTGAGGCAATAATAGAATCCTTTTGTTCACTAGTTAACTGATCACCAAAAGAAGCAGTATTTATTTCATTTAATAAATCATGCATTTCAATTGTTGTTCTTCCTTTACACTGGATTAGTGAGTTGCAAGACTTTAACAGATGCCCAGATGGTTTTCTAGAGGAGGAAATTTTGAATTTCCTTTTGCCATTCAATCCCAAGGTGAAGCAATTATTTGCTGGGTCCAATTTAACACCAAAAATGGTTAAAATATCATTACCCATAATAAACCAATTGCTTAAATTATCAATTTACATGACAACAAATTCACAAATAGCTCTGAAAAAACCACCATTTTATTTGAAGAATACAGAGGTTTTGTATTTGCCAATAGGAATTAAGGTAGAACCATACCCTCTCCATTTTGCAAAAGTTATAGGTAATAATTTACTTAAATAATCCTTATCTACTGAAGCTAAAGCCTTTTCAGACACTACATTTCCTCCAGTACCAGAGTCAAGAGCTACATCAACATTTTTACCATTTATGATAACAGGTGCTTTCAAAGGGGATATGGCTATAGGATTGATAGTAATTTCTTTAATTATTTCAGCATTTTCCACTGAAGATAAATCCAATACACATTCTTCAGATATATTATCTAAATAATGGACATATTGTTCTAAAATTAAAACATCTTTAACAGAGTCATTGTCATAGGAGATATTACTTTCACAGTCACTAGAAGAATTATTGACATCAATTTCAGCCTCATCAGTTTCTTCATTTTGTTCAACAAGATGAATTTTATTGTCACAAAAATGACCCTTTTGCCATAATTTGTTACATTTATAACAAGTATTTGTTGTATATTTTTTAGGTGCAACTGGGGAAGAGGGTTTACCATATTTTTCTGGGGGCTTTGTAGAAGGTTTATTTTGATCATGATAAGATTTAGCAAGGTAGTTCTTTGGTTCATATCTATGGTTGAGTAGTACCTCATTACAGATATTAATGAAAGAAGAATTTTCCCTCAAATGCTCAGTTCTAGCTACAATTAAATCTCTAAGAGAATTTGGTAATTTATACAAGATTTTATCTCTCCAAATATCATAATCCATCTTTGGAACAATTGATCTTAGGATTTTTGTTACTTTCATAAGAAAAACAATGGGCTTTTCAACAAAGGAGGATACATATCTAGTATTCTCATACAGTCTTTGTTGAGCTAACCTGAATTTTGAACCACCAAACTGATTCTAAATCAAGGATTTCCAATCATTCCATGTATAATGATTGTTATCTAAAAGGACAGATTCATACCACATCAAGGCTACATTAGAAAATAAAAAAATTAGCTTAGAACCAATTTCCTCATCAGGTAGTTTATAAGATCTCTTTACATTATCAATTCTTTGGATAAAGTGTTGCCAATCAGAAGAAGAATCACCATCAAAGGTAGGATATTGGTCCAATTTAGGCCAATTTTTCTGACTACTGGGATGGTCCATTTTTTGGTTTGAATTATTCATCATTAATAATTCCTGAAGTTTAGCCAAGTGTTCAGAAATTTCATTATTTACAGAAACAGCTGGTACATGACCATCAAAAGATTTTTTGCTAGTAGCAAAAGATTTTACAGACTCATTGTCAGCTTGTTTAATGGCTGAAATATGAGGAAGAAAGGAGGAACTCTGCTCAAGTTCTTTTTCCTTATTTTTATGCAGCTTATGGGCAGAATTCTCATTTATACCATAGTTATTAATGGTTAAGGTTGAAAATTTTTCCTGCAGGTCAGACACATAGTTTCTTATCCTTGGAATTTCAGACATCTGGTCATTTACTTTTGCAAGAGATAAAACATTTCTGTCCTCAGAAACTGTGTGTTTGGCACTTAGTGCATGGAAATCATTTTTTAGCTTTTTTAAACTTATTTTGTAGAGATTTTATTTCACTTTTTAATGAATAATTTTCCTTAATAAGGGGTTTCAATTCACTCAAGGTTTTATGTAGATTTATATTTTTATCTGAGATAGCTCTATGGTCACTTCTTATTTGTTTTTGTTGGCTAAGAACAATATTCAAGGTTTCTTTGATTTTAAAATAAGCTGTATCCTGTACAGAAGAACTTACTTTACAATGCAAGTGAAAATTATTTAATCTATCACTCTCATGGATTAACAAATCTCTCAAATGTTTGTCTTTCACAACATTAAAATCAAGGGTATCTTTCAATATTTCTTCAGAAGTTTTCTCAATTAAGGTATAGACTTCAGGGGAAACAGAATCATTCTTAATTGCAAGAGAAGCATTAATTAAAGAAGTAGCAGTCAAATGGAAAGGTTCATCAAATGATAATTTGCTAATTACATCAATGGGGCTACTCATTAAAGGAAGTTGTCTTTTTAAAGGTTTAACTGTTCTTTCACCAGAATCCACAGTATTAACTGAAGAAGCTTTGTTATTATACATGCCAACATGTTTATCAAACAAATTACTTACCATGGTAAGGGAGGAAACTTCCCCTGTGCCTTCTTTCTTCTGCCTCCCTGATAAGGATGGGGCTGAGGAGATGGATGGTAGGTTTGTGTCCTGGATGGGCCAGGGTGTTTAGGTGGTTGTTGAGAATTCTGCTGGTAATGGCTCATCAAGTAGTCCCATTTCCACTGTTCCACTTGCAGAGTGCTTTGATTTTGCGTGAAGGAGCTGGGTACCTGATTGGGCTGAGTTTGAGGCTGAGGCTGAGAGGCTGGGAAATGAGGAGTTTAAGCCTGTTTGGGACTTAACAATTCCTGAATTTTCTTCCAGGGTGTGTCTACCCTTGAGTTGTACTTCATGCTTTCTGCCTTCAATTCTTTGATGTGACTGGACAGATTGGTTACTTGTTGGGTTAGAGGTATCTTTTTTATTTTAATACCTTTGAGTTGATTTTCCTGATTTATTAGAGGTTTTACTTCTTTCAGAGTTGTTTGGTCAGGGGGGTTTACCACTTCTCCTGCCATTTCCACGTCCTGAAGGTTTTTTGTCAGCAGAATCATTTCTGTAAGTTAATTTAGAAGAACCTACAGATTCAGTGTCATTATCCACTTCAATCTCATCCACATGTAAGCTGTCCATGCTGCTAGCCAAACTATTGGAAATTTAAACTGTTAGATCAAAAAAATATTTTAATGATTCAATTTGTTATTTCAAAATTAAATTTATTGAATTAAAAAAAAAATTTAATTTTTATCAAAAATCAAATAATTAACAAAAAAGTAATACAAACAAAGGTAATTACAATTATTTATTAAGAAATAATCAGTAATTAAAATGGGACCAACCAATAAATGCTTTTATAAGTCAACCAAAATAATTAATACCAAAAATTTATATGATGGTAAAAATTGGGACTAAGTACTGAGTACAATTATGGTCATCCAATATACAAAAAAAAATAATAAAATTAATTTAATAATTTAATAATTATTAATTGTCTTCTAGGGCTAAGAGGTTTACTCTATTATGGTCAACTAGGAAAAAAAATAAATAAAAAATAATGAACACTTACACTCAGTGAATCAGCAATTAAGCCACAAACACTGTTATTGCAGTAAAAATATAGTAATATGAGTGAGAGGTGCGAAGGTTAACTTACTATAGTGATTGGAAAATCACTTCAAAATAACACTGCAAACATTTTGATGTCGCATCATGCCTGATGCGACTGTCAGTTGCACGCATCCCCCGCCAAATGTGTGCGACGGAAAGACGCATCAGGGTTGATGCGACATGACAATGTTTGTAGTGTAATAGATGAATTAATTAAATATAAACCTAATAGATCAAACCAAAGTTTGAAACACGGTCGCGGCAAAAGTTTCTTTTTTGCTGGGTGGTCCGTGCACTATGTTGTTCATCGCAAGTATCAATTGTTGTCGTCCTTTGGAAAGGCTCCCACTTGTTGGTTGGTCGTCTAGAAGAAGGAAGAAAAAAAAAGAAAGAAGAAGAGGAGGAAAAGGGGAATAGGAAAGAAGGGTTTATAGGAGGTAAAAGAAATAAAGTAATAAAATAATTTATTTAAAGAGAGCCAACGACGAGTTACTTGAGGGATGACACAAAAATGAGATTTTATTAAATGACAATATTATTTAAAGTAAGGATTCTGCGTGGAAAACACTATAATTACTATCTGACTTAAAGCAACCTGTGAATAGTTATATAGAATTTAAATTAGAAACTTAATACTAATAAAAATAATAATGAAACATATTATATTGACAAATTGTTCAAATTATGTTGTGTAGTAAGTGATGTAGCTACAGGGGATTATCCAAAGCCTTTTATAGGCAAGGGATCCTCTGAAGCACCAAAATAAGTAATTATAAAAGAGTAATAAAGTGAAACAAGAATATAAAGGAATTTAATTAAGACATAGATATTGAGAGAAAAACATGAAACAATAAACTAAATCCATGAGTAAGTAATCAATCTTCCCACCATAAGTTCCCAAAACAATTAATTAAAATAATTAGTAACTAAGTAAGCTTGAAACATAAGAACAGTGAGTAAAATAATCAAAAACAGATATTATAGTGACATATAAAGGTTTTAAGTAAAACAAATAAAATTATTTTCACGCAAAAATTCATGGAATAGATTCAATTAAGTTTAAAGAAATTTTAAGTAATTATTTTAACTATTTAATTAATTCAATAATTAGTTTAAATGAAACAGATAAATAATTTAGTGTTATTTGTAATTTAAAATGAGCATTTTAATACTATGTTATTAAATAAGTATTATAATTTATTTAATAATTTTTCCTGACACAAATAAGGGTCAAAATAAGCGCCCAATATTATTGCTTAATACTATAAGAAGTTTTATTTAATATATATAAAATTAATTAATTAACTTAATTACATTATAAGTCAATTTTACATATACAATTATAATCTATGTTTTTTGTAATTAATTAATTATTAATTTATAATTATTAAATACATAAAAATGTGCCATTATTTGTAGAATATAAAATATATTTAAGCTTAATTTAAATGTATAAAAATTTATATAACAATAAAATTAATATAACACTTATTATTAATAAGATACTTATATAATTTCATTATGAAATAAAATATTTAATTTATATACATAAAATACAATTCTTACGCCTTCTTTCAGGTCCAATAAATTAACATATAATTTGATGGGCTCCTGGTATAGCCTGGCTGACACTCAGTGAGTCAGCAATTAAGCCACAAACACTGTTATTGCAGTAAAATTATAGTACTATGAGTGAGAGGTGCAAAGGTAGCTTACTATAGTGATCGTAAAATTACTTCAAAATAATATATAATTTAATGTAATATAAACCTAAAATATTGAACCCAAGTTCAAAACACAGTCGCGGAAAAAGTTTACTTTTTGGCTTGGGTGGTCCATGTGCTTTGTCGTTCGTCGCAAGGTTTTGTTGTCGTCCTTCGGAGAGGCCCTCAATTATCAGCCGGACGTCTAGAAGAATGAAGAAAAGAAGAGGGATAATGGAAAGGAGGAAGGGAAATTTTGAGATAGTAAAATTATATGTAATAAAATATTTGTAGTTTAGGGAAGTCAGACGACAAGATGTTTGAGATTTGACAAAGTTGTAAGAGTTAACTTAAATTGTAAAATATTATAATTGATAATTAATGTTCAAAGCGCAACAGTTCAATGATAGTATTATAAATCTTAAAGCAACCTATGATTATTTATGTAGTATTTAAATTAGATGTATTGAACTAATAAGAATAATAAATAAAAGAGATATATTTAAAATATGTAAAGTGAGTGTATAGTAAGTGATAATCTACCAGAAAGATTTCTAAAGCCATTATATAGGCAAGGAAGTCCTTCTAGAGCGCTCTAAATGTAATTTACAAAACAGGTAAAGTGAAAGAAATAATTAAAAGAAATTAATTAAAAACAATAAAAAAATAAACCCATGATTAAACAAGTATCTTTTCCCATGAGAAATTCTAAAAAAGAATAGAACTAATATATAAAATTACTACGTGAACATGGAATATGAGAATTATGAGAAAGAACTCTAAATAGGGAATAGAAATAGCTAAAAAAGTATAATTAAAATAAAAGAAATTATTTTTATGGTTTTAAATAATCTTAAATCAGTATAAGTAAAAGTAATTTAATTATTTTAACTATTCCAAGTAATTTAATTAATTGAAACAATTAATTAATTTAATAAGGAACTAATTTAACATGAGAAATTAATATTAATCATATTAAATAAAAAACTTTTTAATTGAGTTAGTAATTTCAATGATACAATTAAGAGTTAAGGAAGTGCCAAATATTTATGGATATTATTATATGATGAGTTGTACTTAGTTTATATAAATGTTATTATTAAAATGGTATTACAGTGTAAGTTAAATTTACACTTATAATATAGTTTTAAATAAATTATTTATACAAACAAATTACGCCATGATATTATAGAATATTATATTTGTTTATGTAATACAATTTATTTAATAATAAATTAAGTATAATAATTAATTTATTTATTTATAAAATACTTATAATTTTATTTAAATAATTTTTTGTAATTGCACAAAGTTATTCCTCTATATGATTACAATAATATATTTTATAAATTACTGGACTCCTGAGATAGCCTGGCTGACATCCACCCTGTTGAGAGCGTGCATCTCCAACTTACATGCATTTTACACATGAGTTACACTACTGAAATCGTGTATTTATCCCTCATGCATGAAAATTTTCCCTAAATGTAAGTTACAGGCAATAGAGGGTATCAATGTTAAGGGATCTTCAATTAGGGATCAGGAATTTTTTTCTCTGTATTTGACATTATTAATTGTGGAAATTATTATCCACTAGACTTGGGGCTAGTGAATAGGGATTGCATGATAATGCATTGTCCCACCTCTTATACCTCCAATAGGGGGTATCACAGTTAAAAAATTGTAATTATTTAAAAGGTACTTAATGACACAAAAATAAAGCTACAGAGCTGACAGTAATTCTCAGTAAAATGGTGATTTTGGGGCACAATATGGCATATTTTAAAAAATAATCATGGTTGATTCAGTGGAAAAAGGAGGTATTTTGAAATGGAAGATTTCTAACTTTGATACCCCCTAATTTTCATTCCTAATTCCTGATCTCAAACTCATCACATCCATGATTGATTTGTCAGCAAGTCACATGAAATATAATTGCAGATGCCATCCTTATGTCTCTCTTCACTCTATGCTACTTAATTTTGGTGGCAAACACATAGCATTTTTTTTCTATCTACACACCCCATCTGCTCATCTGGTGGAAAATTCCCACTTCCTACTTCCCACTCATCACCTATACCTTCTACCAACAATAATGAAGCACCTCTCTACTAGGAAGCAACTTCACTCAGCTACAAATGCTATCACTTTAAATTTAGCTGCTGACTCTGATTCTGACTCTGGTTTCAAAGACACTTTAGCTTATATGTCTTTTCTTTCCAAAAAGCATTAAATCATCCCAAGAGGGCCAAATCTTTATCATGGTCCCAGAAATGATCTTGCCTCAATTCTTGAAATTCCTCATTTAAACTTGATACAACTTTTTCAAACTTTCTCAACTTATCTCACATCATCCTATCATCCATAACAATTACTGAAACAAACAGTGTAATCCTGCCTTTCAGCTTTCTGTTGCACTTTGTAGCTTTGGTTCAAATGGAAATGGTGCTGCTATAAGACATTTAGATAATCTCTCTACCATAGGATATGGTACCATCATGTTATACACTAAGCACTGTATAATACCTATCCTTTCTCTCAAGTCTTCAACACTTGCTTGGCCAACTGCACAACAGCAACATGAATCCTCTCAAGTAATGCAAGCTGAAGGTTTCCCTGTCTGTGTAGGTTTTGTTGATGGTACAACTATACCATTGAGCCAAAAGCCTACTCATGATGGCAGCCATTATTATGATTGCAAAAAAAAGGTTTCTTCAAAATGTTCTCCAATTTCTCATCATTCATGAACTAAATTTTTATCTTCCTTCTAGATACTCTATTGCTGTTCAACTTGTGTGAGATTTCAATAAAAAGTATATTGCTTTTCACAGTGGCTTCCCTGGATCATGTCATGACTCTTCTGTCTTCCAAAGAATAATAATTTCTAAAAATCCTGAGTTATACTTTGACAAATCTCATTACATCCTTTCAGACCCAGTATATGCTAGTGGAAAGTACATTATAACCTGCTTTCAGAGGTGCAAATTTAGAAATGTCCTCAAAACCACCTTTAATTATCACCTTGCACAATAAAGTGTATGAATTTAACAAGCTATTGGTACTTTAAAGGGAAGATTTTCTAGTCTCTGGGAACTCAGAATCCAATTTAGAAGAAAATTGGAAATCAAAACTGCAAATCATTGAATAAAGACTTGCATTATACTCAAAAATATCCTAGCTGATTTAAAGGATGAGAGGAATGATCTTTATGAAGAAGAGGATTCCAAACCTGCAAAAGCTCTTCCCTCCCTTGAATTACAAAATGATTTTCCACTGGCATATGCTCTGCCATTATGCCAATCACCCTCCAACATTTTGAAACACAACCCTTTAATTTTTTTTTCATACTCTCCAAATGTTCAACTTGTGTGTTTATTCACTTGAATTGTTGTTTTTGTTTTTTTCATATTTACTTTTATATTGAATTTACCGTGAATGTCTCTTTTTTGGATGTGTCATTAGTTTTTATTCACCAGCTCCATATGAAATTATATATTTTCTGCAATAGCATAATTTTTCACTGTTTCTTTTTTAATTCATCTCCAATATCCTTTTCCTCCTCTCCTCAAACATCACTCAAACAATTTGGATTCATTTATTTTCTCATATCATCTCTACAGGTATGTCACTTTATTCATTTGTTTTATTTTTTGATTGCTAATTATAATTTTTTTCTTTTTTGTATCTAAATTTTTTTTAAGTGTATTTTTTGGTTTTCAAGGTAAAATCAACCTTTCTTTTTCTCTCCCTCTTTTCTTTCTTTTTTTTAGCTCTATCCTCCTACTCTTATCCCTCCTTGGAATGACCTTGATCCCACTTTCCCTTATTTCACTGTTTTTTGGTTCCATGTCATTAAAATGCATACATTGCACATTCATTATAAATTTCACTTACTCCATATTCAATTTCCTCCACATTCCAATGTCAATCTTTCTCACTTTATTTTTCCTACTTTTCAATTAAGGTAATTTGCATCTCATATTTTTCATGCCTATATGATATATCTTTCTTTCTATGAAAATTTCATACTTAAATATATTTAGGACTCTAATCTGGATAACAGTGGACTTATTATACTCCTCTTATTGTCATTTCCATTATCACTTTTCAAGTTTTTGTGAAATTTTGAAAATCAGAGTCAGAATTAGGGTTAGGTTTATTCAAATCTAATTTATTTTAAATGAAGATTCTCCTAAATTCTATCTTCCATTTTTCACAATATGATTTGAATTTGGTTCAGTGTTTGCAGAGATACTGACCTTTAAATTTGAACATTTTTTCCAAACTTCGCTTTATTTATTTCATATTTTTATAATGCATTATTAGATAAATAGACTTCTGAAAATATTATCTGATGATTATATAGGCTTTTATCTCCCTCTTGTTGGTATTTTAATCATAACTTTTCAAGTTTTTGTGCAATTTTGAAAATCAGATTTGGAATGAGGGTTAGGTTTATTCAAATCTATTTTCCTTTCAACTAAGGATTCTCCAGCCTAAAATTTTTAGTCAGAAGGGAAAATCATAACAAAAAAAATTTAATTCAAAATAAACAGTTTTGTGAAGGCTTTTTTGGCTATTTGGAAAATCGGACTATCTAAAAAACTACCATATGTAAAAAAAGATGATTATCCCAATTCATTTCGAAAAAAATCAAGTACTTAACTGCTAGTGGAAATGAAGTTTTGGTTAAAGGTTTTAGTAAAGGATTAAAGCCTCAATTTATTTTACAGGTTCACTTCTTCAATGGTTTCCAAGATGAAGTGTTTAATAAATTATCAGATCTCATCACTACTTTATATCAGATGGAATAAGTTTGACAACCATTATGAAATAAAAATAAAAGTTGAGGAATTATTATAGGACTTTTTTGAAGACCTGACTATAAAAAGGGTGTGTCACTTGGTAAGTCTTTATCTTAATAAATTTTAAAGAAAACCTATTTTCTTATTTCTCTCTCCAGGCTTTTTCTCTTTACTCCAAAATATTAGTGATCAATAAATGAAGGAAGATTTAGGAAGAATGAAAATCTTAAAATAATTTAATTCTTTCATGGCAAATCACTTGAAAAGATTATGTATTTTTGCATTTCAATCTAATTATAAACTAGCCAATAAATCTGGTCTTCCCAATTGGATGGATATGGAATAGATTGAGCTCAGTAAGAATTATGTCTTTTCTTATAATGTTAACATCAACTATGGATGATTTTATAAACAGATCCATGTGGAAAAACTCAATTCTAATATGATTACTTTTGGGCTTTTCAGTTATATAGATCCTATTACTTGAAGACTAATACCTTCAACAGCTCAAATCAAATGCAATGGACTTTACTTTCCAGATCATAAATGTATCAAGGACTTTGGTTTAGGAAATGTGATTATTGAAGTGAATTGGAATTCTTCAAGAGAAAATCATAAAAATACCAAGGTGCCTCCTGGATTGGAATCTTGCAAAAATTTTACTCATTTTGGATGTTCTTTCAACATCAATAATGTTTTGATAAAATGGGTAAGTAAAGTAAGGGAAGAAGGTTCAATGGCTAGTAAATCTTAAGGGAGGGGATCTGAATATGTTAATTAAATAGTTTTCCAAATTTTTATTTATATTTCTTAAATTTTTAATGTATCAGTTATTAAAGATAATCAACCAACTCTAAGTAATGTACCATCGGGCCTTTGTGTTGTATTAAGGTTTTCATTTAAACATATAGTTTTCTTGTATGAATAGTTCATAATATCATTATTTTCATATGTTTCTTTTCACTTTTGTCACATCTGAAATCATTGGCAGGTAGTACTTGGAATTCCATTACTTTTACTTGGTTGATTATCTTTTTTGATTAATTGACTTAATTATTTATGAAATTAAAAAAAATTTGGTAATACTCACTGTCAGCCTAGGTATCCACAGGACTAAGTATTTCTTATGTTTAAAATAAGATAACCTTAATTTCATTGAGCTTAGAACATTCACACTTGTTGTGGTCTTCCAACATTGGCAGGGGCCTTTGTTGTGTGATTTGGCACTGTTTGTGCATGTCTTAATTGACATCTGTTAAGGAATCGGGTATTTTTCTGGTTTTATTCCGTGGATATTGGGTCTGCGGGTATGTGGGGACTATCATTGGATAGCCCTGGGTTTTCTCTATGTTTTATGTCTAGTAGACATTTTTCATATTCTAAGTTTTAAGGGGTCATTTCCTCATTTTTCATATATAAAAGATTGCTGTTTAATTTTGTTTTTCGTGTTTTACGGTGTGGTGATCCAAACCTGGGTAGGCCTATGGAGTGCATATTTGGAGGTATTTGGTATGTAGGGTGTTATTGGAGTTATGGTGTTATTAGTGGTTTTTTTCATCTTTAGGTGATATTTAGTAGTGTTTATGGAGGCTTAAGCTAGGGTCACTTATTATGTCTCAGCTTAATGTCCTTTCTTTTCTCTTCATTTCGGTATCCCTTATGGGTGGTTACCTTGCTTTATAGGGTAGTTATGGTGTTGTTATTGGTATTTATCAGATGTTTATTTCTTAGTGGTGCTTATGTAGGCTTAGGCTAGGGTCACTTATTATGTCTCAGCTTATTGTCCTTGATTTTCTTTTCATTTTGGTATGTCTTATTTGTGTTTATCTTGTTTATTAGTGAAGTTATGGGTTTTTAGGGTTTTTAGGGTTTTTATGGGTTGTATGGGTGTTTTAGGGCCTAGAAGCGGCCCACCCGTCCCCAAGCGGCCTTCCTGCCCATAAGCAGAGCCGCCTCCAAGCGGCCTGGCCGCCTGGGGACTGGGGAGGCGCTAAAATGCACTTTTATGCATGAAAAAGGCAGGGAAAGCTGGATTTTGGCTGGGGAATTGGTCAAGGCCTATAGCTAGTACTATAGGATTGTCTACAACGGGCTAACCTTAAGTCTTAGGGTTAAGTGCTTAGTACCATTAGATAGAGCTGATTTTTCTCTATATTTCATGTTGCAACGTTGTTATAGTGAAATTCCATGTTTTAAAGGTTTTAGTAGTTGTAGCTAATTTTTCTAAGTAGATTAGTTGTTTTTATTGGTTTTCTGGCTACAGGGAGGCCGGGCTGCTTCAGGCGGCACCTCCGAAGTCGGGCAGTCCACCCGCCTCTGTTTTAAGAGGTTAGGGAGCGCTTCAGGAGGGTTTTTTGTTCAATTTGGTGGGTACAGGCACCAGATTGGTGGGTGCGCATGGGCTCTTAGTTAGTGGTCTGTGCGTAAATAGTGAATAAGCCAGTTTGGGGCAACCTTAATCATCATACAACCATCCAGAGGTGATATAATTGTTCCTCACTCAGTTTTCACTGTTTTCTGGCCACAATTTGGCTGTGTTTGTTGCAAGTGAGTTCTTCATTTAACTTAACTTTGGCAACTGTTTTCTCTGTTATAGTCTTGCAAGCTATAGCAAGTATTATTGCTGTCTCTGGTGTGGATTTGCAGCCTACATCAAGTATCTTTGCTGTCTCTGGTGTGGAAATTGGTCTACATTTCAGTTCTTTGGTCTGGTACTCTGTCTGGTGACTACTTTCTTGGCTCATCAAGCAGTCAAGTGTGTTGAAAATGGGGCTTTAGCAAAACAGGAACCAACTTACTTTAGCAAGTAAATCTCACTCTATTTTGCTAAAGGGACAGGGGATTTTCTCTCTGGTTTTTCTCCAACTCCCTTGGTCAAGGCCTATAGCTAGTACTATAGGATTGTCTACATTTCTGGCGCCCAACGTGGGGTACAAATCTGTTTGATTTTTGGAATCTCTGTTGATCTAGGCTTCTCTCTTTGGTAGATCTCCTCTGGTGGATTTTGAATTTGGTTCTATATCTCTTTGTGGTTGGTCTAGGGGTCTTCTTCTCTGTTGGATTTGGTCCCTCCTAGGTCTCTAAGGCTCTTGGGGGGGACTTTGGCTATCTTTGGTGGAGATTGGAGGCTGTAACTTGGAATTCCTAGGATGGTTAGGATTCAGTCTTGGAATTGTTCAAGGTTTCTGGGGGAGGATGCAAAGGGGTTTTTGGCTAGGTTTGAGGTTGCTTCTGAGATTGATGGGGCCTCACTGTTGGACATGGTTAGGCAAGTAATCTTTTTCATTGGTAATAGGGAGGTGGAGAAGGAAGTGTCTGGCATGGCAGGATATAGGAGTAAGGACTGGGGAAAGTTGAAGATTGAAATGGTTCAAAGGTGGCCTGCTACTTTCTCAATGGTGGATCTTCATGGGATTGCTAGGAAGTGGGAATTGAAAGGTGGTGTAACTTCTCTTTCTCAGTATGGGGAATTTATGGAGGAGTTTGGGGAGGCTCTGGATTATCTGGTATATAATGATATATTACCACATGAAGATGGGGCCAAGTATGTACTTTGGAGTGCCATGGGTAGGAATGTAAAGGTGGAGGATTTGGAGATTATTTTCAAGGCTGACTTGATGAAGACTCTTCCAAATGGGGAAAATAGGATTCCTGGTATGGCTATTCTGAAGGAGGTTATTTTGGGATATTTGGATGGTTTGAAGGATAGGGATGTGGAATCTGGAGAGGAAATACTGTTGGATGGAGAAGTTCAGGAGACTGTGGTGGAAAATTCAGTTTCTAGGGAGGTGTTGGAGCCATCAATTTTGGAAGATGGGGACTCTGATGATGTTTGTGAAGCTGATTTTTCATTTCCAAAGTATGCCATGGGATCTCAGGAATGTGCTTCACTGGATGTTTTGGAAATGAACACACTGGAGGATCAGTGTATTTCCTCAAGGTTGGGTGAATTATGTGTGAAGGAGGACTTGTCTGGTCATGAAGAAGGATTTTGGGATATTGAGAAGGAATCTGTGGTGGATGAATGGTTGTTGAGGGATGATTATTTTTCTTTCTCAAGTTCAGATAATGGCTTATTGGAGGAGGATGTATCAGTTGAATTTTTGGATGGACAGAAAGATTCTGACTTGGATCTTTTTCTAATAGAGGAAGATTATTTTCAGGTGGTTCCCTCAAGATCAGAAGGTCTCTGCTTGGAGGAGGATTTTTATTTTTATTTTATGGATGTTATTCTGGAGGATTTTGCAGATTCTAAGCAAGATTCCTGTAGGGAAGGGGAAAATTGTGATTTTTTGGATGTCACTGGTATGGAGGTTGATTTTAAAGATGTTGTGGAGGTTCCAGATGTTTCACAGGTTGGAGAATTTATGGATTCTGGTAATGTGAACTATGGTAGACTCAGTGTATGGAGGTAGATGGACGATTTTTTTGGAGGTCTGATGTTGGGATATCAGAATTTGAAGAGGAGCTTAGGGGGTTCAGGCCCTAGGGGCAAACTTATTGGTTTAAACCTTGGGATTTCAAGAATCTGATTCCTCCAAAATGAGGATAAACTACTTAATTTGGCCTCTATGTATTTGGTCAGGATTTTTTTTGTTTTGTCCAATTCTTTTCAGTCTCTCTGGTTCAAGTCTCTATATAAAAAAGGGAGGCCGGGCCGCTTCAGGCGGCACCTCTGACGTCGGGCGGCCTGCCCGTAATGAAAAAAAAATCTTAGTATAATGAAGATGGAAGAAAAGAAAAATTCAAGTGAAGATGGGTATTTTATATAAAATAAAATGAAAATTATTGGTTTTATTTCACCTCCAGCATGAGGTTAAAATGCAAAATTTTATTTCTAAATTGGATTTTTTTGGCTTTAAAGAATTTTAATGGTTTTTTACGGGAGAAGATTTGTGTTGGAAAATTCTTTTTCTTAGAAGGTACCCAGGGGTGGGGCTTCTAGATTTTATTTTGGAAAGTGTGGGAGTGACTGATGGGCTGGCTGCTCTATTAACAGTTACCCCAGATTGTCTGTTTCCAACGCCTTCTCTTAATTTTGTTGAATTCTAGTATTGGTTTTTTTTCTTTAACAGGTTTTTAGTCCACCATGACTTTAAACTGGAAATTCTTTTGGTCTTCAAGTGCTGGACCCCTCATGATTATTGGTTTTGTTTAATTTTGTTGGATGTTGTGTTTTTGTTAGATGGTACCCAGGGGGGGGCTTCTAGATTTTACTTTGGCAAGTGTGGGGGTAACTGATGAGCTGGCTGCTCTGTAGAACAGTTACCCCAGAATGTCTGTTTCAAGCCTTTGGTTTTTTTTTTAGTTGAATTCTAGTGTTGTTTTTTTGTGATTCAGGTTTTTAGTCCTCTATGACTTTAAACTGGATTGCCTTGGATGTCTTTTGGTGCTTTTGGATTGGTGGTGGATCACTGGTGGTCTCCCATCATTTTTACGTATTGGAGGGAGCCCACCCAGTGATCTCTTCTGTTGACCTGGAGCTGGCTTTACTATGTGGTTCTAGGGTGTTGGCTGTGAAAGTGGTGGATTCAAGATTATTTTCTTTTTTTCTCTTTTTTTTCTTTTAATTTTTAATGGAGGCTATGTTTGTTCAAAGGCTCAACATAGGGCTCTGGCAATTTTTTTGGTAGAAGAGAAGGAGTCAAAATAAAAATAAAAAACTAAATTTTTTTAGGTGTGACCACATCAAGGTGCACTTGGATGTGGGTAAGGTATCACGGGATCAGCTCATAAATTGGCTGGGGGATACCATTTTATTTTGTTTTATTTGTTAAAGGAGGTTAAATGTTTTGGCTTTGATGGTTTTTGGTTTGGGGATTTATGGGATATATCTTCAAGATTTTTTTTCTGGAAGGTCCTTCAAGACTTCAAGCTGAATGTTTTTTAATGATGGGATATATCTTCAAGATTTTTTTTCTGGAAAGTCCTTCAAGACTTTAAACTGATCTTTTAATTACGGGCTCAAGATTTTTTGATGTCCATCAAGACTTTAAACTGAAAATTCTGTTAGTCCTCCAAGACTTTAAACTGGCTGGTTGTTAAAGATTTATTCAAGAATTTAATTTTACTACTGTGGATCTAGTAGTCCTCCAAGACTTTAAACTGGCTGGTTTCAAGATTTTGTCAAGAAGTAGTCCGTCAAGACTTTAAACTGAACACTGTGTTAGTCCCCCAAGACTTTAAACTGAGGATTGTTGATGGTGAAGTCCCCCAAGACTATAAACTGAGGAATGGGAGGCAGTGTGAGGTGGAAGTTTAAAGGCAGAAGGATACAAGGGGGAGCTTCTGAATTTTGTAAAGGCAAGTTTTGGGGTGACTGATGGGCTGGAAGCTCTATATACAGTTACCCCTGAAAGTTAGTTACTTCTCTAAATCTTTTTCTGGTTGATCTCTGGTTCTGGGTTCTGTGATTCAGGTTTTTTTCAGTCCCCCAAGACTATAAACTGAGAATTTTTGGAGTCCCCCAATACAATAAACTGAGGGCTGTTAGTCCCCAAAGACTTTAAACTGAGGGCTTTTAGTTCCCCAAGACTTTAAACTGAGGGTTGTGAGTCCCCCAAGACTATAAAATGAGGAAATTTTTATGCTGGTAGAAGGTTATAGTCGGGAAGACTTGTCAACTGGATATCACTTTTCATTGTTGGAGGCTGGTACAGCCAAAGTTGGAATTCAGGAACAGAAGAAAGAGATTCTTTTCAAAGAGATAGATTTAATTTAAAGGCATGGTTCAAGAGAAGTTTAAGAAGAAGCTTGGATTGCTGGTTCAGAAGTTCACTTAGGATGGAATAAGATCTGGTGGAAGAGAGAAATGGGCTGTTTGTAAAGATTCTGAAGAGGTGTTTTAACATGGTTGTTGGAGAAGGAAGAATGAGGACATTCTTGATTGGAGGGAGGATGTGGTGATCCAAACCTGGTTAGGCCTTTGGAGTGCATATTTGGAGGTATTTGGTATGTAGGGTGTTATTGGGGTTATGGTGTTATTAGTGGATTTTTTCATCTTTAGGTGGTAGTTAGTAGTGTGTATGGAGACTTAAGCTAGGGTCACTTATTATGTCTCAGCTTAATTTCCTTTCTTTTCTCTTCATTTTGGTATCCCTTATGGGTGGTTACCTTGTTTTATAGGGTAGTTATGGTGTTGTTATTGGTATTTATCTGAAGTTTATTGCTTAGTGGTGCTTATGTAAGCTTAATCTAGGTTCACTTATTATGTCTCAGCTTATTGTCCTTCATTTTCTTTTCATTTTGGTATGTCTAATGTGTGTTTATCTTGTTTATTAGTGAAGTTATGGGTTTTTAGGGTTTTTTAGGGTTTTTATGGGTTGTATGGGTGTTTTAGGGCCTAGAAGCGGCCTTCCCACTCCTAAGCAGAGCCGCCTCCAAGCGGCCTGGTAGCCTGGGCACTGGGGAGGTGCTAAAATGCACTTTTATGCATGAAAAAGGCTGGGAAAGCTGGATTTTGGCTGGGGAATTGGTCAGGGTGGTCTGTGCGCTGGCTGTATGATGCGTGTGTGGGAAGATTTTTAGGGAATCATCTTATCTCTTTACTCATCGCCTCTCTTCTCATCACTGTCTCATTGGCTTGTTTTTTGTTGGCATATATTACTGTTCATTTCAACTCTTTCTGGTAGTCTGTCTAGGACTATTATCTTCACTTTTAAAGAGGTCAAGAGTGTTTAATTAGAGGGTTTAGCAAACAGATCTCCAATTTTCTGCAACTGGTCAATCTCACTTATTTTTCTAAAGGGACAGGGGATTATCTCTCTGGTTTTTCTCCAACTCCCTTGGTCAAGGCCTATAGCTAGTACTATAGGATTGTCTACACCGGGGTCTAATCTAATTATTTTAACAATTTCTTAATAGTTAATGGGGTTTAATACAAAAACAGGTTGTATTTTTTGTGGGATATTGTATATGATAAGGTCTTTTGTAGAAAAAACTTATATTGTTCAAAAATATTCCTGAATCAGATGTGGGATAATCACTACAAAAAATTGTAGTACTGTGGGCAATAAAATATATGCACAAGCAGTAAAGAAAGGACTGAGTGAACCTTTTTTGTGCAGTGGGAATCATTAGAGTGGAATTGTGGATGAAAAATATAATTCATTATTACCATTTTATTTAATCAAAAAATTTATAATATTAAAAAGAACTATTGATTTATTGGTATTTGACCTTTGTGCCTCACTCATATTTATCATTTGATTGATTTTTTGTCACCATTATGTTATTAATATTATAAGTATAGCAAAAACTCGTGTGCCCAACGCATACCGGGTGATGTTACACCTTTTATAATATTATTAAATAAAGGTAAAAAAATATGAAAATGATTTGCTTTACAAAAAATAAATTGATATCCAAAAGCAATACAAGGGATAAAAAGGTAAAATTAAAGGGATCAAATATGAAATAAAAAATTAAAGTAAAATTCCTGCCATCAAGAGCAAGTAGACATGATAGGGTGAACGCCCACCAGTGGCACTAAACTTGGACTATAATTTCTTTTTTGTAAAAATAAAAAAAAATCCACTTGAGCTTTACCAAAACTTCAAGATGACAATTTTGCCATATCAAACAACTTCTAGTGCAATTATTGAAGAAAAATTCATTTTCATTGCAATAGAGAGAATTGATCACATCAGACTGCATGTGACAAAAAGTGTCCAGCACAAGTTTGGCTGAACTTGTGCTGGACACTTTTATGATGGAGAGTAGCTAGGGTGGAATTTTTCTTCAGTTCATCTGGTATTTCTTATAAACATGTCCACTGGTATTGGATCTTTGTGCCTCACTCATATTTATCATTTGATTGATTTTTTGTCACCATTATGTTATTAATATTATTAGTATAGCAAAAACTTGTGTGCCCAACGCATACAGGGTGATGTTACACCTTTTATAATATTATTAATTAAAGGTAAAAAATACAAAAACAATATGTTTTACAAAAAATAAATTGATATACAAAAGTAATATGAGGGATAAAAAGGTAAAATTAAAGGAAGAAAATATGAAATAAAAAATAAAAATAAAATTACTGCCATCAAGAGCAAGTAGACATGTTGGGGTGAACGCTCACCAGTGGCACTAAACTTGAACTATAATTGCTTTTTTGAAAAACAAAAAAGCGCCAATCTGAGGTTTAAAAACTTCAGCAGAACCATTTAGCCATATCAAAAAACTTCTAGTGCAATGATTGAGAGAGAATCAATCACACCAGACTGCATGTGACCAAAAGTGTCCAGCACAAGTTCAGCGGAACTTGTGCTGGACACAGTTATGATGGAGAGTAGCTAGGGTAGAGTTTTTCTTCAGTTAATCTGGTATTTCTTATAAACATGTCCATTGGTACTTGATCTTTGTGCCTCACTCATATATATCATTTGATTAATTTATTGTCACCATTAAATTATTAATATAATAAGTATAGAAAAAACTCATGTGCCAAATGCATACCAGGTGATGTTACACCTTTTATAATATTATGAAATAAAAGCAAAAAAATATGAAAATGATTAGCTTTACAATAATTTAAATAGATATTAAAGAAAAAGAGAAATAAAAAAGTAAAATTAATCTCAAAGAGATCAATTATGAAAAACAAAATACTAGTAAAATTCTTGCTCTCAAGAGCCAGTAGAAGTGTTGAAACAAATGGGAGCCATCAGGGCTAAATTTTAATAAGTGACCTTTTTTTATAAAGATAAAAAATTATACACCTGAGGTTGGGAAGAACAACAGGTGGATGATTCAGCTAAACAAAACTACTTGTAGTGAAGTTTAATAAAAAATGTTTTTTTGTTTCCATAAAGAGAATTGATCTTATCTGACTGCACATGACCAAAAGTGTCCAGCACAAGTTTGGCCGAACTTGTGCTGGACACTTCTATGATGGAGAGTGGCTGGGTTGGAATTTTTATTCAGTTCATCTGGTATTTCTTACAAACATTTCTACTGGTATTTTATCTTTGTGCCTCACTCATACATGTTGTTTGATTAATTTTTTGTCTTAATTATACTATTAATTATATAAGTATAGAAAAAAATTGTGTGCCAAATGCATACTGAGTGATGTTACACCTTTTATAATATTATTAAATAAATGTATAAAAATATTAAAATAATTTTTTTTTCAAAATTATTAATTGATATCCAAAAGAAATATGAGGAATAAAAAATTAAGTTAAAGGGATCAAATATGAAAAAAGAAATCCAAGTATTATTCCTAATATCAAAGGCCAGTAAAGATTTTGAAGAAAATGAGAGCCATCAGGGATAAATTGTACTAAATTGGCTGTTTTTTAAAGATAAAAAATTGTGTGCCTGTGGTTTGGATGAACTCTAGGTGGATAATTCAGCTATATCAAACTACATCTAGTGAATTTTCGTATCAAAAATTTTTTTTCATTGCCATAGAGAGAATCAATCCCATCTGACTGCACCTGACCAAAAGTGTCCAGCACAAGTTTGGCTGAACTTGTGCTGGACACATTCATTATGGAGAGTAGCTAGGGTGCAGGTTTTCTTCAGTGCAACTGTTATTTTTTTAAAACATGTCAACTGGTATTTAATCTTTCTGTGTTTTCATATTTTATTATCTGATTAATTTTTTGTCATTAGAATCACTACGCAATATAGGGGGTGGACTTGCTAGCAAGTCCTCAACCTGAACTCAGATGGAACTCAGACGGAACTCAGACTGAACTCAGACTGAACCCATACTGAACTCTACTTGAACACCCACCTAAAACTGTTCTGCTGAGTGGTGTTCATCCCTGATTGTATGGTTCCTTTATCAATAGCTCAATGTGTGTTCAATCTATGGTGAGTTTGGGTCCAAGGTTGCGGACTTGCTAGCAAGTCCGCCCCCCATATTGTGTGGTGAATATTATTAATTTTATTAGTATAGAAGAAAATTGTGCACCAAATGCATGCCATGTTATATTACACCTTTTATAATATTATTAAAAAATGTTAAAAAAATATGAAAATGATTTTTTTTTCCAAAATTATAAATTAATATCCAAATGTAACATGAGTGATAAAAAAGTAAAGTAAAAGAGATCAAATATGAAAAAGAAAAATTCAAGGAAAATTCCTGCCTTCAAGAGTGAGTAGAGGTGTTGAAACAAATGGGTGCCATCAGGGCTAAATTTGATTAAATTTAATTTTATTTTAAGATAAAACATTTTTCACCTGAGGTTTGGAAAAACTCAAGGTGGATAATTCAGCCATACCAAACTACTTCTAATGTAATTATTTAGATATATTTTTAATTGAATTTCCACAGAGAGAATTGATCCCATCTGACTGCACCTGAAAAAAAGTGTCCAGCACAAGTTCGGCCAAACCTGTGCTGGACACTTTTATGATGGAGAGTAGCTAGGGTGGAAGTGTTTCTCAGTACATCAGTTTTTTGTTTTTCACATTTCTATTGGTTTTTTAAATTTTTTTTATCATTCATATTTATCTTATAATTAATTTTTTGTCACCATATATATTATTAATGTTTCTAGTATAGCAAAAACCTGCATGCCAAATGCAAAATTGGTGATGTTACACCTTTAATAATATTATTATATAAAGTTAAAAAAATATATATATGTTTAGTTTTTTTAAAAAAAAATGATATTTAAAATAAAAAGAGTAATAGAAAAGTAAAATGAAAATAAATGGGAAAAAATATGAAATAAAAAATACAAGTAAAATTTTACTATCAAGAGCCAGAAGTGGTGTTGGAACAGTTGGGGACCCCTAGCTCAAGACTTGGTCTAAACTTACTTTTATGTATAGCTAACAAATTTTGAGCTGAGGATTGGACAGACTTTCAGGGGACAATTTTACAATATTAAACATTCTTTACTTCAATAATTGAGTGAATTATCATTTTCATTGCCATAGAGAGAATTTATCTCATATGACTTCATGCAACCAAAAGTGTCCAGCACAAGTTTGGCCGAACTTGTGCTGGAAACTTTTATAATTGAGAGTAGGCATACAGCAAATCTTCATAAACTAAAAAGGGATTTCTTATAAACATTTCCACTGGTAATTGATCTTTCTGTGTTATTTAAATTTACAATTTGATTAATTTTTTGTCATAATTATATTATTAACTTTATTACTATAGTAATAACTTGTGTGAAAAATGCATACCAGGTGGTGTTCCACCTTTAATCATATATTATTAAATAAAGGTATAAGAGTATGAAAATTATTTATTTTAAAAATTAAAAATTGATATCCAAAGCAATATGAGCAATAAAAAAGTAAAATAAAAGGGATATAATAAGAAAAAAAATCTAAGGAAAATTCACACTATCAATAACAAGTAGAGGTTTTAAATTAAATGTGCACCACCAGGGCTAAACTTGGACTATATTTCCTTTTTTGTTAGACCAAAGAAAGTGTCCTGATGCGTTTTGAAAAATAATCAGGAGGAAATTTTAAAAATATCAAACTACTTATTGTGCAATTATTGAGCAAAATGTCATTTTCATTTCCATAGAGTAAATTTATCCCATCTGACTGCATGCAACCAAAAGTGTCCAGCACAAGTTCAGACAAACTTATGCTGGACACTTTTATGATGGTGAGTATCTAGGATGCAGGTCTTCTTCAGTTCATCAGGTATTCCTTATAAACAAATCCACTTGTATATGATCTTTCTGTGTCATTCATATTTATCATTTGATTCATTGTTTTTCACCATTATACTATTAATGTTATTAGTATTGAAAAAAATTATAAGCCAAATGCATACTGGGAGATGCTACATCTTTCATAATCTTATTAAATAAAAGTAAAAAAAATATGAAAAGTATTAGTTTTACAATAAATAAATTGATATTTGAAAGCAAAAAGAGAATAAAAAAGTAAAATAAAAGTGATTTAATATGAAATTAAACATTCAAATAAAATTTCTGTCATCAAAGAAAATTTGAGTTTTCAGACCAAAATTGCACCACCAGTTCTAGATTTGGAATATACTTTCTTTTTTTTTAAATTAATAAAAGTGTCCACCTGAGGTTTTCAAAAAAAAGTCAAGAGGATAGTATAGCAGTATAAAACTACTTCTTGTGCAATGATTGAGCAAAAATTCATTTTAACTTCCATTGAGTAAATTTATCCCATCTGACTGCATGCAACCAAAAGTGTCCAGCACAAGCTCAGCTGAACTTGTGCTGGACACTTTTATGATGGAGAGTAGCTAGGGTGCAAGTATTCTTCAGTTAATTGTATATTCATTTTAAAAATGTCTATGGGTATTTGATCTTTCTGTGTCACCCATATTTATTATTTGATTATTTTTTAGTCACCATTATATTATTAATGTTTTTAGTATAGAGAAAACATGTGTACTGAATGTACATTGTGTGATTTTACAACTTTAATAATATTATATAATAAATGTAAAAAAATGTGAAAGTTATTAGTTTTACCAAAATAAAATTGATATTTAAAAGCTAAAGGATAAATAAAAGGGTAAAATTAAAATTAAAGAGATCAAACATGAAATAAAGATATTAAATATAATTTCTGCTCTCATTAGCCAGTAGAGGCTTCAGAAAAAATGGGCACCATCATAGATTAACATGGATCAAATTTACTTTTTATCAAAGTAAAAAATTGTCTACCTTAGGTTTGGACAAACTTCCGGGGGACAATTTGTCCATATAAAACTACTTTCAGTGCAATGATGGAGTGATCATTCAGTCTCATTTCAATAAAAAGAATTTATTACATCTGACGGCATGCAACCAAAAGTGTCCAGCACAAGTTTGGCCAAACTTGTGCAGAACACTTTTATCATGGAGAGTAGCCAGGGTCCAAGTCATTTTAAATCATCTGGAATTTCTTAAAAACATGTCCACTGTTATTAAATCTTTGTTCCTCACTCATATTTATCAATTGATTAATTTTTTGTCACCATTATATTATTAATATTATCAGTATAGCAAAAACTTGTGTTCCAAATGAATATTGGGTGATGTTATACCTTTTATAATATTATTAAATAAAGGTAAAAAAATATAAAAATGATTTATTTTACAAAAAATAAACTTCTATCCAAAAGCAATATGAGAGAAATTAAGTAAAATAAAAGAAATCAAATATGAAAATTAAAATCCAAGTTAAATTCCTGCCATAAACAGAAAAAAGAGATGTTGAATCAAATTAGCACAATCAGGGCTAAACTTGCACTAAATTTTCTTTTTTGTAAAAATAAAAAAAAATCCACTTGAGCTTTACCAAACCTTCAGCATGAAAATTTTGCCATATCAAACTACTTCTAGTGTAATTTTTTATCAAAAATTTATCTTCATTTCCATAGAGAGAATTGCTCCCATCTGACTGCACCATACCATAAGTGTCCAGCACAAGCTCAGCCGAACTTGTGCTGGACACTTTTATGATGGAGAGGAGCTAGGGTAGAATTTTTCTTCAGTTCATATAGTATTTCTTACAAACATGTCTACTGGTATTTTATCTTTGTTCCTCACTCATAAATATTGTTTGATTAATTTTTGGTCGCCATTATATTATTAATTTTATAAGTATAGAAAAAACTCATGTGCCAAATGCATACCAGGTGATGTTATGCCATTTATGATATTATTAAATAAATGTATAAAAATATTAAAATAATTTATTTTCAAAATTATTAATTGATATCCAAAAGTAATATGAGGAATAAAAAATTAAGTTAAAGGGATCAAATATAAAAAAAGAAATCCAAGTAATATTCCTACTATCAAAGGCCAGTAGAGATGTTGAAGCAAATGAGAGCCATCAGGGATAAATTGTACTAAATTGACTTTTTTTTACAGATAAAAAATTGTGCACCTGTGGTTTGGATGAACTCTAGGTAGAAAATTTGGCTATGTAAAACTACTTCTAGTGAAGTTTTTTATCAAATAATTTTTTTCATTGCCATAGCAAGAATTGATCTCACATGACTGCACCTGACCAAAAGTGTCCAGCACAAGTTTGGCTGAACTTGTGCTGGACACTTTTTTGATGGTGAGTATCTAGGGTGCATCTCTTCTTCAGTGCAACTGGTAGTTTTTTAAAACATATCCACTGGTATTTGATCTTTCTGTTTTATTAATATTTTATCATTTGATCAATTTTTTGTCACCAGTATATTATTATTTTTATTAGTATAGAAAAAAAACATGTGCCAAATGCTTACAGGGTGATGTTAAACCTTTAATAATTTTATTAAATACAGGTAAAAAATTATGAAAATGATTTGTTTTACATAAAATTAATTGATATCTAAAAGAAAAAAAAGGGATAAAAAGAAATAGGTTGAATAAAAGGGATTTTATATGAAATTAAAAATTCAAGCTAAATGCCTACTTTGAAGGCTCAGAAGAGGTGTTGGATAAAATGGGCATCATCAGGAATAAAATTGTACTTAATTTGATTTTTTGAAAAACTAAATGAAGTTTTCAACTGATTTTTTTCCAATATTTAGTTGGATACTTTGTCTATATCAGATTACTTCTAGTACCATGATTGACCAAATTAAATCCTCATTTCCATATGCAGAATTGATCCTATATGGCTGGACCAGGCCAAAGGTGTCAACCACAAGTTTGAGAATTCTTCTGGTGGACACTTTTATGATGGACAGTAGTAGGGTGCAAGTCTTCTTTAGTTAATCTAGTATTCCTCATAAACATTTCCAACTTATTTTTGGCCAAAAATCAGGTGGAAAGTTTGTCCATATCAAATTACTTCTAATGCCATGATTGACTAAAAATTGATTCTCATTGCCATATAGAGAGTTGATCCCATATGACTGGATCTGGCGAAAGTGTCACCACAATTTTTGATAAACTTAAGTTTGAAAATTTTATGATGGAAAGTAATTGCAAGTCTTCTTCATTTCATCAAGTAATCCTCATAAAACTTTCCACCTGTATTTTGGCCAAACTTCAGGTGGACACTTTGGCCATATTAAATTAATTCTAGTTCCATGTTGATAAAAAACTGATACTTATTGCCATATATAGATATTAAACCCATCAGACTGAGCCTTTCCAAAAGTGTCTACCTGAATTATGGCTAAACCTCAGTTGGACACTTTTATGATGCAGAGTAGCTAGGGCAAAAGTATTCTTCAGTTAATTTGGTATTCATAATAAATTTATCCTCCTGAAGTTTAGCCTAACTTCAGGTGGACAATTTCTGAAAGCACCAGTTAGTCACTATCCATCAAAAAAGTGTTCACCAAAATTTTGGCTAAACTTGTGGTGGACCCCTTTGATCAGCCACAGTCAGATGAGATCAACTCTTTAGATGGAAATGAGGATGATGTTTTGGTCAGTCATGGAAATAGAAGTAGTTTGATGTGGCCAAATTACCCCCCTGAAGGTCAGACAAACCTCAAAATGACACTTTTAAGCAGGGAGTAACTGAGAAAAATCCATTCATCAGAAGGAAAATCTTTTATTGGATAGATGCCAAGGTTTAATACTTGTGTATTATGGTCAGTATTAATTTTGAAAGTGTCTGTCCAAGCAATTTCATTGACCATCATGACACATTTTGTTTTAAATGTTTCAAACTGCATGATACAGTATTAAGGTGTCACATAGTATAATTAAGTTCTATTAAGTGCCCTCCTATGATGCCTAAATTTATAATTTAATATCTTACATAATAATTTTTTTTTATATAAATTCATCAATATTTTATTTTATTATAAAATTTAATAGAGCAAGTATCCTGAATTATTATATATGCATAAGCTTAGGTTAGATCAATTTGTGCTCAACAGAGGACCAAAATCAAGTTCTGGAGGATCAACTTGTGCATAATTTGGAATCAGTTGATATTCTGTCTATAATCAATCTGAGAATAAATGTAAATCTAACTCTAATTTACTTATATTTATAAAGTATTCATAAACCTGGAATAAATAAGGGACACTCTAAATTTAAAGAGAGGGGATTGCTAGCAATTCACCCCTAGATTTCCCGTGGTGTGTGTATTCCAGTGGATTTTGGTATATGTAAGGGAGGATTTGACAGGTTCTTGGACATCAATAATTTAATTAATACAGCTCAAATAAACATTATAAAAATTATTATCTGATACAAACATATTTTAAAGCCTTTATAAATTGATATTATATTTATATTAGCTATAACTATTTTTTATTAACCTATTTTTGACCACTAGTCTGCAACAATCCAAATATTAGGGGGTATCAATGTTAGTAATTTGTAAATATTTAAAAGGCATTTCACAATACAAAAAGAAAGCCACAAAATTGACATAAGCTCTCAATAAAAAGGTTTTTTGGGGGAACAATATGTCATTTTTTAAAAAATTGTCATGGTTGATTTAGTGGAAAAAAGAGGTATTTTGAAATAGAAGATTTCTAACTTTGATACCCCCTATTGTGAGTTTATATTGAGAATAACTATTTTATTATTCTTTCCTTTCAGTATAATCCATAAATAATTTATAAATAGTTAGTAGGAGCATTAATATTTAATATTAAATCATACTTAAATACTAGCATACACTCACAATTGGGGGTCTTTCCTAAATTATTACTTATTATTTAGTATAAGCCTTAGGACATGATATTTACTCTAGTGTAGCTCATATAAACCAAATATTTGGGTCTGAAAAACATTAGTGGGTCATAATAACTCAGTGATTGCAGTAAAGAACCCTTATAATAATTTCACTAATTTTTTTAAATAAAAATTAGGTATTAAAAGTAGTAACTGTACCCTATATAAACCCAATTTCACTTGGTATTTGAACACCAATACAACACCTGATTAAATTGATATTTTGTTAAAGCATAGTAAGATAATTACTCACCATTATAAAGGTCTAATTAAACCTATTTTTTGGTTTTTAAAAGATTTTTTCAAATTTTTATTTTATTTTATTTAAATGAATAAAAATATAAATTCAGGGTAAGCTCCAGTCACTACGCAATATAGGGGGTGGACTTTCTAGCAAGTCCTCACCCTGAACTCAGATGGAACTCAGACTGAACTCATAATGAACCCATACTGAGCTCTACTTGAACACCCACCTAAAACTGTTCTGCTAAGTAGTGTTCATCCCTTATTGTATGGTTCCTTTATCAATAGCTCAATGTGTGTTCAAGAGTTTGGGTCCAAGGTTTTGGACTCTCTAGCAACCCCTCCCCAAATACTGTGTTGTGAGTGCCTTTATTAGTAATTATATTACCAATATTGTTTGTCTACTCATTAAAATACAGGTTTTCAATTTTGTAGTCATATAAAATAGTTTTTTTAGAAAATATGAGTGCTCCACAGGAAAATGTGAGTGATAAAACTTCTTTTAATACCAGGTCTAAAGCTCAAAAAAATGTGTCAGGAAATAACTATGGAAAGACAGTTTTATACTCAACCAGAAAAACTAAGTATAGAGGAACAAGAAACCCTATTAAAAAGATTACTATAAAGAAGAAATCAGCTTCTCTTCAGGATCAACCATCCCACTTGGCCAAACAAGTTCTGAAGCTGGAGGACTCAAAGTCTTCCATCATCAGAGATGTAGTGAAAGTAGAAAACAATTCAGGATACAATTCCAGAAAATAAATCTAACCCAGAAAGAGATGAATGGAGTATAGAAAACCCTCCAACTTCTACCACAGGAGGATCAGGTCAGTCCCAGGACAAGATCTTGGTGGAGAAAGTGAAATGGGATAGGTTTCACCAACAGTGGACCAGCCACAATTGCAACAGGGATCCAGCCCCTAATCAGACCACTTCAAATCACCCTTACAAGCCAAAACAAAAGTATAAAAAATTAGGGCTTGGTCCTATCTCTTGTTAAGTAAATTTCCTTCTAATATTGCACATAATACTGATTATTACAATGCAGGTAGTTTAATTTATGTGAAATATGTCTAAAAAATTGAGGACTTGAGACAATCGGGTTTTGATGTATATACACCTGATTTATCTTTTGTTAAAAACCATAGTACTTTTTATATCAATAATACAGTTAAAACTCAGTTCCCATCACATATTAGTGAGCAGAGAGCTTCACTAAATAGTAAATAATGTGAGAAGGAGGTTGCTGAGTATTTTAATGAAAATCCAAATGTTAATAGAATTGTTTGAGCATTATGGAGTAGAATAACTGATTGAGAGGAACAGGAAATTAAGCTCACAAGTGAAACAATTTCATCCTTATCATTGAATATTTCTAACCAAGCAACAAGAAACAAAGAATTAAAGAAAGAACACTTGGCTCTAACTCTTTAATATGATTTTTTAAGTAATAAATATAGTGAACTTTCAAACTAATTCTGTGAGTTAGAAAACTTGTATGATGCACATTTATTGAAATATGAATCAAGAACAAAGTTATCTTTTGCACAAAAAAATTAAACTGTCCCTTATTTGTTAGAAAGATTAATTAAGGTTGAGATTGAAACTGCCAATACACTAATGAATAAGAATAATCATAATTATACACAGTATAATAATAATCATTTCATTTGCAAAAATGAATCTCAATATTTCCCATTTCCACCAAAAACATCTGGTGGAAGTGTCACGTTGTAAACAATCCTATTGTACTAGCTTTAGGCCTTGACCAAGGAAGTTGAAGTAAAACTGGAGAGAAAAACCCCTGTCCCTTTAGAAAAAAAAAGTGAGATTTAACTGCTACAGTAAATTGGTTCCTGCTGTTAAAGCCTCTTTTCCAACACACTTGACTGCCTGATCAGTCAAGAAAGTAGTCTCCAGACAGACTACCAAACCAAAGAACTGAAATGTAGACCAATGTCCACACCAGAGAAAGCAATGATACTTGATGTAGGTTGCAAATCCACACCAGAGACAGCAATGATACTTTATAAAGCTTGCAAGACTATACCAGAGAAACCAGTTGCCAAGTTAAGTTAAATGAAGAACTCACTTTTCAAAAAACACAGCCAATTGTGGCCAAAAAACAGTGAAAACTGAGTGACGAACAAGGATATCACCTCCGGATGGTTGTATGATAATTAAAGTTTCCCCAAACTGTTTTATTCACTATGTACACACAGACCACTATCTAAAAGCTCATGCACACCAACAAATTTGGCGTTCTTGAGCACCAAATTGCATAAAACCCCATCTAGAAATGCTTCCCAGCCTTCTAGCACCAAGGCAGGAGGTCCACCCAACTTTGGGAGGCCCGCCTGAGGCTTCCGGACTACCCTGAATCCAGAAAACCACCAAAAACATCCAAAAATACCCAAAATACTTAGAAAAATTTACTACAACTACTAAAACCGTTGAAACACAAAATTAGGCTATAACAACATTGTGACATAAAATGTAGAGAAAAAGTAGCTCATTCTAATGGTACTAAGCACTTAACCCTAAAACATAAGTTTAGCCCATAAACACAAAAAACAAAATTTAACAGCTATCTTTTTATATGAAAAATGAGAAATAATCCCTCTAATACTTAAAATCGGAAAAATTTCAAAAAGACATAAAATATAGAGAAAAACCAGGGCTGTTCAATGGTAGCACCCACATCCCCACAGTCTTAGGACTTGCTGAATAATTCCAGAAAAACACCCAATTATTAAACATAGCCATTTAAGACATATCAAAACAACACCGAATAGACCAACAAAGGGCTCTGCCAATGTTGGAAGACCACATCCTCCTTCCAATAGAGAATTGTCAGCCTAAATATCCTTAGGACTGAGTATTTCTTATGCTTAAAATAAGATAACCTTAAGTAGATTAAGCTTATATCTTAAAAATAAGGTTAAAATAATAATATATATTATTTTATTATATATATATATAATTATTATTCTATTAAATAACTTATAATAGTTTAAATAGCTTATCCATGGCCTAATAATATTTATTAAGGTGTTAATGGAGTCATAATATACTTATCTTAAGTGATATGAAGTAATTATTGACATACATAAGCTTATATGTATACATAAATCTCATATTCAGTGAAATATGCAGTATATTATGTATATTTGGGTATATAAGTGGGTTTTAGCCCCTTAATAGCCTATAAACTTTGTTTTTCTGCTTATTTTAGGTCATATGGACGAAATCAGTGGACTCACAACGCCTACAGAAGCATAGACACCTATATCAGGCGCATACACCCAGTTTGGACAACTAAAATTACTTCCTTGGATGGTTATTCACGGATTTATGGGTTGGAAGGATGTTTCTGGGTTAATGTGGATGCTTAGGGATGTTATTGGGGGCTTGGAAATTTTATTTGTTTCCTTTATATGCTTTTAGTTTCATTAGATCTCTTTTTGATTATTTATTTTACCTGTTTCTTTATGGTATCCGCTTTTATCTGGATTTTCTATTTATGGTATGGATCAGTGTTATTATTAATAGTGATGGAGGGTCCTTACTGGAGGTCTGGGTGTTTAAACTGCTTGAAGTGGACGCCATGGGGAGGTGATGGGCCTTCACAGTGCTGTAATTTCCGGGGATAGCAGTGACAACATCTGGATTGAAGGTCTGTGCACTCCAGTGGATTTGGGTATAAGTAAGGAGGGATTTTGACGGTTATTTATCATCATTAAATTACTAAAACTCCAATAAACACTACTATAAAATTATTAACATTTAGAAATATATAATAAAACCATTATAATTTGATATTATCTTTATATAAAGCTATAACTATATTTTATTCATCTATTTTCCACCACTAAGCACGCATTAAAATCCAAGTATTGTGAGTTTTATTTGAGTATAACTATTCTATTAGTCTTCCCCTGAGGTTTAATCACTAAATCATTTATCAATAAGTAGTAAAACCATAAATAAATACTATTATATCATACTTATATACTAGACTATACTGACAATTGGGGGTCTTTCCTTATATTTTACTTATTATTTAGTATAAGCCTTGGGACGTGATTTTTACCTTAGTACAGCTCAAAATTAACCAAATATTTTGGGTCTGCTGCATATTAGTGGATCATCATAACTCATTGATTGCGGAAAAGAACCCTTAAAATAATTGTACTAATTTTTTATCATAAAAATTAGATATTTACAGTAGTAACTGTACCCAATATAAACCCAATTTCACTTGGTATTTGGACACCAATATAACCCCCAATTAAATTGGTATTTGGTTAAAGCTTGGTAAGCTAATTATTCACCCTTATAGAGGTCTAGTTAAACTTATTATTATATTTTTAACAGATTTTTTTGAATTTTTCTTACATTTTATTTAAATAAATAAAGATATAAATTCAGGGTAAGCTCCATTGCTTTTTTATTAGTAATATAATTGCTAATATTATTTGTCTACTAATTACATAGAGTTTTTTCCTTTTGTAGACGTAAAATATTGTCATTCTTAACAATATGAGTGCTCCCCAGGACAGTGTAAGTGAAAAGCCTGCTTATAATACCAGGTCTAAAGCTAACAAAAACTTTCCAGGACATCACCATGGAGGTCCAACAGTACCCCCAGCCAGAAAGCATGAGTATAGAGGAAAAGGATGCCCTCTTAAAAAAGATAACTATAAAAAAGACGTCTCCTCCTCTTCAGGATCAACTATCCCACCTGGACAAACAGGTTCTGAAGTTGGAGGAATCAAAATCTCTCATGTTCAAAGAGGTAGAGCAGTTGCAAAACAATTGCAAGGTAGGGATTCAGCAGATGAATCAGGCATTGGCAGAATTAAAGGGAGGCCAGCCCAGTCAGTCAAATCAGCAACCCCCTATCCAAGGCGGGTCAACTCACTCCCAGGAGAAAATCCTGGTAGACAAATGGAAATGGGACTGGTTTCACCAACAGTGGACAAGCCACAGTTGCAACAGGGATCCACCCCCTCATCTGACTTCCTCAGCTCACCCTTACAAAGGAAAAAAGAGCCAAAAATCAGGACTGGCAACCATCCCTTGGTAAGTAGATTACCCTCTCAGATTGAACATAATACTGATAATTACAATATATGTAATTCTATTGATGTTAAATCTGTGCAAAAAATAGAGGAGGATTTAAGAAATTTAGGTTTTAGAGTAGATACACCTGACTTGTCTTTTGTCCACAATAACAGTACTATTTAAAATGATAATACAGTTAACCCTCAGTTGCAACCACCTACTAGTGAGATGAGAAGTTCACAGGAGAGTGAGAGAATTGAAAAGGAGGACATGGAATATTTTAACAATAATCCAACTGTCCATAGAATTGTTTCAGCATTGTGGAATAGAATGACTGATTGTGAGAAACAGACAGTTAAGCTCACTAGTGATACAATTTCATCCTTGACATTAAATATTTCTCAATTAGCAACACGTAAAAAAGAATTAGAGAAAGAACATTTGTCTCTAACCCTTAAATATGATTCATTGAGTAATAAATATAATGATCTTTCAAAAAAATTCTGTGAGTTAGAAAAATTATATGAAACACACTTATTAAAGACTGAATCAAGAACAAAGTTATCTTTTGCACAGACAAATCAAAGTGTCTCTGAGTTGCTACAAAGATTAACTAAAGTTGAGATTGAAACTGCCAATCTACTAATGAACCAGGATAATCATAAGTATAATCAATATAATAATAATCCTTTCATTGGCAAAAGTGAATCTCATTCCTTCCCTATACCACCACAATTAAAACCATCTGGTGGTAGTGTCAAATCTGAAAATTTAAGTCACAAATCCGTGCAGGAAGAAATACAAGACCATTTATCAAAAGTAAATGAGTTGTTTAATTTACCTAAGATTAGTGAGATAATATCCAATCAGAAAAACTGGCCTAAGATAGATCAATACCCAACTTATGATGGGGAAGCCAGCTCTGATTGGCAACATTTTATTCAAAGAATTGACAACTTGAAATTCTCATATAAGTTACCAGATGAAGAGATAACATCAAAATTAATTTCTTTATTTAAGGATGTTGCTTTATTATGGTTTGAAGCTGTCTTAAGTGAGGGTAGAGACTACTCTTGGGCTGAATGGAAACAACTTATTGAAAAATAATTTGGAGGTTCTAAATTCAGGCTTACTCAGCAGAGACTTTATGAGAAGACTAGGTATAATTCGTTGAATGGTGACAAACCTATGGTATTTTTAATGAATTTAAACAAAATATTAAAAGCCATTGAGCCTCATATGGATTTTAACTTATGGAAAGATAAGATAATATATAAATTACCTATATTTGTCAGAGAACTTGTTGTAGCTAGAACATTAAATGTTACTGAATATTCTGATTTTATTAATATTTGCAATGAAATATTATTAAACCATAAGTATGAATCAAGGTATTCCACTTATAAACAAAATGTTGAACCTGTAAAAACTCAGAATTCAAAAACACTTCAGGAGAAGCAGAAAAAACCTACTGCACCTGTAGTACCTAA
The DNA here is from genome assembly GCA_030280995.1 of Hemileia vastatrix. Taxonomy (NCBI): domain Eukaryota; kingdom Fungi; phylum Basidiomycota; class Pucciniomycetes; order Pucciniales; family Zaghouaniaceae; genus Hemileia; species Hemileia vastatrix. The sequence continues at coordinate 27,606,124 of JASXTE010000005.1, forward strand.
AAAGTATGAAACAAAAACTTGTTATAAGTGTAACAAACCTTGGGTCAAAGGTCACAAATGAGAGAAAAACATAAATATTGTTGAAAATCAACGTGAATCTGAAACTGAAACTGAAAAGAGTAAAGAATCAAGTGATTATGACAGCAATATCTCATATAGTGATGAAAATGAAGTCTGTATGTTGGAAGATGATTTGTCCATCTTTGAAAATTTAATATTAAATATGGACTCAAATGAATCTTTAATGAATTTTGAGGATGCTGAAATCATTAAGGATATACAAGCTGATAACTTTAGAATGACACCAATCACGGTTCCAGCTATCATTTCTGGTGAAAATGTTAATATAGTACTGGACACAGGTGCTGCTGGTTCTGTTGTTTCCACTAATACATTACAGAAAATTGATAGTGAATATAAGTTTAAGCTTGAACCACTTCAAAATAAAAATTGGAGAGGTTTTGGATCAGTACTACACCCCATTGGTAAATACAAAGCTGCTGTTTTCTTTAAAAACCAACATGGTTATGTAAGGGTAACTTGTGACTTTGTAGTAATGGATAATACTAATTGTAGTAACTGTTTTATCATTGGAAATGATATTCTAACTAAATTTGGTGTAAAATTAAACCCTGCTAATAAAAATTTTACAATTGGAATGAATTGTAAGAGGAAATTTAAAATAAATTCTTTTAACACAGTCTTACACATTGAGTCAGGAACAAATTCCTCGTCTAAAGGAAGAGAATCCAATGAGATGTAACTTCTGGAAACAGAAATTTCAAAAGCATCATTTGGCACTCAGATTAGTAAAACTGAGAAAGATAATATTTTGGAATTAATTAAAGCTTTTCCAATGGCTTTTGCACATGGTACAAATGAACTTGGCCTTGTAAAAGATCATGAAATGAAGATTAGTTTAACCTGTGATATGGATAATATTCCTACTAGTCTTAAAAAGAAACCATACCCTGCTTCACCAATGAAGAGGAAAGACATAGAGGATAATATTAAGATGTTATTAAAAAAGGAACATTCTTGAGAAGGTTGAAACTACACCAAAATATTGTGTAATATCACCAGTGCTAATTTCTTATGAACAAGATAAAGAAAGACTGTGCAGTGATTATAGAGCATTAAATACATTTACAGTAGATGATATTTATCCCTTGCCAAGGATTGCCTCTATACATGCTACCCTTAAAGGTGCTAAATATATAAGTTGACTAGATGGAAATAAAGGGTACCATCAAATTCCTGTTGAAAAGAATTCACAGAACTTTTTGTTGATAACAACACACATGGGAATTTATAAGTATGTCAGAATGCCATTTGGACCAAAAAATGCTCCATCAGTGTTTCAGAAGTTAATGGATATAACATTCCATAATGAAATGATTGAAGGATGGTTAATGGTATACATTGATGACATCATAGTGTTCTCTAAAACTTTTGATGAAGACTTAATCCATTTAAAGAAAGTATTTCAGAAAATGGATGAAATAAAAATGACCCTTGCATTGAAAAAATGTAAATTTGGGTTTGAATCTTTAAAAGTGCTTGGTCATATTGTATCTGGCTTACAAATATGTCTAGACCAAAATAAATTGGCTGCAATAAAGAATATTGGCATTCCTCAAAATGTGAAGGATGTACAATCTTTTCTTGGAATGTGTGGTTATTATAGACAATATATTAAAAACTACCAATCAATTGCTGCACCATTGACCACACTGATAAAGAAATCAGAAGCTTTAATTTGGAATAATGAAAGACAACAAGCTTCTGATAAGTTGAAAGAATGTTTAATGACAGCTCCTATCTTGGGATTACCAGATTTCCAATTACCTTTTGTATTATATACAGATGCAAGTTTTATTGGACTGCGTGCTGCTTTGCATCAAAAACAACTTATTGAAGGGAAAATGTCAGAAGTAGTAATCTGCTATATTTCACGTACTCTAAGAAGTGGTGAATTGAAATATGGTGCTACTCAACTTGAATGTTTGGCAGTAGTATGGGTTCTTGAAAAGCTGCATTATTACCTTGAGGACCAAAAATTTGAGTTAATCACTGACTGTAGTGCAGTTAAATCACTCTTAAACATGAAAACTCCTAATAGACACATGTTTATATGGCAATTAGCTGTACAAGAATACAGAGGACGGATGACTATTACACATAGAGCAGGAACCTTGCACTCTAATGTAGATCTGTTATCTAGAGTACCTCTGCCTAATAATGATGATAATCCTGCTTATGTTCCTGAGTCAGAGATTATTAACATTTATGGCATTTATATTGTAGATCTTGAGGATGAATTTATGCAATCAATTCTTGATAATTATAATTCAGATCATAACTTGAGTAAATTAACTACAATATTAAATGATCCATCTAATGCTTCAATGAATGTTTTAATAAAAACATTACCAATTAAGTATAAAGAAGCATTAGAAAAAGGAAAATTTTCCATTGAGGATGGTTTTATATATTACAGGAAAAAATTAAGTAATGTGATTGTAACTCCCCCTTCAATGAAGGAGTTAATGTTAAGTATATGTCATGATGATATATTAGCAGGTCATTTTGACTACCATAAAACATTAATTAGAGTAAAAAAACACAGCTTGGTGGATTAACATGTCTGAGGATGTTCAGAAATATGTTGAAACATGTGATTCTTGTCAAAAATCTAAAAGATTAACAGGAAAAAGAGCTGGTTTATTACAACAAATTGAGCAACCAAAAGCTCCATGGGAAATCATTAACATGGACTTTGTAACAGGTTTGCCAATAGCAGGGCATAAGAGTTATAACTCCTGCTGGGTAATTGTAGATAGATTTACAAAGATGTGTAAATTTATACCTACCCACAAAGAGGTTTCTGCAAAGGACTTAGCTTTTTTATGGTGGACGCAAATTTTAAATACAGCAGGTTTCCCCAAAGCAATAGTTTCTGACAGAGATCCTAAATTTACTTCTGAGTTCTGGACATCACTTATGGATGTTTCAGGGTGTCAATTAAAACTTTCTACAGCACACCATCCACAAACTGATGGGCTAGCAGAAAGAATGATACAAACCTTAGAAGATATGATAAGAAGATACTGTGCTTTTGGTCTTAATTTTAAAGACAATGACAAATTCACGCATGATTGGGTAACCCTTATCCCAGGTTTAGAATTTGCATATAATATTACAGTACATTCTGTCACTGGCAAAAAGCCATTTGAGTTATGGTTGGGTTATGTACCTAATACCCCTGCTAAAACTCGTAATAAGTTACCTAAATTGGATATTCATCCAGGTACTAAATCTTTTCTTCAGATGAAGGAATTATGCAGAAAACATGCTCAAGAATGTATAAATAAGGCTTTTGAGTATGAAAAGAAAAGATGGGATAAAGCCCATAAAGAACAAATGTTCAAAGAGGGTGATGAAGTCCTTATTTCAACGCTACATTTCAATTTAAATGGTAATGTTAAATTAAAGGATCCATTCATTGGACCATTTGTAGTTAAAAAGATGGTTGGTAATAATGCTGTTGAGGTTATTCTATATGCACCATATGATAGAAAACATCCAGTATTTCCTATTTCTCTTATAAAACCATACCATTCTAATGATACTGCTCTATTTCCAAGAAGATCAGAAAGGCATAAAAAGCAACCAGAAGTAATAGTTGAAAAGGCGGAAATTGAAAGATACTTAAAAAGAGACACCTTACTAAAGAAAAGGGAGTTGAGTATCTATTAAGATTTAAAAATAAATCAAGTGAATATGACCAGTGGATTCCAGAAAATGAAATCTCTGATCTTAAAAATCTCTTGAAAAAATTTAAATCTAAATAATACTGTTCATTCAGTATATGTATTATAAAAATTATTTTACATTTTTTTTATTTTATTATTTCACTCCTTAGTTTTAATTAAAATGTCTTAACATTTTTTTTAATTGTTTTTTTTGGGGTGAGGGAGTGTCAGCCTAAATATCCTTAGGACTGAGTATTTCTTATGCTTAAAATAAGATAACCTTAAGTAGATAAAGCTTATATCTTAAAAATAAGGTTAAAATAATAATATATATTATTTTATTATATATATATATAATTATTATTCTATTATATAACTTATAATAGTTTAAATAGCTTATCCATGGCCTAATAATATTTATTAAGGTGTTAATGGAGTCATAATATACTTATCTTAAGTGATATGAAGTAATTATTGACATACATAAGCTTATATGTATACATAAATCTCATATTCAGTGAAATATGCAGTATATTATGTATATTTAGGTATATAAGTGGGTTTTAGCCCCTTAATAGCCTATAAACTTTGTTTTTCTGCTTATTTTAGGTCATATGGACGAAATCAGTGGACTCACAACGCCTACAGAAGCATAGACACCTATATCTGGCGCATACACCCAGTTTGGACAACTAAAATTACTTCCTTGGATGGTTATTCACGGATTTATGGGTTGCAAGGATGTTTCTGGGTTAATGTGGATGCTTGGGGATGTTATTGAGGGCTTTTACATTTTATTTGTTTCCTTTATATGCTTATAGTTTCAGTAGATCTCTTTTTGATTATTTATTTTACCTGTTTTATTATGGTATCCGCTTTTATCTGGAATTTCTATTTATGGTATGGATCAGTGTTATTATTAATAGTGATGGAGGGTCCTTACTGGAGGTCTGGGTGTTTAAACTGCTTGAAGTGGATGCCATGGGGAGGTGATGGGCCCTCACAGTGCTGTAATTGCCGGGGATAGCAGTGACATCATCTGGATTGAAGGTCTGTGCACTCCAGTGGATTTGGGGATAAGTAAGGAGGGATTTTGACGGTTATTTATCATCATTAAATTACTTCAACTCCAATAAACACTACTATACAATTATTAAAATTTAGAAATATATAATAAAGCCATTATAAATTGATATTATCTTTATATAAAGCTATAACTATATTTTATTCATCTATTTTCCACCACTAAGCACGCATTAAAATCCAAGTATTGTGAGTTTTATTTGAGTATAACTATTCTATTAGTCTTCCCCTGAGGTTTAATCACTAAATCATTTATCAATAAGTAGTAAAACCATAAATAAATACTATTATATCATACTTATATACTAGACTATACTGACAAGAATGTACACATTCTCCTACATCACAACCACCATGTTCAGCTTTCTTTCCAAATTTGCTACTGACATGGGTCCTTTCCAATACTGCATTGACAACAATCTCATCTGTACCATCACACCACCAGCTCATTCCTACAGAACCTCCTGTGATGCCTGTCACTCTAGGAAGAAGACTTGTTTCAGACCTGGTCCATTTCCCTCTTCAACATCTTCTACTCCTCCACAACCTGATCTACCTTCTACCAGCACCAAAAGATCCAGACCATCCATGCTAACCCCCAGACTGGTCAACAAATTATACCCTTTAAAAAAGAGTTCCCACCCTGCTACAACCACTAGCTCTACCATCCCTGGTCCTTCTGATGGTAAGCCAATACTTCTTCATACTGAAATTCAATCTGACAAATTCACAGTTCATTTCCATCCTGACAGTGATGATAAAAATGTGGGAAACATTGAAGCACCCCCACATAATCCATTGGCCACCATCAAAGACAAATTCCAACAGCATTATTTGCAACAGAAGCATCTCATTCTAAATTACTTCCAATCCACTCCTGCCAGGAATCCACAGGAGCTTGAGAAAAGGAAGAACCTCATTCAATAGCTCAAGGCCAATGCTTAACATTTTGTTACATCTCTTGATTCTTTTCTGTAATTGCGTCTTGCCTGAAAATCTTGATTTAGAAATAAAAAATAAAATAATTTACTCAGTTTAAAGTCTTGGGGACTAATCCTCAGTTTTAAGTCTTGAGGGACTAACAGCCCTCATTTTATAGTCTTGGGGGACTTAAAATCCCTCAGTTTATAGTCTTGGGGGACTCCAAAACCTGAATCAAAAAGAAAGAACCAGAGATCAAAACATTAAAGACCAAAAAAACAAACCAAATGTCAGGGTAACTGTTCTACAGAGCAGCCAGCTCATCAGTTACCCCCAAAATTGCCTTAAGAAAATTCATAGACTCCCCCTTTGGATGCACTCTGCCAGAATCACACCAACTCCCATAATCAGTTTATAGTCCTAAAGGACTCAACCTTTAAACCACCCTCAGTTTATAGTCTTGGGGGACTATACCATTTTTCAGTTTAAAGTCTTGATGGACTGACCACAGCGTTCAGTTTAAAGTCTTGAAAGACTTACACAGTGTTCAGTTTAAAGTCTTCAAAGACTAACCCAGCATTAAGTTTAAAGTCTTGATGGACTAAAAAAACACATTTTGAATATAAGGGCAGAGCCACCTCCATGCACAATGCTCCGCAGACAACCTACTGAACTTCTACTCTTTCTTCATCATCTACACATCACTGATAAAATTTTAATTCATCTCTTTTCTCTTAATTATTGTTCCTTCACAGATAATGGCTGGATCCCCAGATTTTGACCCATAAGACCAACCCTGTTTCACTGCTCCAAAGGACTAGGCTTGTAAACAGTGCATCCACATGTGCAGTCCTTGTAATTTCACTCTTCCTACTCCTCAGGCCAAACTCTATAACAGAGCCTGTGATTCTTGCAACTCTAAAATGAAAAGATGTGACAGAGACCCCAACTATCCAATACCTCCACCTTCACCTTCTCATAAATATATTTTCAGATCTCCTACCAGGTCACCAGAGCTTGCACCTGCTTCCTCTTCTTTATCTTCCGCTCTTTCCAGAAGATCACACCGTTCTATTCCCAAAACACTCCCTAAAAGACCTGCTTTATCTTCTCAAGAATCTGCTTTTACCTCAGAAAATTTAGCCAAATCAGCTTCAAGATCAGCTCCCAGGCTGCTAGACCGCGTCCAGGCGGCCCACCTGCCTTTACAGAAAGCAAAAATCAGGCTCAAAACTCCCAAATTCAGCAAGATAACAGCCAAAATCCACAATTAAACACCAACAACTCTACACAACCACCTCCTAGTGCTCCCAGAGCAATGCGTACACCCAAAATTTCTTCCTCAGACAACCCCAAAAGTTGCAATATCTCTAGAAGGCCTACCAGAGGACCTCCAGAAAACACCAGAGCACGCAACACTTCTCCCAAACAGAAATCTCCTGTTCCACCAAGAATAACTAACTACACCTCTCCTCTGGACGCCAATTATTCCTCTGATAGTTCCATTTCTTCCAGATCTTCATGCAGAAAATTAAAATCAGCTACCAGGTCACCTTCTCCTAGTCCTTCCTTCAACAACCCTGGTACTCCACCACCAGTGTCCAACCCAACTGGGCCAAGGAATAATAATATCCACAACAACAACAGCAGCTATGCTGCTCCAACCAGGCCACAGGAACTCCCTCCTTCTTGTACATCTTCCCAACACCACATAGAGAATGATCGTGAGAATCCATACCTCTATCTGGTTGATCCTCCTTCAACATCCCTTCAACTTTCTTCAACAGTCCAGATTCTGGCTGAATACAAATTTGAAGAGCTCCCAATCTGTAAGTACTAAATTAATAAATCCAATTTCTTTAACAGAGAACAATTAACAATCTACTTCTTCTGTACAATTGGAACCCCACCTCCTGAAACTATAATGGGGATCGGCCAACCTCTAGAGACTACCTTAATGCTAGATTAGGCTGACATGAAACAACACCTAAGCATGATGTGTTCAAACATGCTTAAGGCCTTTTCTCTCCAAAATCCATTGAATGAGTTTGAAAAGAATCTGAGAGAACAACTCCTTGATGATCACTGGAAGAAGTCTAGAATAATCAAGCACACCATGCAACACTCTATCCCTGCTGCTTCCACTTCTTCCCAAAATTTACCTTCTACTCCAGTCCCTGACCATTACAACTCATATATGCTTTCCAGCCACCTACATCACAAAGAACACAGTTCTTCCACCAATCCTAACAAAAAGCAAAAACACCAACATAATCAGGACCAACCGTTAGAGGCTTTTTCTTCCAGACATTAAAATAAAAAAGAAATTAATAATTAACTAACTAGAAAGAACAATAATGATTAACAGATATATAAAAAAAATGTTTATTTTTATTTTTTATTTTTTATTTTTTTTATTTTTTATTTTTTATATTTATTATGTTTTATATTTATTTTTTATATTTAGTTTTTATTTTTTATTTTTATTTTAAACTACTAACATACTAAAAAAACTTGAAAATAAATAAACAAAATTGACCAAAAATACAAGAGCTGAAAAATTAAAATGAAATGAATAATAATAATAAGATGAGATAAATAATAGTTAAAATTGGAATCCCCCAGCCACTTGATGAGCTGATCCCCTGATACCTTACCCACATCGAAGTGCACCTTGATGTGGATACACCTTTCAATAATTTTTAAATGAATTGAGATCAAAAATAAATTGAGAAAAATAATATCAATAAAGAAAAGATGAAATAAATAGAAATAAAAGAAAATAATAATAAATGAGATAGAAATAAATAAAGAAAATAGCATTACCCGGCCAATTGATGAGCCTTTCTCAACCAATTCTTTACCACATCCAGGTGACCCTGATGTGGTGACACCATATTATATAATTTTGTGATTTTTCCCTCTTTATATCCTAATGACTCCCATAAAAAAATTATAAGAAAAAAAGAGAAAAAAGAAAATAGTCTAAAACTACTATCTAACACAACCATAGACATAAGAATTAAAGAAAAGAAAAAGAAAAAGTCTGGCTCCATAGAAAGTCCAGTGCATGGAAATGATCACTGGGTGGGCTCCCTCCAATAAGTAAAAATGATGGGAGACCACCAGTGATCCACCACCACAACCAAAGAAGCCAGTCCCAAGCCAGTAAGCCAGTTTAAAATCATAGTGGACTTAAAAACTGAATAACAAAAACCAGAACTAGGCTTCAACTAGGACAAAAAAAATACTTGAAACAGACATTTTGGGGTAACTGTTCTACAGAGAAGCCAGCTCATCATTTACCCCCACACTTTCCAAAATAAAATCTATAAGCCCCCCCTGGGTACCCTCTAACAAAAACACAAAATCCAACACATTAAACCAAAACCAATAAGAGCGAAGAGTACAGCACTTTAAAACTAAAAAAATTTCTAGTTTAAAGTCATAGAAGACTAAAGCCTGTGAAGAAAAACCAATACTAGGGTTGAACCAAATTAAAAGAAGGGTCTGGAAACAGAAAATCTGGGGTAACTGTTGATAGAGCAGCCAGCACATCAGTTGTCCCCACACTTTCCAAAATAAAATCTAGAAGCCCCAACCATGGGTACCTTTTAACAAAAAAAAAGTTTCCAATAAAACAGATTCACAGAATCACCAAAATCCAAAATTAAAGAATGGTCCATAGTTTATCCTCATTGAGGAGTCAATATTCTTCACTTCTGGTGCTTCTAGGGTAAAATCTCTTCACCTGATCAGCAGCCACTCTCTTCTTAAAGACTGCGCCATCTAACTCCTCCAAAAAATATGAACCTCCAGAAACCTTAGATCTGACTCTGTAAGGTCCATTCCATCTGTCAGCCAACATCTTCCCCCACCAACTCTCCAAAATTCTATTATACACCAAAACCAAACAACCAGGTTTCAAAGGATTCCTGAGTCTATGAGCCAGCTTCTAGTCCCAGTATCTGACTGATTGATTTCTTATCTTCATCATTCTAGAGTATGCCTTCTCTTTACATTAATCTCTACATTCCAACTGTTGCATCCTATCACAGAGCAAATCATCAGTTGAGCACACATAATCCCAATAAATTACAAGATAAGAGACTGCCTCCAAATCCACTGGTAGAACAGCTTTCTGCCTAAAAATTAATTCATAAGGGGAATAGCCAGTTGTCAATTTCACAGTGATCCTATCAGAAAATAAAACCAAGGGTAAATAATGCCTCCATTTTTCAGCACTATACCCAAACATCTTCACCAAAGCATTCTTGATAACTTGATGGCCTCTTTTAACCATGCCTTCAGCTTCAGGATAATAAGGTGTAGCCACTCTGACTTTAGAGCAAATACTTTCCACAGCTTCTAAAAATTCAGCTCCAAACTCTGGCCCACCATCAACAGTCACCAACTTCATCAACTCATACCTAAACACCCATTCATTCTTCAAAAATTATTCCACATTTTTGGCAGTCAAAATAACCAGAGGCACTGCCTCAATCCAGCCAGACAAATCATTCCAGGCAACAATCAAGTATCTATACCTTCCCTCTTTGATATAGACAGAATACAGACTGACTCTTCCAGACACAGTTGTTTCACCAGTTGCACGGACAACCTATTTAGGTTTCAAATGACTTCTTCTTTGACATCCTTCACAAGATTGAACCCAACCCTGCACAGAAAACTTTATATCTGGCCACCAAAATCTATCTTCTACTCTTCTATAAGTCTCCACAAAGCCTCTATGACCAAGGTCTTCATGCAAAGACTTCAACACCAACTCTTGACCCTTCTTCTGAGTCAACACTACCTGAGGATTTGGATGTCTCCTCATCAACCTCCTTTCTGTCACATATAATCCAGGGCTCTTCTTCTTGATTGCTATCCAACTATCATCATCACAAATATCCAACCTCTCCAAGGTTAACAGATACTCAACCATAATAAAATAAAACCCAGTCTGACCCCAGGTCTCATATTCAAAATCCAACAAAACAACATCCAAGGGTACAACCCTATCATCCAAATCTCCAGTGTAAACATGAGCAACAAAACCAGAATATCCAAGACACCAATACCTAAGCTTTGGTACATCATTTTCATTCCACTGAATCTTAAGAGAATTCAGTTCACTGACAAAAACACCATTTTCCAATTTTGAGCCATCCCAAACAACAGCCCCATCTTCATCAACAAAAACATCCTGATCACCAGAGTCAAGATCAGAACCATCCAGTTAAACCTTTTGGTGGAGGAGATAAAAATCTTCCAGATTAGCCTCATGGGGGAGGAGAGAATGATAATCCAGTTTAGCCTCATGTGGGAGGAGAGAATTATCATCCATTTTAGCCTCATGGGGGAGGAAAGAAAAATCTTTAGTACCCTTTGTTCTGGCTCTAACCACTGGAACATCTTCATCAAATTCTTCAGAATCAGAATCTTCATCTGTGGATGGTCTTCTTGACAATCCATCTGGCATTGTAAAAGTTTTACCTGGATTGTGCACCAGGTCAAAAGAAAAATGTTGAATAAATTCCACCCACCTAGTCATTAGAGCATTTGGAAGACTAGGTGTGTTGATCATTTTAACCCGAGATTTTGTGTCCACCTGCAGCTCAAAATGCTGCCTCCACAAAACGGTTTGTAGCTTCTTCAAAATTTTTGCTACACCACACAATTCCAACTTTGGCTGAGAATACCTAGATTCAACCTCATTAAAAACCACAGAATCATACCCTACTGGCCTGACCTTCCCAGCTTCATCTTCCTGAGACAAAACAGAACCAGAAGCAATATAACTTGAGTCCACAACCAGATAAATATTTCCAGCTTCCCTTCCATAATTCAACTTGTGAAGAATAATATCTTCACCTACCACCTTCAACATCTGAAAAGCCTCTTCATACTTTTCAGTCCATTCCCAATCTGCATCTTTACTGGTCAAACTTCTTAAAGGTGAAGCCAACAAAGAAAAATCTGGTTCTTCTTCAGCACCTCATTTCTATAATCAGTGGAGGGTCCTTTAATTCCACCGTCATCAATTTAAATACCAGCATGAGTCGGAACCTCATCCTGTAAATCCAAGCCATTTGAGCCTGATATACTGCAACTGAATTAGTTCCTCCTTGAGGCAACCTATTGAGATGAAATCTTCCCAGAGGAGTCTCAAAAGTTGTGAGAGGCCTTGAATCCGTTTGAAGTTCTCTCTCATCATAACCACCCATAATATCACCCAAACCATAACACACCCTTCCAGGAAAAGCTTCCACAAAGTCCTCCGCACATTGCAGCATTCCCTTTGTGGTCTTCCAACATTGACGGAGCCCTTTGTTGGTCTATTTGACATTGTTTTGATATGTCTTAAATGGCATTGTTTAATAATTGAGTGTTTTTCTGGAATTATTCAGAAAATATTGGGACTTCAGGGATGTGAGTATTAATATTAGATAGCCCCAGGCTTTCTCTATATTTTATGTCTTGATGACATTTTTCATATTCTAAGTATTTAAGGGATTATTTCTCATTTTTCATTTTAAATGATAGCTGTTTAATTTTTTTTTTGTGTTTTACAGGCTAACCTTAAGTCTTAGGGTTAAGTGCTTAGTACCATTATAATGGGCTAATTTTTCTCTATGTTTCATATCTCAACATTGTTATAGCTTAATTATGAGTTTTAAAGGTTTTAGTAGTTGTAGCTTATTTTTATAAGTATTTTGGGTATTTTAAGAGGTTTTTGGTGGTTTTCTGGCTTCAGGGTAGTCCGGAAGCCTCAGGCAGGCCTCCCAAAGTCAGGTGGACCGCCCGCCTCAGTGCTAGAAGGCTGGGAAGCGTTTCTAGAGGGGTTTTATGCAATTTGGCACTCAGAAATGCCAAATTGTTGGTGTGCATGGGCTCTTAGATGGTGGTCTGTGTGTATATAGTGAAGAAGACAGTTTGGGGCAACTTTTATCATCATACAACCATCCGAAGGTGGTATCCTTTTTCCTCACTCAGTTTTCACTGTTTTCTGGCCACAATTGGCTGTGTTTGTTGCAAGGTTAGTTCTTCATTTAACTCAACTTTGGCAACTGTTTTCTCTGGTGTAGTCTTGAAAGCTATATCAAGTATTATTTCTGTCTCTGGTGTGGATTCGCAACCTACATCAAGTATCATTGCTTTCTCTGGTGTGGACATTGGTATACATTTCAGTTCTTTGGTTTGGTAGTTTGTCTGGAGACTAATTTCTTGGCTGATCAGACAGTCAAGTGAATTGTAAAAGGGGCTTTAAACAACAGGAACCAATTTACTGTAGCAGGTAAATCTCACTTATACTTTTCCAAAAGGGACAGGGGATTTTCTCTCTGGTTTCTCTCCAACTCCCTTGGTCAAGGCCTATATCTAGTACTATAGGATTGTCTAAATTTCTGGCGCCCAACATGGGGTAGGACTTGCTAGTTCTTTGGAATCTCTTTTGTCTTTGGTTAGTTCTTTTTGGTGATTTTGGTCTGGAAGGATGGCTTCTGGTTCATCTATTCCTGTGGTGACTGTAAGTGGGGGGGAAGGTCCTCCTGCTGTGATGGTAGGGAGTGTGTTAGGATTCAAACTTGGGATGTTACCAAGTTTAATGGGGAAGATGTGAAGTGTTTTTTAGAGAAATATGAAAATGCTGCTGGTGTGGATGGTGCTTCTTACCTGGACACGGTGAAGCAGATCATTTTCTTCATTGATGATAGGGCAGTGGAGAAGGAGGTTGTGGCCATGTCTGGCTGAAGGAGGGGGATTGGAAGTTGCTGTGCTGGGAGATGGTGGATAGATGGGGTGTCAGGTTCACTATGGTGTATCTGAACAAGGTTGTCAGTGAATGGTAGTCTTATGGTGGAGTTGGTAACTTACTCAGTTACAGGAAGTTTCTGCTGCAATTTGATCCTGTGGTAGAATATTTGGTGGAAGTGGAGGAGCTGGCACATGAAAATGCTGCCAAAGATGTTTTTTAGTCTGCCCTAGCTAGAGATGTCAGGATGGAAGTGTTAAAGGAGTTATCAAGGAAAGACTTGATGAAGACTCTTTCCAATGGGGACCAGAAGTTTCCTGCCTTGGACAAGGTGAAGGAGGCTGTGGAGGCCCATTTGAAGTTGTTGGATGTGGACACCTATCAAGAGGGGTGTGCCAAGTATGTCAGGAATTTCAGTGAGGCTTTGACTGAAGAGGAGAGTAGAGTGAAGAAGGAAGAGAAGAATATGGTGGAAGTTCCTAAGCAGGAGAGGGACCCAGTGGTGGAGCAGTTGGCTGATCTGACAAAACAGCTACATATTTTTGTTCAGGAGGCTAAGAAGGTCAATAGGGCTCCTTCTAAGACTAGAGATTTTGACAGGAGGACTGGTAGGAGTGATCCTTGGTTCTGCTCTTATTGCAGCAGGAGGGGGCACAAGTCCAATGATTGTTGGGCTCTGAAAAGAGATGTGTCAGAAGGAAAGGTGGAGTTTGACAGCAGGGTGTATGAGTTCCCTGATGGCTAATTTGTGAATCCCAGTGTGGGGCAGGCTCCTGTTTCTTTGGTCAGGGAAAGAATTGGTCTCAATCAGAGGAGGCCAAGGTTTGAGGAGATCCATGATCAGGGGAAGTCTTTTTCTAAGGCAGATGAAGATGTAAATGTAAAATTGAAGGAGGTTAATAAAGTCTCTTTTTCTACTTCCTTTGGTGGGTTGGAGTTGTATTCTTCTGGAGGAAAGTTAAGTGGTGAATGCTTGGCTGGTGTCTATGATGTTGAAGCTGGAAAGGGGGGAAGGCCTAAGAGCAGTTCTCAGGCCCAACCAAAGCCTAAGGCTTAAAAGGTGGATCCTAAGCTGAGTGCAGCCAGGAGGAAGTACAGCAAAGAGGAGCTGTACAAGATGCAGAAGGGGATTGCTGGTATGGGCCCCCCAGTTTTGGTACATTCGACATTAATGGTGAGCCAATGCCAATGGATGTTGATTCTAACTCAGAAAAGGATTTCCCTTTGGCTTCATTTCCAGAGCCTGCTGGAGTTAGAGGTGTTGGTGAGGGATCTGGTTTGATTCCTGTTGATGGAAAATCTTTTGGTGGTTCTGGTCCTCAAGAGATTTCTAGGACCAAGGTAGTGAATCCAAGGGCTCACTTTGAGAGGCCAGTAGTTTCTGTCCAATTTTATGTTATGGACTCAGTTCTGGAAAGAATTAATCAGGGTCAGGTTTCCCTTTCTTACGGGGAATTGTACGCTATCAGTCCTGGGTTGGCTGAGAGAAAAAAAAATTTTTTGACTAGGAGATGGGTTTCTTCTGCGGAGGTGGAAGAAATTTGTGATTCTGCTGAGCAGTTTGGTGAGGTGTTGGAAACTCATTTTTTTGCTCCTCTGGGTTATGTAAATGTCACTCTGAATGGCAGGTAGGCTAGGGCATTGGTGGATTCAGGTTCTCAGATTAACCTGATTTCTTTGTTGGAGGCTACTCATCTGGGCCTCCCCATCAAGACAGGAATTGGTGGCCATGTCACTGAGTGGATTGGGACAGCCGAATTTGTAAAGCTGGATGTCAGAAGAGCCTCTGGAAAGGTTCTTTTTAACATTGCCAAAGGTAATGTAAAATCTGTTTTGGGTGGACCATTCTTGATGGAGTTCCAGACAAGAATTGGTTATCAGTTTGACATGGGAATCAGTTCGGAGTTTACCAGTGAATATGAGAGGAGGCTTCACATGAGGTACTCATCTCCTGAAGATGACGGTTGGGAGACCAGGCCAGGCTTGTCTTCAATGTGCCAGTGCATGGATTGTTGTAGGAGAAGAAAAGAAGTGGGTGCCACCTCTGGTTTTTTGGAGTGTGGTTCAGGCTCTTGTAAGAGTCTGTCTTTTTAGAGTAATAAGGGCTTATTTCCCTAGTGCTACAACCTCTCCCCAAGATGAGAAAATCCCAGGTTGTAGTAGGTCAGCTCCCTTAGAGATATTCCAAGTGGATTTTCAACATTCTCTTTTTAATGTTTCTCTTCTCTGCAAGTATTCTTCATTTTTTAATCAAGTATCTGTTCTCTCTCATGATTTTCAACTAATTTTAATTCATGTTCAAAAAAGAAGATTGGTTATATATCTTTATTGAAAGATATGCGGAAAAGCTGTGGAGTGGTGAGATTGGCGTCTAAAAGTAAGTCATCTCAATTGTGCACCGCTAGGGTTTTTTCTATGCCTTTCAAAAACATTATCTTGGCCATGTCTGTGAGCATTGGGGAAACCCCTGGTAATTTTTATAGGATGGAAGAAAACTCAAGAAAAGAAGATAAAATTTCAAGATTACTGAGGAAAAGGAAGAAAAAAATCCGAAAATAATTAAAAAAGAAGAAAAGAATTATTTTTGTAAAGATCATCAAGATCAATTTTTGAGCCTCCAGCATGAAGGTAAACTGCACAAATTTTTGAAGAAAGAAGATTGTGAAGGTCAATTTTTGGGCATCCAGCATGAGGATAAACTGCATAATTTTAGAAGATGTGATTCAGAAGATAAATCAAGATTTGAAGATTTGGAAAATGGAAGTGAGGAGAAAGATGTGGAATTGCAGAAAAGTTGTGAGTGGTGAGATTGGGGTCTAAAATTAAGTCCTCCCAAATGTGCACCGCTAGGTCTTCTTCAACACCTTTCAAAAACATTACCTGGGCCACACATGTGAGCAATGGAGAAACTCTTGGTTTTTGTTCCAGGTCTGGTGGTGAAGACGTCCTGAAGATCCCTTAAGTTGAAGGTGGAGCCACAAAATACAAGAAGGTAGCGCAGAAGATAAGGCCTGTCAATGAGCCTATGCCTGTGGATTTGAATCCTCCTTTGAAGAGGCCTTTGTTATCAAGAGATCCGTACTGTACTCCTCTGGTGAAGAATCCTCCTGATTTTGTGGAAACTGCTTGGGTGACTGTGGAGAGGTTAAAAGTTGTTAATTTTGGTCCTTATGGGTGGTTGTCTGATGAGGAAAAGAAGTTGTTGTTGCACATTATTTTGCACAGGGAGAAATCTGTGGCATTTGTTGAAGAGGAAAGGAGTGTGTTGAAACACTCTTATGGGGAACCTTACTTGATTCCTGTGGTTTGTCATTAGCCTTGGCAAATCAAACCTATTCCAATTCCAGCTGCTATTAGGGATGATTTTGTGGAGATTGTTAAGGAAAGAGTCATGAAAGGATTGTATGAACAATCAACTTCTAGTTACTGAAGTCCAGTTTTCTGTGTTAAGAAACAGAATAAGGAGTTGAGAGTGGTGCATGATCTTAGGGCCTTGAATAGAGTCACTATCAAGGATGCAGGGATGCAGCCATGTGTGGAGGACTTTTTGGAAGATTTTTCTGGAAGGGTGTGTTATGGTTTGGGAAATATTATAGGTGGTTATGATGAAAGGGAACTTCACACTGATTTACAGCAACTCACAACGTTTGAGAACCCTCTGGGAAGATTTAAGCTCACTAGGTTGCCTCAAGGAGCAAATAATTCAGTAGCAGTATATCAAGCTCAAATGGCTTGTATTTAACAAGATGAGGTTCTGACTCATGCTGGTTTTTTATTGATGACAGTGGAATTAAAGGACCTTCCACCAATTATGAAAATGAGGTGCTGAAGGAGAACCCAGGTATAAGGTGATTTGTTTGGGAATATGAAATTACTCTAGAGAGAGTATTTTTTAGTATTGAAGAGGCTGGTTTGACCATTTCTGGGTCAAAGTTTTGTTGTTGTGTTCCTGCTCTGGAAATCCTGGGTCATGCTGTATGTTAGGAGGGAAGGATTCTGGAAAATAAGAAATTAATAAAATTCAGCCATGATGGAGGCCCAAAAATACTACTGAATTTAGTGGTTTTTTGGGAGTTTTTGTTTATTTCAGGATTTTTATTAAAGATTTATCTTTGTTGTCTTCACCCTTGAGAAGGTTGACCAGGAATGATGCGGAGTGGGAATATACTGAAGAGTGTAAAGAGGCTTTTCAGAAATTGAAGAAGGTGGTAGGTGAAGATATTATTATTCACATGTTGGATTATGGAAAAATAGCTGGAAAAACTTATCTGGTGGTGAACTCAAGTTATATTTCTGCTGGTGCTTTTTTTTCTCAGGAAGATAAAACTGAGAAGGCCAGGCCAGTAAGGTATGAGTCTGTAGTTTTTTATGAGGTGCAATCTAGTTATTTTCACCCAAAGTTGGAATTGTGTGGTGTGGAAAATTTTTTGAAGAAGCTACAAATCGTTTTGTGGGGGCAGAATTTTGAGCTGCAGGTGGATGCTAAATCTCTTCTTCAAATTATCAACACACCTAGTCTTCCAAATTCTCTAATGACTAGGTGGGTGGCATTTATTCAACATTTTTTCTTTTGACCTGGTGCACAAGCCAGGTAAGACTTTTACGATGCCAGATGGATTATCAAGAAGACCACTCACAGATGATGATTCTGATTCTGAAGAATATGATGAAGATGTTCCAGTGGTTAGGGCCAGCGCAAAGGGTGCTGAAGATTTTTCTTTCCTCCACCATGAGGCTAAACTGGATGATAATTCTCTCCTCCGACATAAGGCTAAACTGGACAATTATTCTCACCTCCACCAAGAGGTTAAAATGGATGGTTCTGATCTTCATTCTGGTGATCAGGATGTTTTTGTTGATGAAAATGGGGCTGTTGTTTGGGAAGGCTCAATATTGGAGAAGGATGTTTTTGTTGGTGAAATGGATTTTCCTAAGATTCAGTGGAAGAAAAAGGAGGTGCCGAAGTTTAGGGATTGGTGTCCTGGATGGGCCAGTCATGTTGCTCATGTGTACACTGGATATTTTGATGAAAGGGTTTTACCCTTGGATATTGTTTTGTTGGATTTTGAAGATACGACCTGGGGTCAGATTGGGTTTTATTTGATTATGGTTGAATATCTGTTAACCTTAGAGAGGCCAGATTCTTGTGATGATGAAACTTGGGTGGCAATCAAGAAGAAGAGTACAGGCTTTTATGTGTCAGGAAGGAGGTTGATGAGGAGGAGACATCCAAATCCTCAAGTGGTGTTGACTCAGAAAAAGGGTCAAGAATTGGTTTTGAAGTCTTTGCATGAAGACCTTGGTCATAGAGGCTTTGTGGAGACTTATAGAAGAGTAGCAGATAGATTTTGGTGGCCAGATATAAAGTTTTCTGTGCAGGGTTGGGTTCAATCTTGTGAAGGATGTCAAAGAAGAAGTCACTTGAAACCTTAAGAGGTTGGCCGTGCTACTGGTGAAACAACTGTGTTTGGAAGAGTCAGATTGGATGCTGTCCATATCAAAGAGGGCAGGTATAAATACTTGATTGTTTCCAGGGATGATTTGTCTTTTTGGGTTGAGGCGGTGCCTCCGGTGAATTTGACTGACAAAAATGTGGCAGATTTTTTGAAGAAAGAATGGGTGTTTAGGTATGGGTTGATGAAGTTGGTGACTGTTGATGGTGGGCAAGAATTTGAAGCTGAATTCAAAGAAGCTGTGACAAGTGTTGGTTTTAAAGTCAGAGTGACTACACCTTATTATCCTGAAGCTGAAGGCATGCTTAAAAGAGGCCATCAAGTTATCAAAATTTCTTTGGTCAAAATATGTGGAGATAGTGCTGAAAAATGGAGGCATTATTTACCCTTGATGTTATTTGCTGATAGGTTCACTTTGAAAATGACAACTGGCTATTCACCTTATGAATTAATTTTTGGGCAGAAAGCTGTTCTACTGGTGGATTTGGAAGCTGTCTCTTTTTTTGGAATTGATTGGGATTATATATTCTCAACAGAAGATTTGCTCTGTGCCAGGATGAAACAGTTGGAATGTAGAGAGGAATGTCAAGAGAAGGCACACTCTAGAATGATGAAGATAAGAAATCAATCAGTCAGATACTGGAGCAAAAAGCTGGCTCATAGACTCAGGAGTCCCTTGAAACCTGGTTGTTTGGGTTTGGTGTATAATAGAAGTTTGGAGAGTCAGTGGGGGTAGATGTTTACTGACAGATGGAATGGACCTTACATAGTCAGATCTCAGGTGTCTGGAGGTTTTTATGTTTTGGAGGAGTTAGATGGCACAGTCTTAAAGAAGAGAGTTGCTGCAGATCAGGTGAAAGATTTTATCCTAGAGGCATGAAAAGTGAAGAAGATTGACTCTGCAATGAGGATAAACTATGGACCATTCTTTAATTTTAGATTTTGATGATTCTGTGCATCCGTTTTGTTGGAAACTTTTTGTTAGAAGGTACCCATGGGTGGGGCTTCTAGATTTTGTTTTGGAAATTGTGGGGGTAACTAATGGGCTGGCTGCTCTAACAACAGTTACCCCAGATTATCTGTTTCCAACCCTTTCTTTTAATTTGGTTGGACCCTAGTATTGGTTTTTCTTCACAGGGTTCTAGTCCTCTATGACTTTAAACTGATAATTCTTTGGGTCTTCAAGTGCCGGACTCTTCACGCTTATTGGTTTTGTTTTAATGTGTTGAATTTTTTGTTTTGTTAGAAGGCACCCAGGGGGGGGGGGTTCTAGATTTTATTTTGGCAAGTGTGGGGGTAACTGATGAGCTGGCTGCTCTGTAGAACAGTTACCCCGAAATGTCTGTTTCAAGTATTTTTTTTGTCCTAGTTGAAGCCTAGTTCTGGTTTTTGTTATTCAGTTTTTAAGTCCACTATGATTTTAAACTGGCTTACTGGTTCAAGACGGGCTTCTTTGGTTTTGGTGGTGGATCACTGGTGGTCTCCCATCATTTTTACTTATTGGAGGGAGCCCACCCAGTGATCATTTCCTTGGACTGGACTTCCTATGGAGCCAGATTTTTTTTCTTTTCTTTAATTTTTGTGTCTATGGTTGTGTTAGATAGTAGCTTTAGATTATTTTCTTTTTTCTCTTTTTTTCTTTTAATTATTTTATGGGAGTTATTAGGATATAAAGCGGGAAAAATCACAAAATTATTTTATATGGTATTACCACATCAGGGTCACCTCGATGTGGGTAGGAATTGGTTGGGAAAGGCTCATCAATTGGCGGTGCAATGCTATTTTTTTTTCTTTTTCTTATTATTCTCTCAATTTCTAATTTTTCATCTTTATTTTTCATTTTAATTCATATAAAAATTATTTAACAGTGTATCCACATCAAGGTGCACTTGGATTTGGGTAAGGTATCAGGGTATCAGCTCATCACTTGGATGGGGGATACCATTAGTAACTATTATTTGTCTCATGTTATTATTATTATTCATTTTATTTTAATTTTTTTCAACTCTCATATTTTTGGTTAATTTTGTTATCTATTTTCAAGTTTTTTTTAGTATGTTAGTAGTTTAAAATAAAAAAATAAAATTAAATAAATAAATAAATAAAATTAAAATTAAAATAAAACAAATTTTTTATATATATTTCTGTTAATTATTATTGTTCTCTCTATTTAGTGACTTATTAATTTCTTTCTTGTTTATTTTAATGTCTGGAAGAAGAAGCCTCTGGCGGTTGGTCCGGATTATGGTGGCGTTTTTGCTTTTTGTTAGGATTGGAAGAAGAACTGTGTTCTTTGTGGTGTAGGTGGCTGGAAAGTGTATATGGGTTTTAATGGTCAGGGACTGGAGTAGAAGGTAATTTCTGGGAAGAAGTGGAAGAAGCGGCGATAGAGTGTTGGAAGGTGTTCTTGATTATTCTAGACATCTTCCAGTGGTCTTCAAGGAGCTGTTTTCTCAGTTTCTTTTCAAAGTCATTCAACAGAATGTGGAGGGCAAAGGCCTTAAGCATGTTTGAACACATCATGCTTAGGTGTTGTTTCATGTCAGCATAATCCAGAATTATGGTAGTTTCTAGAGGTTGGCCAATTCTAAATGTAGTTTCAGGAGGCAGGGTTCCAACTACACAGAAGAATTAGATCAGTAATTTTTCTCTTTTAAAGAAATTGGATTTATTAATTTGGTACTTACAGATTGGAAGCTCATCAAATTTGTAACAGGCCAGGATTTGAGCTGTTAAAAAAAGCTGAATGGATGTTAAAAGAGGATCGACCAGATAGAGGTATGGACTCTCATGATCATTCTCTATATGGTGTTAAGAAGATGAAGGAGAAGAAGGGAGTTCCTGTGGCCTGTTTGGAGCAGCAGGGCTGCTGTTGTTGTTGTGGATATTATTATTGCTTGGCCCAGGTTGGTTGGGCACTGGTGGTGGAGAACCAGGGTTGTTGAAGGAAGGATCAGTAGAAGGTGACCTGGAAGCTGATTGTGATTTGCTAGATGAAGATCTATAAGAAAGGGAGCCATCAGAGGAATAATTGGCGGCCAGAGAAGAGGTGTAGTTAGTTCTTCTTGAAGTAACCGGAGATTTTTGTTTGAAAGAAGTGTTGCGTGCTCTGGTGTTTTCAGAAGGTCCTCGAGCAGTTTTTCTAGAGATTTTGGAATTTTGGGGTTTTCTGGGGAAGAAATTTTGTGTGTATGCATTGCTCTGGGAGAACTAGTAGGTTGTTGCATAGAGTAGTTGGTGTTTAATGGTGTATTTTGGCTGTTATCTGGCTTAATTTGGGAGTTTTGAGAATGATTTTTGCTTTCTGGCAAGGCGTGCTGGCCTCCCAAAGTAGGAAGGGCCCCCTGGACGCGGTCTAGCAGCCTGGGAGCTGATTTTGATACTTATTTGGATCAACTTACTGATATAAAAGCAGATTATTGAGAAGATAAAGCAGGTCCTTTAGGGAGTGATTTGGGAATAGAGCAGTGTGATCTTCTGGAAGGGGCAGAAGTCAAAGAAGAGGAAGTAGGTTCAATTTCTGGTGACCTGGTAGGAGATCTGGAAATATTTTTGTGTGAAGGTGAAGGCGGAGGTATTGGATAGTTGGGGTCTCAGTCACATCTTTTCTTTTTAGAGTTGCAATAATCACAGGCTCTGTTATAGAATTTGGCTTGAGGAGTAGGAAGAGTGAAGGTACAAGGCCTGCACATGTCTATGCACTGTTTAAAAGCAAATTCCTTTCAAGCAGTAAAACAGGTAAGGTCCGATGGGTCAAAGTATGGGGATTTAGCCATGATCTGTGAAGGAAAAATAATGAATAGAAAAGAGATGAATGAAAATTTTGTCAGTGATGTGTAGATAATGAAGAAAAAGTGGAAGTTCAGCAGGTTGGCTGTGGAGCGTTGTGCATGGAGGTGGCTCTGCCTTTATATGAAAAATGTGTTAGTCCATCAAGACTTTAAACTGAACACTGGAAGTCCTCCAAGACTTAAAACTGGCTGGTTATTTAAAGATTGCTTCAAGATTTTTTTTATATTACTAATTTGGATCTGCAGTCCATCTAGACTTTAAACTGAGAAATGGTACAGTCCTTCAAGACTATAAACTAAGGACGGTTGTTGGTCAAGTCCTTCAGGACTATAAACTGATAATGTGGAGTAAGTGTGATTCTGGCAGAGGGCATCCAAGGGGGGAGTCTCTGAAATTTGTTAAGGCAAGTGTGGGGGTAACTGATGAGCTTTCTGCTATGTAGAACAGTTACCCCAGAATTTTAGTTTTTTTCATTGGTCTTAATGTTTTGATCTCTGGTTCCCTCTTTTTATTTAGGTTTTGAGTCCCCCAAGACTATAAAATGAGGGCTGTTAGTCCCCCAAGACTTAAAACTGAGGATTAGTCCCCCAATACTTTAAAATGAAGAGTTTTTTATTTATTTTTATTTCTAAATCAAGATTTTTAGGAAAGAAGTAATTACAGAAAAGAATAAAGAGATGTAACAAAATGTTCAGCATTGGCTTTGAACTGGTGGATGAAAATCTTCCTTTTCTCAAGGTACAATGTTGTCTTTTATTGTGGGCAATGGATTAGCTGGGGGTGCTTCATATTTTTCTCACATTGTTATCATCACTGTCAGGATGGAAATGAACTGGAAATTTGTCAGATTGAATTTCAGTATGAAGAAGTATTGGGCTTACCATCAGAAGGACCAGGGATGGTAGAGCTAGTGGTTGTAGCAGGGTTGGAACTCTTTTTTGAAGGGTGTAATTTTTTGACCAGTCTGGGGATCAGGATTGATGGTCTGGATCTTTTGGTGCTGGTAGAAGGTAGATGAGTTTGTGGAGGAGGAGAAGTTGTTGAAGAGGAAAATGGAGCAGGTCTGAAAAAAGTCTTCTTCCTAGAGTGACAGGAATCACAGGAGGTTCTGTAGGGATGAGCCGGTGTTCTGATGGTAAAGATGAGATTGTTGTCAATGCAGTATATGAAAGGACCCATGTCAGTAGCAGATTTGGAATGAAAGCTGAATATGGTGGTTGTGATGTAAGTGAATGTGGAAATTCTTTATTGGAGGGAGGATGTGGTCTTCCAACATTGGTGGAGCCCTTTGTTGGTCTTTTTGTGTTGTTTTGATATGTCTTAAAAGGCATCATTTAATAATTGTGTGATTTTCTAGAATTATTTCACAAAAATTGGGACTGCGGGGATGTGGGTATTACCGTTGGATAGCCCCGGTCTTTCTCTATATTTTATGTCCTGTTGACATTTTTCATATTATAAGTATTTAAGGGATTATTTTTCATTTTTCATTTTAAAATATAGCTGTTTAATTTTGTTTTTTGAGTTTTACAGGCTAACATTAAGCCTTAGGGTTAAGCTCTTAGTAATATTAGAATGGGCTAATTTTTCTCTACGTTTCATTTCTCAATTTTGTTATAGCTTAATTATGTTTTTTAAAGATTTTAGTAGTTGTAGCTTATTTTTCTTAGTATTTTGGGTATTCTTGGAGGTTTTTGGTGGTTTTCTGCCTTCAGGGTGGTCCGGTGTGGTACATGCCTCGCAGGTAGCATAATTTTAGACCAATCAGCAAGCTATGGTAAGGTAAACTCTTACAGTCGCCTTGCTGTAAGCAGAATCCGGAGGAGATGTGTGGATTTAGCTGAAAACCCCGTCCTTCCAATAAAAAATAACAAAATGGGAATTCTAAATCACTAAGCTACCCAGTCTACTTGGATCTGATTAATAAAAATAATGGAACTCTGATATGTTTAACGCTTATTGAGATTTAAGTAAAAGTGGCTGTTGAGAAAGAAATACTGATAACAACAATTAACGTGTACCAGTGAAAGATCTGTAAAGATTGACTTTTATGTTTTTATTATAATTTGAGTTTTTATGAGACAGCAATAATCAAGTCCCAGAAATGAAGACCTTTCTAAAGATACCCTGTATGAAGTGTGATTTAAATTGTTCAGTAGTATTTCTAAAATGTTATATATAAAATTAAAGTTATAAGGGTATTACAAATTTATTTAATTTGTTGAGTAATAAAAAATAAGACTGTGGTGGTTAATGATTAATCTGTATGATGTATCCCCCCCCCTCAATTTCGAGTTTGAGAGGCTTTTAAGTATTCCTAGTCACGTGCCTAAGTTTTCCCCTCCAGAGCTCACCCAGAGTAAATCCGGAGCTCGTACGGAGTCCGAACGGAGTCAAAGTGGAGTCCGTACGGAGACAAAGTGGAGTCCATACGGAGTCCAAGTGGACTCAATTAGAACCTTTAAAACTATAATAAAAAATCTAGAAAAATTACACATAATAGAGCCACTTCCCCTTTCCATTCCAAACTAATTTTCCTAGTTTGCGCAGCTCTAATCACCCCGTGAAAATTCATCAAAGTTAAGTAATTTCTAAAAACGTAAATATTTCTATAAATCTTTAAAATTCATTTAAAAATATAAGAAAAATAGTAAAAATTCCGGAAAAATTTTCCAAGGTTCTTGAGTGACTTGACTTGATACTTATAAACTTTTCAGACCATAAAAGAAAGTTTTCTCCGTAAAATAAATTGTTTTCGCATAGGCATTTACTTTTAACCAATTTCTTCATATTTAAAACTCAAATAAATTAAAAAAAACCCTTTTATAAAAATAATAACGCCAATCTTGCACGCTGTAATAACTCCATTTACGTATTTAGGTGCCATACTAAACTTTAGGCTACCACAACGCGTAGTCCAGGAATAACAAATGAAGTTAGCGCAGTAGAAAGTGCTAAAATATAATATGTATTTGCGTGTTTCAAAGAACAAAGGAAATGGAAGCGCAGAAAAGGATTAAGGGTCTGTGTGCTCGGATTTTGTAGCGAGATGTGCCGCACAATGGGGAATTGTGTGTTATTGATTTAGGGCCGTAAAGCGCTAAACAATATGGATTTGGACTTTCCAATAATTATGTGTTACACATTAAGGAAAGAGTTATGGCTTAAGGACAATTCAAGTGCATAGTATACTGTTCTGCGGCTAGTTGGGTAACTTACTGGAACAGGTAATAAGGTAGGCTAACTAGTTAAGTGAAATGTAAGGACTATGAACTTAGTATTAAAGAAAGGAGAGTGGGGACTCAATCACAAAACTACCCAAGAGTCAAGGAAATTAGGATCAGTGTTAGAATGGGTCAAACCTGGAAATAGCGCTGAAACAAAAACAAAGGAGTATGAGTGAAACAAGTTAATACTAGCGTTAGTAATCATAGGATATGTTTTAGGCGCCGTAGTTGTTACAAGCAGTGTACATAGTTTACTAATAGATTAGTTATTGTTTTAGTAATATGGCGCTAGAGCCAGCGCTGAAGATCCACTAGCGAACTGTGTCTTGAGTACTGGAAAAATATATATAGATAGAGGGAAGAGAAATATATATATATAAGAAAATTATAATAGCAAATAAAAAAAAGGATATTATTTTTGAGTCTTTTAACATTCGTGCATCTGTGTGTGTATTTCATATAGTATAGTGAAAGAGCGCAACATAGAGAGAATATATAGGTTTAGTAGGAGTAGCTATTATTAGAGTTATTTTATTGATATAATAAGGCATATTCAAAGAGAGCACTTCAAGAGGGAGTAGCTGTGGATATTAGCGCTTATTAAGAATAGAAATTTCCAGATAGTAATACTTGTTTTCCTGATCTCTAAGACTCATCTCTCATCTTTTAAGCTTTCTAATCAAATATTAGTGTTACACATTATTGCCCTGTCTTTAAAAATAAGAGTGGCAGGCGCTTCTTTTTAGAAATTGAAAAGTAGAACCAACCCATCTTGCATTGTGTCTACTGCTTAGTACTTTAGAGCAGTCTACAATTGGTGTCCCAACAGTGGCATAATTGTAACTAGTATTTTTGATTAGATTGTTTGGTTTTTAGATTTTCGTCAAGAGGACGTAATCAAGCTGGCACTTCAGCAGAAGAGTTGTAGGGTCTACAACAAGTGGATCAATAAGCCGTTATCTGAAGATAGAATAGGGCTGTATCATGAATATAGTTAGGTTTAATTACCAAGTGTGTGCTTTTGTTATCTCTGTTTCAATTTTATATTTCGGGAATGGATCCTACTGCGACTACATCTAGGGGATGTCAGGAGAGGGTTAAATCACCCAATTCTTTGACATCGTTTTCAAAGACAGTAACTACAATCATTAGGTGTAAAGATGAAAGCTTGCGTTTTTCAGGCATTAATACCAAGAAGTTTTTACGCAGGTTTGAGTAGGCAGCTGAAGTTCATGGAGCAACTGAATACAATATGGTACGTCAAGTACTATTTTTTGTAACTAATGTGTGCAAAGATGATTTAGAGGATGTAAAAGGGCATGAAGAGCGAGATTGGCCAGCGCTAAAAGAACAGATGATCAAGAGATGGCCAAAGGTTACCGAGGAAACTAGGTACACAATGAAGGACCTGGATATCTTGGTAAAAAGAGTTAAAGCTAAAGGGGGTGTTTGAGACCCTAAGGAATTTAAAAGTTTTAGGGAAGACTTCGACCAAATAGTGAAATATTTAGTTAGTAATGAAGACTTTAGTGATGCTAATGCATCTTTAACTTGGTTTTGTGAAGCATTAGCGCCAGAAGTTGAAGACTGGGCAAAAAGGCGCTTGGATAACGAAGGAAAACTGGTTAAAAAAAGGGACAGAAATTATAAGTACCCTGGATTAGAAGAAGTAGAAATGGCGGTGGAAGCTGAAATGAAGTTGCGTCGAGTTGAGCGTCGTGCAGCTAGGGTTTCTTTGGATAATGAGGAGATGAATTAAGATGCTTCTGGTGCACAATCGCCTCCTCAGATGTTGTCACCTAAAGATAAAGTTTTCACTAAGGAGCCAGATTCAGTTATGGCAAGGATTGATGAGTTGGAGAAAAAGATAATTGAAGCGGCAAAGGGGAAAGAATTGTTTAGGCCCAAGAGTTCTCCTCAACCTTTGCGTTTTTCTGCTATGGTGTGCTATTATTGTAATAAAGCGGGTCATACTAGGATGAGGTGTAACGCGCTTCAAAGGGATAAAGTGGAAAAGGTAGTTTATGAGGATGGGACTACGCCTATGTTGGAAGACAGCACTAAGCTTGTTAAAGACAAGGATCGAGGGATGCGAGCCATGGTCATCAATCATATTAATAAAAAGTCTATGGAAGGCAGGTCAAACAATGGTAAAGAGCCCGAAATTAAAGATAAAGGCAAGGATACGAAGTCAGTCAATTTTGCAGTTACTTGCGCAGTGCTGGATTTTAAAGTAAAAGAGGGAGAAGTTGCAGTGCCACTCACCGCAGCACGTTTAGAGATGTTTGCAGCAAAGCACAAGAAAATGGCCCCACCTACAGTTGCTAGGCCAAGAAGGGCTGGTGCTAGGTATGCAAATCCAGAGGATATGGAGGAAGTAGGGTATACTACTAGATAGAATACACCTGCGCCTATGGAGGATGTTGAAATGGAGGGTATGGAACCAGGTGGATTTGACGTGGATCACCAGGTAGAAGATCAAACGGCAAGGTTGGAAGAATCAGAGGTAGTACAGCAAAGAGCGGTACCTGCTGAAGGAATTCCAGGAGCAAGGCACAATACACCAAAGAACCCACCTGGAAGAGCAAAAGCTGGTGCGAAGGCGACTCAACCTAAATGGAGAATGCAGCGTCCGGTTCACTCTGATTTTCCTAAAGCAGCCAAGGATTAAGTTGCGCAATGTTGGAAGACTACAGTCTCTGTTCCATTGGGGATGCTGACAGCAGTAGTGCCAGATGTAGCGAATGGAATCGTGGATAAGTGTAGGAAGCAAAGGATTGCTAATTGCGCTGAGTTTGATGTTGAACAGCAGACATTTCAGCAGATCGTTGGAATACTTAGGGTGCCACATTATGCAGGACCCTTAAGGTATTTAACAATTACTGTAAATGGTAAGCAAATTAAAGCGTTAGTAGATACAGGTTCACAAATCAATGTGGTGTAAGTGGATGATGCAGTGGAGTTAGCTCTTCCTGTTAAAGACGGTGAAGGCACTGTCGCAGGAATTGGTGGAGGTAGATTACCTGTTATAGGTGTAGCAGAGTATGTACGCACTAGAGTTGCGGGAGCAACAAGGGATATACATTTTTATGTTCCAATGGGTGTAGTAAAACCAGTTTTAGGCACGCCATTTTTAATGGATTATTCTGCAACTATAGATTATTGTTTGAATAAAACTATTCGAATAAGGATTATGGTTGATGATGGTGTTCCAGTAACAGCGGTCTTAGTAGCGCCCAAGGATGGTGGCTGGGAAACTAAGTACTCTGGAGCTGTGCGTTTAGAAAAAGAAAGAGAATTTTATGAGAAAGTCTCAGATGACGAGATAGGGCGACCACCAGGAAGGCACCAACATTTTCATTAGGGACTGGCATTTTAGATGTTACTATCTCCCAGGATGAGAGGAACCCTGATAGTGACCAGTCAGTCCAACAAGAAGGGATAGGTAAAGTGGTACTTCATAGGTGTCTTGGGAATACTACTGTAGAATGTATTATACCTAAGCTTTTTAATTTCTTTGATTACGGATATTGTTATAGTTACATTAAAAAGAAAAGACAAAAACAGGATTTAGGTGCAACCCGTAGTTATATTAAAAAGGGTTTTATTTTAATTAATGAAGAAATCAGCAAGAGCTGTTTTGCATCAAAGTATAAGCCAGTGAAATTAGCGATGCCTGATTTGAATCCTCATTTGCAGAGGCAGCGCTGTCTAGGAACCCTTATGGTACCCCTTTAACAAAGTCTCGGCCTGATTTTGCGTCTACTGGTAAGATTACGATGGAAAGGCTTCAGATGGTTAATTTTGGACTAGAGGATTGGTTATTGCAGGAAGAAAAGAAGTTGTTGTTACACGTTATGGTTCTTAGCCAAAATGCTATTGCATTTTCAGAAGAGGAAAGAGGTTTGTTAAAACACTCTTATGGTAAACCTTATATTGTTCCAGTTATACCTCATGCACCGTGGAAGAAGAAGGCTTTTCCAATAACAGCGGCCATAAGAGAAGAGTATACAGAATTAATTAGGGGAAGGTTAAAGTCTGGCTTGTATGAACAGTCTATGTCTAGTTTTTCAAGTCCAGTGTTTTGCGTTGTTAAACATATTGGTAAATTAAGGGTTGTTCATGATCTTAGGGAAATTAACAAGGTTACAGTAAAGGACGCAGGGATGCCACCAACGCCTGAAGAGTTTGTGGACTATTTTGCGGGACGTGCATGTTATGGATTAGGTGATATTATGGGAGGATACAATGAGCACAAATTGTATGAATCATCCAGACCCATGACGACGTTTGAAACACCACTGGGGCGCTTCAGGTTGAAATGGCTACCGCAAGGCGCAACAAATTCTGTGGTGGTATACCAAGCACAGATGATGTGGATATTGCAGGATGAAATTCCAGAACATGTAGGAATTTTCATCGATGATGGTGGTATAAAAGGACCAGCCAGTGATTACAATGGGGAAGTGTTAGAAGAGAATCCATGTATTAGAAAGTTTGTTTGGGAATATGCAATTACTCTGGAAAGAGTGCTATTTAGGATAGAGGAGGCAGGATTAACAATTTCTGGGTCCAAATTTTCTTGTTGTGTTCCAGCGCTAGATATAGTGGGACATGTGGTATGCAAGGAAGGGAGAATCGTTGCTGAGAAACAGAGGAATAAGGTACTTACGTGGCTGAGACCAAGAAATATTAAGGAAGGTAGAGGGTTTTTAGGCATCTGTACCTATGTAAGAATGTTTATTCAATATTTTTCCTTGTTGTCTTCACCTTTACGGCGCTTAACGAGAAAAGATGTTGTATGGGATTGGGTGGAGGAATGTGAGGAGCCATTCGAGTTATTGAAAAGGATTGTAGGGAAAGACATTCTTTTGAAGAAATTGGAGTATGGACCAGGTGCTGGGAAAATTACTTTAGCGGTAGATTCTAGTGTGTCCACGGTGGGCGCAGGTTTGATGCAGGAGGATGAGGAAGGTAATGATAGACCTGTCCTTTATGAGTCTAAGACTTTTAACAAAGCGGAGTCCAGGTACTCTCAGTCCAAGTTGGAGTTATGTGGAGTAGTGAAGATTCTTAGGAAGCTACAATGGATGCTTTAGGGGCAGCATTTTGAGAAGCAGGTTGATGCGCTATTGTTGGTACAAATGATTAGTAGCCTGAGTTTACCAGATGCGCCCATGACAAGGTGGGTAGCGCAGATTAATTTGTTTTCTTTTGATTTAGTCCATAAACCGGGAAAATTGTTCACTATGCTGGATTCATTGTCAAGAAGACCACTGTGTGAAGAAGACTCGGAAGCGGAAGAATTGGAAGAAGATAAGAGATGGGTAAATGGGATAGATTATTGTTATGAAAGATTTAACAGTAACTTCCGCGATGACAATAAATTAGCAGGCAGTATTGTTTGTGATGACAATAAACTAGTAATGCGGAAGGTCCATAAAGACATAAAAATAGATATTGACGATGCAAAGGATGTTTGTAGCGAGGGTAGTGCAGCTTGAAAGGAAAGACGAGTTTGTGAATAAGGCGTATGAAAGAATGATGCAGATCCGTGACAAGTCAGTTAAATATTGGGATGAGCATTTAGAGCATAGGTTAAGGAAGCCATTGAATTCAGGAGATTTGGTTTTGGTTTATAATAGAAGTTTAGAAAGCCAATGGGGCAAGATGTTTTCTGACAGATGGAACGGTCCATATAGGATAAGAAAGCAGATAACTGGAGGGTCTTATTTACTGGAGGAATCGGATGGTACTGAGTGGAAGCAAAGTGTGGCTGCAGATCAGATCAAAAGATTATACCCAAGGGGTGTTCCAGTGATACAAGATAACCTCCGGAATGAGGAAAAACTACCAGAATAATACCTCCGGGAAGAGGTTAAACTAACAAGTTATGTTAAGTTTTGTTTTTCTAAGAGGACTCACAGGAGGCTTTTTGACACAGTTGTGATGGATAGAGGGAGCTAACTGGAAGTTAGGCAGACTATGGCTGAACAGGCAACTGGCACAAGTGCTTAGATGAGGGTGCAGAGGAAAATGAAATCTTATATTTTCATCATTTGAGGGGACATGACAAAATAGTCTTTTAAAGAAAGTAGAGGGAGCAAAGTTAGGCACTCTAAAAGTATGGAAGAAAGGTGTTATGAATTAACTCCATGTCTAAAAAGATTATGTGAAGGCATAGCATGAAAAACATACAATGACTATGTACAGGGAGAATGGACAGAGGAGGCTCATAAGGAAAAGTGCTATTGGGCTATTCAGTATCAGAGTGAAAGCTAATAGGATATCATTTTCAGTCTTCAGGCATGACGAAGCAACGGGGATCGGGGGGGAATCCAATAATAGTTTATGAGCTTATTTTGTTCATTAGCTGACCTATCATTTCTATATGGGTATAGCGAGCTTCAAGTTCAGTGTCAGACAAAGCTGGTGCGTTAGAGTAAGATAGAGACATAGCGTCATATATAAGTTGAAGTCTGGAAAACATTCGCATGGAATGGACAAAGGGTAAAGGAATAGGAACCCATCCTAGGGAGATGGATTCATTGAAGCCTGAAAAAGAGTCAGCGGGTAAAGGAAGCATAAGTATAATAAAGGATACTTACTTGCTAATAAGTTTTGTGGGTGCGCTGATGGCAAAGTAATGGTAACCGCGTCAGGAGCAGCTGCAGTGGAGCCTGAGCGCATAGAAGCATTAGAGCTTGGAGTGGAAGAAGGTGTAGCGCTAGGCTGAATAGATATTTCACGCCTGGGAAAACTAGGAAGTGATGGAGATTCATAAGGAACATTATTATTAGTGGAAATAGTGGGACTAGTGGTTGAAGCTATGGGAGCGCTACTAGTAAAGCCAGGTGGAAAGCGTATATAACCAGCAGGAGGAGGAGTATTCTGGTTTAAAGAGATGTTGCAAGTTTTGCGGTATCTAAAGCAATTGTCACAGGCAGGTCTAAAGGAGGCATACCCCCGAGGTTTAGAAAATGTACAATGGAAGTTGCGGCGTTTACAAAACAAGCACACTTGATCTTTTGGGACGGTACAATATTGAGTCATAATATTTGGATTAAAGAGATCTAGGTTATTAGAAGGGTTATTTATAATATAACATGGCATTGTAGGGAATTCACCAGTGTGCCATGTTTGAATTGAGCGCCGGATTGTTTCTAAGAAGATAGGTAAAAAAATTTTGTCATAATGAAGGACCCAAGGAAAGGCAAATCTGTCTCAGTCAAGGGAAAGTCATATATTGAAAAGATCTGAAGATTAAAAGAGAGCACATGCATATTCGACGCAGGGGAAGTATTTGCTGCTATAGAAAGTAGCAACTTTCTCAAGCATTTAGGACTAGCTGTTTTCTTTTGTCATACTTGGCTCTAGTATAGACCGGGACCGCCTCGAGAAATTTTTCAATGGCGACTATCATATTGTTCATACAACACATGGTTGCATTGTATGGTGCACAGGCAACGTGCTCTGCAAATTCCTAGTTTTGAGCCGCGGCGGGCTCTTCATCATCGGTGACCGGAGTAGTTTCAATGGGCCATTTTTCTGGGATGATTGTATCGAAGACCGGCTGCATAATTGTCCAGTCAGGGGTGGGTGTACAAGGAGTACACTCCGGAATAGGAGCTGTATCCCAGGTGGGATCTTCTTCGAAGGCTGGAAGGAATAGAGGAAAATTCGGTGGTGGAGGCATTTCAACTTAAGGTGTGCCTGGCGCATTCTGAATTAAAAAAAAAAGAAGGGAAATTTTAGGATTAAGAAAGGAAGAAGTAGGAAAAAGAGGACTTACGGTACTCTCCTCTGAAAAAAGAGATCTTGGGACAGAAGCAATGCTACTG
Organism: Hemileia vastatrix; assembly: GCA_030280995.1. NCBI lineage: Eukaryota > Fungi > Basidiomycota > Pucciniomycetes > Pucciniales > Zaghouaniaceae > Hemileia > Hemileia vastatrix. Next base: position 27,639,952 of record JASXTE010000005.1, read on the forward strand.
GGTGTAGGTTTGCGGTAACCAACCTTGGTTCGTTTGTTACCAGGTGGGGTAACAGGAGCAGGCACCGGGCGCTTTATTGTCATTTGACTCATCATGTTAGTAGTGGAGGCGTTAGGGTCCAGGCGTGCAACGGTGGGTGGCCCATCGTAACTACACTTCTTTTTGTGAGTCTTGCAGTAATCGCATGACTAAAACAAAAAAAGGGGAAAGAAAGAAAGGTTAGTAAAAACAAGGAAGGAAATTGAAGATGACTTACAGTGAAGAAATTATTTCCACAATGGGTTTTTGAGAAATGACAAGGAGTTATGCAATTTTCAATGCAGCGGGTGCATCTTGTCCCACCCATCAGTGTAGTTACGGGCGTTGTTGGTGAAGCAGCAGGGGGCTGAATGCGTACGAACTGTCAAATTGCGTCCACGACGTTGGCGGTAGTTTCAGTGGTAGGATTGGTACTTCTGGTATTCATTATAAGAAAAAAAAAAAAAAGAGAGGATGACAAATAAAAAGAGAAAAAGACAGAAGATGGAGGAAGAAAACGCTGCAAGACGCAGGTATTTATGGGCTCCTGGGGACAGTCGCGAGTAGAGGGAGGATGTGGTACACGCCTCACAGGCAGCATAATTTTAGACCAATCAGGGTGCATAGTCCAGGAAGAACAAAGGAAGTTGGCGCAGTAGGAAGTGCTAAAATATAATATGTATTTGCGTGTTTCAAAGAACAAAGGAAATGGAAGCGCAGAAAAGGATTAAGGGTCTGTGCACCCAGATTTTGTAGCGAGATGTGCCGCACAATGGGGAATTGTGTGTTATTGATTTAGGGCCTCAAAGTGCTAAACAATATGGATTTGGACTTTCCAATAATTATGTGTTACACATTAAGGAAAGAGTTATGGCTTAAGGACAATTTAAGTGCATAGTATACTGTACCGCGGCTAGTTGGGTAACTTACTGAAACAGGTAATAAGGTAGGCTAACTAGTTAAGTGAAATGTAAGGACTATGAACTTAGTATTAAAGAAAGGAGAGTGGGGACTCAATCACAAAACTACCCAAGAGTCAAGGAAATTAGGATCAGTGTTAGAATGGGTCAAACCTGGAAATAGCGCTGAAACAAAAACGAAGGAGTATGAGGGAAACAAGTTAATACTAGCGTTAGTAATCATAGGATATGTTTTAGACGCCGTAGTTGTTACAAGCAGTGTACATAGTTTACTAATAGATTAGTTATTGTTTTAGTAATATGGCGCTAGAGCCAGCGCTGAAGATCCACTAGCGAACTGTGTCTTGAGTACTGGAAAAATATATATAGATAGAGGGAAGAGAAATATATATATATAAGAAAATTAGAATAGCAAATAAAAAAAAGGATATTATTTTTGAGTCTTTTACCATTCATGCATCTGTGTGTGTATTTCATATGGTATAGTGAAAGAGAACAACATAGAGAGAATATATAGGTTTAGTAGGAGTAGCTATTATTAGAGTTATTTTATTGCTACAATAAGGCATATTCAAAGAGAGCGCTTCAAGAGGGAGTAGCTGTGGATATTAGCGCTTTTTAAGAATAGAAATATCCAGATAGTAATACTTGTTTTCCTGATCTCTAAGACTCATCTCTCGTCTTTTAAACTTTCTAATCAAATATTAGTGTTACACATTATTGCGCTGTCTTTTAAAATAAGAGTGGCAGGCGCTTCTTTTTAGAAATTGAAAAGGAGAACCAACCTATCTCGCATTGTGTCTTCTGCTTCGTACTTTAGAACAGTCTACACCGGCAGCCTCAGGTGGGCCTCCCGACGTCAAGGGGACCACCTGCCTCAGCGCTAGAAGGCTGGGAAGTGTTTCTAGAGTGTTTTTATGCGATTTGGCACTCAGAAACGCCAAATCCTTGGTGTGAATGGGCTCTTAGATAGTGGTCTGTGTGTATATAATGAATAAGACAGTTTGGAGCAACCTTAATCATCATACAACCATCCGGAGGTGATATCCTTGTTCCTCACACAGTTTTCTCTGTATTCTGGCGACAATTGGCTGTGTTTGTTACAAGGTGAGTTCTTCATTTAACTCTAATTTGGAAACTGGTTTCTCTGGTATAGTCTTGCAAGCTATATCAAGTATTATTGCTGTCTCTGGTGTGGATTTGAAACCTACATCAAGTATCATATCTTTCCCTAATGTGGACATTTATCTACATTTCAGCTCTTTGGTTTGGTAGTTTGTCTGGAGACTACTTTTTTGGCTGATCAGACAATCAAGTGTATTGGTAAAGGGGCTTTAAACAACAGGAACCAATTTACTGTAGCAGGAAAATTTCACTTATGTTTTTCTAAAGGGACAAGGGATTTTCTCTCTGGGTTTTCTCCAACTCCCTTGGTCAAGGCCTATAGCTAGTACTATAAGATTGCCTACACCGTATCCTTGATAGTGACTCTATTTAAGGCCCTAAGATCATGCACCACACTCAACTTCCCATTCTGCTTCTTAACACAGAAAACAAGACTTGTGTTACTAGAAGTTGATTGTTTGTATAAACCAGTCCTGACTCTTTCCCTAACAATCTCTATAAAGTCATCCCTAATAGCAGCTGGAATTGGAATAGGTTTTATTTGCCAAAGTTCATAACAAATCACAGGAATTAAGTAAGGTTCCCCATAAGAGTGTTTAAACACACTCTGTTCCTCTGCAACAAATGCTACCTCTTTCTCCCTGAGAACAATAATGTGCAACAACAACTTCTTTTCCTTATCAGACAACCAACCATCAGGACCAAAATTAACAACTTTAAACCTTTCCACAGTCACCCAAGTGGTTTCCACAAAATTAGGAGGATTCTTCACCAAAGGAGTACAGTATGGATCTCTTGACAAAGGAGGATTCAAACCTACAGGCATAGGCTCATTGACAGGCCTAATCTTCTGTGCCACCTTCTTTTACTTTGTGGATCCACCGTGAACTTTAGGATCTTCAGAACGTCTTCACCATCAAACCTGGAACAAAAACCAAGGGTTTCCCCATTGCTCAAATGTGTGTCCCAGGTAATGTTTTTGAAAGGTGTAGAAGAAACCCTAGCGGTGCATAATTGGGAGGACTTACTTTTAGACCCCAATATCACCACTCCACAACGTTTCTGCAATTCCAAATCTTAATCCTCAATTCCATCTTCCAAATCTTCAAATCTTGATTCATTGGCTGAATCACATCATTAAAAATTGTGCAGTTTATCCTCATGCCAGAGGCCCAAAAATTGACCTTCACAATCTTCTTTCTTCAAAAATTCATGCCGTTTAACCTCATGCTGGAGGCCCAAAAATTGATCTTGATGATCTTTACAAAAACAATACTTTTCTTACTTTTGGATTATCTTCAGATTTTTTTCTAACTTTTCTTCAGTTATCTTGAAATTTTTATCTTCTTTTCTTGATTTTTCTTCTATCCTACAAAAATCACCAGGGTTTTCCCCAATTCTCACAGATGTTTCCAAGGAAATGTTTTTGAAAGGTGTAGAAGAAACCCTATTGGTGCAAAATTGGGAGGACTTACTTTTAGACCCCAATCTCACCACTTCACATCTTTTCCGCATGTCTTTCAATAAAGATATATAAACAATCTTCATTTTTAACTTGAATTAAAATGAATTGAAAATCATGAGAGAGAACAGTTACTTGATGAAAAAAATGAAGAATACTTGCAGAGAAGAGAAACATTAAAAAGAGAATGTTGAAAATCTACTTGGTATATCTCCAAGGGAGCTGACCTACTACAACAGGAATTTCCTCATGTTGGGGAGAGGTTGTAGCACTTGGGAAATCAGCCCTCATCACTCTAAAAAAGATAGACTCTCACTAGAGCCTGAGCCACACATCAAAAATCTAGAGGCGGAACCCACTTCTTTTCCTCTCCTACAACAATACATGCACTAGAACATTGGAGACAAGCCAGGCCTGGTCTCCCAACCATCATCTCCAGGTAATGATAACCTCATGTAAATTGTCCTTTAATCTTCACCGGTCAACTCCAAACAGATTCCCATATCCAACTTATAACCAATTATTGCTTGAAAATCAATCAAGAATGGTCCACTCAAAAACAATTTTACATTACCTTTGGCAATGTAAAATTAATTTTTCCCTGAGGCTCCACCAACATCTAACTTCACAAATTAAGCTGTCCCAATAAATTCAGTGACATGGCCACCAATTCCTATCTTGATGGGGAGGCCCAGATGAGTAGCCTCAAACAATAAAATCAGGTTAATCTGAGAACCTGAATAAACCAATGCCTTAGCCTCCCTTCCATTCAGAGTGATGTTGAAATAACCCAGAGTTGCAGAAAAATGAGTCTACAACCCCTCACCAAACTTCTCAGCAGAATCACAAATGTATTCCACCTCCCCAGAAGAAGCCCTTCTCCTGGTCAACAATTTTGTTTGTCTATCAGTCAACCCAGGACTGATAGCATACAATTCCCCATAAGAAAGCAAAACCTGACCATGATTCATCCTTTCCAGAACAGAGTCCATAAAATTAACTTGGCCAGATACCACTGGCCTCTCAAAGTGAGCCCTTGGCTTCACTATCTTGGCCCTAGAAGATTCTTGAGGACTAGAACCACTAACAGATTTACCATCAACAGGAGTCAAACCAGATCCCTTGCCTGAATCTCAAACTCCAGCAGGATTTGGAAATAAAGCCAAAGGGACATCATCCTCATAGTCAGAATCAACATCCATAGGCATTAGATCACCATTAATGTCCAATGCACCAAAACTAGGGGGGCCCATATCAGCAATCCCCTTCTGCATCTTTTACAGCTCCTCTTTGCTGTACTTCCTCTTAACTGCACTCAGATTAGGATCCACCTTTGAAGCCTTAGGCTTTGGTTGGGCCTGAGAGCTGCTCTTAGGCCTTCCCACCTTTCCAGCTTCTACATCATAGACTCCAGCCAAGCATTCACCACTTGAATGTCCTCCACAAGCATACAAATCCAATCCACCAAAGGAAGTTGAAAAAGAGACCTTATTCACCTCCTTCCCTTTTCCCTTGACATCATCATCTTCCTTACCAGAAGACTTCCCCTCATTGGGAATCTCCTCAAACCTTGGTCTCCTCTGATTGAGACCGATTCTTCTACTGAACTAATCAACAGGAGCCTGCCCCTCACTGGGTTTCACAAATGAACCATCAGGGAACTTGAACACCCTGCTGTCAAACTCCACCTTTCCTTCTGACACATCTCTGTTCAGAGCCCAAAAAAATTGGACTTGTGTTCCCTCCTGCTGCAATAAGAGCAGACCCAAAAATCCTTCTTACCAGCCCTCCTATCAAAAACTCTAGGCTGAGAAGGAGCCTTATTGGCCTACTTAGCCTCCTGAACAAAAACATGTAGCTTTTTTGTCAAATCAGCCAACTGCTTCACCACTGGGCCCCTTTCCTGTTTGGAAACCTTCACCATATTCTTCTCTTCCTTTTTTACTCTATTATCCTCTTCAGCAAAAGCATCACTGAATTTGCTGACATATTTGGCACACCCCTTCTGATAGGTGTCCACAGCCAATAACTTCAAATGGGCCTCCACAGCTTCCTTCACCTTTTCCAAGGCCGGAAACTTCTAATCCCCATTGGAAAGAGTCTTCATCAAGTCCTTCCTTGACAGCTCCTTCACCACATCCATCCTGCAACTCTAGCCAAGGCAGACCAAAAAACATCCTTGGCAGCATTTTCATGTGCCAGCTCCTCCACTTCAACCAAATATTCCACCACAGGATTAAACTGTAGCAGACACTTCCTGTAACTGTGAAAGTTACCAACACCACCATACAACAACCATTCACTGAAGCCCTTGTTCAGATCCACCATAGTGAATCTGAAACCCCATCTATCCAACATCTCCCTACACAATAACTTCCAGTCCCTCTTCTTGTAGCCAGACATGGCCACAACCTCCTTCACCACTGCCCTATCACCAAAGAATAAAAAAATCTACTTATCCATGTCCAGGTAAGAATCACCATCCACACAAGGAGAAGTTACATACTTCCTCAGAAAACACTTCATATCTTTACCATTGAACTTGGTACAATCCCAAGTTTTGATCCTAACACACTCCCTAACACTCACAACAGGAGGACCTTCCACCCCACTGTCAGTCACCACAGGAATAGATGACCCAGAAGCCATTCAAAATAAACAGAGATTCCAAAGATTAAGCAGGTTCTACCCCCCACTTTGGGTGCCAGAAATGTAGACAATCCTATAGTACTAGCTATAGGCCTTAACCAAGGGAAATGGAGTAAAACTGGAGAGAAAAACCCCTGTCCCTTTAGAAAAATAAAGTGAGATTTACCTGCTATAGTAAATTGGTTCCTGTTTCTAAAGCCTCTTTCCCAACACACTTGACTGCCTCATCAGTCAAGAAAGTAGTCTCCAGACAGACTACCGAACCAAAGAACTGAAATGTAGACCAATGTCCACACCAAAAAAAGCAATGATACTTGATGTAGGTTGCAAATCCACACCAGAGACAGAAATAATAGTTGATATAGCTTGCAAGACTATACCAGAGAAACCAGTTGCCAAGTTAAGTTATATGAAGAACTCACCTTGCAACAAACACAGCCAATTGTGGCCAAAAAACAGTGAAAACTGAGTGAGGAACAAGGATATCACCTCCGGATGGTTGTATGATAATTAAAGTTGCCCCAAACTGTCTTATTGAGTATGTACACACAAACCACGATCTAAAAGCCCATGCACACCAACAAATTTGGCGTTCTTGAGCACCAAATTGCATAAAACCCCTCTAGAAACGCTTCCCAGCCTTCTAGCACAAAGGCTGGCGGTCTGCCTGACGTTGGGAGGCCTGCCTCAGGCAGCCAGACCACCCTGAAGCCAGAAATCCACCAAAAACATCCAAAAATACCCAAAATACTTAGAAAAATCTACTATGACTACCAAAACCTTTAAAACACATAATTAGGCTATAACAACATTGGGATGTAAAATGTAGAGAAAAATTAGCTCATTATAATGGTACTAAGCACTTAACCCTAAGACTTAAGGTAAGCTTGTAAAACACCAAAAAAAAAAATTAAACAGCTATCTTTTTAAATGAAAAATGAGAAATAATCCCTTTAATACTTAAAATCAGAAAAATGTCAAAAAGACATAATTTATAGAGAAAAACCAGGGCTCTTCAATGGTAGCACCTACATTCCGGAAGTCACAATATTTGCTGAATAATTCCAGAAAAACACCCAATTATTAAACAATGCCATTTAAGACATGTCAAAACAACGCCAAATAGACCAAAAAAGGTCTCTGCTGTAGAAAATCCTTTATTACCAGCTATAGGCTTTGACCAAGGGAGTTAGAGAAAACCCAGAGAGAAAATTCCCTGTCCCTTTAGAAAAAATAAAGTGAAATTTACCTACTACAATAAATTGGTTCCTTTTTGCTAAAGCCTCTTTTCCAACACACTTGAATGCCTGATCAGCCAAGAAAGTAGTCTCCAGACAGACTACCAAACCAAAGAACTGAAAAGTAGACCAATGTTCACACCAGAGAAAGAAATGATACTTGATGTAGGCTGCAAATCCACACCAGAGACAGGAATAATACTTGATATAGCTTGCAAGACTATACCAGAGAAAACAGTGTCCAAAGTTGAGTTAAATGAAGAACTAAACTTGCAACAAACACAGCCAATTGTGGCCAAAAAATGGTGAAAACTGAGTGAGGAGCAAGGATATCACCTCTGAATGGTTGTATGATAATTAAAGTTGCCCCAAACAGTCTTATGCACTATGTACACACATACCACTATCAAAAATCCCATGCACACCAACAAATTTTGCCTTCTTGAGCACCAAATTGCATAAAACCCCACTAGAAACGCTTCAAAGCCTTCTAGCACAGAGGCCGGAGGTCTGTCTGACATCAGGAGGCCTTCCTTATGTGGCCGGACCACCCTTAAGCCAGAAAACCGCCAAAAACCTTCAAAAATACCCAAAATACTTAGAAAAATCTACTACAACTACTAAAACCTTTAAACACACAATTAGGCTATAACAACATTGTCACATAAAATGTATAGAAAAATTAGCTCATTCTAATGATACTAAGCACTTAACCCTAAGATTAAGGTTAGCCCGTAAAACACAAAAAACAAAATTAAACAGCTACCTTTTTAAATGAAAAATGAGAAATAATCCCTTAAAAACTTCAAGTCTGAAAAATGTCATCAACAAATAAAATATAGAGAAAACCTGGGGCTATCCAATGGTAGTACTTACATCCCCGCAGTCCCAATAATCAATGAAAAATTCCAGAAAAATACCCAATTATTAAACAATGCCATTAAAGACATATTAAAACAACACCAAACAGACCAACAAATGGCTCCGCCAATGTTGGAAGACCACAACGTCTGAAAGAACAAATGTGAGTCACAATCAGTACAAGATTAAATACAAAACCATTTATCTAAAGTAAATGAGTTATTTAATTTATTCAGGATTAGTGAAATTAAATCAAATCATTAGAATTGGCCAAAAATTGACCAGTAACCAACTAATGATGGGGAATTCAGCTCTGATTGAACACATTTTCTTCAAAGAATTGACAATTTAAGATTTTCATAAAATTTACCTGATGAAGAAATAGAATCAATAATAATTTCATTATTTAAGGATGTTGCTTAATTATTGTTTGAAGCTACATTAGGTGAGGGTAAAGATTACTATCGGGCTGAATGGAAACAACTAATTGAAAACAAAATTGAAGGTTCTAAATTCAGACTAACTCAGCAAGTATTATATGAAAAAACAAGGTATAATCCTGTCAGCCTGTATATCTCCAGGACTGAGTAAAAAGTACTTATAAGTTATGTTAAACACATGAACTATACATGGGAATAATAAATAAGAGTACACAAATAGTATACATAAGTAAAATTATGATAATACACAAAAAATGCCATTATAACACCTTATATACACGCATATATCCACCTTTTATAGGTCTTATGTACTTAATATTAAGTTGGGATATGTTAGGGTAATCTTAAGAACCTTAAGTATAAGGCTGCATAATTTTTAAGTACACTTAAAGCTGTTATATTCATTGTTTTATGCAAAAAACAAGAAATGCGCTTTATTTCACTTAAAAGTTGACTATATGCGCTATAAAATTGAGAATATCAAAATTGCGCTTTGACAGATCAATTGGGCTCATTTAGAACTATTGATTAGGCTATTTAAATGCATAAAAATAACACTTTTCAAATTTGGTGTTTTTTATGCTAGAAATGGCTTCTGTGTACTGGCCACATACTGCCTGCTTTTTTCCCGTGTGAATAGCTTCATTTTTAGCAAAGTTAGCTTTTTCACACTATAATTACCCCACATTCTACGCCCACTGTGGGGAAACACACTAAAATAGGCGACAGGCGCTTATTTAGTGTCCTAGCTTAATTAATAATGCATTGACCCTGTTTATATGCACTAATTTCATTAATAACCTCACTCTTGGCACTTTATTTCATCACCACGCTTAAATTCGCCTAATTTTAGTCAAGGATTTACCCGTGCAAGCGCCTGCCAAGAACTGCATGTAGTTACCCCACATCTCACGCTCTTTTTTAAGTTTTTGGGTGGTTTCTCAGTCAATTTTGGTTATTTTTGAATGGGAATTTCACGTAGTATAATGTCAGGATTAGCCCCATTATTTCTACAGTCAATCCCCCTTATTATTAAGCTATTATTAACCTTCAAAAGTCTCCTTTAATCCTTAATATTATTGTTTTATACGCATATACTCTCTTTTTGTCTTTTTCTTTAATTTTGATGGATTTCCCTTATTATTTCAGGATTTTGGCGGTTATTACTCTTCTAATTATGTCATGGGTCACTGGGAATGTTGATGGGAATGTCTATTAGTTGTTTAGAGGCGTGATTAACTGTGTATTGGGTGGTACATCAAGGGAATCATAGGGGAACTCAGTGTGTATAAAAGGAGGAGGTTTTTGGGTTGTATTTCTACATTCTTTATCATTTACAATTAACCAATATAACCAAACAAATTACAATACATATCAATTAGTACTTTTATAAGACTTTTGAATAGTATCTGAATTATAAAATCTATTTTTCTACCAACTACAAAGATTGTAAGCCATATATAAAACTAGTGAGAATTATATTACTGAGACCTTTGAATTTTGATTATATTTTACTACTTATTGGATTTATACTACAGTATTCATATAGGACCATTTAAATCTTCTAGACAACTGACTATTCAAGCTAATTCACGTCCTTGTACTTGATCTTAGCCTGACAATTGGGGGCCTTTCCTCAAGAATTCTGTTATAATCCTGGTAAGTAAAATTTTCAAGAGAAGGTGCACGTAAATAATATCCCTATAAAAATATTTGGATAATTACAACAGGTTGGGGTCACTTATATAGTGATTTCAGAAAAAGAAGCCCTGTTATATTATAAAATTGTGATATTGAATCAACAATTTTACCACTAATTTAACTTATAATTGTTATTAGTGGGTCTGTTAATAGACCAATTAAATTTGAGATCTTTGCAGATAAAATTTTTACCACTAATTTAACATATAATTGTTCTTAGTGGGAGTCTGTCAATAGACCAATTAAATTTGTGATCTTTGCAGATAATAAACCAATTAAACTGATTAATTGTTTTCTTTTAACAGGACTCTTAATCTTTTCTTTTATTGGTTTGTAGAATTCTTTAAATATTTAGAAAGAATCATACTGACAGTTGTTTTCTTTTAAATATAAAAACACGGCTACATATTGTAGACCAGTTAAATCAAGTGACCACATAAAAGCACATTTGACTTTTGGCACTTAAATATTCACTTAATACCAATAAGTAAGCAATAAGATTGTCTTCAGGGGTATTGATAAATACTGATAAAACTCCTTCTTGAAGTTTTATACCTAAATTCTCAAAATTCTTTAAATTCCACGTGAAATGTGTGACAACAATGACATTGTAAGTAATAAGGCAAAACCTTATAACTTAAGACCTAGAGCTGAAAGACCTGTTACAGGACATTCAAATGGAGGGCCAGGACTCTCCCATAATAAACAACACTCCGTCAATGTCTCTGGAGGAAAGGGAAAAGCTTCTAAAGCAGGTTTCAATAAAGAAATCAAAAAATACATTACAAGAACAAGTTCACTCCCTATCCACCCTAATGAACACCTTGACAGTAAGAGTCAACAATATAGTGGACCAGATCAACAATCTGGAAAAGAGAGCAGCCCAAGGTTTCATAGAAGTCAACCAAGCTCTAGTGGACATAAAGACTCAACCACCAACAGTAGCAACCAACAATTCCATAGCAACACCTCCAGCCCAAGAGGAGGACCAAAAAATTACAGTAAGCAAATGGAAATGGGATTGGTACGCCCAAAACTACAACAATCCTCAACAGCAGGGCTCCAGCAGTCACCCTTACAGGGGAAAGGCAAGGAGAGGCAGAGGAAGTGGGATAAGACCTTGGTAAGTCATCCAACTTCTTATGATCAATTATATCAACCTGAAAATAAATTACTTATAGGTAATGAGATTGATAAAGAAATATTGGATATTATTGATAAGGATTTAAAGGATTATTCATTTGAACAGAATATGTTAAACTTGTCTTTATATGAGGACAATGTAAATAGTTTTATGGATCACCAGGAAAATACTATTAATATAAAAATGGAATCAAATGAATTAAATCTTGACCCTGAAAATGAGTCTTCTGAATTGGACACGGAAAAAATAGAATATTTTTTAAAAGAGAATCCAATGGAATCAAAAATAATAAGTAAATTATTATTGAGAATTGAAAAATTGGAAGAGTTTTCAAAAGAGTCAAACATTAATACAGAAAATGTATTATTACAGCTAACACAATCATTGAGTACCACAGCCAATAGATTAAAAATTATTGAAAATTCAAATAATGAATTAATCAAGGAGAATAAAAGATTAAAATCTGAGATTAGAAATTTAGAAAGTAAATTAGAACACTCTCAGAATATTATGGCTACCATAGAGGGACGTGTAAAATTGTCTTTTTCAAATGTAAATGATACTTTGACTCAAGTACCTGTAATAAAAGATAGGTTACAAAGGGTAGAAATTGAAGTAGCTAACATTTTGAAAAATACTGAAACAATAAAGGATAATACCTCTTATGTAGAAAGAGTACCAGTTTTTATGAAACACTCTGAGGATAAACCAATGATGGAACATGAACATAGTGTCATGGGCTCTGAGAATATAAAATCAGTAAAAGATGAAATAAATGATCATCTTTCTAAAGTAAGTGAATTACTCAATATTCCTCAGGTTAGGGAAGCAAAAACTAGCCAAAAGAACTGGCCTAAGTTAGATCAGTACCCTTCTTTTGACGGGGATTCAAAATCTGATTGGCAACAATTCATACAAAGAATTGATAACCTAAAATTTTCATACAAATTACCTGATGAAGAAATTACTTCAAAGTTAATATCTTTATTTACAGATGTGGCCTTATTATGGTTTGAATCTGTATTGAGTGAGGGAATTAATTACTCCTGGAATGAATGGAAGGCACTAATTGAAAGGCAATTTGGTGGCCCAAAATTTAGAATCACTCAACAAAGACTGTATGAAAGGGCCAGATATAATCCAAATGCTGGAGATAAACCCATGGTCTTCTTAATGCATTTAATAAAAATCATGAAAGCTATGGATCCAAAAATGGATTATGAAGAGTGGAAAGAAAAAATAATATACAAGTTGCCTATATCAGTTAGAGACATTATTGTAGCTAGAACTGAAACTGTCAGAGACACCTCTGGATTCATTAATATATGCAATGAGATATTATTAAACCACAAATATGAAACCAAGTATAGTAATTACAGACAAAGTGTTGAAGTGGTAAAACCTACTACAAGTAAGTTACCAGTGGAAAAGAAAAAACCTTCAGCTCCCCTTGTCCCTAAGAGACAAGAAAATAACACTTGTTACAAATGTAATGAACCTTGGGTTAAAGGTCACACGTGTAAGAAAAGAATAAATGTTATTGAAACCTCACAGAATTCTGAACCTAGTAATCATGAAGATGAGAATGTGGAATCCAGTGAGGATTGCAAGAGTAACATATCTTACAGTGATGATGAAAATGAGATATTTGTATTAGAACAGGATATAATGTTCCTGAATGATGCTATACCTCATACAGACACATCTTTAACTTCCATAGAGGAAGCTGAAATAATTAAAGATGTATCTCATGATACTTACAAAATAACACCTATCAGAGCACCTGTTATCATATGTGGAAAAGAAATGAATGCCATTCTTGACACTGGGGCTGCAGGTAGTGTAGTTTCACTTAATGCATTAAGGAAACTTGATAGTAAGTACCAGGAAAAACTAGAACCTGTTCAGACAAAGAACTGGAGGGGTTTTGGTTCAGTATTAAATCCAATTGGCAAATACAAAACTGCTGTATTCTTTAAATATAATAATGGATATGTTAGAGCAGTTTGTGAATTTGTAATAATGGATAATAATAATTGTAGTGATTGGTTTATTATTGGCAATGATTTATTGACAAAATTTGGCATTAAACTAGATCCTGCAAACAGTTGTTTCACCATAGGGGTAAATGGTAAAAGGAAATTCAAAATATGTTCTGAAAATTCAGTATATGCCATTTCTCCTAGAGAAGAACAACTGCAAGGTGGAAGAACCACCAATGAAGTGGGTGAATTGGAAAATGCAATCCAAAAGGCCTCTTTCAGTCCTCAACTCTCGAATATTGAACAAGAAGATATTTTGAGATTGATTAAATCATATCCTATGGCATTTGCTCATGGCTCAAATGAACTAGGATTGGTCAAAGACCATGAGATGAAAATCTCTTTAAGCTGTGATTTGGATAATATTCCTGGCAGCTTAAAAAAGAAACCTTACCCAGCATCTCCTGCAAAAAGGAAAGATATTGAAGACAATATAAAATTGTTGTTGGAAATGGGTATTGTTGAAAAAGTGGACACAACACCTAAGTATTGTGTCATTTCACCAGTATTAATCTCTTATGAAAAAGATAAGGCAAGATTATGTGGTGATTATAGAGCTCTGAATACATATACAGTAGATGATATTTACCCTCTACCAAGGATAGCTTCTATCCATGCTACCTTACAAGGAGCAAAATATATTTCCTGTCTGGATGGGAACAAGGGTTACCACCAGATTCCTGTGGAAAGAGATTCTCAACATTACTTATTAATAACCACACATATGGGTATATATAAGTATGTGAGAATGCCATTTGGCCCAAAGAATGCCCCTTCAGTCTTCCAAAAATTGATGGATAGTGTTTTTCATCAGGAAATGGTTGAAGGATGGCTATTGGTCTATATTGATGACATCATAGTGTTTTCAAAAACATATGATGAACATTTAAATCACCTGAAAAGAGTCTTTCAAAAAATGGATGAAATTAATATGACTATTGCATTAAAGAAATGTAAGTTTGGATTTCAATCCTTGAAAGTACTTGGACATGTTGTATCTGGATTACAAATTTGTGTTGACCAGAATAAAGTGGCAGCAATTAAAAACATTGGGATACCTAAAAATGTAAAAGAGGTTCAAAGTTTTTTGGGTATGTGTGGATATTATAGACAATATATTAAAAATTACCAATCCATTGCAGCCCCTTTAACAACATTGATCAGGAAGAATGAAGCTTTCATTTGGAATAATGAAAGACAGCACACCTTTAACAAATTAAAGGAATGTTTAATGTCAGCTCCAATATTGGGACTGCCAGATTTCACCCTACCTTTTATCTTGTACACTGATGCAAGTTTCATAGGTTTGGGTGCTGCTTTACAGCAAAAACAGATAATAAATGGAAAATTATCTGAAGTAGTTATCTGTTATATATCCAGAACCTTAAGAAAGACAGAACTAAGGTATGGTGCCACACAGCTAGAATGTTTAGCCGTGGTGTGGGCTTTGGAGAAACTTCATTACTATCTGGAAGACCAGAAGTTTGAACTTATAACAGATTGCAGTGCAGTAAAATCATTACTAAACATGAAAACACCTAATAGGCACATGTTTAGATGGCAACTAGCTGTACAAGAGTACAGAGGAAGAATGACAATCACTCACAGAGCAGGAACATTGCATTCAAATGTGGATTTATTATCAAGAAGTCCTTTGCCAAATGATGCTGACAACCCAGCTTATGTACCTGAAAATGAGGTTATACATATATTTGGGATTTATATAGTGGATTTAGAAGAAGAGTTTATGCAAACTATATTGGAAAATTATTCATCTGATAAAGATTTGTCTAAACTATCTACCATTCTTAATGATCCAACAAATGCCTCCATGAGTGCATTAATTAAAACCTTGCCTCCAAAGTATAAAAATGCGTTGGAAAAAGGTAAACTATCAATTGAAGATGGATATATATATTACAGGAAAAAGTTAAGCAATGTAATAGTAATACCACCTTCTATGAAAGAGTTAATGTTAAGTACTTGTCATGATGACATCTTAGCTGGTCATTTTGACTTTAACAAAACATTAACCAGAGTTAAAAATACAGCCTGGTGGATAAACATGAAAGAGGATGTACAAAAATACATTGAAACATGTGACTCTTGTCAGAAATCTAAAAGATTAACTGGGAAGAGAGCTGGGTTGTTACAACAAATAGAGCAGCCAAAAGCTCCATGGGAAATTATAAACATGGATTTTTTAACTGGCTTGCCATTAGCAGGAAAAGAAAGTTTCAATTCTTGCTGGGTAATAGTGGATAGATTAACAAAAATGTGTAAGTTTATCCCTACCCATAAAGAGGTATCTGCAAAAGACTTGGCATTACTATGGTGGACTCAGATGATGAATACTGCTGGGTTCCCCAAAGCCATAATCTCTGACAGAGACCCTAAATTTACTTCAGAGTTCTGGACATCTTTGATGGAAGTATCAGGTTGTCAATTAAAATTGTCTACAGCACACCATCCACAAACTGATGGGCTGGCTGAGAGGATGATACAAACTCTTGAAGACATGATCAGAAGATATTGTGCCTTTGGATTAGAATACAAAGACAATGAGAAATTCACACATGACTGGGTAACATTAATTCCTGGCCTTGAATTTGCTTATAACAGCACAACTCATTCTGTAACAGAGAAGAAACCATTTGAACTCTGGCTGGGATATGTACCAAATACCCCAGTAAATCTTTTAAATAAGCTACCAAGGTTGGATATACACCCTGGCACTAAATCCTTTATTCATATGCAACAAATGTGTAGGAAGCATGCAGAGGAATGCATCCAAAAAGCATTTGAATATGAAAAGAAAAGGTGGGACAAATCTCATAAAGAATTTGAATTTAAAAAAGGAGATGAGGTCCTCATATCAACACTACATTTTAACTTACAAGGTAATGTTAAATTAAAGGATCCCTTTGTAGGACCTTTTGTAGTAAATAAAATGGTTGGGAATAATGCAGTGGAAGTCATATTATATGCTCCATATGATAGGAAATATCCAGTTTTCCCTATCTCATTATTGAAACCTTACCATGCAAATGATCCTGACTTATTTCCAAAAAGAAGGGGAAGGCCTAAAAAGCAACCTGAAGAAATTGTGGAAAAAGCAGAGATTGAAAAAATACTCAAGAAAAGAATCCTTACTAAAGAAAAAGGAACTGAGTATTTACTAAGATTTAAAGGGAAATCAAATGAATTTGATAAATGGATACCTGAAAAAGAAATTTCTAATTTATCCACCCTTCTTAAAAAATTTAAACAGAAATAAATTTCTGTTCAACCAGCTGAGGGGTT
Source organism: Hemileia vastatrix (assembly GCA_030280995.1). NCBI lineage: Eukaryota > Fungi > Basidiomycota > Pucciniomycetes > Pucciniales > Zaghouaniaceae > Hemileia > Hemileia vastatrix. The sequence goes on from JASXTE010000005.1 coordinate 27,656,855, forward strand.
AAAAAACCAGTACTCATAATATTTTATTATGTTTTATTTCTTTAAAGTTGAATCTTTAATGCTACAGATTTATTCTGAATACCTGAAAATTACAAATTAAATAAAATAAAATGTATAACTTATCATTTTTTTTATTGTTTTTTTTGGGTGGGCGAGTGTCAGCCTGTATATCTCCAGGACTGAGTAAAAAGTACTTATAAGTTATGTTAAACACATGAACTATACATGGGAATAATAAATAAGAGTACACAAATAGTATACATAAGTAAAATTATGATAATACACAAAAAATGCCATTATAACACCTTATATACACGCATATATCCACCTTTTATAGGTCTTATGTACTTAATATTAAGTTGGGATATGTTAGGGAAATCTTAAGAACCTTAAGTATAAGGCTGCATAATTTTTAAGTACACTTAAAGCTGTTATATTCATTGTTTTATGCAAAAAACAAGAAATGCGCTTTATTTCACTTAAAAGTTGACTATATGCGCTATAAAATTGAGAATATCAAAATTGCGCTTTGACAGATCAATTGGGCTCATTTAGAACTATTGATTAGGCTATTTAAATGCATAAAAATAACACTTTTCAAATTTGGTGTTTTTTATGCCAGAAATGGCTTCTGTGTACTGGCCACATACTGCCTGCTTTTTTCCCGTGTGAATAGCTTCATTTTTAGCAAAGTTAGCTTTTTCACACTATAATTACCCCACATTCTACGCCCACTGTGGGGAAACACACTAAAATAGGCGACAGGCGCTTATTTAGTGTCCTAGCTTAATTAATAATGCATTGACCCTGTTTATATGCACTAATTTCATTAATAACCTCACTCTTGGCACTTTATTTCATCACCACGCTTAAATTCGCCTAATTTTAGTCAAGGATTTACCCGTGCAAGCGCCTGCCAAGAACTGCATGTAGTTACCCCACATCTCACGCTCTTTTTTAAGTTTTTGGGTGGTTTCTCAGTCAATTTTGGTTATTTTTGAATGGGAATTTCACGTAGTATAATGTCAGGATTAGCCCCATTATTTCTACAGTCAATCCCCCTTATTATTAAGCTATTATTAACCTTCAAAAGTCTCCTTTAATCCTTAATATTATTGTTTTATACGCATATACTCTCTTTTTGTCTTTTTCTTTAATTTTGATGGATTTCCCTTATTATTTCAGGATTTTGGCGGTTATTACTCTTCTAATTATGTCATGGGTCACTGGGAATGTTGATGGGAATGTCTATTAGTTGTTTAGAGGCGTGATTAACTGTGTATTGGGTGGTACATCAAGGGAATCATAGGGGAACTCAGTGTGTATAAAAGGAGGAGGTTTTTGGGTTGTATTTCTACATTCTTTATCATTTACAATTAACCAATATAACCAAACAAATTACAATACATATCAATTAGTACTTTTATAAGACTTTTGAATAGTATCTGAATTATAAAATCTATTTTTCTACCAACTACAAAGATTGTAAGCCATATATAAAACTAGTGAGAATTATATTACTGAGACCTTTGAATTTTGATTATATTTTACTACTTATTGGATTTATACTACAGTATTCATATAGGACCATTTAAATCTTCTAGACAACTGACTATTCAAGCTAATTCACGTCCTTGTACTTGATCTTAGCCTGACAAATCCATTGAATGGGGACAAACCTATGGTATTTTTAATAAATTAAAATAAAATATTAAAAGCCATTGAACCAAATATTGAATTTAACTTATGGGAAGATAAAATATTATATAAATTACCAATATCTGTCAGAGACATTTTTCTGGCTAGAACAATAATGGTTAATGAATAATCTGAATTTATTAATACTTTCAATGATTTACTATTAAAACATAAGTATGATGCAACATACACCACTTATAAACAAAAAAATGAACCTGTAAAAATTCAGAATTCAAAACCACTCAAGTAAAAAAAAAAAAAAAAAAAACCTACTGTGCCTTTAGTACCTAAAAAGTATGAGACATGAGCTTTTTATAAGTGTAATAAGCCTTGGTTTAAATGTCACAAATGGGATAAAAATATAAATATTTTTTGAAAATCAGAAAGAATTTTAAATTGAAGCAAAAAAATAAAGATTCAAGTGATTGTGACAATAATATCTCATATAGTCAGCCTGGATATCCCCAGGACTGATTAAAAATTACTTATAATTTATGTTAAACACATGGACTATACATGGGAGCAAGAAATTAGAGTACACAAATAGTATACAGAAGTAAATTTATGATAAAATACAAAATATGACATTATAACACCTTATACACACACGTATATTCACCTTTTATAAGTCTTATGTACTTAATATTTAGCTGGAATATATTAGGTTAATCTTAAGAACCTTAAATATAAGGCTACATAATTTTTAAGTAGACTTAAAGCAGTTGTTTTCATTAATTTATGTTAAAAACATGAAATGCACTCTAAATTGCTTAAAGTTAACTATATACTACACAATATGGGGGGTGGACTTGCTAGCCAGTCCACAACCTTGGAACCAAACTCACCACAGAATAATCACACATTGAGCTATTGATAAAGGAACCATACAATCAGGGATGAACACCACCCAGCATAAAAGTTTTAGGTGGGTGTTCAAGTAGAGTTCAGTATGGGTTCAGTATGAGTTCAGTCCAAGTTCCATCTGAGTTCCATCTGAGTTCAGGTTGAGGACTTGCTAGAAAGTCCACCCCCTATATTGCGTAGTGATATGCGCCATAAGTTTAATAATATTAAAAATGTGCTTTAACAGATCAATCTGTCTCAATTAGGGCTATTTATTTATCTACTCAAATGCATAAAAATAACACTTTTCAAACTTGGTTTTTTTTTATGCCAGAAATGGCTTCTGTGTACTGGCCACATTCTGCCTGCATTTTTCCTGTGTTAGTAGCTTCATTTTTGGAAAAGTTAGCTTTTTCACACTATAATTACCCTGCATTATATGCCCACTATGGGGAAACATGCTAAAATTGGCAACAAGCACTTATTTAGTGTCCTAGTTTAATTAAAAATGCATTGAACCTTATTATATCCATTAATTCAATTAATAATCTCCATATTGGCTCTTTACTTCACTACCAAACTTAAATTTGCCTAAATTAGTAATGATTTACGTGTGCAAGCACCTTCCAAGGACTGCATGTAGTTACCCCACATCTCAGGCCTGTTTGGCTTTTTAAGTGGTTTCTCAGTCAATTTTGGTTATTTTTGAATGTAGATTTCACGTAGTATAATGTCATGATTAGCCCCATAATTTCTACTGTTAATCCCCCTTAATTTGGAGTGATAAGTAACCTTAATTTTTCCCTTTAGACTTTTGTTTTAAATGTATTACATGCATATACTCTCTTTTTTGCTTATTCTTTATTTTTGATGGATTATCCCTTTTACTGCAGGATTTTGGTGGGTGATATCATTCTAATTATGTTATTGGTCACTCTTTATGTTGTTTAAAATGTCTATTATTTGTAATGAGGCATCATTAATCATGTATAGAGCTGGTAAATCAAAGGGTTCATTGGGGAAGTTATTGTGTATAAAATGAGGGGGTTTTTGGTCTTGTTTTCTACATTCTTTATCATTACAATTCAAATATATAACCAATAAAATTACAATACATACCATTAGCACTTATTAAGTCTTTGAATATTATCTGAATTATTAAATCTATTTTTCTACCAACTCTAATATTGTAAGACATATATATATTTAGAGAGATTTAAATTACTGAGACCCTTATATTGAGCTACATTTTAATACTTATTATATTCTTACTAAAGTATTCAAATAGGAACATTAAAATCCTCTAGAAAACTGACCATTCAAGCTAGCTCAAATCTCTGTACTTGATCTCAGCCTGCCACATATGGTGATGAAAAGAAGGTCTGTATGTTGGAAGATGATTAGTCCATCTTTGAAAATCCAATATTAAGTATGAACTAAATAGTATCATTAATGAATTTTGAAGATGCTGAGTTAATTAATAATATACAATATGATAAATTAAGAATGACACCTACCATGATTCCAGTAATAATTTCTGGAGAAACTGTAAATATAGTATTGAATACAGGAGATTCTGGTTCTGTTATTTCTTGATGTATGTTACAGAAAATTAATAGTGATTATAATTCAAAGTTTAAACCCCTTCAAAGTAAAAATTGGAGAGGGTCTGTATCAGTACTACACTCCATTTGGGAGTAGCTTGTGACTTTTTAGTAATGAATAATACTAATTTTAGTAGCTGTTTTATCATTGGTAATGACATTCTGACAAAGTTTGGTTTGAAATCAGACCCTGCTAATAATAATTTTACAATAGGAATGAATGGTAAAAGAAAATATAAAATAAATTCTTTTAACACAGTATTGAAAATTGAGTCATTAATAGATTTTCCTTGCAAAGAAGAGAAACAAGTGAGATGAAACTTCTGGAAACATAATTTTCAAAAGCATCATTTGGCAATCAGATAAGTGAAGCTGAGAAGACAAATATTTTGGACTTAATTAAGACATTTTCAATGGCTTTCGCACATGGGATCAATGAACTTGGAAGTGTGAAAGATCATGAGATTAAAATTATTTTGACCTGAAACATGGATCATATTCCTGCTAGTCTTAAAAAATCCATACCCTGTTTCACCAACAAAGAGAAAAGACATAGAGAATAATGTTAAGATGTTTTTAAAGATGAAAATTATTAAAAAGGTAGAAACTACACCAAAATACTATATGATAACACCAGTGATTATCTCTTATGAAAAATATAAGGCAATACTATGTGGTGATTATAGAGCATTAATTACATTTACAGTGGATGATATTTACCCCTTGACAAGGATTGCCTCTATACATGCTACCTTTAAAAGATCTAAGAAAAAAACTTGCCTAGATGGGGATAAAGGGTACCATCAAATTCCTTTAGAAAAGATCTCACAGAACTTATTATTGATAACAATATATATGGAAACTTAAAAATATTTCAGGATACCATTTTGACCAAAAAATGCTCCTTCAGTATTTCTGAAGTAAATGGATATGAAATTCAATAATTGAATTATTGAAGGATGGTTAATAGTATAAAGTGATGACAACATAGTGTTATCTAAAACATATGATGAACACTTACTTCAGTTGAGGAAAGTATTTCAGAAGATGGATGAAATACAAATGACCCTTGCATTGAAAAAATGTAAATTTGGGTTTGAGTCTTTAAAAGCTCTTGGTCATATTGTATCTGGCTTACAAATATGTGTTGACCAAAATAAGGTGGCTGAAATCAAGAATTTTGGGATTACTAAAAATGTTAAGGATGTACAATCTTCTCTTAGTATGTGTGGTTATTATAGACAATAAGTAAAGAACTACCAATTAATCGCTGCACCATTGACCACACTGATAAAGAAATCAGAAGCTTTAATTTGGAACAATGAAAGACAACAGGATTTTGATAAGTTGAAAGAATTTTTGATGATAGCTCCCATCCTGGTATTACCAGATTTACAACTACCTTTTGTCTTGTATACTGATGCAAGTTTTATTGGTTTGGGTGCTTCTTTGCATCAAAATCAACTTATTGAACAAAAAATTTCAGAAGTAGTAATTTGCTGTATTTTGAGTTGTGGTAAAAATCATGTAGTAATACAAAAAATGTCTCAGTTTTCAGGAAGCACAAAAAAGGGGTTGCTAGGAATAATGGTTGAAAAAGCACAACTAAAGAATCTTCAAAAGCACAGAAAAAGTAGACTCTGTGAAAAGTTTTTTCTGTACTATGGATATATAAGGTGTGGTGAGGAAAAAAAATTAGAGGGAAGTGCATAATAGACTATAAGACAAGAAGGTATGATATGCACTTGATGAAGCCACAACTAGTGCTAGAAGCATAGTATGGATTAAGGGTTAGTTTCTAGTGAGGGTAGAAGTTTCACACTTAGATAGAAAAAAGGCAGCAACAAGAAAGGGTGCAAGTTTTCACACTTATGGAAATGTGTTGGGCTTTAAATGTGAGCTAAAAACACTTAGCGCTGTGGTCTTCCAAAATTGGCAGGGGCCTTTGTTGTGTGATTTGGAGCTGTTTGTGCATGTCTTAATTGACATCTGTTAAGAAATTTGGTATTTTTCTGGTTTTATTCTGTGGATATTGGGTCTGCGGGTATGTGGGTACTATCATTGGATAGCCCTGGTTTTTCTCTATATTTTATGTCTTGAAGACATTTTTCATATTCTGAGTTTTAAGGGGTCATTTCCTCATTTTTTATTTATAAAAGATTGCTGTTTAATTTTGTTTTTCGTGTTTTACGGGCTAACCTTAAGTCTTAGGGTTAAATGCTTAGTAACATTGGATAGAGCTAATTTTTCTCTATATTTCATTTCTCAAAGTTGTTATAGTGAAATTCCGTGTTTTAAAGGTTTTAGTAGTTGTAGCTAATTTTTCTAAGTAGATTAGTGGTTTTTATTGGTTTTCTGGCTTCAGGGAGGCCGGGCCGCTTCAGGAAGCATCTCTGACGTCGGGAGGCCCACCCGCATCTGTTTTAGGAGGTTGGGGAGCGCTCCAGGATAGTTTTTTATGCAATTTGTCAGGTACAGGCGCCAGATTGGTGGGTGCGCATGGGCTCTTAGTTAGTGGTCTGTGTGTACATAGTGAATAAGACAGTTTGGGGCAACCTTAATCATCATACAACCATCCAGAGGTGATCTCATTGTTCCTCACTCAGTTTTCACTGTTTTCTGGCCACAATTGGCTGTGTTTGTTGCAAGTGAGTTCTTCATTTAACTTAACTTTGGCAACTGTTTTCTCTGTTATAGTCTTGCAAGCTATAGCAAGTATTATTGCTGTCTCCGGTGTCGATTTGCAGCCTACATCAAGTATCTTTGCTGTCTCTGGTGTGGACTTTGTTCTACATTTCAGTTCTTTGGTCTGGTAGTCTATCTGGGGACTACTTTCTTGGCTCATCAAGCAGTCAAGTGTGTTAAATAGGAGCTTTAGCAAAACAGGAACCAACTTACTTTAGCAAGTAAATCTCACTCTATTTTTCTAAAGGGACAGGGGATTTTCTCTCTGGTTTATCTCCAACTCCCTTGGTCAAGGCCTATAGCTAGTACTATAGGATTGTCTACATTTCTGGCGCCCAACGTGGGGTAGAGCTTGCTGGTTCTTTGGAATCTCTGTTTTCTTTGGTTGGCTCTTTTTGGTGTTTTGGTCTGGAGGAATCGCTTCTGGTTCCTCTTTTCCTGTGGTGAGTGTCAGTGGGGGAGATCGTCCTCCTGCTGTGATGGTCAAGGGGTATGTAAGGATTAAAACTTGGGATGGTACCAAGTTTAATGGGGAGGATGTCAAGTGGTTTCTAGAGAAGTATGAAACTGCTTCTGGAGTGGATGGTTCTTCCTACCTGGACGTGGTGAAGCAGATTATCTTCTTCATTGGTGATAGGTCAGTGGAGAAGGAGATTGTGACCATGCCTGGCTACAAGAAGAGGGATTGGAAATTGCTGTGTAGGGAGATGGTTGATAGATGGGGTGTCAGGTTCACTATGGTGGATCTGAACAAGGTTGTCAGTGAATGGAAGTCTTATGGTGGTGTTGGTAACTTACATAGTTACAGAAAGTTTCTGCTACAGTTTGATCCTGTGGTGGAATATTTGGTGGAAGTGGAGGAGCTAGCACATGAAAATGCTGCCAAGGATGTATTTTGGTCTTCCCTGGCTAGAGATGTCAGGATGGATGTGTTGAAGGAGTTGTCAAGAAAGGAATTTATGAAAACTCTTTCTAATGGGGATCAGAAGTTGCCTGCCTTGGATAAGGTGAAGGAGGCTGTTGAGGCCCATTTGAAGTTATTGGCTGTGGACACCTATCAGGAGGGGTGTGCCAAGTATGTCAGCAAAGTAAGTGAGGCTTTGGCTGAAGAGGAAGTTAGGGAGAAGAAGGAGGAGAAAAATTTGGTGCAGGTTCCCAAACAGGAGAGGGACCCAATGGTGGAGCAGTTGGCTGATCTTAAAAAGCAGCTGCAAATTTTTGTTCAGGAGGCCAAGAAGATTAATAAGGCACCTTCTCAGCCAAGAGATTTTGAAAGGAGGGCTGGTAGGAGTGATCCTTGGGTTTTCTCTTATTGCAGTAGGAGGGGGAACAGGTCCAATGATTGTTGGGCACTGAACAGAGATATGTCTGAAGGAAAAGTGGTGTTTGATGGCAGGGTTTTTAAGTTCCCTGACGGTTCTTTTGTGAAGCCCAGTGAGGGGCAGGCTCCTGTTGATTTGGTCAGGAGAAGGGGTGGTCTCAATCAAAGGAGGCCAAGGTTTGAGGAGATTCCTGATCAGGGGAAGTCTTCTGTTAAGGTAGATGAGGACGTCAAGGGAAAGGGGAAGGAGGTCAATAAGGTCTCTTTTTCTACTTCCTTTGGTGGTTTGGAGTTGTATTCTTGTGGTGGAAAGTCAAGTGGTTAATGCTTGGCTGGTGTTTATGATGTGGAAGCAGAGAAGGTGGGTAGGCCTAAGAGTAGTTCTCAGGCCCAACCAAAGCCAAATGCTTCAAAGGGTGGTCCTAAGCTGAGTGCAGCTAGGAAAAGGTACAGCAAGGAGGAGCTGTACAAGATGCAGAAGGGTATGGCTGACATGGGCCCCCCTAGTTTTTTTGCATTGGACCTGAATGGTGAGCCAATGCCAATGGAGGTGGATTCTGACTCTGAGGAGGATGTCCCTTTGGCTTCATTGCCAAAGCCTGTTGGAGTCAGAGGTTCTGGTGAGGGATCTGGTTTGGTTCCTTTTAATGGTAAATCTGTTGGTGGTGCTGGTCCTCAAGAATCTTCTAGGACCAAGGTGGTGAAGCAAAGAGCTCACTTCGAGAGGCCAGTAGTGTCTGGTAAAGTTAATGTTATGTACTCTGTCCTGGAAAGGATGAACCAGGGTCAGGTTTCCCAATCTTATGGGGAATTGTATGCTATCAGTCCAGGGTTGGCTGATAGGCAGAAGAAGTTGTTGACCAGGAGAAGGGTTTCTTCTGGTGAGGTAGAATACATTTGTGATTCTGCTGAAAAGTTTGGTGAGGGGTTGGAAACCCATTTTTCTGCTCCTCTGGGATATGTCAATGTCACTCTGAATGGCAGGGAGGCAAGGGCATTGGTGGATTCAGGTTCTCAGATAAACCTTATTTCTTTGTTTGAGGCAACTCATATGGGCCTCCCCATCAAAACTGGTATTGGTGGGAATTTGAGAGGGATCGGTGGCCATGTCACTGAATTGGTTGAAACTTCAGAGTTTGTGAAGTTGGATGTTGGAGGATCCTCAGGGAAGGTTCATTTTTACATTGCTAAAGGTAATGTAAAAGCAGTTTTGGGTGGGCCATTTTTGATAGATTTTCAGGCGAGAATAGGTTATCAATTTGATTTGGGAATCAGTTTGGAGTTGACTGGTGAAGACGAAAGGAGGCTTCACATGAGGTTATCATCCCCTGGAGAGTATGGTTGGGAGAATAGGCCTGGTTTATCTTCAATGTGCCAGTGCATGGACTTCTGCAGGAGAAGGAAGGAAGTGGGTGCTGCCTCTGGTTTTTTAGAGTGCGGTTCAGGCTCTATTGAGAGTCTGTCTTTTTTAGAGTAATAAGGGCTGATCACCCTAGTGCTACAACCTCTCCCCGAGATGAGGAAATCCCAGGTTGTAGTAGGTCAGCTCCCTTGGAGATATACCAAGTGGAGTTTCAACTTTCTCTTTTTAATGTTTCTCTTCTCTGCAAGTATTCATCAAGTTTTTTAACAAGTCTCTGTTCTCTCTCAAGATTCTTAATTATTTTTAATTCAAGTTCAAAGAAGAAGATTGGTTATATATCTTTATTTAAAGATATGCGGAAAAGTTTTGGGGCGGTGAGATTGGGGTCTAAAAGTAAGTCCTCCCAATTGTGCACCGCTAGGGTTTCTTCTACAACTTTCAAAAACATTACCTGGGCCACACCTGTGAGCATTGGGGCAACCCCTGGTTATTTTTGTAGGACAGAAGAAAACTCAAGAAAAGAAGATAAAAATTTCAAGATAATTCAAGAAAATCAAGAAAAAAATCTGAAAATAAGAAAGAAAGAAGATGCAAAATATTTTTGTGAAGATCTTCAAGATCTATTTTTGGGCCTCCAGCATGAGGTTAAACTGCAGAAAATTTTGAAGAGAGAAGATCATCAAGATCTATTTTTGGACCTCCAGCATGAGGATAAACTGCACAATTTTAGAAGATGTGATTCAGAAGATGAATCAAGATTTGAAGATTTGGAAGTTGGAAGTGAGGATGAAGATGTGGAATTGCGGAAAAGTTTTGGAGTGGTGAGATTGGGGTGTAAAAGTAAGTCCTCCCAATTGTGCACCGCTAGGGTTTCTTCTACACCTTTAAAAAACATTACCTTGGCCACAAATGTGAGCAATGGGGAAACCCTTGGTTTTTGTTCCAGGTCTGGTGGTGAAGATTTCCTGAAGATCCCTCAAGTTGAAGGCGGAGCGGCAAAGTATAAGAAGGTAGCTCAGAAGATTAGGCCTGTCAATGAGCCTATGCCTGTGGGTTTGAATCCACCTTTGAAAAGACCTCCTTTGTCAAGAGATCCGTACTGTACTCCTTTGGTGAAGAATCCTCCAGAATTTGTAGAGACGGCTAGGGTGACCGTGGAAAGATTGAAAGTTGTTAATTTTGGTCCTGATGGGTGGTTGTCTGAGGAAGAAAAGAAGTTGTTGTTGCACGTTATTGTGCTAAGGGAAAAAGCGGTGGCATTTGTTGAGGAGGAAAGGGGAGTATTGAAGCACTCTTATGGGGAACCTTATTTGATTCCTGTTGTTTGTCATGAACCTTGGCAAATCAAACCTAATCCGATTCCAGCCGCTATTTGAGAGGATTTTGTAGAGATTGTTAGGGAAAGAGTCAGGACTGGGTTATATGAACAATCAACATCCAGTTACTCAAGTCTGGTGTTCTGTGTAAAGAAGCAGAATGGAAAGTTTAGGGTGGTTCATGATCTTAGAGCCTTGAATAGAGTCACTATCAAGGACGCTGGTATGCCGCCAAGTGCAGAGGATTTTGTTGAAGCTTTTGCTGGAAGGGTGTGTTATGGTTTGGGTGATATTATGGGTGGTTATGATGAGAGGGAACTACATACGGATTCAAGGCCTCTCACAACTTTTGAGACTCCTTTGAGAAGATTTCAGCTCACTAGGTTGCCTCAAGGAGCAACTAATTCAGTGGCAGTTTATTAAGCACAGATGGCTTGGATTTTTCAGGATGAGGTTCCTACTCATGCTGGTATTTTTAATGATGATGGTGGAATTATAGGACCATCCACTGATTATGGTAATGAGGTGTTATCGGAGAACCCTGGCATAAGGAGGTTTGTGTGGGAATATGCAATAACTCTAGAGAGAGTGTTGTTCAGGATTGAAGAGGCTGCTTTGACCATTTCAGGGTCAAAATTCTGTTGTTGTGTTCCTGCTTTGGAAATTCCGAGTCATGTGGTATGCAAAGAGGGAATGATTATGGCGAAGAAGAAGATTAATAAAATTCAGTCATGGCCAAGGCCTAAAAATACTACTGAAGTCAGAGGATTTTTGGGTGTATGTGTATATGTCAGGATTTTCATTAAGGATTTTTCTTTGTTGGCTTCACCTTTAAGGAGGTTGACCAGAAAATATGCAGATTGGGAATAGACTGACGAGTGTGAAGAGGCTTTTCAGAAGCTGAAAAAGGTTTTGGTGAAGATATAATCCTTCACAAGATGGATTATGGTGTTGGTGCTGGAAAGATTTATCTGGCAATGGACTCAAGTTATATTGCTGCTGGTGCTGTTTTGTCTCAGGAGGATAAGACTGGGAGGGTCAGGCAAGTAAGGTATGAGTCTGTGGTGTTTAATGAGGTGGAATCTAGGTATTCTCAACCTAAGTTGGAATTGTGTGGCGTAGCTAAAATTTTAAAGAAGCTACAGACGGTTTTGTGGGGGCAGCATTTTGAGCTGCAGGTGGATGCAAAATCTTTGATTCAGATGATCAATACACCTAGTCTTCCAAATGCTCCAATGACTAGGTGGGTGGCATTTATTCAACTTTTTTCTTTTGACCTGGTACACAAACCAGGTAAAACTTTTACTATGCCTAATGGGTTATCAAGGAGGCCACCTACAGATGAGGATTCTGATTCTGAAGAGTTTGACAAAGATGTTCCAGTGATTAGGGCCAGTACAAAGGGTGCTGAGGATTTTTCTTTTCTCCCCCATGAGGCTAAACTGGATGATTGTTCTGACCTCCCCCAAGAGGCTAAACTGGCTGGATCTGATCTTGATTCTGGTGATCAGGATATTTTTGTTGATGAAGATGGAGTTGTTTTTTCGGACAGTTCAAAATTGGAAAAGGGTGTTTTTGTTAGTGAACTTGATTCTCACAAGGTTCAGTGGAAAGAGAAGGACGTGCCAAAATTTAAGGATTGGTGTCCTGGTTAGGCTGCTCAATTGGCTCATGTTCACACTGGTGATTTTGATGACAGAGTTGTACCCTTGGATGTTGCTTTGTTGGATTTTGAAGATGAGACCTAGGGTCAATCTGGGTTTTATTTTATTTTGGTGGAATATCTGTTGACCTTAGAGAGGCCAGATAGTTGTGATGATGATACTTGGTTGGCAATCAAGAAGAAGAGTCCTGGATTTTATGTGTCAGGAAGGTGGTTGATGAGAAGGAGACATCCTAATCCTCAAGTGGTGGTGACTCAGAAGAAGGGTCAAAAATTGGTTTTGAAGTCTTTGCATGAAGACCTTGGTCATAGAGGCTTTGGAGAGACTTATAGAAGAGTAGCAGACAGATTTTGGTGGCCGGGTATGAAGTTGGCTGTGCAGGGTTGGGTTCAATCTTGTGAAGAATGTCAAAGAAGAATTCACTTGAAACCTAAAGAGATGGGCCGTGCTACTGGTGAATCAACTGTTTTTGGAAGGGTCAGTCTGGATGCTGTCCATATTAAAGAGGGCAGGTATAAGTACTTGATTGTTGCTAGGGATGATTTGTCTGGTTGGGTTGAGGCAGTGCCTCTGGTTAATTTGACTGCCAAGAATGTGGCAGAGTTTTTGAAGAAGGAGTGGATTTATAGGTATGGGTTGATGAAGTTGGTGACTGTTGATGGTGGGCCAGAGTTTGGTGCTGAATTTAAAGAAGCTGTGGCTAGTGTTGGTTCTAGGGTTAGAGTGGCTACACTGTATTATCCTGAAGCTGAAGGCATGGTTGAAAGAGGCCATCAAGTTATCAAGAATGCTTTGGTGAAGATGTGTGGAGATAGTGCTGAAAAGTGGAGGCATTATTTACCCTTAGTTTTATTTGCTGATAGGGTCACTGTGAAGAGGACAACTGGCTATTCTCCTTATGAGCTAATGTTTGGTCAAAATGCTGTTCTACCAGTGGACTTGGAAGCTGTCTCTTATCTTGGAATTGATTGGGATGACGTGAACTCAACAGAAGATTTGCTCTGTGCCAGGATGCAACAGTTGAAATGTAGAGAGGAATGTCAAGAGAAGGCATACTCTAGAATGATGAAGATTAGGAATCAATCAGTCAGATACTGGGACAAGAAGTTACCTCATAGACTCAGGAATCCCTTGAAACCTGGTTGTTTGGTTTTGGTGTATAATAGAAGGTTGGAGAGTCAGTGGGGCAAAATGTTTGCTGACAGATGGAATGGACCTTACAGAGTCAGATCTCAGGCGTCTGGAGGTTCTTATGTTTTGGAAGAGTTGGATGGTGAAGTCTTGAAAAAGAGGGTGGCTGCAGACCAAGTGAAGAGTTTTTATCCCAGGGGCACTAGGCATGAAGAAGATTGACTCCTCAATGAGGATAAACTATGGAACGTTCTTTTTTGTTTTGGAATTTTGTGGTGATGCTATGCATCTGTTTGTTGGAAACTTTTGTTAGAGGGTACCCATGGGTGGGGCTTCTAGATTTGATCTTGACAAGTGTAGGGATGACTGAGGGGCTGGCTGCTCTATCAACAGTTACCCCAAATTGTCTTTTTCCAATCCTTTCTCTTTATTTGGTTGAAACCTAGTATTGGTTTATTTTCACAGGTTTTAGTCCTCTATGACTTTAAACTGGAAATTGCTTTGGTTTTTAAGTGCCGTACTCTTCACTCTTATTGGTTTTGGTTTTTTGTGTTGGATGTTGTGTTTTTGTTAGAAGGTACCCAGGGGGGCTTCTAGATTTTATTTTGGAAAGTGTGGGGGTAACTGATGAGCTGGCTGCTCTGTAGAACAGTTACCCCAGAATGTCTGTCTCAAGTCTTTTGTTTTTCCTAGTTGAATTCTAGTTCTGTTGTTTATTATTCAGGTTTCAAGTCCGCTATGACTTTAAACTGGTTTGTGACTGGCTTCTTTATCTTTGGTTCTTTCAGATTGGTGGTGGATCACTGGTGGTCTCCCGTCATTTTTACTTATTGGAGGGAGCCCACCCAGTGATCATTTCTATGGACCAGACTTTCCCTTATTGGACAATTTATGGAGCTGGTCTTTCTTTGATTTTTGCAGTTATGTTTTTGCTAGATAGCAGTTTTAGATTATTTTCTTTTTTTTCTTTTAATTTTTTTATGGGGGTTGTTTAAAATTATAAAATCAAAAATATAGGGTGTTACCACATCAGGGTCACCTGGATGTGGGCAAGCATTGGTGGGGATAGGCTCATCAATTGGCCGGGCAATGCTATTTTCTTTTTTTTATTATTATTTATTTATTATTTATTTCATTTGTTTCTGTGTTTCATTATTTTTATTATCTTCTGAATTTCTAAATATTTTGATTTTTGTTTTCTGTTAATCATTTAAAATATTTAATTGTGTATCCACATCAAGGTGCACTTGGATGTGGGTAAGGTATCAGGGGATCAGCTCATCAATTGGCTGGGGGATACCATTTGTATTATTTTTTATGTTTTATTTTATTTCATTTATGTTATTTCATTTCATTTTATTTATTAATTTTTTTATTTTTAGTATATTAGTAGACAGTAAAAAAAAAAAATTCTGAAATTATTTTTATTAATTGTTTTATATTATTATTATGTTTCTAATCTTTTTGCAGGAGCTCATTGTCTGGATGATGAAGCTTCTGGAGGCTGGTCTGGATTTTGATGATGTTTTTTGTTTTTTGTGGTGATTGTGGGAAGCACTGTGTTCTTTGAAGTGCATCCTGCTGGAGAGATTATAGGGATTGTAATGATCTGGGATTGGATTAGAGGGAAGTTCAGAGGAGGAAGAAGAAGAAACAGGAATGGAGTGCTGGAGGGTGTGTTTAATGAGCCTAGACATTTTCCAGTGGTCGTCCAGTAGGCGCTTTCTCAAGGATTTTTCAAAGTCATTCAAGGGTCCATGGAGGGCAAAGACTTTTAGAATATTGGAACACATGGTGCTTAGGTGTTTCTTCATGTCTCCATAATCCAGGGTCAAAGAAGTTTCAAGAGTTTGGCCAACTCCAATAATAGATTCAGGAGGAGGGGTGCCAACTAGACAAGAATAATTGGATCAGCAATTATTTTTGTTGAAGGAATGGAATAATTAATTTGGTACTTACAGATTGGAAGCTCATCAAATCTGTAAGCAGCTGGGATTTGGATCTCTGACAATTTTGTTAATGTCATAGTGGGTGGATCAACTAGGGAAAGATATGGATTCTCATGGTCTTCCTCTGAAGGATCCTTAGAAGGTGAACTGGGATGCTGAGGTTCTTGGGGCCTAGTTGGAGCAGTGAGATTGTGGTTGTTGTTGTGGTTGTTATTTCTGTTGGATTCAGCTGGAGGAGGTGCTGGTGATGGAGTACCAGGGTTGTTAAAGGATGGAGCAGGAGAGGGGGATTTGGAAGCAGACTGCTCTCTTCTGGATGGAGAATTTGAAGAGATGGAACTGTCAGAAGAGTAGTTGGCTGACAGAGGAGAGGTGTAGTTTCTTTGTCTTAGTTGGGGAGGAAGTTGTTGTTGTGGAGCAGTGTGTGGTGTTCTGGTTTCTTCTTGGGGTTCTCTGGCAGTTCTCTTTGAAATCTGGGAAATTTTGGTGTTTTTGGTTTTTGGAAGGGTGGATTGCATTGCTCTGGGAGCAGTAGGAGGTAGTTGGGTTGAGTTGTTGTTGTTGTCTGGATGAATTTGGCTATTTTCTGGCCGTTTTTGGAGGTTTTGGCCCTGATTTTCACTGTTTGGTGAGGCAGGCGGCCCGCCCAACGTCGGCTGGGCAGCCTGGACGCGGTCTAGAAGCCTGGGAGTTGATTTTGAAGCTTTTGGAGCCAATTTGGCGGAGATAAAAGCAGTTTCTTGTGAGGCTAAGGCTGGTCTTTTGGGAAGAATGTGCGAAGCTGAGCTTCTGGATCTTCTTGAAGGAGCAGAAGATAGAGAGGAAGAGGAAGGACCAAGCTCTGGGGATCTGGTAGGGGATCTGGAGATTTATTTGTGAGAAGGAGAAGGCGCAGGAGTAGGGTAGTTGGCGTCTCTGTCACATCTTTTCTTTTTGGAATAACAAGAGTCACAAGCCCTGTTGTAGAATTTGGATTCAGGATTTGGAAGAGTGAAGGTGCAAGGTCTGCACATGTGGATGCACTGTTTGCAGGCATAGTCCTTGGGAGCAGTGAAGCAAGGGAGAGTAGAAGGGTTAACATCAGGAGATCCAGCCATGATCTGTGGTGAGAAAAGATGATGAAAAGGGATAGGAGGAGATTTTTTTCAGTGATGGGTAGATGATGAAGTGAAGGTGGAAGTTCAGCAGGTTGGCTGTAGAGGTGTGCTGCATGAAATTGGCTGCGTCCATTTTATGCAAAATTCCGTCAGTCCATCAAGACTCTAAACTAAAAAAGGTATGGTATCAAGTCAGTCCATCAAGACTCTAAACTGAAAAAGCAATGGTATCAAGTCAGTCCATCAAGACTTTAAACTGAAATCTGGTTTCTGTTAATCCTCCAAGACTTTAAACTGGCTGGTTTCAAGATTTTATCAAGGCTAGTCCGTCAAGACTTTAAACTGAACACTGTGTTAGTCCCCCAAGACTTTAAACTGAGGGTTGTAAGTCCCCCAAGACTATAAACTGAGGGAAAAGTTTTTGTTGTTGGAGTTGGTTTGAAAGATTGGTGGAGGGTATCCACAGGGTGAGCCTCCAAATTTAGGAAAGGCAAGTTTGGGGGTAATTGATGGGCTGGCAGCTCTATTCACAATTACCCCAGAATGTTAGTTTTTTCTCTGTGTCTTAATGTGGTTGATCTCTGGTTCTGGGATTATGATTTAGGTTTTTTGAGTCCCCCAAGACTTTAAACTGAGGGTTTTTGAGTCCCCCAAGACTATAAAATGAGGATGGTCCCCCAAGACTTAAAACTGAGGGTTGTTTGTGGTTACATCCTATAGAGGGTGTGGTCAATTTTTCTTTTCTGGATCAAGCTCAAGTACTAGTGGAACTACAGAGGGAATCAAGAGATGAAATGAAGTGTTCAGAATTAGCCTTGAATTGGTGAATGAGGTGTCTTCTGTTCTCAATGTCCTGTGGATCTCTAGCAGGAGTGGATTGGAAGTAGTGAAGCAGAAGTTGCTTCTGTTGTGATGTGTGTTGTTGGAACTTGGCCTTGATAGTGGGAAAGTGCGTTGGTGTTGGTGGTGCAATGGATCCTACATTGTTATCATCACTATCAGAAGAGGAAGGAACTGAGAAGTTATCAGTTTTAAAGTTGAAGGAAGGAATGAATGTTCTTTAACATCAGATGGACCAGGGATGGGGGAACTAGTTGTTTTATGGGTTGTGACACTCTTCTGGGAAGGGTGGAGCTTTTTGATTAATCTGGGTATCAGGATGGATGGCCTAGATCTTTTGGTGCTGGCAGAAGAAGGACCAGGTTGAGTTGGAGGTGAATCTGTTGTGGAAGAAAGTGGACCAGGTCTGTGGCAGGTCTTCTTTCTGGAGTGGCAGACATCGCAGGACGTTGTGTATGGATGGAAAGGTGGTGTCATGGCGCAGATTAAATTATTTTCGATGCAGTATTGGCAGGGGCCCATTTCAGAGGCAGTTTTGTGAAGGAGGTTAAACATGGTGGTTGGATGAAGAAAGAATGCTGACATTCTCAATTGGAGGGAGGATGTGGTCTTCCAACATTGGCAGGGGCCTTTTTTGTGTGATTTGGCGCTGTTTGTGCAAGTCTTAATTGACATCTGTTAAGGAATTTGGTATTTTTCTGGTTTTATTCCGTGAATATTGGGTCTGCGGGTATGTGGGTACTATCATTGGATAGCCCTGGTTTTTTCTATATTTTATGTCTTCAAGACATTTTTCATATTCTGAGTTTTAAGGGGTCATTTCCTCATTTTTCATTTATAAAAGATTGCTGTTTAATTTTGTTTTTTGTGTTTTACGGGCTAAACTTAAGTCTTAGGGTTAAGTGCTTAGTACCATTTGATAGAGCTAATTTTTCTCTATATTTCATGTCTCAATGTTGTTATAGTGAAATTCCGTGTTTTAAAGGTTTTAGTAGTTGTAGCTAATTTTTCTAAGTAGATTAGTGGTTTTTATTGGTTTTCTGGATTCAGGGAGGCCGGGCCGCTTCAGGCGGCATCTCCGACGTCGGGTGGTCCGCCCGCCTCTGTTTTAGGAGGTTGGGGAGTGCTCCAGGAGGGTTTTTTATGCAATTTGGCAGGTACAGGCGCCAGATTGGTGGGGGCGCATGGGCTCTTAGTTAGTGGTCTGTGTGTACATAGTGAATAAGACAGTTTGGGGCAACCTTAATCATCATACAACCATCCGGAGGTGATCTCAATGTTCCTCACTCAGTTTTCACTGTTTTCTGGCCACAATTGGCTGTGTTTGTTGCAAGTGAGTTCTTCATTTAACTTAACTTTGGCAACTGTTTTCTCTGCTATAGTCTTGCAAGCTATAGCAAGTATTATTGCTTTCTCTGGTGTGGATTTGCATCCTACATCAAGTATCTTTGCTGTCTCTGGTGTGGACTTTGTTCTACATTTCAGTTCTTTGGTCTGGTAGTCTATCTGGGGACTACTTCCTTGGCTCATCAAGCAGTCAAGTGTGTTAAATAGGAGCTTTAGTAAAACAGGAACCAACTTACTTTAGCAAGTAAATCTCACTCTATTTTTCTAAAGGGACAGGGGATTTTCTCTCTAGTTTTTCTCCAACTCCCTTGGTCAAGGCCTATAGCTAGTACTATAGGATTGTCTACGACGGGTAAATCCTTGACTAATTAAGGCAAATTTAAGCATGGTAGTGAATTAAAGCTCCAAGCTTGAGGTTATTAATTGAATTAGTGCATATAATAAGTGCCAATGCATTTGTAATTAAACTAGGACACTAAATAAGCACCTGTTGCCTATTTTAGTGTGTTTACCCACAGTGGGAGTAGAATTTGGGGTAATTATAGTGTGAAAAACCTAAACTTGCTAAAAATAAAGCTATTCACATTGGAAAAATGCAGGCAGTATGTGGCCAGTACACAGAAACCATTTCTGGCATAAAAAAACCAAATTTGAAAAGTGTTTTTTTATGCATTTGAGTAGCCAAATCAATAGCCCTAATTAAGAAAAACCATTCTGTCAAAGCTCATTTTTAATATTATTAAATTTATAGCACATATAGTCAACTTAAAGTGATTTAAAGTGCATTTTTTGTTTTTCACATAAAAAAATGAATACATCTGCTTTTAGTCTACTTAAAAATTATGTAGCCTTATATTTAAGAATCTTAAGATTACCCTAACATATTCCAACTTAATATTAAGTAAATAAGACTTGTAAAAGGTAGATATATGCGTGTTTATAAGGTGTTATAATGGCATATTTTGTATTTGATCATAAATTTACTTATGTATACTATTTGTGTACTCTAATTTATTGCTCCCATGTATAGTACATGTGTTTAACATAACTTATAAGTAATTTTTACTCAGTTGTGGGGATATCCAGGCTGACACTCACCCACACAATAAAAACAATAAGAAATGATAAGTTATACACTTTTTTATTTTATGTTATTTTTTAGGTATTCAGAAAATTCTGTAGCATTAAAAATCAATTCTTTAAAGAAATACAACATAAAAATATTATGAGTACTTTTTTTTAACCCCTCAGTTGGTTGAACAGAAATTTATTTCTGTTTAAATTTCTTGAGAAGGGAGGATAAATTTGAAATTTTGTTTTTCAGGTATCCATTTATCAAATTAATTTGATTTTCCATTAAATCTTAATAGATACTCAGTTCTTTTTTCTTTAGTAAGGATACTTTTCTTGAGTATTTTTTCAATCTTTTCTTTTTCAACAATTCCTTCAGGTTGATTTTTAGGCCCTCCTCTTCTTTTTGGAAATAAGTCAGGATCATTTTCATGGTAAGATTTCAATAATGAGATAGGGAAAACTGGATGTTTCCTATTATATGGGGCATATAATATGATTTCCAATGAATTATTACTAACCATTTTGCTTACTACCAAAGGTCCTACAAAGGAATCCTTTAATTTAACATTACCTTGTAAGTTAAAATGTAGTGTTGAAATTAAGACTTCATCTCCTTTTTTGAACTCAAATTCTTTATGAGATTTATCCCACCTTTTCTTTTCATATTCAAATACTTTTCGGATTCATTCCTCTGGATGCTTTCTAAGAATTTGTTGCATATGAATAAAGGATTTAGTACCAGGGTGAATATCTAACCTTGGTAATTTATTTAAATCATTTACTGGGGTATTTGGTACATATCCCAGCCAGAGCTCAAATGGTTTTTTTTCTATTACAGAATGAGTTGTGCTATTATAAGAAAATTCAAGGCCAGGAATTAATGTTACACAGCCATGTGTGAATTTCTTATTGTCTTTGTACTCTAATCCAAAGGCACAATATATTTTGATCATGTCTTCAAGAGTCTGTATCATTCTTTCATCCAGCCCATCAGTTTGAGGGTGGTGTGCTGCAGAAAATTTAAATTTACAACCTGATACTTGCATCAAAGATGTCCAGAACTCTGAAGTAAATTTAGGGTCTCTGTCAGAAATTATGGCTTTGGGAAACCCAGCAGTATTCATCATTTGAGTCCACCATAGTAATGCCAAGTCTTTTGCAGATAACTCTTTATGAGTAGGGATAAATTTACACATTTTTGTTAATCTATCTACAATTACCCAGCAAGAATCGAAACTTCTTTTACTGCTAATGGGAAGCCTGTGACAAAATCCATGTTTATAATTTCTCATGGAGCTTTTGGCTGCTTTATTTTTTGTAATAACTCAGCTCTGTTTCCAGTAAATCTTTTAGATTTCTGACAAGAGTCACATGTTTCAATGTTTTTTTGTACATGTTCTTTCATGTTTATACACCAGGCTGTATTTTTAACTCTAGGTAATGTTTTGTTAAAATCAAAATAACCAGCTATGATGTCATCATGAAAAGTACTAACATTTAATATTTCATAGAAGGTGTTATAAATATTACATTACTTAGATTTTTCCTGTAATATATGTATCCATCTTCAATTGACAATTTGCCTTTTTCCAATGAAGTTTTATAATTTGGAGGTAAGGTTTTAATTAATGCACTCATAGAAGCATTTGCTGGATCATTTAATATTGTAGATAATTTTGAAAAATCTTTATCAGATGAATACCTTTCTAATATTTTTTGCATAAATTCTTCTACTAAATCCACTATATAAATCCCAAATATATGTATAACCTCATTTTAAGGTACATAAGCTGGATTATCAGTATCATTTGGAAAACGGCTTCTGGATTAAAAACCCACATTATAATGCAGTTTTCCTGCTCTATGAGTGATTTTTATTCTTCCTCTGTACTCTTGTACATCTAGTTGCCATCTAACTTGTGCCTATTAGGTGTTTTCATGTTTAGTAATAATTTTACTGCACTGCAATCAGTTATTAATTCAAACTTCTGGTCTTCCAGATAGTAATGAAGTTTCTCCACAGCCCACACAATGGCTAAACTTTCTAGTTGGGTGGCACCATACCTTAATTCTGTCTTTCATAAGGTTCTGGAAATATAAGAGATAACTACTTCAGATAATTTCCCATTTATTATCTGTTTCTTCTGTAAAGCAGCACTTTACTTTGTGAAGCTTGCATCAGTATACAAGATAAAAGGGAGGTTAAAGTCTGGCAGTCCCAATATTGGAGGTGACATCATAAATTCCTTTAATTTATCAAAGGTGTATTGTCTTTCATTGTTCCAAATGAGAGCCTCATTTTTCCTGATTAATGTTGTTAAAGGGGCTGCAATGGATTGGTAGTTTTTTATATAATCCCTATAATATCCACACTTACCTAAATACTTTGAACATCTTTCACATTCTTAGGTATACTAATGTTTTTTATTGCTTCCACTTTTTTCTGGTCAACACAAATTTTTAATCCAGATACAACATGTCCAAGTATTTTTTAAGGATTGAAACCCAAACTTAAATTTCTTTAATGCAATTGTCATATTAATTTAATCCATCTTTTGAAATACTTTTTTCAGGTAATTTAAATGTTCATCATATGTTTTTGAAAACACTATGATGTCATCAATATGGACTAAAATCCATCCTTCAATTATTTCCCGATGAAAAAAAATATCCATCAATTTTTGGAATACTGAAGGCACATTCTTTGGGCCAAAAGGCATTCTCACTTATTTATATATCCCCATGTGTGTGGCTATGGAGTAAGAAATTCTGAGAATTATTTTCCACAGGGATCTGGTGGTAAACTTTGTTTCCATCCAGAAAAGAAATATATTTTTCTCCTTGTAAGGTAGCATGGATAGAAGCTATCCTTTGTAGAGGATAAATATCATCTACAGTGAATGTGTCAGCCTAGGTATCTCCAGGACTGAGTAATTCTTATTTTTATAATAAGATAACCTTAATTATGTTAGGATTATAACTTAAAAATAAGGTTAAATATAATATATATATATAATTATTACACTATTATATGAATTATAGTACTTTAAATAGCTTATCCATAGCCTAATAATACTTATTAAGGTTTTAATGGAGTCATAATATAATTATCTTAAGTGATATTAAGTAATTATAGTCATAAATAAGCTTATATGTATACATAAACCTTATATTCAGTGAAATATGTAGTTATATTATGTATATTTAGGCCTAAAAGTGGGTTTTAACCTCTTAATAGCCTATAACCTTAGTTTTTCTGCTTATTATAGATCATGTGGAAGTATTAAGTGGACTCACAATGCCTACACAAGCATATACACATTTTTCAGGTGCATATATCCAGTTTGGACAACTTAATCTGCTTCCTTGGATGGATTTTCAGTGATTTATGAGTTGGGATATGATTACTGGGTCAATATGGATGCTTGGGGATGTTATTGGGGGCTTGGAAAATTAATTTGGTTCTTTATATGCTTTGGGTTTCATTATATACTCTTTGGATGAGTTATTTTACCTGTTTCTCTATGGTATCCACTTTTATCTGTTTATTCTATTTATGGTATGGGTCTGTGGTATCATTAATTGTGATGGAGGGTCCTTACTGGAGGTCTGGGTGTTGAATATTCTTGAAGTGGAAACCATGGGGAGGTGATGGGCCCTCACAGTGCTGTAATTGCCGGGTATAGCAGTGACATCATCTGGATTGAAGGTCTGTGCACTCCAGTGGATTTTGGTATAAGTAAGGGAGTATTTTGACGGGTTATTAGACATCACTTTCTTACTACACTTCAAATAAACATTATAAAACAATTATTATCATATATAAATATATTATAAAGCTTTTATAAATTGATATTATCTTTATATAAGATACAACTATATTTTATTATTCTATTTTACACCACTAGCATGCATAACATCCAAGTATTGTGAGTTTACATTGAGAATAACTATTTTATTAGTCTTCCCCTGAGGTTTAATAACTAAATAATTTACTAAAAAGTAGTAGGACCATTAATATTCACTATTAAATCATACTTAGATTCTAGCACACACTGACAATGGGGGGTCTTTTCTTAATTATTACTTATTATTTAGTATAAGCCTTCAGATGTGATTTTTACTCTAGTATAGCTCAAAAAAGCCAAATATTTGATCTGAATCACATAAGTGGGTCAACATAGCTCAGTGATTGCTGAAAAGAACCCTTATAATAATTGTACTAATTTTTTATAATAAATATTATGTATTTACAGTAGTAACTGTACCCAAGATAAGCCCGATTTCACTTGGTATTTGGTCACCAATATAACACCCAATTAAATTGGTATTTGGTTAAAGCTTGGTAAGCTAATTAGTCACCCTCTTAAAGGTCTAGTTAAACTTATTATAATATTTTTAATAGATTTTTTTTTGAATTTTCTTATATTTTATTTAAATAAATAAAGATATAAATTCAGGTTAAGCTCCAGTGATTTTATTAGTAATTGTATTGCTAATAATTTTTGTCTACTAATTACCATATAAGTTCTCCATTTTGTAGAAGTGAAGAATTTTTATTTAACACAAAATGAGTGCTCCACAGGACAACGTAAGTGAAAAACCTGCTTATAACACCAGGTCTAAAGCTAAAAACATTGCTCCAGGACATCACCATGGAGGGCCAATCTTACCCACAACCAGAGTCTATTAGCATAGAGGAAAAGGACACCCTTTTAAAAAAGATAAAAATCAAAAAGACTTCACCTCCTCCGCAGAGTAAACTTTCCAATCTGGCCAAACAGGTTCTGAAACCAGATGAATCAAAATCTACCATGCTAAAGGAGGTAGAGCAGTTGCAAAACAACAGCAAGGTGGGGTTCCAAAAAATGAATCAAACCTTGGCAGAGTTAAAGGTAGGGCAGCCAAGCCAACAACCCCCTACCTAAGGAGGGTCACATAATCCCCAGGAAAAGATCTTTTTAGAGAAATGGAAGTGGGATTTTTTTCAATCAGCAGTGGTCAAGCCACAATTGCAACAGGGATCTACCTCCTCATCAGACTGCCTCAGCTCACCCTTACAAAAAACAAAAGCACCAAAAAAAAGGACTTGCTCCTATCCCATGGTAAGTAGATTACCCTCTCAGATTGAACACAATACTGATGATTACAATATAGGTAATGTTATTGATGTAAAATCTGTACAGAAAATTGAGGAGGACTTAAGACAATTAGGTTTTGATGTAGATACACCTGATTTATCTTTTGTTAATAACAACAGTAATATTTATAAAAATAATAAAGTTAACCCTCAGTTTCCACCACTAATTAGTGAGATTAGAAGTTCACAAAAAAGTAAAAAAATTAAAAAGGAAGACATGGAGTATTTTAATAATAAACCAACTGTCCATAGAATAGTTTCAGCATTATGGAATAGAATGACTGAGTGTGAGGAACAGACAATTAAGCTAACAAGTGATACAGTTTTGTCCTTGACATTGAAAATTTCTCAACTGGAAACAAGAAATAAAGAATTAAAGAATGAACACTTGACTCTAACTCTTAAATATGATTCTTTAAGTAAAAAATATTGTGAACTTTCAAACAAATTCTGTGAGTTAGAAAAATTGTATGAAGCACATTTATTAAATTCTGAATCAAGAACTAAGTTATTTTTTGCACAAACAAATCAGAGTGTCTTTGATCTGTTACAAAGATTAACTAAAGTTGAGATTGAAACTGCTAATCTACTAATGTACCAAGATAATTATAAGTATACACAGTATAATAATAATATTTTCATTGGCAAAAATGAATCTCAATCATTTCCCATACTACCACAAGTAAAACAATCTGGTGGTAGTGTCAGGTCTGAGAAAACAAATGTAAGTCACAAATCCGTGTAAGAAGAAATACAAGACCATTTATCCAGAGTGAATGAGTTATTGAATTTACCTAAGATTACTGAAACTAAATCCAATCAGAAAAACTGGCAAAAGGTTGATCAGTACCAACTTACAATGGGGAATCCAGCTCTGATTGGCAACACTTTATTCAAAAAATTGACAACTTAAAATTCTCATATAAGTTACCAGATGAAGACATAAAAGCAAACTTGATCTCTTTATTTAAGGATGTTGCTTTATTATGGTTTGAAGCTGTTTTGAGTGAGGGTAAAGATTACTCTTGGGCTTAATGGAAGCAAATAATTGAAAAACAATTTGGAGTTTCTAAATTTAGGCTCACTCAGCAAAGATTATATGTGAAATCTAGGTATAATCCATTGAATAGTGACAAGCCTATGGTATTTTTAATGAATTTAAATAAAATATTAAAAGCTATTGAGCCAAACATGGATTTTATTTTATGGAAAGATAAGATAATATATAAATTACCTATATCTGTCAGAGACATTGTTGTAGCTAGAAAAATAATGGTTAATGAATATTCTGAATTTATTTATTTTTGAAATGAAATATTATTAAACCATAAGTATGAAGCAAGGTACACCACTTATAAACAAAATAATGAACCTGTGAAAAATCAGAATTCAAAGCCACTTCAGGAGAAGCAGAAAAAACCTACTGCACCTGTAGTACCTAAACATTATTAGACTAATACTTGTTATGAGTGTAATAAACCTTGGTTTAAAGGTCACAAATGTGAGAAGAATATAAATATTTTTGAAAATCAGCATGAATCTGAAAATGAAACAGAAAAAAGTAAAGATTGAAGTGATTATGACATTAATATCTCATATAGTGATAAAAATGAAGTCTGTATGTTGGGAGATGATGTTTCCATCTTTGAAAATCCAATATTAAGTATGGAGTCAAATGAATCTTTAATGAATTTTGAGGATGCTGAAATCATTAAGGATATATAAGCTGATAACTTGAAAATGACACCTATCACAGTTCCAGCTATCATTTGTGGAGAAAATGTAAATATAGTATTGGACACAGGAGCTTCTGGTTCTTTTGTTTCTACAAATACATTACAGAAAATTGATAGTGATTATAAGTCCAATCTTGAACCCCTTCAAAGTAAAAATTGAAGAGGTTTTGGATCAATACTACACCCCATTGGTAGATACGATGCTGCTGTTTTCTTTAAACATCAAGATGGTTATGTTAGAGTAACTTGTGACTTTTTATTAATGGAAAATACTAATTGTAGTAACAGTTTTATAATATGAAGATAATTGATTCCATCAAAATGTTTTTTGGGTAAACATTTCCAGCACAAGTTTGGCCAAATTTGTGCTGGACACATTTTCAAAATAAAGTTGACAAGGTGCCTCTCTATTCAAGAGAAGTGAGGTGTTCCTGATAAAAGTGTCCAACACTAGTATGGCTGAACTTGTACTGGACAATTTTACCCAAAAAAAAATTTGATGGCATCAATTATCTTCATATTATAGCCTTTTTTATTTGATTTCCTTGAATTAATAAGTTACTGCCCATGACCAAAGTGTCCAGAACAATTTGGCCATACTCATGCTGGACATTTTTATGAGGAACACTTCACTTCTCTTAAATAAAAATTGACCTTACCAACTTCATATTGGAAATGTATCCAGCACAAGTTTGGCCAAACTGGTGCTGGACTCTTTTACCAAGACAAGTGACAAAAATCGCAAGGAAAACTAAAAGATTTCCCATATAATGAAGATAATTGATAGCATCAAATTGTTATTAGGTAAAAGGTGTGCAGCACAAGTTCAGTCAAACTTGTGCTGAACACCTTCATGAGGAACACCTCACTTCTCATAGATAAACATGCACCTTACCAACTTCATATTGGAAATGTGTCCAGCACAAGTATATCCAAGCTTGTGCTTGAAAATTTTACCTAAAAAACATTTTGATGGCATCAAATATATTCATGTTATAGCCTATTTTTATTTAATTTCCTTGAATTAATAAGTTACTGTCCATTACCAAAGTTTCCAGCACAAGTTTGGCCAATTTTGTGCTGGAGAAATTTCCAATATGAAGTTGGGAAGGTGCATATTTATTTAATAGAAGAGAGGTGCTCCTCATAAAAGTGTCCTGCACAAGTACATCCAAACTTGTGCTTGACACTTTTATGAGGAACAGTTTTATGGAATCATTTTTCTACATATTCCTTACCATTGTCTTTTGGTAAAGAGTAAACCTTTAGCTATTTTTAGGTAATTTTGAATATATTATGAGTAATTGATATTTACATTCTAAGGTAAAAGAGTACAATATATTTTACGTTTACTAGTAATTTATTTCCAACAATATGTATAAGATATTTGTTATAATTTTTGTAATACCTATTCCTAATATTCCTATTTGATTTGATTTTTTTAGTCCTGATTTAAAGGTTTTTGCTATTTTATCAACCAAGTTTTAAATCAATGTAAAGAATACACTTATTAATCCTGCTATATTTTTTTGACTGTTCCTATTAAATAATAGCTCAGGTTAGAAACATACATATATTATCTATTTTCTTTTTCAAATTAGTTATCTCAGTGGAAAAAGTTCATCAATTACTTTTGATTGATGTTTACAGTACAGATCCTTGTTCAAATCTGTAAAATACTTTTAAATAATTGTGATTTTGGTACTTGGTTATCAGAATTTATAAGGCAATAATTTTAATAACTTTTTTACCTTATCCATAAGTTAAGATTCTTAAGTGTTTCTTTTGCTGATTTATTATTTAATTTAACTCAAATAAGTTTAGACTAGGTTTGTGCTGCGCGGTGCCAGTGCAGCCCAAAGCTCCTATCATAGAATAAATTAATTTTTTTTAATAATTTTATATAATATTATTTAGTGTTACATTTTTTTATCCTGTTTTTTAAATTATCTTTTTCATTTGTTTTTGTCCCCCTTTTTTTTAAAAACCAAAATACATTAAAATTTCCAATAATAGATCCCTTTGTCATATTGCTTGATTTTGATATTTATATATTAATTTAAATATTCAAATTAGTATAATTTAAATTCTCAACTATTTACCCTTTGCAATTTTCAAATTGAAAATTGAAAATTTTCTTTGTTTGTCATACTTTAAAGCCAAAAATTTTTATGTCTAGTTACTTCCCTTTCTCTATTAGCCCCATTATTATCATCAGAATATTTTCCAATATGCTGGCTAGCTTAATCCCATTCTAAAAGAACACCTATCAAAAACCTGCTTCTGGTAATATATAAAGCCTCTTGTTATGTACCACGTTTCTCAATTTGTTTATTTCTATCAATTTTACTAGTATTATCTTTTGGTTATCACACTTATCTGTGATAGTACAGCTATAAAATACCAATAGTAATACATATTTTTATCACTTTGTTACCTTGATATTAGAATTTTTTATCTTATTCAAGTAATAAGTCATTAAAATGACTTGTGATAAACAGACACCTCCTTTACGTGATATCTATTACTTAATCTCTTGTATCTTCTTACACTTACTTTTCTTTTCCATTAATATGTTTGATATATTAGCACAAAGTAGTTATCTGACAAAATCTCATCAGAATCCTTGATTTGAATCTTTCAAACTCAAGAAACAACCACCTCTAGGCATGTCTCCTAACCCTTCTTCTCTTGCCAAAGAAAGGACCGAAATAACCCAATATCAATATGGAAAGAATCTTGAATTCGCTAAAGGAAAAACTGAAGAACTACTGTCAACTCTTAGCAACAAGTCATTGCCATCTTATATTTCAAATGCATATAACAATGTGCTTGAATACATTGATGACCTAGAAAAATGTAAGCAATTATCTTCTTATAACTTCTTTAAACTCAGAAAGGTAGATTATTGACCCTTTTTCTTTAAAACTTATTCAAATTCAGCTTATGAAAAAGGTATCATTCTTCCCAATAATGTCATTATCATCAAAGACAATGATGATAATGAAAGACCTAACCCTGAAGACCATGATTCAACATCAAAAAGGGGGTATAAGACTATTCTTTGACGTTCGAAAAGAATGAGACTTTCTAGGGGCTCTAGTTTTGTAATTGCTACTAAAACTCCTCCTACCAAGGATTCCTCTTATGCAACATCCCAAAAATCTAAACAAACTAGCCAAAATGTGTCCAGGAGGTATGTCATTTCTTCAATGAGTAATATAGGGAACCATTTTATATTAGTCTTTAAAGCTATCTCCAAATTGTTTAATTTTTTATTTATTATTTCTTATCTTTTTCTTATCTTTTAATCCAGCTCTAAAAACCACAATCAATCCAAAGCTTCAAATAATAACAAATCTTGCTCTAATAACAAAGAAGTAGATGATGATAATAAAATCTCAAAATGTGAAGCTTCTTTAACTCAAAAAGATGACAAAACTACTTCTGCTAATGAGGTTGAGAAAACACTGTGGTCTTCCAACATTGGAAGGGGCCTTTGTTGTGTTTTTTTGCGCTGTTTGTGCATGTCTTAATTGGCATCTGTTGAAGAATTGAATGTTTTTCTGGTTTTATTCCGTGAATATTGGGACTGCAGGTATGTGGGTACTATCATTGAATAGCCCCGGTTTTTCTATATATTTCATGTCCTGTTAATATTTTTCATATTTTAAGTTTTAAGGGGTCATTTCCTCATTCTTCAGTTACAAAAGATAGCTGTTTAATTTTGTTTTTTGTGTTTTACAGGCTAACCTTAAGTCTTAGGTTTAAGTACTGAGTACCATTGGATAGGGATAACTTAGCTCTATATTTCATGTCTCAATGTTGTTATAGTGTAATTCAGTGTTTTAAGGGTATTAGTACTTTTATCTAAATTTTCTAAGTAGATTAGGTGTTTTTATTGGTTTTCTGGCTTCAGGGAGGCTGGGCCGCTTCATGAGGCACCTCCGACGTCAGACGGCCTGCCTGCCTCTGTTTTAGAAGGTTGGGGAGCGCTTCTAAAGGGTTTTTATTCAATTTGGCTGGTACAGGCGCCAAATTTTTTGGTGTGTATAGGCTCTTAGATAGTGGTCTGTGTGTACATAGTGAATAAGACAGTTTGGGGCAACTTTAATTATCATTAAACCATCCGGAGGTGATATCCTTGTTCCTCACTCAGTTTTCACTGTTTTTGGCCACAATTGGCTGTGTTTGTTGCAAGGTTAGTTCTTCATTTAACTCAACTTTAGCCACAGGTTCTCTGGTATAGTCTTGCAAGCTATATCAAGTATTATTGCTGTCTCTGTTGTGGATTTTCAACCTACATCAAGTATCATTGCTTTCTCTGGTGTGGACATTGGTCTACATTTCAGTTCTTGGTTTGGTAGTCTGTCTGGGGACTACCTTCTTGGCTCATCGAGCAGTCAAATGTGTTGAAAAAGGGGCTTTATCAAAACAGGAACCAACTTACTTTAGCAAGTAAATCTCACAATTTTTTTCTAAAGGACAGGGGTGTTTCTCTATATTTTTTCTCCAACTCCCTTGGTCAAGGCCTATAGCTAGTACTATAGGATTGTCTACATTTCTGGCGCCCAACGTGGGGTAGAACTTGCTAGTTTTTTGGAATCACTTTTTTCTTTGGTTGGCTCTTTTTGGTGTTTTGGTCTGGAGGAATCGCTTCTGGTTCCTCTTTTCCTGTGGTGACTGTCAGTGGGGGAGATGGTCCTCCTGCTGTGATGGTCAAGGAGTGTGTAAGGATTAAAACTTGGGATGGTACCAAGTTTAATGGGGAGGATGTCAAGTGGTTTCTAGAGAAGTATGAAACTGCTGCTGCAGTGGATGGTGCTTCCTACCTGGACATGGTGAAGCAGATATCTTCTTCATTGGTGATAGGGCAGTGGAGAAGGAGATTGTGGCCATGTCTGTCTACAAGAAGAGGGATTGGAAGTTATTTTGTAGGGAGATGATAGATAGATGGGGTGTCAGGTACACTATGGTGGATCTGAACAAGGTTGTCAGTGAGTGTCAATCTTATGGTGGTGTTGGTAACTTGCATAGTTACAGAAAGTTTCTGCTACAGTTTGATCCTGTGGTGGAATACTTGGTGGAAGTGGAGGAGCTGGAACATGAAAATACTGCCAAGGATGTTTTTTGGTCTGCCCTGGCTAGAGATGTCAGGATGGATGTATTGAAGGAGCTGTCAAGGAAGGACTTGATGAAGACACTTTCTAATGGGGACCAGAAGTTGCCTGCCTTGGATAAGGTGAAGGAGGCTGTTGAGGTCCATTTGAAGTTATTGGCTGTGGACACCTATCAGGAGGGGTGTGCCAAATATGTCAGATAAGTCAGTGAGGCTTTGGTTGAAGAGGAAGTTATGGTGAAGTAGGAGGAGAAGAATATGGTGCAGGCTCCCAAACAGGAGAGGGACCCAGTGGTGGAGCAGTTGGCTGATCTCACAAAGCAGCTGCATATTTTTGTTCAGGAGGCTAAGAAGGTCAATAAGGCACCTTCTCTGCCTAGAGATTTTGATAGGAGGGCTGGTAGGAGTGATCCTTGGGTCTGCTCTTATTGCAGTAGGAGGGGGCACAGGTCCAATGATTGTTGGGCATTGAACAGGGATGTGTCTGAAGGAAAGGTGGAATTCTATGGCAGGGTTTTCAAGTTCCCTGAGGGTTCATTTGTGAATCCCAGTGAGGGGCAGGCTCCTGTTGATTTGGTCAGGAGAAGGGGTGGTCTCAATCAAAGGAGAGCAAGGTTTGAGGAGATTCCTGATCAGGGGAAGTCTTCTGGTAAGGAGAATGATGACGTCAAGGAAAAGGGAAAGGAGGTCAATAAGGTCTCTTTTTCTACTTCCTTTTGTGGTTTGGAGTTGTATTCCTGTGGTGGACAGTCAAGTGGGGAATGCTTGGCTGGTGTTTATGATGTGGAAACAGGGTAGGTGGGAAGGCCTAAGAGCAGTTCTCAGGCCCAACCAAATCCAAATTCTTCAAAGGCGGATCCTAAGCTGAGTGCAGCTAGGAAGAGGTACAGCAAAGAGGAGCTGTACAAGATGCAGAAGGGTATGGCTGACATTGGCCCCCCTAGTTTTGGTGCATTGGACATGAATGGTGAGCAAATGCCAATGGAGGTTGATTATGACTCTGAGGAGGATGTCCCTTTGGCTTCATTTCCATAGCCTGCTGGAGTTAGAGGTTCTGTTGAGTGATCTGGTTTGGTCCCTGTTAATGGTAAATCTGTTTGTGGTGTTGGTCCTCAAGAAGCTTCTAGGACCAAGTCAGTGAAGCAAAGAGCTCACTTTTATAGGCCAGTAGTTGCTGGTTAAGTTAATGTTATGGACTCTGTCCTGGAAAGGATGAATCAGGGTCAGGTTTCCCTTTCTTATTGGGAATTGTATGCTATCAGTCCAGGGTTGGCTGATAGACAGAAAAAGTTGTTGACCAGGAGAAGGGTTTCTTCTGGGGAGGTGGAATACATCTGTGATTCTGCGGAAAAGATTGGTGAGGGGTTGGAAACTCATTTTTCTGCTCCTCTGGGTTATGTCAATGTCCCTCTGAATGGAAAGGAGGAAAGGGCATTGGTGGATTCAGGTTCTCAGATAAACCTGATTTCTTTGTTTGAGGCAACTCATTTGGGCCTCCCCATCACAACTGGTATGGGTGAGAATTTGAGAGGGATCGGTTGCCATGTTGCTGAATTGGTTGGAACTTCTGAGTTTGTGAAGTTAGATGTTGGTGGAGCCTCAGGGAAGTTCATTTTTATATTGCTAAGGGAACAGTTAAAGCTGTTTTGGGTGGGCCATTCTTGATGGATTTTCAGGCAAGAATCGGTTATCAATTTGATTTGGGAATCAGTTTGGTGTTGACTAGTGAAGATGAAAGGAGACTTCACATGAGGTTATCATCCCCTAGAGAGGATGTTTGGGAGACCAGGCCTGGCTTATCTTCAATGTGCCAGTGCATGGATTGTTGCAGGAGAAGGAAAGAAGTGGGTGCCACCTCTGGTTTTTTGGAGTGTGGCTTGGGCTCTAGTCAGGGTCTGTCTTTTTTAGAATGAGTAGGGCTGATCACCCTAGTGCTACAACCTCTCCCCAAGATGAGGAAATCCCGGGTTGTAGCAGGTCAGCTCCGTTGGAGATATACCAAGTGGATTTTCAACTTTCTCTTTTTAATGTTTCTCTTCTCTGCAAGTATTCATCAATTTTTTTATCAAGTCTCTGTTCTCTCTCAAGATTCTCAATTATTTTAAATTCAAGCTCAAGGAATAAGATTGGTTATACATCTTTATTGAAAGATATGCAGGAAAGTTTTGGGGTGGTGAGATTGGGGTCTAAAAGTAAATCCTCCCAATTGTGCACCGCTAGGGTATCTTCTACACCTTTCAAAAAAATTACCTGGGCCACACCTGTGAGCATTGGGGAAACCCCTGGTTATTTTTGTAGGTCAGAAAAAATCTGAAGAAAAGAAGATAAAAATTTCAAGATAATTCAAGAAAATAAAGAAAAAAAATCTTGAGATAATGAAGAAAGTAGATTCAAAATATTTTTGTGAAGATTGTCAAGATCAATTTTTGGGCCTCCAGCATGAGGTTAAACTGCAGAAAATTATGAAGAAAGAAGATCATCAAGATCAATTTTTGGGGCTCCAACATGAGGTTAAACTGCACAATTTTAAAAGAGTTGATTCTGAAGATGAATCAAGATTTGAAGATTTGGAAGACGGAAGTGAAGATGAAGATTTGGTATTGTGGAAAAGTTTTGGAGTGGTGAGATTGGGGCCTAAAAGTAAGTCCTCCCAATTGTGCACCACTAGGGTTTCTTCTACACCTTTCAAAAAATTACCTTGGCCACACTTGTGAGCAATGGGGAAACCCTTGGTTTTTGTTCCAGGTCTGGTGTTGAAGATTTCCTGAAGATCCCTCAAGTAGAAGGTGGAGCGGCAAAGTATAAGAAGGTAGCGCAGAAGATTAGGCCTTTCAATGAGCCTATTCCTGTGGGTTTGAATCCACCCTTTAAGAGACCTCCTTTGTCAAGAGATCTGTACTGTACTCCTTTGGTGAAGAATCCTCCAGAATTTGTAGAGACGGCTAGGGTGACTGTGGAAAGGTTGAAAGTTGTTAATTTTGGTCCTGATGGGTGGTTGTCTGAAGAAGAAAGGAAGTTTTGTTGCACGTTATTGTGCTAAGGGAAGAAGCTGTGGCTTTTGTTGAGGAGGAAAGGGGTGTGTTGAAGCACTCTTATGGGGAACCTTACTTAATTCCTGTGGTTTGTCATGAACCTTGGAGAATCAATCCTATTCTGATCCCAGCTGCTATCAGAGAGGATTTTGTGGAGATTGTTAGGGAAAGAATCAGGACTGGGTTATACGAATAATTGAAATCCAGTTACTCAAGTCTGGTGTTCTGTGTAAAGAAGCAGAATGGAAAGTTGAGGGTGGTTCATGATCTTAGAGCCTTGAATAGAGTCACTATCAAGGACGCTGGTATGCCGCCAAGTGCAGAGGATTTTGTTGAAGCTTTTGCTGGAAGGGTGTGTTATGGCTTAGGTGATATTATTGGGTGGTTATGATGAGATGGAACTAAATATAAATTCAAGGGGTCTAACAACTTTTGAGACTCCTTTAGGAAGATTTCAGCTCACTAGGTTTCCTCAAGGAGTAACTAACTCAGTGGTGGTATATCAAGCACAGATGGCTTGGATTTTGCAGGATGAGGTTCCTACTCATGCTGGTATTTTTATTGATTATGGTTGAATTAAAGGAACATCCACTGATTATGGTAATGAGGTGTTAGCGGAGAACCCTGGCATAAGAAGGTTTGTTTGGGAAGATGTAATAACTCTAGAGAGAGTGTTGTTTAAGATTGAAGAGGCTGGTTTGACCATTTCAGGGTCAAAATTCTGTTGTTGTGTTCCTGCTTTGGAAATTCTGTGTCATGTGGTATGTAAAGAGGGAAGGATTATGGCGAAGAAGGAGATTAATTAAATTCAGTCATGGCCAAGGCCTAAAAATACTACTGAAGTTAGGGGTTTTTTTGGTGTGTGTGTATATGTCAGGATTTTTATTAAGGATTTTTCTTTGTTGGCTCGATTCTCACAAGGTTCAGTGGAAAGAGAAGGACGTGCCAAAATTTAAGGACTGATGTCCTGGTTAGGCTGGTCAATTGGCTCATGTTCACACTGGTGATTTTGATTACAGAGTTGTACCCTTGGATGTTGTTTTGTTCAATTTTAAAGATGAGACCTGGGGTCAGTCTGGGTTTTATTTTATTATGGTGGAATATCTGTTGACCTTGGAGAGGCCAGATAGTTGTGATGATGATACTTGGTTGGCAATGAAGAAGAAGAGTGCTGGATTTTATGTGTCAGGAAGAATGTTGATGAGGAGAAGGCATCCTAATCCTCAAGTGGTGGTGACTCAGAAGAAGGGTCAAGAAGTTGTGTTGAAGTCTTTGCATGATGACCTTGGTCATAGAGGCTTTGGGGAGACTTATAGAAGAGTAGCTGACAGATTTTGGTGGCCAGTTATGAAGTTGGCTGTGCAGGGTTGGGTTCAATTTTGTGACGAAGGTCAAAGAAGAAGTCACTTGAAACCTAAAGAGGTCAGCCATGCTACTGGTGAAAGAACTGTTTTTGGAAGAGTCAATCTGGATGCTGTCCATATTAAAGAGGGCAGGTATAAATACTTAATTGTTTCCAGGGATGATTTGTCTTGTTAGGTTGAGGCAGTGCCTCTGGTTAATTTGACTTCCAAGAATGTGGCAGAGTTTTTGAAGAAGGAGTGGATTTATAGGTATGGGTTGATGAAGTTGGTGACTGTTGATGGCGGGCCAGAGTTTGGTTCCAATAATAAAGAAGCTGTGGCTAGTGTTGGTCCTAAAGTTAGAGTGGCTACACCTTATTATCCTGAAGCTGAAGGCATGGTTGAAAGAGGCCATCAAGTTATCAAGAATGCTTTGGAAAGATGTGTGGGGATAGTGCTGAAAAGTGGAGGCATTATTTACCCTTGGTGTTATTTTCCGATAGGGTCACTGTGAAGAGGACAACTGGCTATTCTCCTTATGAATTAATGTTTGGTCAGAAAGCTGTTCTACCAGTGGACTTGGAAGCTGTCTCTTAACTTGGAATTGATTGGGATGATGTGCACTTAACAGAAGAATTTCTCTGTGCCAGGATGCAACAGTTGGAATGTAGAGAGGAATGTCAAGAGAAGGCATACTCTAGAATAATGAAGATTAGGAATCAATCAGTCAGATACTGGGACAAGAAGTTGGCTCATAGACTCAGGAATCCCTTGAAACCTGGTTGTTTGGTTTTGGTGTATAATAGAAGTTTGGAGAGTCAGTGGGGAAAAATTGTTGCTGACAGATGGAATGGACCTTGCAGAGTCAGATCTCAGGTGTCTGGAGATTCTTATGTTTTGGAAGAGTTGGATGGTGCAGTATTGAAGAAGAGAGTGGCTGCAGACCAGGTGAAGAGGTTCTATCCCAGAGGCACTAGACATGAAGAAGATTGACTCCGCAATGAGGATAAACTATGGAACGTTCTTTAAATTTTGGAATTTTTGGTGTTGCAGAGCAACTTTTGTGTTGGAAACTTTTTGTTAGAAGGTACCCATGGGTGGGGCATCTAGATTTGATCTTGAAAAGTGTAAGGGTAACTCATGGGCTGGCTGCTCTGTAGAACAGTTACCCCAGATAGTCTGTTTCAAACCCTTTCTCTTTATTTGGTTGAACCCTAGTATTGGTTTCTTTTTACAGGTATAAGTCCTCTATGACTTTAAACTGGAATTTACTTTGGTTTTCATGTGCTGGACTCTTCACTCTTATTGGTTTTGGTTTATTGTGTTGGATGTTGTGTTTTTGTTAGAAGGTACCCAGGGGGGGCTTCTAGATTTTATTCTGGAAAGTGTGGGTGTAACTGATGAGCTGGCTTCTCTGTAGAACAGTTACCCCAGAATGTGTGTCTCAAGTCTTTTGTTTTTCCTAGTTGAATTATAGTTTTTTTATTATTATTCAGGTTTCAAGTCCACTATCACTTTAAACTGGTTTGGGACTGGCTTCTTTATCTTTGCTTTTTTGGGTTGGTGGTGGATCACTGGTGGTCTCCCATCATTTTTACTTATTGGAGGGAGCCCACCCAGTGATAATTTCTATGGACTGGACTTTCTCTTACTGGACCTTCTCTTAATCTGGACCATCCATGGAACTGGACTTTCTTTGATTTTTTAGTTATAATTTTGCTAGATAGTAGTTTCAGATTATTTTCTTTTTTCTCTTTTTTTGTTTTAATTTTTATGGGGGTTGTTAAAATTATAAAATTAAATATATAGGGTGTTACCACATCAGTGTAACCTGGATGTGGGCAAGCATTGGTGGGAAAAGGCTCATCAATTGGCCGGGCAATGCTATTTTATCATTTTATTTTATTTTATTTTATTTTTATTTTCATTAATGTCATTTTTTATTTTTTATTCTCATTATTACCCTTAATTTATGTTTCTTATTTCAAATCATTTAAATTATTTAAGGTGTATCCACATCAAGGTGCACTCGGATGTGGGCAAGGTATCAGGGGATAAGCTTATCAATTGGCTGGGGGATACCATTTGTATTATTTTTTATCTTTTATTTTATTTCATTTATTTTTTATTTTATTTATCGATTTTTAATTTTAGTATGTTAGTAGACTGCAAAAAAAAAAAAAAATAGAATTTATAGTTATTAATTGTTTTTTTATTATTTATTTATTATTATGTTTTTTAATCATTTTTCAGGAGCTCATTGTCTGGATGATGAAGTTTCTCAAGGTTGGTCTGGATTATGATGTCGTTTGTGTTTTTTGCTGGGGTTGTTGGAAGCACTGCGTTCTTTGAAGTGCATCCTGCTGGAGAGATTATATGGATTATAATGGGCAGGAATGGGTTTGGATGGAAGTTCAGAAGAGGAAGAAGAAGAGGCAGTAATGGATTGTTTGAAGGTGTGCTTAATGATCCTAGACATCTTCCAGTGGTCGTTTAATAGTTGTTTCGTCAAGGTTTTCTCAAAGTCATTTAAAGGTCCATGGAGGGCAAAGGCTTTCAGAATTTTTGAACACATGGTGCTGAGGTGTTGTTTCATGTCTCCATAATCCAGGGCCAAAGAAGTTTCTAGAGGTTGGCCAAGTCCAATAGTAGATTCAGGAGGAGGGGTGCCAACTAGACAAGAAGAATTGGATCAGTAATTACTTTCTTGTTGAAGAAATTGGATGAATTAATGTGGTACTTACAGATTGGAAGCTCATCAAATTTGTAAGCAGCCAGAATTTGGACTTCTGAAGATTTTCGAATGGTGATAGTAGGTGGATCAATCAGGGAAAGATATGGATTCTCTTGGTTTTTCTCTAAAAGGTTTTGAGAAGGTGAACTAGGAGGCTGATTTTCCTGGGGCCTAGTTGGAGTAGGAGGTCTGTTGTTGCTGTTGTTAATATTTCTGCTTGATTAAGTTGGATGAGGTGCTGGTGATGGAGTACCAGGGTTGTTATAAGATGGGGCAGGAGAGGGTGATCTGGAAGGGGATTGATCTCTTCTGGATGATGCTTTTGAAGGAATGGAACTGTCAGAAGAATAGGTGGCTGACAGAGGAGAGGTGTAGTTTTGTTGCCTTAACTGGGGGAAAAGTTGTTGCTTTGGTGCAGTGTTAGGTGCTCTGGTTTCTTTCTGGGGTCCTCTGGCAGGTCTCCTAGAAGTTTGAAAAATTTTGGAGTTTTTGGACCTTGGAGAGGTTGGCTGCATTGCTTTGGGAGCAGTGGGAGGTGGATGCATGGAGTTGTTTTTATTGATTGGAGGAATTTGGCTGTTTTCTGGTTGTTTTTGGAGGTTTTGAGTCTGATTTTCACTGTCTAGTGAGGAAGGCAGGCCGCCTGGAAGTGGTCTAGAAGCCTAGGAGCTGATTTTGAAGCTTCTGGAGCTAATTTAGCAGAGATAAAAGCTGTTTCTTGGGAAGTAAAAGCAGGGCTTTTGGGGAGAGTTCTGGAAACTAAGTTGCAGGATCTTCTGGATGGTGCTGAGGATAAAGATGAAGAGGCTGGATCAAGCTCTGGGGATCTGGTAGGGGATCTGGAGATTTATTTATGAGAAGGTGAAGGAGGAGGAATAGGTTAGTTTGAATCTCTGTCACATGTCTTCTTCTTGGAGTAGCAAAAATCACAAGCCCTGTTGTAGAATTTGGCTTCAGGATCTGGAAGAGTGAATGTGCAAGGTGTGCACATGTGGATGCACTGTTTGCAGGCATAGTCCTTGGGAGCAGTGAAGCAAGGAAGATTGGAGGGGTCAAAATCATGAGATCCATCCATGATCTGTTGTGAGAAAAGATGATGGAAAGGGATAAGAAGGATATTTTTGTCAATGATGGGTAGATGATGAAGTGAAGGTAGAATTTAAGCAGGTTGGCTGTAGGTGTATTCTGTATGAAATTGGCTAAGTATATTCTATGAAAAATTCTGGTAGTCCATCAAGACTTTAAA
Organism: Hemileia vastatrix; assembly: GCA_030280995.1. Lineage (NCBI taxonomy): Eukaryota > Fungi > Basidiomycota > Pucciniomycetes > Pucciniales > Zaghouaniaceae > Hemileia > Hemileia vastatrix. Next base: position 27,697,137 of record JASXTE010000005.1, read on the forward strand.
CTGAACACTGTGTTAGTCCCCCAAGACTTTAAACTGAGGATTGTTTGATGGTGTAGTCCCCCAAGACTATAAACTGAAGTATGGGTTTTTGTTGTTGGAATGGGTTTGAAAGATTGGCAGAGGGTATCCACAGGGGAAGCCTCTGAATTTAGAAAAGGAAAGGTTGGGGGTAATTGATGGGCTGGCATCTCCATTCAAAATTACCCCAGAATGTTAGTTTTTTCTTTGTGTCTTAATGTGGTTGATCTCTGGTTCTGGGTTTATGATTTAGGTTTTTGAGTCCCCCAAGACTTTAAACTGAGGGTTTTCGAGTCCCCAAAGACTTTAAAATGAGGATGTTCCCCCAAGACTTAAAACTGAGGGTTGTTTGTGGTTACATCCTATACAGGGTGTGGTCAATTTTTCTTTTCTGAATCAAGCTCAAGTACTAGTGGAATTACAGAGGGAATCAAGAGATGAAATGAAGTGTTCAGAATTAGCCTTGAACTGGTGAAGGAGGTTTCTTCTGTTCTCAATGTCCTGTGGATCTCTAGAAGGAGTGTATTGGAAGTAGTTTAGCAGGAGGTGTTTCTGTTGAGATGTGTGTTGTTGGAACTTGGCCTTAATTGTGGGTAAGTGGTTTGGTGTTGTTGGTTCAATGGATCCAACATTGTTATCATCACTGTCAGAAGATGAAGGAACTGAAAAGTCATCAGTTTTATAAAATGGAAAGAATAAATGGAAGTTTTTACCATCAGATGGACCAGGGATGGTGGAACTTGTTGTTTTAGTTGTTTTGGCACTCTTCTAGGAAGGGTGTAGCTTTTTGATTAATCTGGGAATCAAGATGGACGGTGTGGCATTCAAAATCTGGGTAGGCTACTTAGGTGAAAATTTGATTGGACCTTGGTTGGAAGAAAATCATGGTGTTAGCAGGTGCTAATTTGGTTGAAGGGAGTTAACTAGATTTTTTTTGGGTGGATTTATGGTGGTTTTTGGAGGATTTATGGTGATTTTTTGGAGGATTTACGGTGTTTTGGAATGGATATAGGTTGGTATTCCTATTGTTATTTGATGGTTTCATGGATTGGGTATTGGTTTTACTGGATTTTCTAGGGCTCTCTTGGTATTTTTGGTGGATGCAGTGTGCTCATGGAGTAGCCATTTATTTCTGGTGCGCTCTGGTGCGCTCTGGTGATTTTCCAGTGCAAAAGCAAAGTCACTGTGGCAAAGTTTGGTCACTGCAGAAAAGTCTGGGCACTGTGGCAAAGTTTGGTCACTGTAAAAAAGTCTGACCACAAGTGAAAAGTTTGGTCACTGGAGAAAATTCTGGGCACTGTGGCAAAGTTTGGTCACTGTAGAAAAGTCTGATCACCAGTGCAAAGTTTGGTCACTGTGCCAAAAGTTTGGCTATTGTGGCAAAATTTGGTTAGAAAGTCATTATGCTACTAGATCATATGCATGTAGGGTATTGTTGGAAAGGTCTGGAGAAGGAGAATCATATGGGGAGGAAGAATCTTAGTCTTCTACATGTTTTTTGTCTTTTAGTTTCGATAATAAGGGTCTTTTTTGATAATTAACAATATTTAACATATAACAACCATTATAATAAAAATATCAACATATAGGGTACCATTGGATAGCTCTCATCCTTGGTGACTCAAATTTATTTCTTTTCTTATAAAATTTATAAAATAAAAATATAATAAAGAACACTCTTTAATTTTGGTGGGAAACTGGGTAAATCTGGGGCAGACCTTTAATAAGGCACCTTTGAACAGATCATCCCAAGGGTAGTTTCTGGGGTACTTTACTGTACTTTTCAGTCTCTGGGGCAAGTGTTGCAGCTTTTTCTAAGTATTTTCTGTGACTTGTATCAGTGTAATCTGGTATTAGGTATTTGTTTTGGGGGTGTAATCATTTATTGCACTTATTTTTTTTCTATATTATAGGTTTCCAACACTTTCAAAGTCTTTCTCTCAGATTTTCAACTTATCCAACTCTTCAAGCAGATCTTCAAGCTTAGTTAATTGAATCTTAAAATTACTTAGAGGGACAGGGATTTCTTTTTGTTTTTCCAACTCCCTTGTATTCTGCCTGCAGCAAGGTGACTGTAGGAGTCTACTCTACAACGGCCCAGATTTTTTGGTGCTGGTAGAAGATGGACCAGGTTGAGGTGGAGGTGAAGCTGTTGCAGAAGATAACATACCAGGTCTGTAGCAGGTCTCCTTTCTGGAGTGGAAGACATCACAGGATGTTCTGTATGGATGGACAGGAGGTGTGATGGTGCAGATTAGATTATTGGCAATGCAGTATTGGAAAGTACCCATTTCAGAGGCAGATTTGGGAAGAAGGTTGAACATGGTGGTTTGATAAAGAAAGAATGTGGACATTCTCTATTGGAGGGAGGATGTGGTCTTCCAACATTGGCAGAGACCTTTGTTGGTCTGTTTGGTGTTGTTTTGATATGTCTTAAATGGCATTTTTTAATAATTGGGTATTTTTCTGAAATTATTGGACAAATATTGGGACTGCTGGGATGTGGGTATTACCATTGGATAGCCACTGTTTTTCTCTATATTTTATTTCGTGATGACATTTTTCATATTCTAAGTATTTGAGGGATTATTTCTCATTTTTCATTTCAAAAGATAGTTGTTTAATTTTTTTTTGCGTTTTACGGGCTAGCGTTAAGTCTTAGGGTTAAGTTTTTAGTGCCATTAGAACGCGCTAAATTTTCTCTACATTTCATGTCACAATGTTGTTGTAGCTTAATTATGTGTTTTAAAGGTTTTAGTAGTCGTAGTTTGTTTTTCTAAGTATTTTGGATGTTTTTATGGTTTTTGGTGGTTTTCTGGCTTCAGGGCAGTCCTGCCACTTCAGGTGGGCGGACAGCCCGCCTTGGTGCTAGAAGGCTGGGAAGCGTTTCTAGAGGGGTTTTATGCAATTTGGCGCTCAGAAACACCAAATTCGTGGGTGTGCATGGGCTCTTAGATAGTGGTCTGTGTGTATATAGTGAATAAGACAGTTTGGGGCAACCTTAATTATCATACAACCATCTGGAGGTGATATCCTTGTTTCTCACTCAGTTTTCACTGTTTTCTGGCCACAATTGGCTGTGTTTGTTTCAAGGTTAGTTCTTCATTTAACTCAACTTTGGACACTGTTTTCTCTGGTGTAGTCTTCCAAGCTATATCAAGTATTATTGCTGTCTCTGGTGTGGATTTGCAACATACATCAAGTATCATTGCTTTCTCTGGTGTGGAAATTGGTCTACATTTCAGCTCTTTGGTTTAGTAGTCTGTCTGGAGACTACTTTCTTGGCTTATCAGGAAGTCAAGTTTATTGGAAAAGGGCTTTAAACAACAGGAACCAATTTACTGTAGCAGGTAAATCTCGATTATATTTTTCTAAAGGGACAGAGGATTTTCTCTCTGGTTTTTTCCAACTCCCTTGGTCAAGGCCTATAGCTAGTACTATAAGATTGTCTAAATTGTAAGCAATAAAATAAAGCTTTAATTCCAAATACTTGATTAATATTTTAAATGCAGCTAATACTCATGTTTGCTACATGCATGTTCGATATGATTTTTAATTTAATATTAAGAATATAATAATTATTTTTGGAGGCCTTAGTTTTAACCATTGCATTCTTATGCACTTTTTATTAATTTATTTTTGAATTAACTTAATTTTTTATCCACTAAACTACAAGATTCAGGCTTCAAAAAGTTTATTTATAAAGAAAAATCACCACCAAGGAAAAAAATCATACAAAAAGCATGCAAAAAACATCAATGATGCATTACATATAGTTGAAAATTATGGTATTGAGACAGATGGGAAGATGGCAAAATATTTTTCTAGGATTTTGTAAAAAATTTAGTTAATCCAGAATGGTATTTGATTTTGAATTCTAGCTGTTATATTTTCCATCCAATCCACTCCCTAATTCCAAGTGTTATATTTAAAACATTTTCTATTGAAGATCTCCTATGATTAAACATGCTTGAAGCAACAATTCAGTGCATCAAAGACTTTTTGTATTGTGAACATCAATTTTTACAAAATAAAGCTCATACAAATGGTGGTGGATTTGGTAATATGTTTGTTGGTGGTTGGTGTTTAGATAAGAAAAAGTCTCTATTAATTCATAAGTATTATATAGTTTCATTTATGAATAGTATTAGTCTTTTATTATTTTAATTACATTTCTAGGTAAATATGCTTCTAAGCCCTTAGATTTGGCAGAGTATGATTGTTGCATGAAGCAAATAGAGTTATTCTTTAAATTTTTTTATCAAAATATATCTAATGTTAAGTATCAAGAAGCAGTACAACTCTGTCAAAAGCTTGGAATTTCAGGGTTTGGAGAAAACTTTAATGATCAAGAAATGAAACCATTTTCTGGATATGTTACTTGGAAAACAGGCTCAAATGGAAACGGTTTTTTGAATAGTACTCACTGTGACTCATACTGTAGCAATTATACATTTGGACTTTTCATACCTAATGACACTGAGAAAAATTCTCTTCATCAATCTTATGACTCAAATCAATGATGTCCAAAAGGCGGAGAGCTTCATTTTCCTGAAATAGCTTGAAAAGTAGACATGGAGGCCACTAATTGCATCACAGAAATTCTATGGCTAGCAAACCTTCTTAATCATTTCACTTCACAATGTTATGAAATTGGTGGATTCACTTGCCTTGGCTCTTCTATTCAATTTAGTACAAGACTCTTCAATATATTTAAAAAACTCCAAGAGTTTGAAATAGATATTTCTGAGTACTTAAATATAAATGAAGAGTTAGAAAAATGTAATTTTCTTATCATAAAACCTTCTAAGTACAATCAAAAGACTAATTTAAAAAAAATTTAAAATTTAGTGAATTACTATATATTTATTTTACTAAAGATATTGAAAAATTAAATACAGAAAAAGATTCTTTTATACATATTAATAAAAAAAGTAAAAGATCATTAAGTAGTGATAGGTAAAAATGTGATTGTATTGCAGGGGTATAGTTTTATTTTAGTGGTAGAATGATATATTTACACACACATCTATAAAAACTTTTTATGAAGCTGATGATTATGTATAATCTAGTGAAAAACCTAAAACAATAAAAGTATTAAAAAAATGAATTGAAAAATTGAAAAATCATGTTAAAATAACAAATTATCATTTCTACAAGTAAAATAAAATATAATAAAATAAAATATAAGAAACAAAATCTAGCTTTGTAACTTGTTTAATTATTGCAAATGGAAACTAAAAATGTACAATATCTTACAAATCTTTCCTAAAAGCTCATATGCATTAACATTAATAGATCTGTCAGCCTGTATATCTCCAGGACTGAGTAAAAAGTAATTATAAGTTATTTTAAACACATGAACTATACATGGGAATAATAAATAAGAGTACACAAATAGTATACATAAGTAAAATTATGATAATACACAAAAAATGCCATTATAACACCTTATATACACGCATATATCCACCTTTTATAGGTCTTATGTACTTAATATTAAGTTGGAATATGTTAGGGTAATCTTAAGAACCTTAAGTATAAGGCTACATAATTTTTAAGTACACTTAAAGCTGTTATATTCATTGTTTTATGCAAAAAACAAGAAATGCGCTTTATTTCACTTAAAAGTTGACTATATGCGCTATAAAATTGAGAATATCAAAATTGAGCTTTGACAGATCAATTGGGCTCATTTAGAACTATTTATTTGGCTATTTAAATGCATAAAAATAACACTTTTCAAATTTGGTGTTTTTTATGCCAGAAATGGCTTCTGTGTACTGGCCACATACTGCCTGCTTTTTTCCCGTGTGAATAGCTTCATTTTTAGCAAAGTTAGCTTTTTCACACTATAATTACCCCACATTCTACGCCCACTGTGGGGAAACACACTAAAATAGGCGACAGGCGCTTATTTAGTGTCCTAGCTTAATTAATAATGCATTGACCTTGTTTATATGCACTAATTTCATTAATAACCTCACTCTTGGCACTTTATTTCATCACCACGCTTAAATTCGCCTAATTTTAGTCAAGGATTCACCCGTGCAAGCGCCTGCCAAGAACTGCATGTAGTTACCCCACATCTCACGCTCTTTTTTAAGTTTTTGGGTGGTTTCTCAGTCAGTTTTGGTTATTTTTGAATGGGAATTTCACGTAGTATAATGTCAGGATTAGCCCCATTATTTCTACAGTCAATCCCCCTTATTATTAAGCTATTATCAACCTTAAAAAGTCTCCTTTAGTTTTTAATATTATTGTTTTATACGCATATACTCTCTTTTTGTCTTTTTCTTTAATTTTGATGGATCTCCCTTATTATTACAGGATTTTGGCGGTTGTTACTCTTCTAATTATGTCATGGGTTACTGGGAATGTTGATGGGCATGTCTATTAGTTGTTTAGAGGCGTCATTAACTGTGTATTGGGTGGTACATCAAGGGAATCATTGGGGAACTCAGTGTGTATAAAAGGAGGAGGTTTTTGGGTTGTATTTCTTCATTCTTTAACATTACAATTTAACCAATATAACCAAACCAATTACAATACATATCAATTAGTACTTTTATAAGACTTTTGAATAGTATCTGAATTTATATAATCTATTTTTCTACCAACTATAAAGATTGTAAGCCATATATAAGAATAGTGAGAATTATATTACTGAGACCTCTATATTTGATTATATTTTACAACTTAGTGGATTAAAACTACAGTATTCATATAGGACCATTAAAATCTTCTAGACAACTGACTATTCAAGCTAGTTCACGTCCTTGTACTTGACCCTAGCCTGACAATTGGGGACCTTTCCTCAAGAATTCTTTTATAATCCTGTAAGTGAAATTTTCAAAAGAAGGTGCACGTAAATAATATCCCTATAGAAATATTTGGATAATTACAACAGGTTGGGGTCACTTATATAGTGATTTCAGAAAAAGAAGCCCTGTTATATTATAAAATTGTGATATTGAATCAACAATTTTACCACTAATTTAACTTATAATTGTTATTAGTGGGTCTGTCAATAGACCAATTAAATTTGAGATCTTTGCAGATAAAATTTTTACCACTAATTTAACATATAATTGTTCTTAGTGGGAGTCTGTCAATAGACCAATTAAATTTGTGATCTTTGCAGATAATAAACCAATTAAACTGATTAATTGTTTTCTTTTAACAGGACTCTTAATCTTTTCTTTTATTGGTTTGTAAAATTCATTAAATATTTAGAAAGAATCATACTGACAGTTGTTTTCTTTTGAATATAAAAACACGGCTACATATTGTAGACCAGTTAAATCAAGTGACCACATAAAAGCATATTTGACTTTTGGCACTTAAATATTCACTTCATACCAATAAGTAAGCAATAAAATTGTCTTCAGTGGTATTGATAAATACTGATAAAACTCCTTTTTGAAGTTTTCATATCTAAACTTTCAATTCTTTAAATTCCACGTAAAAATCTGTGACAACAATGACATTGTAAGTAATAAGGTAAAACCTTACAACTTAAGACCTAGAGCTGAAAGACCTGTTACAGGACATTCAAATGGAGGGCCAGGACTCTCCCATAATCAACAACACTCCGTCAATGTCTCTGGAAGAAAGGGAAAAGCTTTTAAAGCAGGTTTCAATAAAGAAAACAAAAAATACTTTACAAGAACAAGTTCACTCCCTATCCACCCTACTGAACACCTTGACAATAAGAGTCAAAAATATAGTGGACCAGATCAACAATCTGGAAAAGAGAGCAGCTCAAGGTTTCATAGAAGTCAACCAAGCTCTAGTGGACATAAAGACTCAACCACCAACAGTGGCACCCAACAATTCCATAGCAACACCTCCAGCCCAAGAGGAGGACCAAAAAATTACAGTAAGCAAATGGAAATGGGATTGGTACGCCCAAAACTACAACAATCCTCAACAGCAGGGCTCCAGCAGTCACCCTTACAGGGGAAAGGCAAGGAGAGGCAGGGGAAGTGGGATAAGACCTTGGTAAGTCATCCAACTTCTTATGATCAATTATATCAACCTGAAAATAAATTACTTATAGGTAATGAGATTGATAAGGAAATATTGGATATTATTGATAAGGATTTAAAGGATTATTCATTTGAACAGAATATGTTAAACTTGTCTTTACATGAGGACAATGTAAATAGTTTTATTGATCACCAGGAAAATACTATTAATATAAAAATGGAATCAAATGAATTAAATCTTGACCCTGATAATGAGTCTTCTGAATTGGACACGGAAAAAATAGAATATTTTTTAAAAGAGAATCCAATGGAATCAAAAATAATAAGTAAATTATTATTGAGAATTGAAAAATTGGAAGAGTTCTCAAAAGAGTCAAACATTAATACAGAAAATGTATTATTACAACTAACACAATCATTGAGTACCACAGCCAATAAATTAAAAATTATTGAAAATTCAAATAATGAATTAATCAATGAGAATAAAAAATTAAAATCTGAGATTAGAAATTTAGAAAGTAAATTAGAACACTCTCAGAATATTATGGCTACCATAGAGGGACGTGTAAAATTGTCTTTTTCAAATGTAAATGATACCTTAAATCATGTACCTGTGATAAAAGATAGGTTACAAAGAGTAGAAATTGAAGTAGCTAACATTTTGAAAAATACTGAAACAATAAAAGATAATACCTCTTATGTAGAAAGAGTACCAGTTTTTATGACACACTCTGATGATAAACCAATGATTGAACATGAACATAGTGTTATGGGCTCTGAGAATATAAAATCAGTAAAAGATGAAATAAATGATCATCTTTCTAAAGTAAGTGAATTACTCAATATTCCTCAGGTTAGGGAAGCAAAAACTAGCCAAAAGAACTGGCCTAAGTTAGATCAGTACCCTTCTTTAGACGGGGATTCAAAATCTGATTGGCAACAATTCATACAAAGAATTGATAACTTAAAATTTTCATACAAATTACCTGATGAAGAAATTACTTCAAAGTTAATATCTTTATTTACAGATGTGGCCTTATTATGGTTTGAATCTGTATTGAGTGAGGGAATTAATTACTCCTGGAATGAATGGAAGGCACTAATTGAAAGACAATTTGGTGGCCCAAAATTTAGAATCACTTAACAAAGACTGTATGAAAGGGCCAGATATAATCCAAATGCTGGAGATAAACCCATGGTCTTCTTAATGAATTTAATAAAAATCATGAAAGCTATGGATCCAAAAATGGATTATGAAGAGTGGAAAGAAAAAATAATATACAAGTTGCCTATATAAGTTAGAGACATTATTGTAGCTAGAACTGAAACTGTCAGAGACACCTCTGGATTCATTAATATATGAAATGAGATATTATTAAACCACAAGTATGAAACCAAGTATAGTAATTACAGACAAAGTGTTGACGTGGTAAAACCTACTACAAGTAAGTTACCAGTGGAAAAGAAAAAACCTTCAGCTCCCCTTGTCCCTAAGAGACAAGAAAATAACACTTGTTACAAATGTAATGAACCTTGGGTTAAAGGTCACACGTGTAAGAAAAGAATAAATGTTATTGAAACCTCACAGAATTCTGAACCTAGTAATCATGAAGATGAGAATGTGGAATCCAGTGAGGATTGCAAGAGTAACATATCTTACAGTGATGATGAAAATGAGATATTTGTATTAGAACAGGATATAATGTTCCTGAATGATGCTATACCTCATACAGACACATCTTTAACTTCCATAGAGGAAGCTGAAATAATTAAAGATGTATCTCATGATACTTACAAAATAACACCTATCAGAGCGCCTATTATCATATGTGGAAAAGAAATGAATGCCATTCTTGACACTGGGGCTGCAGGTAGTGTAGTTTCACTTAATGCATTAATGAAACTTGATAGTAAGTACCAGGAAAAACTAGAACCTGTTCAGACAAAGAACTGGAGGGGTTTTGGTTCAGTATTAAATCCAATTGGCAAATACAAAACTGCTGTATTCTTTAAATATAATAATGGATATGTTAGAGCAGTTTGTGAATTTGTAGTAATGGATAATAATAATTGTAGTGATTGGTTTATTATTGGCAATGATTTATTGACAAAATTTGGCATTAAACTAGATCCTGCAAACAGTTGTTTCACCATAGGGGTGAATGGTAAAAGGAAATTCAAAATATGTTTTGAAAATTCAGTATATGCCATTTCTCCTAGAGAAGAACAACTGCAAGGTGGAAGAACCACCAATGAAGTGGGTGAATTGGAAAATGAAATCCAAAAAGCCTCTTTCAGTCCTCAACTCTCAAAAATTGAACAAGAAGACATTTTGAGATTGATTAAATCATATCCTATGGCATTTGCTCATGGATCAAATGAACTAGGATTGGTCAAAGACCATGAGATGAAAATCTCTCTAAGCTGTGATCTGGATAATATTCCTGGCAGCTTAAAAAAGAAACCTTACCCAGCATCTCCTGCAAAAAGGAAAGATATTGAAGACAATATAAAATTGTTGTTGGAAATGGGTATTGTTGAAACAGTGGACACAACACCTAAGTATTGTGTCATTTCACCAGTATTAATCTCTTATGAAAAAGATAAGGCAAGATTATGCGGTGATTATAGAGCTCTGAATACATATACAGTAGATGATATTTACCCTCTACCAAGGATAGCTTCTATCCATGCTACCTTACAAGGAGCAAAATATATTTCCTGTCTGGATGGGAACAAGGGTTACCACCAGATTCCTGTAGCAAGAAATTCTCAAAATTACTTATTAATAACCACACATATGGGTATATTTAAGTATGTGAGAATTCCATTTGGCCCAAAGAATGCCCCTTCAGTCTTCCAAAAATTGATGGATAGTGTTTTTCATCAGGAAATGGTTGAAGGATGGCTATTGGTCTATATTGATGACATCATAGTGTTTTCAAAAACATATGATGAACATTTAAATCACCTGAAAAGAGTCTTTCAAAAAATGGATGAAATTAATATGACTATTGCATTAAAGAAATGTAAGTTTGGATTTCAATCCTTGAAAGTACTTGGACATGTTGTATCTGGATTACAAATTTGTGTTGACCAGAATAAAGTGGCAGCAATTAAAAACATTGGGATACCTAAAAATGTAAAAGAGGTTCAAAGTTTTTTGGGTATGTGTGGATATTATAGACAATATATTAAAAATTACCAATCCATTGCAGCCCCTTTAACGACATTAATCAGGAAGAATGAAGCTTTCATTTGGAATAATGAAAGACAAAACGCCTTTAATAAATTAAAGGAATGTTTAATGTCAGCTCCAATATTGGGACTGCCAGATTTCACCCTACCTTTTATCTTGTACACTGATGCAAGTTTCATAGGTTTGGGTGCTGCTTTACAGCAAAAACAGATAATAAATGGAAAATTATCTGAAGTATTTATCTGTTATATATCCAGAACCTGAAGAAAAATAGAATTAAGGTATGGTGCCACACAGCTAGAATGTTTAGCCGTAGTGTGGGCTTTGGAGAAACTTCATTACTATCTGGAAGACCAGAAGTTTGAACTTATAACAGATTGCAGTGCAGTAAAATCATTACTAAACATGAAAACACCTAATAGGCACATGTTTAGATGGCAACTAGCTGTACAAGAGTACAGAGGAAGAATGACAATCACTCACAGAGTAGGAACATTGCATTCAAATGTGGATTTATTATCCAGAAGTCCTTTGCCAAATGATGCTGACAACCCAGCTTATGTACCTGAAAATGAGGTTATACATATATTTGGGATTTATATAGTGGATTTAGAAGAAGAGTTTATGCAAACTATATTGGAAAATTATTCATCTGATAAAGATTTGTCTAAACTATCTACCATTCTTAATGATCCAACAAATGCCTCCATGAGTGCATTAATTAAAACCTTGCCTCCAAAGTATAAAAATGCGTTGGAAAAAGGTAAACTATCAATTGAAGATGGATATATATATTACAGGAAAAAGTTAAGCAATGTAATAGTAATACCACCTTCTATGAAAGAGTTAATGTTGAGTACTTGTCATGATGACATCTTAGCTGGTCATTTTGACTTTAACAAAACATTAACCAGAGTTAAAAATACAGCCTGGTGGATAAACATGAAAGAGGATGTACAAAAATACATTGAAACATGTGACTCTTGTCAGAAATCTAAAAGATTAACTGGGAAGAGAGCTGGGTTGTTACAACAAATAGAGCAGCCAAAAGCTCCATGGGAAATTATAAACATGGATTTTGTAAATGGCTTGCCATTAGCAGGAAAAGAAAGTTTCAATTCTTGCTGGGTAATAGTGGATAGGTTAACAAAAATGTGTAAGTTTATCCCTACCCATAAAGAGGTATCTGCTAAAGACTTGGCGTTACTATGGTGGACTCAGATGATGAATACTGCTGGGTTCCCCAAAGCCATAATCTCTGACAGAGATCCTAAATTTACTTCAGAGTTCTGGACATCTTTGATGGAAGTATCAGGTTGTCAATTAAAATTGTCTACAGCACACCATCCACAAACTTATGGGCTGGCTGAGAGGATGATACAAACTCTAGAAGACATGATCAGAAGATATTGTGCCTTTGGATTAGAATACAAAGACAATGAGAAATTCACACATGACTGGTTAACATTAATTCCTGGCCTTGAATTTGCTTATAACAGCACAACTCATTCTGTAACAGAGAAGAAACCATTTGAACTCTGGCTGGGATATGTACCAAATACCCCAGTAAATCATTTAAATAAACTACCAAGGTTGGATATACACCCTGGCACTAAATCCTTTATTCATATGCAACAAATGTGTAGAAAGCATGCAGAAGAATGCATCCAAAAAGCATTTGAATATGAAAGGAAAAGGTGGGACAAATCTCATAAAGAATTTGAATTTAAAAAGGGAGATGAGGTCCTCATATCAACACTACATTTTAACTTACAAGGTAATGTTAAATTAAAGGATTCCTTTGTAGGACCTTTTGTAGTAAATAAAATGGTTGGGAATAATGCAGTGGAAGTCATATTATATGCTCCATATGATAGGAAACATCCAGTTTTCCATATCTCATTATTGAAACCTTACCATGCAAATGATCCTGACTTATTTCCAAAAAGAAGGGGAAGGCCTAAAAAGCAACCTGAAGAAATTGTGGAAAAAGCAGAGATTGAAAAAATACTCAAGAAAAGAATCCTTACTAAAGGAAAAGGAACTGAGTATTTACTAAGATTTAAAGGGAAATCAAATGAATTTGATAAATGGATACCTGAAAAAGAAATTTCTAATTTATCCACCCTTCTTAAAAAATTTAAACAGAAATAAATTTCTGTTCAACCAGCTGAGGGGTTAAAAAACCAGTACTCATAATATTTTATTATGTTTTATTTCTTTAAAGTTGAATCTTTAATGCTACAGATTTATTCTGAATACCTGAAAATTACAAATTAATAAAATAAAATGTATAACTTATCATTTTTTTTATTGTTTTTTTTGGGTGGGCGAGTGTCAGCCTGTATATCTCCAGGACTGAGTAAAAAGTAATTATAAGTTATGTTAAACACATGAACTATACATGGTAATAATAAATAAGAGTACACAAATAGTATACATAAGTAAAATTATGATAATACACAAAAAATGCCATTATAACACCTTATATACACGCATATATCCACCTTTTATAGGTCTTATGTACTTAATATTAAGTTGGAATATGTTAGGGTAATCTTAAGAACCTTAAGTATAAGGCTACATAATTTTTAAGTACACTTAAAGCTGTTATATTCATTGTTTTATGCAAAAAACAAGAAATGCGCTTTATTTCACTTAAAAGTTGACTATATGCGCTATAAAATTGAGAATATCAAAATTGCGCTTTGACAGATCAATTGGGCTCATTTAGAACTATTTATTTGGCTATTTAAATGCATAAAAATAACACTTTTCAAATTTGGTGTTTTTTATGCCAGAAATGGCTTCTGTGTACTGGCCACATACTGCCTGCTTTTTTCCCGTGTGAATAGCTTCATTTTTAGCAAAGTTAGCTTTTTCAAACTATAATTACCCCACATTCTACGCCCACTGTGGGGAAACACACTAAAATAGGCGACAGGCGCTTATTTAGTGTCCTAGCTTAATTAATAATGCATTGACCTTGTTTATATGCACTAATTTCATTAATAACCTCACTCTTGGCACTTTATTTCATAACCACGCTTAAATTCGCCTAATTTTAGTCAAGGATTCACCCGTGCAAGCGCCTGCCAAGAACTGCATGTAGTTACCCCACATCTCACGCTCTTTTTTAAGTTTTTGGGTGGTTTCTCAGTCAGTTTTGGTTATTTTTGAATGGGAATTTCACGTAGTATAATGTCAGGATTAGCCCCATTATTTCTACAGTCAATCCCCCTTATTATTAAGCTATTATCAACCTTAAAAAGTCTCCTTTAGTTTTTAATATTATTGTTTTATACGCATATACTCTCTTTTTGTCTTTTTCTTTAATTTTGATGGATCTCCCTTATTATTACAGGATTTTGGCGGTTGTTACTCTTCTAATTATGTCATGGGTTACTGGGAATGTTGATGGGCATGTCTATTAGTTGTTTAGAGGCGTCATTAACTGTGTATTGGGTGGTACATCAAGGGAATCATTGGGGAACTCAGTGTGTATAAAAGGAGGAGGTTTTTGGGTTGTATTTCTTCATTCTTTAACATTACAATTTAACCAATATAACCAAACCAATTACAATACATATCAATTAGTACTTTTATAAGACTTTTGAATAGTATCTGAATTTATATAATCTATTTTTCTACCAACTATAAAGATTGTAAGCCATATATAAGAATAGTGAGAATTATATTACTGAGACCTCTATATTTGATTATATTTTACAACTTAGTGGATTAAAACTACAGTATTCATATAGGACCATTAAAATCTTCTAGACAACTGACTATTCAAGCTAGTTCACGTCCTTGTACTTGACCCTAGCCTGACAAGATCTGTACTATTAATATTATTTTTGAGAGTATTAAAAATTTTCTAATTTTTGCAATAAGTTTTTTCTTATTAATAAGTAAAGTAAAAGCATGTATTATTTTATTTTTATTTAAGGAAGAATAAAAAAATAAAAAAAATTAATGGAAAATTAAATATTAATTTTTTTCTTTTATTCATTCATTATTTACTTTCATATCTAACTTGAATTAATTTAGTGGCATTTTTCAATCTTAAATTTACTGAAATTTGTACATTAGTGTGACATGTGATTTTTTTTTATAAATTGAATATTTTTCAACATATAATTATATTTTAGTGAAGCATATAAATGCAAAAGTAGAAGTGAAAAAATCAATAAAAGGAAATGATATATATTTAGAATAATGAATCTATCAATCAATTTAGATCTCCAATAAAAATTAATTCTAGTTTTAAAATTTACCTTGTAGAAGAGGAATTTTTAATTATTATGAATTTAGATTTTATTGTAGATCTTGACTTAGCCTTCACCATATCTTTTTAATTCATGTGAAGTATTCCAAAAGCTGAATTATATGATGATATTTCTTTATATCTAATTTAATTTTTTAAAAAAATTCATAAAACAAAGTATGTAAAATAGAAACTACTACATCATTTTTAAGTTAATTTTATAATATTATAATAAAATATTAAAAATTATTAAAAGGCTTTTACTTTTGTGAGGGAGTGGATCTCAATATATTTAAGAATAAATATAACACAATCAAATTGAATTCTATTTTAAAGTGTTTGAATATTTACCATTGAATTAATTTTATGAGTTGTGGATGGATATTTCTTTTTTCTTGGAGTTGAATCAATCTTAAAAACATAGAAAAAGATTGTAGATAAGGTTTTATTGACCTTGATCTATTCAGGTAGATGTATGTAGAATTTGATTCACATGTAATTTTAGAAGAAAAATAATAATTAAATAACTTATTATTGACATTTAAGGATGAATAAGAAGGATGGAAATCTAAAAAGGGTTTGTTTTAATAGTTATAGAAATAATATTTATAAGTTCTTAATAAGGAGAACCCTAGTTTCTTTTTTTAATTTTTTGCTTTTAGATAGAATTAAATATCTCTTTTTCCAAATTATTGAATGAAATTTGATATCTATACATGAATCTATAAGTGTAAAAAATAATCAATATAAAATATGAATCAAAACAGAGAAAGCTAAATTATAGATCATCAAAATGTAGAGTAACTTTTATTTTTTAAAATAATTGACACTGATAAAAAGATTTTTTTAAACTCAACTATTTTTCCAAAGACACTTTAATATAATTTCATACCAATATGATGGCTTCTAATTCTAAAAATTTCTAGATATTTTTTATCATGCCACATATATATGTTATTATTATGAAATTAATTGAAAATTATTCCAAGGAGCTTTTCATAGAGAGTAATTAGTATAATTGAAATAATGATGCGCCTAGAAAGTATATAAATTAGATTATAAAAATTCTACTTAAGAAAAAGCTTTGATGAATTGTGAGAAAAAACTTATTACACTTAAGTTTTTTTACTTTTGAACATGCTGAAAAGCAATGATAGAAAAATATTTTAATTTTTTGAAATATTTATCTTAAAATTTGAGAAAAATGCTAATATGTATTGCAATCATAAAGAAATATATAGTGTTATCTGAAAAATGACTTATAATATATTCTTAATTTTTTCAAATTTTTGATTCATCATTATTTTGAGCAATGATTATTTTAATAATATTTACTGAATAGCAAAAAAGTGTAAGAAATTTATTTAATAAAATTTCCTGATATTTTGAGCATCTTTATTCAGATTTGGTAAAAAATCTCACATAAATAAATAATTTGAGTAACACAAAAAAATGCAGCAAAAGGATACAGGATATATTTACATGAAGTAGATTATGTATTAATTACGTCAAAAATAGAGAAAAATGAAGAATTTGGCCGAATAAGAATCCAATAATCAAAAAAAATTAGCTGCCATTGCTTTAGCAATATGGCTAAAGGTGGGAGTATTAAAATTATATGAAATAGGCCTAGAATTATCTATTAAGGGTCTGATAATATTAAAGATATAAAAATTATGGTTTTTCTAGATTTTTTTACCACCTGGATTTTTATTATCACTGTATTTTCTAAGTAGGCCAGTTTGTGTTATGAATTCTAAACAGTCTGAAGCTGACACAAGCCAGTGGTCCTATGAGGAAAGAAATAAACCATGAACACCATCAACCAAGTAAAAAGTAAGTGATTGATATTTATATTGTGAATATTCTTGATTCATCTTCTTAATATAATCATTATGAGACTCATCAAATTTCTGCATATCTGTTGATTTATTTTTATTCCTTGAATGTAGTCTTTTCTTGCTTTGAGCTTGAGATATATTTTCAGCAGCCTCTCTAGATTTGAAAATAGTTATTGAAATTATTATGTAGATTATTATCTTTCTAAATTAGCACAGAGAAGTCATTGAAAAATTTGCAGCAATTAACTGTGATGTTGATCTGTCAAACATATTAGGAACTTTGATTTTCAGATGTGTTAGGTGTGCTAGAATATGTAGAGCACATTTGATTGGACAATCTGGATTGAAGTTGGATTCTTGAGAAGAAAGATAAAGAGATGATGCAAAAAGGGAAGCCCAAAAATAATGCTGGTGAGCACTTGGGCTAACTAGTCTTGATAGCATGCGTATCATTGATGATTCAGGGTGATCAGTCTACTTAAATGAAGAAAGATTATTTGAGTTTGGTTCTTCAGAGTTACAAAACTTTTCCAAATTTTCAAAGTTCAAATTATTGACCACCCAGAACTTCAAAGTGTCAACATTGAGAAAATCCAAAGCTAAAAAAATAACAAAACAATTTTTTATCATAAAATGAATAAAGAAACTTCAAGTAAGTGATACATACAGAGTTCATTAATTTTTGTAAGAATTTTGTCATGAGAAGCTTTTTCCATAGAAAATTGAATTTGTGCAAAATTCATTGTGGGTTTTTGAGAGAAAAAGACAAATGGATTTCAAATAACTGATTGATTTATAACCATTCCCTAAGTACCTTTTGAGCATTGATTATACCTTCAAAGAATCGATGAATTTAAGCTATTTGCTTCTGTAATTTTGAGTTTCCAATCATTGTTGAAGTATAAGGAAGGGAATCATTAACATTTTTAATCAATGATGATAGAGACTGTAGTATTTTTAGAATTTTGATTTTAAATTTTGAAGATACATAAATTAGAAGCTGTTTCTTTGAACTTGAAGGATTTTTGTGTGGCTGGCAAGTTGGATCAATTTCTTCATTTGGTGTTGTAGACAAACCTACAGTACTAGCTATAGGCCTTGACCAAGGGAGTTGGAGAAAACCCAGAGAGAAAATCCCCTGTCCCTTTAGAAAAATAGAGTGAGATTTACTTGCTAAAGTAAGTTGGTTCCTGTTTGCTAAAGCCCCTTTTTCAACACACTTGACTGCTTAATGAGCCAAGAAAGTATTCCCCAGACAGACTACCAGACAAAAGAACTGAAAGGTAGACCAATTTCAACACCAGAGAAAGCAAAGATACTTGATGTAGGCTGAAAATCCACACCAGAGACAGCAATTATACTTGATATAGCTTGCAAGACTATACCAGAGAACCTGTTTTTAAAGTTGAGTTAAATGAAGAACTTACCTTGCAACAAACACAGCCAATTGTGGCCAAAAAATAGTGAAAACTGAGTGAGGAACAAGGATATCACCTCCGGATGGTTTGATGATAATTAAAGTTGCCCCAAACTGTATTATTCACTATGTACACACAGACCACTATCTAAGAGCCCATGCACACCAACAAATTTCGCACCTGTACCAGCCGAATTGAATAAAAAACCCTCCAGAAGCACTCCCCAACCTTCTAAAACTGAGGTGGGCGGCCCGCCCAATGTTGGAGGTGCCGCCTGAAGCAGGCCAGCCTCCCTGAAGCCAGAAAACCAATAAAAACACCTAATCTACTTAGAAAAATTAGATACAGCTACTAAAACCCTTAAAACATGGAATTACACTATAACAACATTGATACATGAAATATAGAGCTAAATTAGCCCTAACCAATGGTACGAAGTACTTAACCCTAAGACTTAAGGTTAGCTTGTAAAACACAAAAAACAAAATTAAACAGCTATCTTTTGTAACTGAAGAATGAAGAAATGACCCCTTAAAACTTAGAATACGAAAAATATTATCAAGACATGAAATATATAGAAAATCAAGAACTATCCAATGATAGTACCCACATACCTGCAGTCCCAATATTCATGGAATAAAACAAGAAAAACATTAAATTCTTTAACAGATGCCAATTAAGACATGCACAAACAGCGCAAAACAACACAACAAAGTCCCCTGACAATGTTGGAAGACCACATCCTCCCTCCAATTAAGAATGTCCTCATTCTTTCTTTATCAAACCACCATGTTTGACCTTCTTCCCAAATCTGCCTCTGAAATGGGTCCTTGCCAATACTGCATTGCCAATAATCTAATCTGCACCATCACACCTCCTGTCCATCCATACAGAATGTCCTGTGATGTCTGCCACTTCAGAAAGAAGACCTGCTACAGACCTGGTTCATTATCTTCTGCAACAGCTTCACCTCCACCTCAACCTGGTCTATCTTCTACAAGAACCAAAAGATCTGGGCCATCCATCTTGATTCCCAGATTAATCAAAAAGCTAAACCCTTCCCAGAAGAGTGCCAAAACCGCTAAAACAACAAGTTCCACCATCCCTGGTCCATCTGATGGTAAAAACTTCCATTTCTTCTTTCCATTTTATAAAACTGATGACTTCTCAGTTCCTTCATCTTCTGACAGTGATGATAACAATGTAGGATCCATTGAACCACCAACACCCAACCACTTGCCCGCAATTAAAGCCAAGTTCCAACAACACACATCTCAACAGAAACACCTCCTGCTAAACTACTTCCAATCCACTCCTGCCAGGAACCCACAGGACCTTGAGAAAAGAAAGAACCTCATCCACCAGTTCAAAGCCAATGCTGAACATTTTGTTACACCTCTTGATTCTTTTCTGTAATTACTTCTTGCCTGAAAATCTTGATTTAGATATAAAAAATAAAAAAAACTCCTCATTTTAAAGTCTTGGGGGACTAATCCTCAGTTTTAAGTCTTGGGGGACTAACAGCCCTCATTTTATAGTCTTGGGGGACTCAAAAAACCCTCAGTCTATAGTCTTGGGGGACTCAAAGCCTGAATCAAAAAAACAGAACCAGAGATTAAAACATTAAAGACCAAATAAACAAACTAAAATTCTGGGTTAACTGCTCTACAGAGCAGCCAGCTCATTAGTTACCCCCACACTTGCCTTAACAAAATTCAGAGACTCCCCTTTGGATGCCCTCTTCCAGAATCACACCAATCCGCATTATCAGTTTATATTCCTGAAGGACTCAACCAACAACCATCCTCAGTTTATAGTCTTGGGGGACTATACCATTTTTCAGTTTAAAGTCTTGATGGACTTCCAGTGTTCAGTTTAAAGTCTTGACGGACTACCAGTGTTCAGTTTAAAGTCTTGATGGACTAAAACCTATTTTGCGTATAAGGGGGGAGCCACCTCCATGCACAGTGCTCCACAGCAAAACTGCTGAACTTCCACTCTCTCTTCATTATCTACACATCACTGACAAAATTTTCATTCATCTCTTTTCTCTTCATTATTTTTCCTTCATAGATCATGGCTGAATCTCCAGAATTTGACCCATTGGACCTTCCCTGTTTCACTGCTCCAAAGGGTTTTGCTTGTAAACAGTGCATCCACATGTGCAGGCCTTGTACCTTTACTCTTCCTACTTCTCAAGCCAAGTTCTTTAAAAGAGCCTGTGATTCTTTCAACTCTAAAAAGAAAAGATGTGACAGAGATTCCAACTATCCAATACCTCCACCTTCATCTTCACACAAATATATTTCCAGATCTCCTACCAGGTCACCAGAACTTGGACCTGCTTCTTCTTCTTTATCTTCTGCTACTTCTAGAAGATCACGCTGTTCTATTCCCAAATCACTCCCTCAAAGACCTGCTTTATCTTCTCAATAATCCGCTTTTATCTCAGAAAATTTGGCCAAATCAGCTTCAAAATCAGCTCCCAGGCAGCCCTCCCAACTTCGGGTGGCCCACCCCCCTTTCCAGAAAGCAAAAATTAGGCTCAAAACTCCCAAATTCAGCCAGATAACAGCCAAAATACACCATTAAACACCAAAAACTCTACAAAACCACCTCCTAGTGCTCCCAGAGCAATGCATACACACCAAATATCTTCTCCAGACAACCCCAAATATTCCAACAACTCTAGAAAGCCTGCCAGAGGACCTTCTTAAAACACCAGAGCACGCAACTCTGCTTTCAAAAAAAAATCTATGGTTACTTTAAGAAGAACTAACTACACCTCTCCTTTGGCCGCCAATTATGCCTCTGATGATTCCCTTTCTTCTAGATCTTCATCCAGCAAATCACAATCAGCTTCCAGGTCACCTTCTCCTGATCCTTCCCTCAACAACCCTGCTACTCCACCACCAGTGTCCAACCCAACTGGGCCAAGCAATAATAATATCCACAACAAAAACAGCAGCCCTGCTGCTCCAACTAGGCCACAGGAACGCTCTTCTTCTCCTTCAACTTCTCAACACCATTTAGAGAATGATAATGAAAATCTATACCATTATCTGGTTAATCCTCCTCCAACATCCATTCAGCTTTCATCAACAGCTCAAATCCCGGCCGCTTATAAATTTGATGAGCTTCCAATCTGTAAGTACCAAATTAATAAATCCAATTTCTTAAACAGAGAACAATTATTGATCTAATTCTTCTGGGAAGTTGGAACCCCGCCTCCTGAAACTACATTTGGGATTGGCCAACCTCTTGAAACTACCTTAACACTGGATTACGCCAACGTGAAACAACACCTAAGCATGATGTGTTCAAACATACTTAAGGCCTTTGCCCTCCATGGCTAATTGAATGACTTTGAAAAGAATCCGAGAAAACAGCTCCTTGATGACCACTGGAAGATGTCTAGAATATTCAAGCACACCTTCCCACACTCGATCCCCACTTCTTCCACTTCTTCCCAAAATTACCTTCCACTCCAGTACCCAACCATTACAATCCATATACTCTTTCCAGCTGCCTACACCACAAAGAACACAGCTCTTCTTCCAATCCTAACAAAAAGCAAAAACGCCACCATAATACAGACCAACCGCAGGAGGCTTCTTCTTCCAGACATTAAAAATAAACAAGAGAGAAATTAATAAATTAATAAATAGAGAGAACAATAATAATTAACAGAAATATATATATATATAAATTTTTTTTTATTGTTTTTATTTTATTTATTTATTAGGGGGTATCAATGTTCAGGGATTCGCAATGAGGGATCAGGAATTGTTTTTTTCTGGGATCAGACATTATTAATTGAAGAAGATTCTTATCCACTATCCCCGGGGCTAGTGGATAAGGAATCCACAATAATGCATTATTCTTCCACTTATACCCCAATTTCCATTCCTAATTCCTGATCCCAAACTCATCTCATCCATGATGGATTTGCAAGAAAGTCACATGACTCATAATTGCTGATGCCATCCTTAAGCCTTTCCTCACTCTATGCTACTTAATTTTGGTGGCAAACACTTAAGTTTTTTTTCTATCTACACACCCCAACTGCACATTTGGCGGTGAATTACCACTTCCCTCATCACATAACCCTTCCACCGGCAACAATGAAACACCTCTCTACTAGGAAGCTACTTCACTCAAAAATGAATGCTATTACTTTTCTTTTAGTTCTTTACTATAAATCTGACTCTTATTTGGAAGATGCTTTAGCTTATATGTTTTTTCTTTCCAAAAAGAGTTAAATCATCACCAGGGGGCCAAATCTTTATCATGATCCCCAAGATGATCTGGCCTCCATTCTCAACATTCCTGATGTAAACTTCACCCAAATTTTTAGAACTTCTCTTGATTCTTTCTTCAAACTTTATCAACTCATCTCCAATCATCCTATCTTTCATATAAATTCCCATAACAAACAGCATAATACTGCCATCCAACTTGCTCTTGCACTATGTCGCTTTGGCTCAAATAGAAACAGTGCTGCTGTAAGACGTTTGGATAATATCTTTAACATAGGATATGGTACGGTGATATTATACACCAAGCGCTGTATGATTTCTATCCTTTCCCTCAAGTCTAAAACACTTGCTTGGCCAACTCCAGAACAGTGACTTGAATCCTCTCAAGTAATGTAAGCTGAAGGTTTCCCTGGTGGTGTAGGATTTGTTGATGGCACAACTATACCTTTGAGTCAAAAGCCTGCTCATGATGTCAACCATTATTTTGATCAAAAAAAAAGGTTTCTTCAAAATCTTCTCCATTTTCTCATCCTTCATAAACTAACTTTATATCTTCTTTCTAGATACTCTATTGCCGTTCAACTTGTATGTGATGTCAATAAAAAATTTATTGCTTTTCATAGTGGCTGCCCTGGCTCATGTCATGACTCTTCTTACTTCCAAAGAATGAGGATTTCTCAAACCCCTGACCCATACTTTGATGAATCTCAGTACCTCCTTTCAGACTCACCATATGCAAGTGGAAAGTACATTATATCTGCTTTCTGTGGTGCAAGTTTAGAAAGTGACCCCAAAACTGCCTTAAATTATCACCTTGCCCAATCAAGAGTACAAATTGAACATGCTATAAGTTTTTTTAAAGAAAAAATTTTCTAGTCTTCGGGAGCTCAGAATCCAATTTCAAAAAAAATTGGAGATCAAAACTGCAAATCATTGGATTATGACTTGCATTATACTCCACAATATCCTAGCTGGTTTAAATGATGAGTGGAATGATCTTTATGAAGAAGAGGATCCTGAACCAGCACGGGCTCTCCCCTCCCTTGAATCACAAAACATTCATTCAACCGGCATATGCTCTGTCATTATGCCTATTACTCTCCAAAATTTCTCTTCACCACCCTTTTAAATTATTTTTTGTACTCTCCAAATGTCCTCTTTGTGTAATTTATTTACTTGGTTTGGTATTTTGGTTTGTTGCATATTCATTTTTTTTTGGAATTTATGGTGAATATCTTTTTTTTGGATGGCTCATTGGTTTTCTTTCATCAGTTTAACATGAAATTGCATATTTTGTCAGTGATTTTTTTTCATTCATCACTCATATCCTTTTCATCCTCTCCTCAAAAATCACTCAAATATTTTTGTTACTTTTATTTTCTCAACTCATCTCACAAGGTAAGTCTTTTCTTTTCTTTTTTCTTGTTTTTTATTTGCTAATCATGAATTTTTTTATTTTTCTTTTTTTTGTTTTTTTTTGTTGTAAGTCCTTTTTTTTATTTTCAAGGTTAGACTAATTTTTTTTTTCTCTTTTTTCTCTTTTTTTTTCTTTTTTTTTCTCTCATTCAACCTCTTTAGCTGCCTCATTTCACCACTTTTCCTCTCTCTTTACCTGCCTCAAGTCACTCCTTCTTCCCTCTCTTTACCTTCCTCAAGTCCCCCTTATTTCACCCTCCTTGCATGTCCCAAATCCCCCCTTTTCCCCCTCTTTAGGTGCCTCATGCACCCCTCCTTCCCCTCTCTTTAGGCGACTCATCACCCCCCCTTCACCTCTCTTTAGGTGCCTCAACTCTCCCCCCTTCTCCTCTCTTTAACCATCTCAAAACCTTCCTTCCCCCCTTCCACTCCCCTTTAGCCACCTCTACCCCCCCCCCCTCCTTCTTAACAAAAGATTGCTAATGATTTTTTGTTAAGAAGGGGGAGATTTTGGGGGGTTTTGTAGCAATTAAGAAGGGGGTTTCAGGGGGATTTTGAGACAGGCAAGGAAGGGATTTGAGGGTGGTTTTGAGGCAAGGAGGGAGGGATTTTAGAGGTGATTTCAAAGAAATAAAGGGGGGGAAAGGGGAATTTTATGGGAGTTAAAGAGGGGTTACCTATTTTTTAAAAAACATACTAAAATGTATTTTTTTTTTTTTGGCAGAATTTAAAAGAAAAAAAATTTTACATTCTGTTAAGGTCTTTCCCTGTAAATTAAAAAACAAAAAAGGTTTAGATTTTAATTTTTAATTTTTCTTACAAAAAATTTTACTGAATTAATTTTTTTTAATTTATTTGTTTTGATTTTTCTTTTACTGATTTTTTTTTTACTTTTTTTAAATTATTTTGACAGGATTACCTTTGAAGGTTTTTTATAACCAAACTTTAGGTTTTCTTTTGAATTTTTTTTTTTGAAATAATTTTTACTGAAAATTATTGATTTTTTTTTTTTAAAAAAAAGGATATTTCTTTAAATTTTATTTTAAAAGATATTATTATGTGAGTTTTTTTTTAAAAAATGTGTTGAATTTTTTTTGACATTTAAACTTTTTACAAATCACAAAAATGTCTTCTTCTTCAGATTTACCCCTTACTTCTCTATCATCTTAATTTTTATCTTCTTTATCATCTTCATCTTTATCATCTCTATCATCTTCTTCAAAATCAACTTCAATACAATCATCTTCTAAATCATCAAAAAAAATTAATGATAATCAGTCACATCAGAATAAAAGATATCCAAAAAAAAAATTTCTTCTTTTAAATCATCAAAAAAAATTAAAGATAATCAGTCTCATCAGAGGAAAAGATATCTGAAAAAAAAAATTCATCATCTAAATCATCAAAAAAATTAAAGATAATCAGTCTCATCAGAAGAAAAGATATCTGGAAAAAAAAATTCTCTGTGAAAGTTTTTTTTGTCATATCCCAAACATTTTTTTTCATAAAACTAAAGTAGATAAAAAAAATCAATATCCAAAAAAATTAACAGAAGATATCAAATATCTAACCAAATTTAAAGATGATCAAGTTGTTGCAGTTATCAGTAATACTTATAAGGCTCAATTCATTTTGGAAGTTCATTCATTTGATGGTGTGAAAGATGAATCTTTTAATCAACTATCGGATCTTATCATAACTCTTTATCAAATGGCTTTAGTTCGGTCACCTATAAGGAATACAAATTTTTTGGGTGGTATCATGATTGGATTTGGTTGGAGACCAGGTTTTGTTAAAGGATTTTCTATTGGTATGTCTAATAATTTTTTTTGATTCTTAATATCATTTCACTTATTTCATTTATATAGGCATATATTCATTGCTCAAGAATATCACTAAAGCTCAAAATAATGAAGATTTTTGCTTATGGGACACTCTACCTTCATTTAACTCTTTTCTTGCTCTTTGACTCAAAAAGCTCTGTAATAAAGCATTTGAAAAAAATCATGAACTTGCAACCAAAGTTGGAATACCAAATTGGTGTGACTCTGAATGGGAAAATATCACCCATGAATACCTTTTATTTTCTAATCTTATTATCACACATTCTGGATTCCACAATAGGATTCATATCAAAAGGAATGACACCAATTTTCTTACTTTTGGTATATTCTCATAAATAAATCTGATAACTGGCCAACCAATACAATCTCAAGCTAAAATCAAAGTACGTGGTTTATATTTTCCAGACCACAGGTGCATCATTGATTTTGGTTTGGGAAATGGTATCATCGAAACTATTTGGAATTCTTCTAAGGATAATCATCAAAAAACCAAAGCTCCTCCTGGTTTGGAATCCTGTCATGATTTTACACATTTTGGTTTCTCATTTCAAATCAGTCATAATTTGATTCAAAGAATCAACAAAGTAAAGAAAGAAGGTAAATTTAATCAATTTAAAAAAACTTTATCTAGATCCAAAAAGTATAGGGATTAGAGTTGTCATCAAAAATTTTATATTTTTTCATAGATTTTTAATAAATATTTGTTATATATCAATTTTCTCAAGTAAAGTGATGAACCAACAACCTTTGGTTGTATAACAGGTAATCATGATAACATTTATTTGTTTCATGGGGTTCCTCTAGCCTATACCTGTGGAAATTCCCAAACTTTTGTTTCTAGATTTGATCTGCATATTGGCTTGAGGAATTGTCATTACTTTAAACTAGGGAAATTGATATATATTAGATTTTTATTTAATAATTTATGTAATTATATTAAATTTAGATGACTTCCACCCCTTACTTCAATAAAATGCAGGGGGGGGGGGGTATTGCCAAATTTTCAAATCTGACATGTGAAATTGATGACTTAGAAAAATTTTAGTGATACCCACCCCTTGCTTCAACAAAATGCAGGGGAGAGTATTGCCAATTTTTTAAAACAAAAATAGAATTTTTTTGACTTGTAAATGTTTTGGTGAAAAAATTTTAATGATACCCGTCCCTTACTTCAATAAAATCCATGGGGGGTTTTAACAAAATTTCTTATAAGACTTGTGAAATTCTTGACATGTAAGAATTTTGGGGATACTGGTAAAATGCGGGGGGTAGTAAAGCCAAAGTTTCATATAAGACTTTCAAGATTCATGACATGAAAAAATTTTGGTGATACCCACCCCTTACTTCAAAAAAATCCATGGGTGGGGGATTGTCAAATTTTCAAAGGAAACATTAAAATTTTATTTAAAAAAAGAATATCTAACATTAAAATACAAAAATTCCAGTAATGAGTGATAGAGTAATGAAATACAAGAAATTATTGTAAATTTTATGTACAAATAAATATGAACAGTTGGAGTGTGAGAGAAATAAAACAAACAAGTCATCCAAAAATTTCTTTAAAATTTCAATTTCCTCAACAGATTTATTAGCTTTAACACATTCTATCAAGAAATCTTTCTTTTTGGAATTTTCATCATGATCAAACTTATATTTCATCTGCTCTAATAGGTTTTGATGTTTGAGTGTTTTCTCCTCTTTTTTTGATTTTTCAATACATACAGTTAACTCAAACTTCTTCTCCTCCAAATCTTGGGCCTGACCATCCTTCTGTAAAGAGAGCTTGTACTTCCTCTCCTCCAAATCTTGGGCCCAATCATTCTTCCGTTGTAGACAATCCTATAGTACTAGCTATATGCCTTGACCAAAGGAGTTGGAGAAAAACCAGAGAGTAAATCCCCTGTCCCTTTAGAAAAATAGAGTGAGATTTACTTGCTAAAGTAAGTTGGTTCCTGTTTGCTAAATCCCCTTTTTCAACACACTTGACTGCTTAATGAGCCAAGAAAGTAGTCCCCAGACAGACTACCAGACAATAGAACTGAAATGTAGACCAATTTCCACACCAGAGAAAGCAAAGATACTTGATGTAGGCTGCAAATCCACAACAGAGACAGCAATAATACTTGATATAGCTTGCAAGACTAAACCAGAGAACCTGTTGCCAAAGCTGAGTTAAATGAAGAACTTACCTTGCAACAAACACAGCCAATTGTGGCCAAAAAACAGTGAAAACTGAGTGAGGAACAAGGATATCACCTCCGGATGGTTGTATGATAATTAACCTTGCCCCAAACCATCTTATTCACTATGTACACACAGACCACTATCTAAGAGCCCATGCACACCAACAACTTGGGCACCTGTACCAGCCAAATTGAATAAAAACCCTCCAGAAGCGCTCCGCAACCTTCTAACATAGAGGCGCGCGGGCTTCCCAACGTCGGAGGTGCAGCCTGAAGCGGCCCGGTCTCCCTAAAGCCAGAAAACCAATAAAAACACCTAATCTACTTGGAAGAACTTACTACAACTACTAAAACCCTTAAAACACAGAATTACGCTATAACAACTTTGAGACATGAAATATAGAGCTAAATTAGCCCTATCTAATGGTACTAAGCACTTAACCATAAGACTTAAGGTTAGCCTGTAAAACACAAAAAACAAAATTAAACAGCTATCTTTTGTAACTGAAGAATGAGGAAATGACCCCTTAATACTTAGAATATGAAAAATATTATCAAGACATGAAATATATAGAAACACCGGGGCTATCTAATGATAGTATCCACATACCCGCAGTCCCAATATTCACGGAATAAAACCAGAAAAACACCTAATTCTTCAACAGATGCCAATTAAGACATGCACAAACAGTGCCAAACAACACAACAAAGGCCCCTGCCAATGTTTGAAGACCACACCGTAAAGAGAGCTCATGCTTCCTCTCCTCCAAATCTTGGGCCCATTCATCCTTCTGTAAAGAGAGCTTTTATTTCTTCTTTTCAAAGCTTAGAGTCTCTTTAGAAATTTCTACTTGTTCTAGAGTGATAATAAAAATTAATATAAAGTAGAAGAAAAGCAGAGTAAAGTAATAAGAGGTATGGTATCACTTACCAGCATCACGTTTCTCTAAAAATTGTTCCATAGACAAAAAAGGGGTTTGTGATGAAGTATCCCTTTTTTCTCTTCTTTGGGAGTGGAAATTTGGACTACTTGAAGCCCTACGCTTCTTGTTCAAGGTCATATTTTCTTCCTCATCATTTTCACTACCTTCAGACTCAGTTGATTGAGGATCCTGGGTTTGTTTGTCAGCCTTTTAAGAAATAAGAAAAAGATAAGTAAATGAAAAAAATAGAATAGATAAGATAAAAGAAAAAAGAAACAGACCTGAGTTTTATTTGGTTGGGTTGAATCTCCAATAGGATCTACCGAAAAGCTATCTAGATTGGTCTCATTTAAATGAGGGGAGGCTTGAGTGGAGGAAGAGGATGGGAAAAGATTTGCTTCTACATCATGTTCAGAGATAGGATCTTCTCCATCCAACATGTTTACAGGATTAAAATTGGCTCCCTCTCCAAAAATTTCATCCATCTCTTTAATTTAAGGACATAAAAATTCAAGTTTGTTGTCTATGGATTTGATACCAATATTTATATTGATGTCAGTAACCCCAAAACCAGTGGAAGATAAAAGAGCCTTTACCTTCTTGTATTTGGCTCAGTAATTCTTGAAGCCTTCAGAAATCTTTTTAGGCAAAATGTCAATCCTTCCCTTGGTCTTATTCCATAATTCATTTGCCATTAGAAGATAAACATTAACTTTTGATGCTGGGGGCCGTCCTACTTTAGTTGCATACTCAGTACCAAAACAAGAATCATAGTAAGATTTAATTTTCAGCCAGTTGATAAGAATGAGATGATCATCTTTTTTTAATTGAACAGTCTTAGATTTCTCAGCTGAAAAGGGGAAAGAGGGAGTAGTGGGATTTGAAGAACAACTGGGTGATGGCTGCCTTTGAGAAGATCTAGGACGATGAGGCATGTTAATATATAAATGAAGATGAAAAGGAGCAGAAACAAGCAGATGAGATGGTGAGGGGTTCTGAGCGGATAGAATGAACAGGATGAAATGAGAATGGGAGTGCACAGAAAGGTAGAAGACATATCCAGAGAGTAGTCCAAGATGTGGTTATGGAAGAGTGTAGGTCAAGATATGGTTATGACAGAAAGTTGTCCAAGATGTGGTTATGAAAAATTGAGTAAAAAAATGTCGGGTAAGAGGTGAAAATTTACACATAAAGTGTCTAATAACCCAATTATTAGCAAAAATAATTGCGGAAGATAATTGGGTCACACAGATTATTTTCCGCAATTAATTTAATTGCATATCAGTCAACATTGATACCCCCTATTTATTTTATTTTATTTTATTTTTTTCTTTTCTTTTTTATTTTATTTTATTATATTTTATTTTTCTTTTATTTTAAACTACCAACATACTAAAAAAAACTTGAAAATAAATAACAAAATTAACTAAAAGTATGAGAGTTGAAAAATTAAAATGAAATGAATAATAATAATAACATGACACAAATAATAGTTACTAATGGTATCCCCCAGCCAATCGATGAGCTTATCCCCTTATACCTTACCCACATCCAAGTGCACCTTGATGTGGATAAACTGTTTGATAATTTTAAAATGAATTGAAATAGAAAATAAAAAATAACAAAGATTAAATAAATAGAAATTGAGAGAATAATAAGAAAAAGAAAGAAAATAGCATTGCCCGGCCAATCGATGAGCCTTTCCCAACCAATGCTTGCCCACATCCAGGTGACCCTGATGTGGTAACACCATATAATATAATTTTGTTATTTTTCCCTTTTTATATCTTAATAACTCCCATAAAAAATTAAAAGAAAAAAAGAGAAAAAAATTAAATAATCTAAAACTACTATCTAACTATAGACACAAAAATGTAAGAAATGAAAAAGAAAAAATCCAGCTCCATAGAAAGTCCAGTCCAAGAAAATGATCACTGGGTGGGCTCCCTCCAATAAGTAAAAATGATGGGAGACCACCAGTGATCCCCCACTAAACCAAATAGATGAAAGAAGCCTGTCCCAAGCCAGTAAGCAAGTTTAAAGTCATAGTGGACTTGAAACCTGAATAATAAAAACCAGAACTAGGATTCAACTAGGACAAACAAAATACTTGAAACAGACATTCTGGGGTAATTGTTCTACAGAGCAGCCAGCTCATCAGTTACCCCCACATTTGCCAAAATAAATTCTAGAAGCCCCCCCTGGGTACCTTCTAACAAAACACAAAATCCAACACATTAGACCAAAACCAATAAGCTTGAAGAGTCCAGCACTTGAAGACCAAAAGAATTTCCAGTCTAAAGTCATAGAGGATTAAAACCTGTGGGAAAAACCAATACTAGGGTTCAAACAAATTAAGAGAAGGGGTTGGAAACAGACAATCTGGGGTTTACTTTTGATAGAGCAGCCAGCCCATCAGTCACCCCCACACTTGCTAAAATAAGATCTCAAAGCCCCACCCATGGGTACCTTCTAACAAAATTTTTCCTACAAAACAGATGCACAGCATCACCAAAATCCAAAAATTAAAGAATGGTCCATAGTTTAACCTCATTGCAGAGTCAATCTTCTTCACTTTTCATGCCTCTAGGGTAAAATCTCTTCACTTGATCTGCAGCCACTCTCTTCTTTAAGACTGTGCCATCTAACTCCTCCAAAAGATAAGAACCTCCAGACACCTGAGATCTTAAGCTGTAAGGTCCATTCCATCTGTCAGCAAACATCTTTCCCCACTGACTCTCCAAAATTCTATTATACACCAAAACAAAAAAACCAGGTTTCAAGGGATTCCTGAGTCTATGAGCCAACTTCTTGTCCCAGTATCTGACTGATTGATTTCTAATCTTCATCATTCTAGAGTATTCCTTCTCTTGAAACTCCATTTTACATTCTAACTGTTGTATCCTGACACAAAGCAAATCTTCTGTTGAGCATATATCATCCCAATCAATTTCAAGATAAGAGACAGCTTCCAAATCCACTGGTAAAACAGTTTTCTGCCCAAAAATTAATTCATAAGGAGAATAGCCAGTTGTCCTTTTTACAGTGACCCTATCAGCAAATAACACCAAGTGTAAATAATTCCTCCATTTTTCAGCACTATCTCCACACATTTTCACCAAAGCATTTTTGATAACTTGATGACCTCTTTCAACCATGCCTTCAGCTTCAGGATAATAAGGTGTAGCCACCCTGACTTTAGAACCAATACTTGCCACAGCTTATTTGAATTAAGCTCCAAACTCTGGCCCACCATCAACAGTCACCAACTTCATTACTCCATACCTAAACACCCATTCCTTCTTCAAAAAATTTGCTACATTTTTGGCAGTCAAATTAACCAGAGGCACTGCCTCAACCCAACCAGACAAATCATCCCTAGCAACAATCAAGTATTTATACCTGCCCTCTTTTATATGGACAGCATCCAAACTGACTCTTCCAAACACATTTGTTTCACCAGTAGCATGGCCAACCTCTTTAGGTTTCAAGTGACATCTTCTTTGACATTCTTCACAAGATTGAACCCAGCCCTGCACAGCCAACTTCATACCTGGCCACCAAAATCTATCTGCTACTCTTCTATAAGTCTCCCCAAAGCCTCTATGAGAAAGGTCTTCATGCAAAGACTTCAAAACCAATTCTTGACCCTTCGTCTGAGTCACCACCACTTGAGGATTTGGATGTCTCCTCCTCATCAACCTCCTTCCTGACACATAAAAGACAGGACTCTTCTTCTTGATTGCCACCCAAGTATCATTATCACAAGTATCTGGCCTCTCCAAGGTTAACAGATATTCAACCATAATAAAATAAAACCCAATCTGACCCCAGGTCTTATCTTCAAAATCCAACAAAACAACATCCAAGGGTACAACCCTGTCTTCAAAATCTCTAGTGTACACATGAGCAAAACGTCCGGCCCATCCAGGACACCAATCCCTAAAATTCGGTACCTCCTTTTTCTTCTGCTGAATCTTAAAATAATCCAGTTCACCAACAAAAACATCATTCTAAAATTTTGAGCCATCCAAAACAACAGCCCCATCTTCATAAAAAAAACATCCTGATCACCAGAATAATGATCAGAACCATCCAGTTTAACCTCTTTGTTGGGGTGAGAACAATCATCCAGTTTAGCCTCTTGGGGGAGGAGAGAAAATTCTTTAGCACCCTTTGCGCTGGCCCTAGCCACTGAAACAACTTCATCAAATTCTTCAGAATCAGAATCATCATCTGTGGGTGGTCTTCTTGATAATCCATCTGGAATTGAAAATGTCTTACCTGGCTTGTGCACCAGGTCAAAAGAAAAATGTTGAATAAATGTCACCCTCCTAGTCATTGGAGCATTTGGAAGACTAGGTGTGTTGATCATTTGAACCAGAGATTTAGCATCCACCTGCAGCTCAAAATTCTGCCCCCACAAAATGGTTTGTAGCTTCTTCAAAATTTTTGCTACACCACACAATTCCAACTTTGGCTGAGAATACCTAGATTCCACCTCATTAAAAACTAAATACTCATACCTTACTGGCCTGACCTTCCCAGAATTATCTTCCTGGGACATAACAGCACCAGCAGCAATATAACTTGAGTCCACCGCCAGATAAATTTTTCCAGCTTCCCTTCCATAATCCAATTTGTGAAGAATAATATCTTCACCTACCACCTTCTTCAATTTCTGAAAAGCCTCTTCACACTCTTCAGTCCATTTCCACTCTGCATCTTTCCTGGTCAACCTTCTCAAGGGTGAAGCCAACAAAGAAAAATCTTTAATAAAAATCCTGACATATGCACAAACTCCCTAAAATCCCCTAACTTCAGTAGTATTTTTGGGCCTTGGCCATGACTGAATTTTATTATCTTTCTTCTTTGCCATAATCCTTCCCTCCTTACATATGACTTGACCTAGGATTTCCAGAGCAGTAACACAACAGCAGAACTTTGACCCAGAAATGGTCAAACCAGCCTTTTCAATTCAATACAATACTCTCTCTAGAGTAATTTCATATTCCCAAAAAAATCTTCTTATACCTGGGTTCTCTTTCAACACTGCATTTCCATAATCAGTGGAGGGTCCTTTAATTTCACCGTCATCAATAAAAATACTGGCATGAGTCCAAACCTCATCCTGTAAAATCCAAGCCATTTGAGCTTGATATACTGCTTCTGAATTAGTTGCTCCTTAAGGCAACCTAGTGAGCTGAAATCCTCCCAGAGGAGTCTCAAAAGTCATGAGTGGCCGTGAATCAGTGTGAAGCCCCCTTTCATCATAACTGCCCATAATTTCTTCCAAACCATAAAACAACCTTCCATAAAAAGCTTCCACAAAGTCCTCTGCACTTGTTGGCATCCCCCCATCCTTGATAGTGACTCTATTCAAGTCCCTAAGATCATGCACCACCCTCAACTTCCCATTCTGTTTCTTGACACAGAAAACTGGACTTGAGTAACTAGAAGTTGATTTTTCATACAATCCTGTCCTGACTCTTTCCCTAACAATATCCACAAAATTGTCCCTAATAGCTCCTGGGATTGGAATAGGTTTGATTTTCTAAGGCTCATGACATACCACAGGAATCATGTAAGGTTCACCATAAGGGTGTTTCAACACACCCCTTTCCTCTTCAACAAATACCACTGCTTTCTCCCTGAGTACAATAACATGCAACAACAACTGCTTTTCCTCATCAGACAGCCACCCATCAGGACCAAAATTAACAACTTTCAACCTTTCCACAGTCACCTGAGCAGTTTCCACAAAATAAGGAGGATTCTTCACCAAAGAAGTACAGTACAGATCTCTTGATAATGAAGGCCTCTTCAAAGGAGGATTCAAACCCACAGGCATAGGCTCATTGACAGGCCTAATCTTCTGCGCTACCTTCTTATATTTTGCGGCTCCACCATCAACTTGAGGGATCTGCAGGACTTCTTCACCACCAGACCTGCAACAAAAACCAAGGGTTTTCCCATTGCTCACATGTGTGGCCCAGGTAATGTTTTTGAATGGTGTATAAGAAACCCTAGTGGTGCACAATCGGGAGGACTTACTTTTAGACCCCAATCTAACCACTCCACAAATTTTCCACAATTGCACATCTTCATCCTCACTTCCATCTTCCAAATCTTCAAATCTTGATTCATCTTCTGAATCATATCTTTTAAAATTATGCAGTTTATCCTCATGCCGGAGGCCCAAAAATTGATCTTGACAATCTTCTTTCTTTAAAAATTTGTGCAGTTTAACCTCATTCTGGAGGCCCAAAAATTGATCTTGATGATCTTGACAAAAAAAATTCTTTTCTTCTTTTTTAATTATCTTCAGATTTTTTTCTTTCTTTTCCTCAGTTATCTTGAAATTTTTATCTTCTTTTCTTGAGTTTTCTTCCATCCTACAAAAATAACCAGGGGTTTCCCCAATGCTCACAGACGTGGCCAAGGTAATGTTTTTAAAAGGCATAGAAGAAAACCTAGTGGAGCACAATTGGGAGGACTTACTTTTAGACCCCTATCTCACCACTCCAAAACTTTTCCGCATATCTTTCAATAAAGATATATAACCAATCTTCATTTTTGAACTTGAATTAAAAATAATTCAAAATCATGAGAGGACAGATACTTGATAAAAAACATGAAGAATACTTTCAGAGAAGAGAAACATTAAAAAGAGAAAGTTGAAAATCCACTTGGTATATCTCCAAGGGAGCTGACCTACTACAACCTGGGATTTCCTCATCTTGGGGAGAGGTTGTAGCACTAGGGCGATCAGCCCTTATTACTCTAAAAAAGACAGACTCTCACTAGAGCCTGCGCCACACTCCAAAAAACCAGAGGCGGCACTTACTTCTTTCCTTCTCCTGAAACAATCCATGCATTGGCACATTGAAGACAAGCCAGGCCTGGTCTTCCAACCACACAGGGGGGGAAAAATGTGGACTTGCAGACAAGTCGGTTTTTTGTATTTCTGACTAACCTTGCTGTAACCTTGTTAGAACTTCAAGTGATCCATATTCAAAACTGCCTCTCATGAATCAGGGTGTGAAAATTGGAGTCCATACTTTTTACTTTTATTAGTTAGCTCAATCACTGGCAGTAAATATTTGTATATATATTTATTGTCCACAAAAAATATACAATTCTAAAACCACATTAAAAATCAGAATATCTGCTGGCTATATTTTTTAATGATATCATACAACAAGTATTTGAGAAAACATTTGCAAAACCACTAGGATGTGTAGTTTTTGAAACATGACCAATAATTTCCTTGCTATTCATAACTACTTTTTTTGACCATTTATCATAACACCGAAAAACATTAAGCCCAGATTTTAAATAAGGATTTTCAATTTTAGGATCCACAATGTCATATAAGCCAACTAAAATAAGATTTTGACCTGAAAATATTGTTGACTGCCACATTTTCAATATAGCCCCAAAAACATTTCCTTTTGATGAATTTACCTCAACATTGCCATTTCCTTGATTTGTTGAATATAATGAGTAGTTTTTTCCATCCAGTAACAAGTTATCTACTTCAATAATTTGAGGTGATAGAATTTGAGATGAAACAGATGGTTGATTTTTCATAAATATACTGGAAAATATTTTTTTACCATCAATCATGTTGAGATACTCTATCCACAATTCATAGTCTTCACACAGTAGTTGAGATAATTATGAGGGAATTTTTCTTTTCCCTAAACTGAAGACATTTTTCATTTCATTCTCAAATCGATCATTAGTTCTGTCCATTAATGATTGAAGCTGACTGGTCAAAATAAACCTTTTCATAATGGTCTTGTCCATTTGATCTTTAAAAAAAATGAAATTAATAAAGTTAATTAGCTTTAATTAAGAAAAACATACATGTTTTCTTATTGGTTGGAATGGAGCTTAACATTCCATTTATACGCTTGTGGGCCCATGCTGCAGTTGATGGTGCTGGCCCAAATATTCTCAAAACTTCAGGAAAATGTTGTGCTAAGTGGATGTTTGGCTTTATATTGATATCTGGCCAAAATTCCCTAAAACACTCCATATAATCTTTTAACTGACCTTGAAGAGATAAAATTTGAGCTTCACGTATCTCTAAGGAAGTCAGAATATTGATTATTGAAACCAGCAGTGAAAGACATTTAATCAACTTCTTCTCTTGTGCGTCAGAATTTTCAATAGCCCAAACTGGTATCAAAGCTGCCACATAGTAAATTTTACATAGTACAAACCATTCAGCAGCTTTAAGATTTGTACCAGCCTCTCCTAGACTACTAGGAACACGGGTTAGCCATGAAGGGGTCTTAGTATTTCAGATACATGTTTGAACAATTAACAATTCACTCAATCGTAGACACAAATTATCTGTTGATGCATCGAAGGCTAGATGTGTTCAGTGTATAGAATAATATCACAATATATTTTAGTACATTTGATTAAATTTTACCTTATGAAATAGCTTATTAAACTTCAAAAACAGCTTTTAATTTCCCAATGAAATTTTAAGGAATTTATATGTACCTTGATATTGGGAATCTTGAAAATTGCTATCTTCAGCACCAAAAAATTATACAAAAAATTTGACATAAAAAATTTAATTTTATAAAAACCAAAAAAAAAAATTCTTATTTTATATTTTAAGAACAGTATATTATTAATTTTACCTTCATTACCTCTGACTTACCCCTTTGAATCACTTATTTTAAACCTTTGAAGCCCCCCTTTAGCCCCTCTGTCACCCCCAGTGGGGCCCCCCTGGGGCTGACTGGGGGTGGAAAAGGGGCTTAAAAAGTGCCAGGAAAGGCTGCGCAAAGGTGTTTCTTTTAGTAAAATTCTGTTAAACCCCTCATAGAAACCTTTCTCAATTCCATAAACTAAAAATCCATAACCTTATATAAATATTATGTTTAATCTCTGCTTACTTTTTTTCTCTCTCTCCATTTTGCCAGTCACAAATTTATATATATGTTATTTCCCATCAAATATGTAGTAAAATGTAGTTGAAAAAATAAAATTTTTGTTTATTTAGTCCTATGAAACTCCCCAATTACTCACTTTTCACATTGAAAAAAGAATTACCTATATACTTATTCCAAAGTCATCACCTGTCCCAGCTCCCTTATTCATGGTTTGATGGACCATAATGTTTAAATTATGGTGCATTGAACCTTTTTTTAAACTCACATTCTCTGATCCCATGAAAAAAAATCCCACAATTATTTTTATTTTCATGGGACCACAGTATTTTAACTCACATATTTTTGCTATATTAATCAAACATTCAATTTCTTATGGCTCATTTTTGAGCCAGGATTGGTGCCTGCTACTTAGTCACGTGCAGCAAAGTATTGCTGCGACACTTTGCTGCATGTGACCAGCAGCTAGCCACCAAAGGCTGGGCCAAATAAACCATATCTGTTTTATGATATGGTCCATTTGACCTGGCCACCTAAACCATTACTTGTCACGTGCAGCAAAGTATTGCAGCAATACTTTGCTGTATGTGACCTTTTTTTCGTTGCCTTGGCTTGGTCAGATAGACCATAACTTAATGTTATGGTCTATCTGACCATAGCCAGGGAGAAGGCGTTGTCACGTGCAGCAAACTGTTGCTGCCACTCTTCGCTGCACATGACCAGCCTTCTCCTATTCCCCCTTGGGCAGATGGACCATAGTATCAAAGTACTATGGTCTATCTGACCCAGGGTGTGGCCAGAGAGGGCTGGTCACATGCAGCAAAGAGTCGCAGTGACAGTTTGCTGCACGTGACAGTGCCTAATCTATATCTATATTAAAATTGCAAACACTTTTCAGTTTTATTATTAATCTTACAAAACAAAAAAAAAAAACTTCTGAAGTAGGAGAAATAATGATATCAAAAAATTGATACTATCATTTGACTGAGGAAACATAAAAAATTTCTAAACTTTTGAAATTAGCTGAAGGCAAATTGTCTTGATTAGAATAAGAAAATTAATCTTGATCAAAATTATAAAATAGCTCTTGGATTATGCTTGCTAGTTTGAAATTTGAAAACACTTCAAATATTACTTAACACCAAATAAACTTTAGAAAAGATATGGACATGGTCATTTTTATGGCTCAGATATAGTAAATTCAGTGCACAAGAATCTCTACCTTAATATATGTAATCCATTTGTTTAATGAAAAAATAATAATAGTGCAAAATACATTATGACAGGTTATAATATTTGACTTTTTTTTCTAATAAATCATAGCACGGCACTTTTTCCTGTTATTGGTCTTTTGATAGAAATAATTTGTGTTTTTCATGAAGAAAGTGCACAATATTATTTGAACTTGTCTGAAATTTGATTATATCTGTTTTTTAGAGTTTCAAATATTTTTCAATTCTAAAATCTGCATCCAAGAAAGAAAGTTTGGTTGTAGAGATTTCCCATAAATTATCAGATATTGATAACAAATTATACACCTATATCTAGACA
This sequence comes from Hemileia vastatrix, assembly GCA_030280995.1. NCBI lineage: Eukaryota > Fungi > Basidiomycota > Pucciniomycetes > Pucciniales > Zaghouaniaceae > Hemileia > Hemileia vastatrix. The sequence goes on from JASXTE010000005.1 coordinate 27,736,965, forward strand.
TCAAATTTAGCATCAAGAGATTACTCCACAGATTACTCCAGGAAACCTGAAAAACGACTCGCCTACAAGTCCTCATTTTTTTCCCCCTGTGCCATCATCTCCAGGAGATGACAACTTCACGTTGGGCTCCAGAAATGTAGAAAATCCTATAGTACTAACTATAGGCCTTTACCAAGGGAGTTGGAGAAAACCCAGAAAGAAAATCCCCTGTCCCTTTAGAAAAATATAAGTGAGATTTATCTGCTACATTAAATTGGTTCCTGTTGTTTAAAGCCCTTTTCCAATACACTTGACTGCCTTATCAGCCAAGAAAGTAGTCTCAAGACAGACTACTAAACCAATGAACTGAAATGTAGACCAATGTCCACACCAGATAAATAAATGATAGTTGATGTAGGTTGCAAATCCACATCAGAGACAGCAATAATACTTGATATAGCTTGCAAGACTACACCAGAGTAAACAGTTACCAAAGTTGAGTTAAATGAAGAACTAACCTTGCAACAAACACAGCCAATTGTGGCCAGAAAACAGTGAAAGCTGAGTTAGGAACAAGGATATCACCTCTGGATGATTGTATGATAATTAAGGTTTCCCCAAACTGTCTTATTCACTATATACACACAGACCACTATCTAAGAGCCCATGCACACCCACAAATTTGGCGTTTCTGAGCACCAAATTCCATAAAACCCCTCTAGAAATGCTTCCCAGCTTTCTAGAACCAAGGCGGGGGGTCTTCCCAGCGTCAGGAGGCCCGCCTGAAGTGGAAGGACCTCCCTGAAGCCAGAAAACCACCAAAAATCACCAAAACCCACCCAAAATACTTAGAAAAATAAACTACAACTACTAAAACCTTTAAAAAAAATTAAGCTACAACAACATTAAGACATGAAATGTAGAGAAAAATTAGCCCGTTCTAATGGTACTAACTACTTAACCTTAAGACTTAAGGTTAGCCCGTAAAAAGTGAAAAAAAAACAAAATTAAACAGCTATCTTTTGAAATGAAAAATGAGAAATAATCCCTCAAATACTTAGCATATGAAAAATGTCATCAAGACATAAAATATAGAGAAAAATCAGGGATATCCAATAGTAATACACACATCCCCGCAGTCCCAATATTTTTCAAATAATTCCAGAAAAACACCCAATTATTAAACAATGCCATTTAAGACATATCAAAACAACACCAAGCAGACCAACAAAGGGCTTCACCAATGTTGGAAGACCACAACAAGTATAGTATTCTGCCATATGTGTTGGGCACACAAGATTCAAATAGACCCTAAACATAAACAATTAAATGTGAAGCTTTAATCCAATGCCCAATTACTATGATAAATACAGCAATAATACATAACTATGTGTTAATTCTTTATTTAATTTTTCTCCATATATCAATAATATATCAAACCACCAGATATCCATAATTTATAATTTTGAAAGGTATAGTTTCTTAAACAAGAATCAACTATACTTGTCAGCCTAAATACCCTTAGGACTGAGTATTTCTTATGCTTAAAATAAGATAACCTTAACTAGATTAAGCTTATATCTTAAAAATAAGTTTAAAATAATAATATATATTATTTTATTATATATATATATAATTATTATTCTATTATATAATTTATGACTTACCCCTTTGAATCACTTATTTTAAACCTTTGAAGCCCCCCTTTAGCCCCTCTGTCACCCCCAGTGGGGCCCCCCTGGGGCTGACTGGGGGTGGAAAAGGGGCTTAAAAAGTGCCAGGAAAGGCTGCGCAAAGGTGTTTCTTTTAGTAAAATTCTGTTAAACCCCTCATAGAAACCTTTCTCAATTCCATAAACTAAAAATCCATAACCTTATATAAATATTATGTTTAATCTCTGCTTACTTTTTTTCTCTCTCTCCATTTTGCCAGTCACAAATTTATATATATGTTATTTCCCATCAAATATGTAGTAAAATGTAGTTGAAAAAATAAAATTTTTGTTTATTTAGTCCTATGAAACTCCCCAATTACTCACTTTTCACATTGAAAAAAGAATTACCTATATACTTATTCCAAAGTCATCACCTGTCCCAGCTCCCTTATTCATGGTTTGATGGACCATAATGTTTAAATTATGGTGCATTGAACCTTTTTTTAAACTCACATTCTCTGATCCCATGAAAAAAAATCCCACAATTATTTTTATTTTCATGGGACCACAGTATTTTAACTCACATATTTTTGCTATATTAATCAAACATTCAATTTCTTATGGCTCATTTTTGAGCCAGGATTGGTGCCTGCTACTTAGTCACGTGCAGCAAAGTATTGCTGCGACACTTTGCTGCATGTGACCAGCAGCTAGCCACCAAAGGCTGGGCCAAATAAACCATATCTGTTTTATGATATGGTCCATTTGACCTGGCCACCTAAACCATTACTTGTCACGTGCAGCAAAGTATTGCAGCAATACTTTGCTGTATGTGACCTTTTTTTCGTTGCCTTGGCTTGGTCAGATAGACCATAACTTAATGTTATGGTCTATCTGACCATAGCCAGGGAGAAGGCGTTGTCACGTGCAGCAAACTGTTGCTGCCACTCTTCGCTGCACATGACCAGCCTTCTCCTATTCCCCCTTGGGCAGATGGACCATAGTATCAAAGTACTATGGTCTATCTGACCCAGGGTGTGGCCAGAGAGGGCTGGTCACATGCAGCAAAGAGTCGCAGTGACAGTTTGCTGCACGTGACAGTGCCTAATCTATATCTATATTAAAATTGCAAACACTTTTCAGTTTTATTATTAATCTTACAAAACAAAAAAAAAAAACTTCTGAAGTAGGAGAAATAATGATATCAAAAAATTGATACTATCATTTGACTGAGGAAACATAAAAAATTTCTAAACTTTTGAAATTAGCTGAAGGCAAATTGTCTTGATTAGAATAAGAAAATTAATCTTGATCAAAATTATAAAATAGCTCTTGGATTATGCTTGCTAGTTTGAAATTTGAAAACACTTCAAATATTACTTAACACCAAATAAACTTTAGAAAAGATATGGACATGGTCATTTTTATGGCTCAGATATAGTAAATTCAGTGCACAAGAATCTCTACCTTAATATATGTAATCCATTTGTTTAATGAAAAAATAATAATAGTGCAAAATACATTATGACAGGTTATAATATTTGACTTTTTTTTCTAATAAATCATAGCACGGCACTTTTTCCTGTTATTGGTCTTTTGATAGAAATAATTTGTGTTTTTCATGAAGAAAGTGCACAATATTATTTGAACTTGTCTGAAATTTGATTATATCTGTTTTTTAGAGTTTCAAATATTTTTCAATTCTAAAATCTGCATCCAAGAAAGAAAGTTTGGTTGTAGAGATTTCCCATAAATTATCAGATATTGATAACAAATTATACACCTATATCTAGACATCAAATTTAGCATCAAGAGATTACTCCACAGATTACTCCAGGAAACCTGAAAAACGACTCGCCTACAAGTCCTCATTTTTTTCCCCCTGTGCCATCATCTCCAGGAGATGACAACTTCACGTTGGGCTCCAGAAATGTAGAAAATCCTATAGTACTAACTATAGGCCTTTACCAAGGGAGTTGGAGAAAACCCAGAAAGAAAATCCCCTGTCCCTTTAGAAAAATATAAGTGAGATTTATCTGCTACATTAAATTGGTTCCTGTTGTTTAAAGCCCTTTTCCAATACACTTGACTGCCTTATCAGCCAAGAAAGTAGTCTCAAGACAGACTACTAAACCAATGAACTGAAATGTAGACCAATGTCCACACCAGATAAATAAATGATAGTTGATGTAGGTTGCAAATCCACATCAGAGACAGCAATAATACTTGATATAGCTTGCAAGACTACACCAGAGTAAACAGTTACCAAAGTTGAGTTAAATGAAGAACTAACCTTGCAACAAACACAGCCAATTGTGGCCAGAAAACAGTGAAAGCTGAGTTAGGAACAAGGATATCACCTCTGGATGATTGTATGATAATTAAGGTTTCCCCAAACTGTCTTATTCACTATATACACACAGACCACTATCTAAGAGCCCATGCACACCCACAAATTTGGCGTTTCTGAGCACCAAATTCCATAAAACCCCTCTAGAAATGCTTCCCAGCTTTCTAGAACCAAGGCGGGGGGTCTTCCCAGCGTCAGGAGGCCCGCCTGAAGTGGAAGGACCTCCCTGAAGCCAGAAAACCACCAAAAATCACCAAAACCCACCCAAAATACTTAGAAAAATAAACTACGACTACTAAAACCTTTAAAAAAAATTAAGCTACAACAACATTAAGACATGAAATGTAGAGAAAAATTAGCCCGTTCTAATGGTACTAACTACTTAACCTTAAGACTTAAGGTTAGCCCGTAAAAAGTGAAAAAAAAACAAAATTAAACAGCTATCTTTTGAAATGAAAAATGAGAAATAATCCCTCAAATACTTAGCATATGAAAAATGTCATCAAGACATAAAATATAGAGAAAAATCAGGGATATCCAATAGTAATACACACATCCCCGCAGTCCCAATATTTTTCAAATAATTCCAGAAAAACACCCAATTATTAAACAATGCCATTTAAGACATATCAAAACAACACCAAGCAGACCAACAAAGGGCTTCACCAATGTTGGAAGACCACAACAAGTATAGTATTCTGCCATATGTGTTGGGCACACAAGATTCAAATAGACCCTAAACATAAACAATTAAATGTGAAGCTTTAATCCAATGCCCAATTACTATGATAAATACAGCAATAATACATAACTATGTGTTAATTCTTTATTTAATTTTTCTCCATATATCAATAATATATCAAACCACCAGATATCCATAATTTATAATTTTGAAAGGTATAGTTTCTTAAACAAGAATCAACTATACTTGTCAGCCTAAATATCCTTAGGACTGAGTATTTCTTATGCTTAAAATAAGATAACCTTAACTAGATTAAGCTTATATCTTAAAAATAAGTTTAAAATAATAATATATATTATTTTATTATATATATATATAATTATTATTCTATTATATAATTTATAATAGTTTAAATAGCTTATCCATGGCCTAATAATACTTATTAAGGTGTTAATGGAGTCATAATATACTTATCTTAAGTGATATGAAGTAATTATTGACATACATAAGCTTATATGTATACATAAATCTCATATTCAGTGAAATATGCAGTATATTATGTATATTTAGGTATATAAGTGGGTTTTAGCCCCTTAATAGCCTATAACCTTTGTTTTTCTGCTTATTTTAGGTCATATGGACGAAATCAGTGGACTCACAACGCCTACAGAAGCATAGACACCTATATCTGGCGCATACACCCAGTTTGGACAACTCAAATTACTTCCTTGGATGGTTATTCACGGATTTATGGGTTGGAAGGATGTTTCTGGGTTAATGTGGATGCTTGGGGATGTTATTGGGGGCTTGGACATTTTATTTGTTTCCTTTATATGCTTTTAGTTTCATTAAATCTCTTTTTGATTATTTATTTTACCTGTTTCTTTATGGTATCCGCTTTTATCTGGGTTTTCTATTTATGGTATGACTCTGTGTTATTATTAATAGTGATGGAGGGTCCTTACTGGAGGTCTGGGTGTTGAAACTGCTTGAAGTGGACGCCATGGGGAGGTGATGGGCCCTCACAGTGCTGTAATTGCCGGGGATAGCAGTGACATCATCTGGATTGAAGGTCTGTGCACTCCAGTGGATTTGGGTATAAGTAAGGAGGGATTTTGATGGTTTATTATCATCATTCAATTACTACACTTCAAACAAACACTACAATACAATTATTAGTATTCAGAAATATATTATAAAGCCCTTATAAATTGATATTATCTTTATAAAAGCTATAACTATATTTTATTCTTCTATTTTCCACCACTAGCACGCATTTAAATCCAAGTATTGTGAGTTTTATTTGAGTATAACTATTCTATTAGTGTTCCCCTGAGGTTTAATCACTAAATCATTTATTAATAAGTATTAGGACCATAAAATAACACTATTATATCATACTTATATACTAGACTATACTGACAATTGGGGGTCTTTCCTTATATTTTACTTATTATTTAGTATAAGCCTTGGGACGTGATTTTTACCTTAGTACAACTCAAAATTAACCAAATATTTGGGTCTGCTGCATATTAGTGGGTTATCATAACTCATTGATTGCGGAAAAGAACCCTTATAATAATTTTACTAATTTTTTATCATAAAAATTAGATATTTACAGTAGTAACTGTACCCAATATAAACCCAATTTCACTTGATATTTGGACACCAATATAACACCCAATTAAATTGGTATTTGGCTAAAGCTTGGTAAGCTAATTATTCACCCTTATAGAGGTCTAGTTAAACTTATTATTATATTTTTAACAGATTTTTTAGAATTTTTCTTATATTTTATTTAAATAAATAAAGATATAAATTCAGGGTAAGCTCCATTGCTTTTTTATTAGTAATATCATTGCTAATATCTTTTGTCTACTAATTCCATAGAGTTTTTTCCTTTTGTAGACGTAAAATATTGTTATGCTGAACAATATGAGTGCTCCCCAGGATAGTGTAAGTGAACAGTCTGCTTATAATACCAGGTCTAAAGCTAACAAAAACTTTCCAGGACATCACCATGGAGGGACAACAGTACCCCCAACCAGAAAGCATGAGTATAGAGGAAAAGGACGCCCTCTTAAAAAAGATAACTATCAAAAAGACGTCTCCTCCTCTTCAGGATCAACTGTCCCACCTGGCCAAACAGGTTCTGAAGTTGGAGGAATCAAAATCTCTCATGTTCAAAGAAGCAGAGCAGTTGCAAAACAATTGCAAGGTAGGATTTCAGCAGATGAATCAGGCAATGGCAGAATTAAAGGGAGGCCAGCCCAGTCAATCAAATCAGCAACCCCCTACCCAAGGAGGGTCCACTCACTCCCAGGAGAAAATCCTGGTAGACAAATGGAAATGGGACTGGTTTCACCAACAGTGGACAAGCCACAGTTGCAACAGGGATCCACCCCCTCATCTGACTTCCTCAGCTCACCTTTACAAGGGAAAAAAGCGCCAAAAATCAGGACTGGCAACCATCCCTTGGTAAGTAACTTACCCTCTCAGATTAAACATAATACTGATAATTACAATATAGGTAATTCTATTGATGTTAAATCTGTACAAAAAATAGAGGAGGATTTAAGAAATTTAGGTTTTAGAGTAGATATACCTGACTTGTCTTTTGTCCATAATAACAGTACTATATACAATGATAATACAGTTAATCCTCAGTTGCAACCACCTACTAGTGAGATGAGAAGTTCACAGGAGAGTGAGAGAATTGAAAAGGAGGACATGGAATATTTTAATAATAATCCAACTGTCCATAGAATTGTTTCAGCATTGTGGAATAGAATGACTGATTGTGAGGAACAGACAGTTAAGCTCACTAGTGATACAATTTCATCCTTAACATTGAACATTTCTCAATTAGCAACACGTAATAAAGAATTAGAGAAAGAACATTTGTCTCTAACTCTTAAATATGATTCATTGAGTAATAAATATAATGACCTTTCAAACAAATTTTGTGAGTTAGAAAAATTATATGAAACACATTTATTAAAAACTGAATCAAGAACAAAGTTATCTTTTGCACAGACAAATCAAAGTGTCTCTGAGCTGCTACAAAGATTAACTAAAGTTGAGATTGAAACTGCCAATCTACTGATGAACCAGGATAATCATAAGTATAATCAATATAATAATAATCCTTTCATTGGCAAAAGTGAATCTCATTCCTTCCCTGTACCACCACAATTAAAACCATCTGGTGGTAGTGTCAAATCTGAAAATGTAAGTCACAAATCCGTGCAGGAAGAAATACAAGACCATTTATCAAAAGTGAATGAGTTGTTGAATTTACCTAAGATTAGTGAGATAAAATCCAATCAGAAGAACTGGCCTAAAATAGATCAGTACCCAACTTATGATGGGGAAGCCAGCTCTGATTGGCAACATTTTATTCAAAGAATTGACAACTTGAAATTCTCATATAAGTTACCAGATGAAGAGATAACATCAAAATTAATTTCTTTATTTAAGGATGTTGCTTTATTATGGTTTGAAGCTGTCTTAAGTGAGGGTAGAGACTACTCTTGGGCTGAATGGAAACAACTTATTGAAAAACAATTTGGAGGTTCTAAATTCAGGCTTACTCAGCAGAGACTGTATGAGAAGACTAGGTATAATCCGTTGAATGGTGACAAACCTATGGTATTTTTAATGAATTTAAACAAAATATTAAAAGCCATTGAGCCTCATATGGATTTTAACTTATGGAAAGATAAGATAATATACAAATTACCTATATCTGTCAGAGACATTGTTGTAGCTAGAACATTAAATGTTACTGAATATTCTGACTTTATTAATATTTGCAATGAAATATTATTAAACCATAAGTATGAATCAAGGTATTCCACTTATAAGCAAAATGTTGAACCTGTAAAAACTCAGAATTCAAAAACACTTCAGGAGAAGCAGAAAAAACCTACTGCACCTGTAGTACCTAAAAAGTATGAAACAAATACTTGTTATAAGTGTAACAAACCTTGGGTCAAAGGTCACAAATGTGAAAAAAACATAAATATTGTTGAAAATCAACGTGAATCTGAAACTGAAACTGAAAAAAGTAAAGAATCAAGTGATTATGACAGCAATATCTCATATAGTGATGAAAATGAAGTCTGTATGTTGGAAGATGATTTGTCCATCTTTGAAAATCCAATATTAAATATGGACTCAAATGAATCTTTAATGAATTTTGAGGATGCTGAAATCATTAAGGATATACAAGCTGATAACTTTAGAATGACACCTATCACGGTTCCAGCTATCATTTCTGGTGAAAATGTTAATATAGTATTGGACACAGGAGCTGCTGGTTCAGTTGTTTCCACTAATACATTACAGAAAATTGATAGTGAATATAATTTTAAGCTTGAACCACTTCAGAATAAAAATTGGAGAGGTTTTGGATCAGTACTACACCCCATTGGTAAATACAAAGCTGCTGTTTTCTTTAAACACCAACATGGTTATGTAAGGGTAACTTGTGACTTTGTAGTAATGGATAATACAAATTGTAGTAACTGTTTTATCATTGGAAATGATATTCTGACTAAATTTGGTGTAAAATTAGACCCTGCTAATAACAATTTTACAATTGGCATGAATGGTAAAAGGAAATTTAAAATAAATTCTTTTAACACTGTCTTACACATTGAGTCAGTAACAAATTCCCCGTCTAAAGGAAGAGAATCCAATGAGTTGGAACTTCTGGAAACAGAAATTTCAAAAGCATCATTTGGCACTCAGATAAGTGAAACTGAGAAAGATAATATTTTGGAATTAATTAAAGCTTTTCCAATGGCTTTTGCACATGGTACAAATGAACTTGGCCTTGTAAAAGATCATGAAATGAAAATTAGTTTAACCTGTGATATGGATAATATTCCTGCTAGTCTTAAAAAGAAACCATACCCTGCTTCACCAATGAAGAGGAAAGACATAGAGGATAATATTAAGATGTTATTAAAAATGAACATTCTTGAGAAGGTTGAAACTACACCAAAATATTGTGTAATATCACCAGTGCTGATTTCTTATGAACAAGATAAAGCAAGACTGTGCGGTAAATATAGAGCATTAAATACATTTACAGTAGATGACATTTATCCCTTGCCAAGGATTGCCTCTATACATGCTACCCTTAAAGGTGCTAAATATATAAGTTGCCTAGATGGAAATAAAGGGTACCATCAAATTCCTGTTGAAAAGAATTCACAGAACTTTTTGTTGATAACAACACACATGGGAATTTATAAGTATGTCAGAATGCCATTTGGACCAAAGAATTCTCCATCAGTATTTCAAAAGTTAATGGATATAACATTCCATAATGAAATGATTGAGGGATGGTTAATGGTATACATTGATGACATCATAGTGTTCTCTAAAACTTTTGATGAACACTTAATCCATTTAAGGAAATATTTCAGAAAATGGATGAAATAAAAATGACCCTTGCATTGAAAAAATGTAAATTTGGGTTTGAATCTTTAAAAGTGCTTGGTCATATTGTATCTGGCTTACAAATATGTTTAGAACAAAATAAAGTGGCTGCAATAAAGAATATTGGCATTCCTCAAAATGTGAAGGATGTACAATCTTTTCTTGGAATGTGTGGTTATTATAGACAATATATAAAAAACTACCAATCAATTGCTGCACCACTGACCACACTGATAAAGAAATCAGAAGCTTTCATTTGGAATAATGAAAGATAACAAGCTTTTAATAAGTTGAAAGAATGTTTAATGACAGCTCCTATCTTGGGATTACCAGATTTCCAATTACCTTTTTGTATTATATACAGATGCAAGTTTTATTGGACTGGGTGCTGCTTTGCATCAAAAACAACTTATTGAAGGTAAAATGTCAGAAGTAGTAATCTGCTATATTTCACGTACTCTGAGAAGTGGTGAATTGAAATATGGTGCTACTCAACTTGAATGTTTGGCAGTACTATGGGCTCTTGAAAAGCTACATTATTACCTTGAAGACCAAAAATTTGAGTTAATAACTGACTGTAGTGCAGTTAAGTCACTCTTAAACATGAAAACTCCTAATAGACACATGTTTAGATGGCAATTAGCTGTACAAGAATACAGAGGACGGATGACTATTACACATAGAGCAGGAACCTTGCACTCTAATGTAGATCTGTTATCTAGAGTACCTCTGCCTAATAATGATGATAATCCTGCTTATGTTCCTGAGTCAGAGATTATTAACATTTATGGCATTTATATTGTAGATCTTGAGGATGAATTTATGCAATCAATTCTTGATAATTATAATTCAGATCCTGACTTAAGTAAATTAACTACAATATTAAATGATTCATCTAATGCTTCAATGAATGTTTTAATAAAAACATTACCAAATAAGTATAAAGATGCATTAGAGAAAGGAAAATTTTCCATTGAGGATGGTTTTATATATTACAGGAAAAAATTAAGTAATGTAATTGTAATTCCCCCTTCAATGAAGGAGTTAATGTTAAGTATATGTCATGATGATATATTAGCAGGTCATTTTGACTACCATAAAACATTAACCAGAGTAAAAAACACAGCTTGGTGGATTAACATGTCTGAGGATGTTCAGAAATATGTTGAAACATGTGATTCTTGTCAAAAATCTAAAAGATTAACAGGAAAAAGAGCTGGTTTATTACAACAAATTGAGCAACCAAAAGCTCCATGGGAAATCATTAACATGGACTTTGTAACAGGTTTGCCAATAGCAGGGCATAAGAGCTATAACTCCTGCTGGGTAATTGTAGATAGATTTACAAAGATGTGTAAATTTATTCCTACCCACAAAGAGGTTTCTGCAAAGGAATTAGCTTTTTTATGGTGGACACAAATGTTAAATACAGCAGGTTTCCCCAAAGCAATAGTTTCTGACAGAGATCCTAAATTTACTTCTGAGTTCTGGACGTCACTTATGGATGTTTCAGGGTGTCAATTAAAACTTTCTACAGCACACCATCCACAAAATGATGGGCTAGCAGAAAGAATGATACAAACCTTAGAAGATATGATAAGAAGATACTGTGCTTTTGGTCTTAATTTTAAAGACAATGACAAATTCACACATGATTGGGTAACCCTTATCCCAGGTTTAGAATTTGCATATAATAGTACAGTACATTCTGCCGCTGGCAAAAAGCCATTTGAGTTATGGTTGGGTTATGTACCTAATACCCCTGCTAAAACTCTTAATAAGTTACCTAGATTAGATATTCATCCAGGTACTAAATCTTTTCTTTAGATGCAGGAATTATGCAGAAAACATGCTCAAGAATGTATAAATAAGGCTTTTGAGTATGAAAAGAAAAGATGGGATAAAGCCCATAAAGAACAAATGTTCAAAGAGGGTGATGAAGTCCTTATTTCAACGCTACATTTCAATTTAGGTGGTAATGTTAAATTGAAGGATCCATTCATTGGACCATTTGTAGTTAAAAAGATGGTTGGTAATAATGCTGTTGAGGTTATTCTATATGCACCTTATGATAGAAAACATCCAGTATTTCCTATTTCTCTTATAAAACCATACCATTCTAATGATACTTCTCTCTTTCCAAGAAGATCAGGAAGGCATAAACAGAAACCTGAAGAAATAGTGGAAAAAGCAGAAATTGAAAAGATACTTAAAAAGAGACACCTTACTAAAGAAAAGGGAGTTGAGTATCTATTAAGATTTAAAAATAAATCAAGTGAATATGACCAGTGGATTCCAGAAAATGAAATCTCTGATCTTAAAAATCTCTTGAAAAAATTTAAATCTAAATAATACTGTTCATTCAGTATATGTATTATAAAAATTAATTTTTTTTATTATTTCATTCCTTAAGATTAATTAAAATGTCTTAACATTTTTTTTTATTGTTTTTTTGGGGTGAGGGAGTGTCAGCCTAAATATCCTTAGGACTGAGTATTTCTTATGCTTAAAATAAGATAACCTTAACTAGATTAAGCTTATATCTTAAAAATAAGTTTAAAATAATAATATATATTATTTTATTATATATATATATAATTATTATTCTATTATATAATTTATAATAGTTTAAATAGCTTATCCATGGCCTAATAATACTTATTAAGGTGTTAATGGAGTCATAATATACTTATCTTAAGTGATATGAAGTAATTATTGACATACATAAGCTTATATGTATACATAAATCTCATATTCAGTGAAATATGCAGTATATTATGTATATTTAGGTATATAAGTGGGTTTTAGCCCCTTAATAGCCTATAACCTTTGTTTTTCTGCTTATTTTAGGTCATATGGACGAAATCAGTGGACTCACAACGCCTACAGAAGCATAGACACCTATATCTGGCGCATACACCCAGTTTGGACAACTCAAATTACTTCCTTGGATGGTTATTCACGGATTTATGGGTTGGAAGGATGTTTCTGGGTTAATGTGGATGCTTGGGGATGTTATTGGGGGCTTGGACATTTTATTTGTTTCCTTTATATGCTTTTAGTTTCATTAAATCTCTTTTTGATTATTTATTTTACCTGTTTCTTTATGGTATCCGCTTTTATCTGGGTTTTCTATTTATGGTATGACTCTGTGTTATTATTAATAGTGATGGAGGGTCCTTACTGGAGGTCTGGGTGTTGAAACTGCTTGAAGTGGACGCCATGGGGAGGTGATGGGCCCTCACAGTGCTGTAATTGCCGGGGATAGCAGTGACATCATCTGGATTGAAGGTCTGTGCACTCCAGTGGATTTGGGTATAAGTAAGGAGGGATTTTGATGGTTTATTATCATCATTCAATTACTACACTTCAAACAAACACTACAATACAATTATTAGTATTCAGAAATATATTATAAAGCCCTTATAAATTGATATTATCTTTATAAAAGCTATAACTATATTTTATTCTTCTATTTTCCACCACTAGCACGCATTTAAATCCAAGTATTGTGAGTTTTATTTGAGTATAACTATTCTATTAGTGTTCCCCTGAGGTTTAATCACTAAATCATTTATTAATAAGTATTAGGACCATAAAATAACACTATTATATCATACTTATATACTAGACTATACTGACAATACTTCTACCATTAATAGAATTACAGGAGGTCAATACAATAAATTATTGATATGCAGAAAAAAATTGATCCCATAAACATGTGGATACTATGATATTTTGTTTTATTTTATTGTTTAATATACAATGATTGAGAATAACAAAAAGTTTAAAAATGAAATAGTGAAAAAAAGATATACTTACTTAAAATTAAAAAAATCCTTTGGTAGGAGTTGATTGATTAATAAATGGACAACTAATATGTTAATTTAAATTTTTAGGAATTGATTTTTGTAGAAAAATAAGTATCATTTTTATTGAATGAAAAAAATAAAAAGAGAAAGAGGAACCAATATAAATTTTGGATGCTAACCAAAAATTAGCTTTTTGATTATACTATGACAAGTTAGAGATCAAGCTGCCTAGAGTGAAAAACAATCATTGGTTCTATTTTTTTATCTTTTAAAGAGATTAAAAAGGAGAGTAAAATACCAACAATCCATGTTAGTAATCTGCAAACAAGTTACTTTGGTGGCAAGCCTAATGATTGAGAAAAATGGGTTCTCTAAAAGTTGAACTTATATTTAAATGAAATTAATATTTTTTCTTAAGAAAAAAGTATAAGGGACAAACCCAAATAAAAATATCTTGAGTGAAACAGATGGGAAGCTAATTATAATAACCTGTCTCTTGTAAGTGGAAGGAGAGAAGTAAAAAATTTTCCACTTGGATGAAAATTTGCTTACAGTTATGCATATAGAAACATGCAAGTTACTGAAGCCCTTTGCATAGCATTCAGTGACTTGCATAAGGCATATATGAAACAGGCTCTTACACCGCAATATATTGTACAAATGATCAGCAAAAATTTTCACATGCGTTTAATTAAAACTTACATATTGTTTTTATAGCTTATTTTATAGGGTTTCCCAAAGTATAATTTGACAAACCAAAGCCTCAGATAGTTTCACATGGTGTAGAGTAGACTCCTACAGTCACCTTGCTGCAGGAAGAATCCAAGGGAGTTAGAAAAACAAAAAGAAATCCCCATCTCTCTAAGTAAATTTAAGATTAGATTAACTAATCTTGAAGATCTTCTTGGATAGTTGGACAAGTTGAAATTATGAGAGTTGGACTTCAAATGCACTGTAAACCTATAATAAAGACAAATCTATATGCAACCAATGGTTACACCAGCCAACAAAATACCTAGTACCAGATTACACTGATACCAGTCACATAGAATAATTAGAACAAGCTACAACACTTGCCCCAGAGATTGAAAAGTACAGTGAAGTACTCCAGGAAACTAACCTTGGAATGACCTGTTCAAAGGTGCCTTATTGAAGAACTGTCCCAGTTTTATCCAGTTTACCACCAAAATTAAAGAGTGTAATTTAATATTTTTTTATTTTATGAATTTAATAAGAAATGAAATAAATTTGAGTCCCCCAGAATGAGAGCTATCCAATGGTACCCTATATGTTGATATATGTTATTATAATTGTTGTTTTATGTTAAAGATTGTTAATTATAAAAAAGACCCTTATTATCAAAAATAAAAAATAAAAGACATGTAGAAGACTAATATTCTCCCCCTCTTCTCCTAATTCTCCTGCTCCAGACCTTTCCAAAAATATCCTACATGCATATGATCTACAACAAACTATTGATCTAGTAAGCATAAAAACTTTCTAACCAAATTTTGCCACAATAACCAAATTTTAACCCAATGACCTGACTTTCCCATTGTGAGAAAATTTTGCCACAATGAGGTCTTTTTTCCACAATGCGCTAATTTTGCCAGATTGAGCTAAATTTGCCACAGTGAGATAATTTTTCCACCATGACCAAACTTTGTCACAGTGACCAAACTTTGGTACAGTGACCAAACTTTGCCACAGTGACCAAACATTGTCACAGTGACCAAAACTTTCCACAATGACCAAATTTTTCCATAGTGAAAAAATGTTTCCACCACACTTTGCTTTTGAACTGGAGCCCCCGGAGTGCACCGGAGCAAAGTGGCCATTCCTTGAACACACTTCATCCACACAAAAAAAGACTGAAAAACAACAAATCAACTAACACACTGAGAAAAAATAAAAATATGATAAATAAAAAACCTCAAGATA
This sequence comes from Hemileia vastatrix, assembly GCA_030280995.1. NCBI lineage: Eukaryota > Fungi > Basidiomycota > Pucciniomycetes > Pucciniales > Zaghouaniaceae > Hemileia > Hemileia vastatrix. The sequence continues at coordinate 27,752,837 of JASXTE010000005.1, forward strand.
TAAAATATAGGAAATTATCAGGTTTCCTTATTGATAATAATAACCTTCCAAAATTCCAAATATTCAGCTTGAAAATTGAGGAAATATCTAATAAGTTTCCTAAAATAAACCTAAGAAAGCCCTAGAAAATACCCAAAAATTGGAGAATCCTTTCCAAAATCCAGTGAAACCATTACCAGATTCATAAAACAATCAAAGCAAAAAAAAAATACCACCATATAACCATTCCAAAATGCCACAAATCAACCCAAAAATCGATAATAACCAAATTAACACCTGGTAACACCATAATTTCCTTTCATCGAATACTCAATCAAATTTTCAACTAAGTGGCCTACCCAGATGTGGAATGCCACAACGGATGCAATTAATAGAGGGTATAAAAGTTGACCAATCCACAATTAGAGATCAGGAATTTTTTTTCTGGGATCAGACATTATTAATTGTGGAAGATTCTTATCCACTAGTCCCAGGGCTAGTGGATAAGGAATCCATGAGAATGCATTATCCCACCTCTTATACCCCAATTTCCATTCTTAATTCCTGATACCAAACTCATCACATCCTTGATGGACTTTTAAGAAAGTCACTTGACTTATAATTTCTGATTCCATCCTTAAGTCTTTCCTCACTCAATGCTACTTAATTTTGGTTGCAAACACTTAAAGTTTTTTTTCTATCTACACACCCCAACTGCACATTTGGCAGTGAATAACCACTTACTTCATCACATAAGCCTTCCACCAACAACTATGAAACACCTCTACTAGGCAGCTATTTCACTAAACTATGAATCCTATTCCTTTACTTTTAGTTCTTTACTATAAAACAGACTCTGATTTGGAAGATGCTTTAGCCTATATGTCTTTTCTTTCCAAAAAGCGTTACATAAACCCAAGGGGGCCAAATCTTCATCATGATCCCAGATATGATCTCCACCCCATTCTCAACATTCCTCAACTAAAATTCACTCAACTATTTCAAACTTCTCCCCATTCTTTCTTCAAAATTTATCAACTCATCTCCAAACATCATATCTTTCATAACAATTATCAAAATATACAGCGTGATCATGCTATTCAACTTGCTTTTGAACTATGTAGCTTTGGCTCAAATAGAAATGGTGCTGCTGTAAGACATTTGGAAAATCTCTTTGCCATAGGATATAGGACAGTGATATTATACACCAAGCACTGTATGATTTCCATCCTTTCCCTCAAGTCTCAAACAGATGCTTAGCCAACTCCACAACAGCGACCTGAATACTCTCAGGGAATCCAAGTTTAAGTTTTCCCTGACTGTGTAGGATTTTTTGATGGCACAACTATACCTTTGAGTCAAAAGCCTGCTCATGATGGAAACCATTATTTTGATTGTAAAAAAAGGTTTCTTCAAAATTTTCTCCAATTTCACATCTTTCATATACTGACTTTTTATCTTCTTTCTAGATTCTCTATTTCCATTCAACTTGTATGCGATGTCAATAAAAAAAATTATTGTTTTTCACAGTGGCTGTCTTGGATCATGTCATGACTCTTCTGTCTTACAAAGAATAAGGATTTCTCAAACTCCTGACTTATACTTTGATGAATTTCAATACCTCCTTTCAGACTCAGAATATGAAAGTGGAAAGTTTATCATACCTGCTTTCCATGGTGCAACTTTAGAAAATGACCCCACAACCACCTTTAATTAGCACCTGGTACAATAAAGAGTACAGATTGAACATGATATTGGTTTTTTAAATGCAAGACTTTCTAGTCTCCAGAATCTCAGAATCAAATTTTGAAAAAAATTGGATATAAAAAGAGCAAACCATTAGATAATGGCTTGCATTATGCTTCAAAACATCCTAGCTGATTTGAAAAATGAGTGGAATAATCTTTATGAAGAAGATGATCCTGAACCTGCACCAGCTTTCCCTGCCCTTGATTCCCAAAACATTCTTTCCACCAGCATATGCTCTGCCATTATGCCTATTACTCTCCAACATTTCTCTTCACCACCCTTTTAAATTATCTTCTTGTACTCTCCCAATTTTAAAGTTCCTTATTTTTTTCCTTGTGTTATTTTCATGTTCCGTGTTTTATTCACTTGTGTTGGCTATTTTTTTTTTGCATAACTACAATTTTGAATTTTCTGTCAATTCTCTTTTTTGGATGTCTCATTTGTTTTATTTCATCAGCTCAACATGAAATTGCATATTTTCTGCAATTGCATAATTTTTTACTGTCTCATTTTTTCATTCATCCCTCATATCCATTTCCTCCTCTCCTCAAACATCCCTCAAATATATTCAATTCTTCTATTATCTCATCTCATCTCTCCAGGTAAGTCATTTTATTTCTTATTTCTTATTTTTTTACTTGCTAATAATTTATATTTTCTCCTTATTTTTATTGTCCTTTTTTTTCTTTTTCTTTTTTTTGTCATGTAAGTGCTTTTTTTTGGTTTTAAAGTTTAGACTGATTTTATTTTTTTATTTATCTTTTTTATCTTTTTTTTATCTTTTTTTTATCCACCATCATCCCCCTTTCTCCCCTCTTTTTTTGCCTCCATACCCCCCTTTCTCCCCTTCTCAGTATGCTCAACCACCCTTTACCCCCTCCTTCACTGCCTCAATCCCCCCCTTGCCCACCTAAAACCCCCCCCCTTGGCCCCCTCCTTGGCCCCCTCAAGTCCCCCCTTTACCCCGTCAAACCCGCCTCAAACCCTCCCTAAAAACCCTCCACAAACTCCCTATGCCAACTTATCAAATTGGTATCAATTCAATAAGTTAATGAACAATCACTAACAATCATTCACTAACTTATTGAATTGTTAGTAATTCAATAAGTTAATGAAAGATTGTTAGCAATTGTTCATTAACTTATCAAATTGCTAACAATTTGATAAGTTTGTGAACAATTGTTAGCGATTTTTCATTAACTTATTGAATTGATACCAATTTGATAAGTTGGTGTAGGGAGTTTGTGGAGGGATTTTAGGGGGGGTTTGAGGTGGATTTAAGGGGGTAAAAGGGGGGACTTGAGGGGGCAAGGAGGGGGTAAAGAGGGGGGTGAAAGGGGGTTCGAAGTGAGCAAGGAGGGGCTAAAGGGGGGTAAAGGGGGGGTTGAGCTGGGCAAGGAGGGGTTAAAGGGGGGGACTTTTTGGTTGGAATTTTGAAGGAAGAAAAAAAAGACTAATCTCTTTTTTTTATTTTTTTTACAGAATTTTTTTTTATTTCCCTTAGTTTCTGGAAAATCCCCCTGCTTCCCAAAAAAATCATGTAATTTAATTTTTCTATTTATCTTTCTTTTTGCAAATAATTATTCTGAAATTCACTGAATTCAATTTTTTATTTTTTTTATTTTAATAAATTAGATTGAAGGACATCAAGTAATATTTCCAATAGCAGGTAAGTTTTTTTTTCACAATTAAATTTACTGAATTTATTTCATTTTAATTTTTTTTTTGATTCATTCTTTTTTTTTTGGTGATTTGGTTTGTTTTTTCAAGAACTTTATCTAGTATTTCCAAAACCATTCAGAATTTTATTTTGATTTTTATGTTTTTGCAATTTATTTAACATTTTTTTGTTTTTTTTTGTTTTTTTTTAGAAATTTTTTTCTAGGATATTACCTGGTATTTCAAACATAATTCAGGTTTTTTTTTTTGAATTTTTATTTTTTCAAAATTTTTTACTAATTTTTTTGCATTTTTTTTTTGTTTTTTCTGGTTTTTTTTTAACCAAAAAAAAGGTTTTCTTTTCAATTATTTTACTGATAATTTTTTTATTTTTGTGTTTTTTTGCAAATATTTTTTTTTTATTTTTTTTGTTTTATAAATTTTTTATCCAGGAGATTTCTATGGAAAATTTAACTCACTCATCTTCATTTTCATCAATTTCTTCTGAATCATCTTTATCCTCTCTGTCATCTCTTTTTTCCTTGTCCTCAAAACTTGAAATCTCCAAGAATAACCATCAAATATATTCAACTTCTTCTTCTTAATCTCTACTTTCTTCTTTCTCTTTAATGTTATTTAAATATATTCCTTCTCCCAATCAATCTTAGCTCTCCTTACTAGAAAATAAAAAGCAGAAAATCATGGAACCAGCTAAAGAATCAAGCAATTCAAAGACAAAATTTTATCAAAATAGAAAGTTGATTAGGATGAAGATATTTTTCAAAACATTCTTTGGAAATTTGGATGATCTCAAATTTTATAAGACTTCAATATCAAATCTTAAGAAAAATTATTTTTACAAAAACATCAAAAACCTTACAGAAGGAGGTATAGATGTCATTGTTGCAGTTGTCAATAACAGATAAAAACCTCAATTCATCTTAGAAGCTCATTTATTTAATAGGAAAAAGGATGAAGTTTTTTTCTAGCTTTCTGATTTAATTGCTACTCTCTATCAAATGGCTTTGGCTTGACAACCCTTATCAAATAAAAATCTGATTTCTGATGACATGAAAGGTTTTAGTTGGTGACCAGGATATGATCAAGGATTTTCTTTTGGTGTGTAAATATTATTTTATTATAAGTAATTTTTAATTTTGTCATATATTTCAGGAATTTATTCTTTATTGAAAAATATGAAACTGGAGCAAATGGAAGAAGATCTGAAATGATGGAGCTCTTTAGGATCATTTAATATTTTCTTGGCAATTTGATTTTAAAAATTAAGTATTGAAGCTTTTCAAAAAAACCATCAACTTTCTTTAAAATCTGGCTTACCAAGTTGGTCTGATCCTGAATGGGAAGAAGCAATAAATGCTAATGTTTTTTTTCAAATTTTATCATCACTTATAAAGGATTCTACAATAATGTTCATCTAGATAGACATGATAAAAATTGTCTAACTTTTGGAATTTTCTCTTATATTAATCCAGAGACTAGTCTTCCTTTTCCACCACCCTATTCTGAAGAGGTACATGGTCTTTATTTTCCTAACCATAAATGTATTATTGATTTTGGTGGTGCCAATGGAATAGTTGAGGCTATATGGAATTCTTCTCAACATCAGCATCAAGCAACTAAAGCACCTCCATCTTTAGTTTCTTGTCAAGAATTTTCCCATTTTGGCTGTTCATTCCAAATAAATGAAGGTCTTATTAATTGTATCAATAATCAAAAAAAAACTAGATGAAATAATTGTTCTTAGTAGATCTATCAATTCTGTTAACTAAAATATTATAAAAAAATTTCTATCCTTAAATATTTTCATCCTTTTTTTTTCTTTTTTTTTTCTCATTTATTAAATTTTTTTTTATTTTTTTATATCTTTTTTAATTCTTTTAAATTTTCCTTTTTATTTTCCTTTTTTTACAATCTTATTTTTCCTTTTAATTTTTTTTTTTTTGCATTTGAATTTGGATTTTTCTCTTCAAATTATTTTTTAAAGTTGCATCAAGATATTTTTCTGGTTTTATATGATAGTGCATCTGGTCTTAGGTTTTTCTACTGACTATTATATAAAATTAGAAAGCCTGATTTGGACTGGTGAAAATAATTTGTTGATGAAATTTTCATTTTTAATTTTTTTCATTTAATTTTGGATTTTTTTCTTCCAATTATTTTTTAAAGTTACGTTAAGATAGTTTTCTGGTTTTATATGATTGTGCATCTGGCCTTAGTTCATTCTACTGGCTATTTTATAAATTTGGAAAACATGATTCAGACTGGTGAAAATGATTGGTTTATGAAATTTTCATTTTTAAATTTTATTTCCATTTGATTTCTTTAATTCAATAAATTGCAGGGGGGGTGGTATTGCCAAACTTCATATCAGACTTTAAAAAAAATTTTGACTTGAAAATTTGGTGATACCCTTCCCTTAATTCAATAAAATACAGGGGGGGGACTGCCAAATTTTTATATGAGACTTGCAAAAAAAAATTGACTTGAAATTTTGGTGATACCCATCCTTTGCTTCAATAAAATGTGCTGGACACTTTTATGATTAACACCTTGCTTTTCTTAAATAAAAATGCACTTTTCCAATATGAGGTTGGTAAGGTGAATTTTTATTTAATAGAAGTGAGGTGTTCCTCATAAAAGTTTCCAGCACAAGTTTGTCCAAAATTGTACTGGATATTTTTACCAAAAAGCCATTCTTCATTAATTTCCATAAGAACCTTTCAAATTATACACTTTAAGGACTATTTTGATTTTTATTTAAATAGAAATATTTTTTTAATTGAGTAACTGAAGAACTTATTTTCAATAGCCTGTAGGTCTTATGTTTTAGGTAAAATAAGAAAAAATTATACAAAATTTAGTTTTACAAAGACTTAATAGATTTGAAAAGAGAAGTAACTATATTCTTTTTAAAATTTGAAAATAGGAATGGCATTAGTTATTTCAATCCCTATAGTTATTAATATTTGTGGTCAAAAAATTTGCTAAATTTATCTATTTTTGCCATTATGTAGTAAAGGATATCATTATTGTAAATTAAATTTACTTTCATAATTTTATGGTTTATCTTTTGGATGCAAAGTAACGCTTAGGTATTTTAAGGAATAATTTTCATCCTCTAAATTGTACTCATATTTGATATTCAAGAACTTATGTTGGGTCAATATGTGCTCAATGTGTGCTCAATGAAGGATAAAATTATGGTTAAAGTTGACCAACTTATGCATAACTTGAGATCAATTGAGGTTCATTTTTGGACCAATCTGAGAATAAATGTAAGTCTAACTCTAATTTACTTCAGTTTATAAAGTATTCATAAACCTGCAATAATGAAGGAAAACTCTAAAGTTCAGGAGAGGGGATTGCTAGCAGTTCACCCCTAGATTTCCCGTGGTGTGTGACTTGTGATTTTTTTTTTTGATAATTTGAATATTTTTCATCATATAATTATATTTTAGTGAAGCATATAACTTCAAAAGTAGAAGTGAATAAATCAATAAAAAGAAATGAGATGTATTGAGAATAATGAATCTGTCAATCAATTTATATCTCCAATAAAAATTAATTCTAGTTTTAAAATTTGCCTTGTAGAAGAGGAATATTTAATTAATATGAATTTAAATTTCCTTGTTGATCTTGACTTAGCCTTCAGTATCTATATTCAATTCAGGTGCAGAATTTCAAAAGCTGAATTATATGATGATATTTCTATGTATCTAATTTAATTTCTTTTAAAAATTCATACAACAAAGTATGTGAAAAAGAAACTAATACATCATTTTTTATTAAATTTTATTACATTATAATAAACTATGAATAATTATTAAAGGGCTTTTACCTTTTTTGGAAAGTGGACCTCAATATATTTAAAAATAAATATAACATGATCAAGTTGAATTCTATTTTAAAGAGTTTGAATATTTACCCTATGAATTAATTTTAAGAGTTGTGGATGGATATTTCTTTTTTCTTGGAGTTGAATGAATCTTAAAAACCTAGAAAAAGATTGTAGATAAATTTTTATTGACCTTGACTTATTCAGATAGATGTATGTAAAATTTGATTCATATGAATCTTTAGAAGAAAAATAACATTTCAATAACTTATTATTGACATTTAAGGATGAAAAAGAAGGATGGGAATTTAAAAAGGGTTTGTTTTAAGATTTATAGAAATAATATTTAGAAGTTCCTAAACTATAGTACCCTAGCTGCTTTCTTTTATTTTTTTGCTTTCTTGGAATGAATTAAATATTTTTTTTTCCAAATTATTGTATGAAATTCAATATCTATACATGAATCTACAAGTGTAAAAAACAATAAATATAAAATATGAATCAAAAGACAGCAAGCTAAATTATAGATCATCAAAATGTAGAGTAAATTTTCTTTTTCAAAATAATTGACATTGATAAAAAGATTTTTTTTAATTCAACTAGTTTTTCAAAGACACTTTAATATAATTTCATACCAATATGATGGTCTCTCATTATTTAAATGTCTATATATTATTTTATCATGCCACATATATATGTTATTATTATTAAATTAATTGGAAATTATTTCAAGGAGTTTTTCATAGAGAATACTTAGTATAATTCTAAGAATGGTGCACCTAGAAATTATAGAAATTAGATTAAGAAAAGTCTATCTAAGAAAAAGCTTTGATGAATTATGAGCAAAAATTTATTACACTTAAGATTTTTTACTTTTGAACATGCTGAAAAGAAATGATAGAAAAATGTTTCAATTTTTTGTAATAATTATCTTAAAATTTGAGACAAATGCTAAGATGTATTTCCATCTTAAAGAAATATGTATTGTTATGAGAAAAATGACATATAATTCACCACACAATATGGGGGGCGGACTTGCTAGCAAGTCCGCAACCTTGGACCCAAACTCACCATAGATTGAACACACATTGAGCTATTGATAAAGGAACCATACAATCAGGGATGAACACCACTCAGCAGAACAGTTTTAGGTGGGTGTTCAAGTAGAGTTCAGTATGGGTTCAGTCTGAGTTCAGTCTGAGTTCCATCTGAGTTCCATCTGAGTTCAGGTTGAGGACTTGCTAGCAAGTCCACCCCCTATATTGCGTAGTGATTTATTCTTAAATGTTTTCAAATTTCAGATTCATCATGATTTTGAGTTATGAATATTGCAATAATATCTGTTGATAGTTTGAGCATCTTTATTCAGATTTTGTAATATATCTCACATAAATAAATCATTTGAGTTACACCAAAAAATGTAGCAATAGGATACAGGATATATTTACATGAAGTAGGATTATGTATTAATTACTTCAACAATAGAGAAAAATGAAGAATTTGGCTGAATAAGATTCCAATAATCAAGAAAATAAGCTGCTATTTCTTTAGCAATATGGCTAGTGGTGAGAGTATTAAAATTAAGTGGAATTGGCCCAGAATTATCTATTAAGGGTTGAATAATATTAAAGATATAAAAATTAAGGTATTTTCATATTTTTTCACCACCTGGATTATTATCATCACTGTATTTTCTAAGGAGGTCAATTTGTGTTATGAATTCCAAAAAGTCTGAAGCTGACACAAACCGGTGGTCCTGTGAGGAAGGAAATAAACCACAAACACTATCAACCAAGTAAAAAGTAAGTGATTGATATTTATGGTGTGCATATTCCTGATTCATCTTTTGAATAGAATCATTATGAAATTCATCAAATTGCTGCATATCTGTTGATTTATTTTTATTCCTTGAACATTGTTGTTTCTTGCTTTGAGCTTGAGTTATATTTTCAGCAGCCTCTCTAGATTTGTAAATAATTATTTAAATCATGACCTCAATTATTATGTTCTAAACTGGCACAGAGGGGTCATTCAAATATTTTCAGAAATTAACTGTGATGTTGAGCTGTTGAAAATATTGGGAACTTTGCTCTTCAGATGTGTAAGGCGGGCTAGAATATGTAGGGCCCATTCAATAGGACAATCTGGATTGAAGTTAGATTCTTCAGCAGGAAGGGTAAACCCTTGAGAAGCGAGATAAAGTGATGATGCGACAAGGGATGCCCACAAAGAACCCTGGTGAGCACTTGAGCTAACTAGTCTTGATAGCATGCGTATCATTGATGATTCAGGGTAATCAGTTTTCTTAAATGGAGAAAGATTATTTGAGTTTAATTATTCAGCATTACAAAAATTTTCCAAATTTTCAAAGTTCAACTTATTGACCACGCAGATCTGCAAAGTGTCAACATAGAGAAAATCCAAAGCTAAAAAAATAACAAAACAATTAGTTATCATAAAATGAACAAAGAAACTTCAAGTAAGTGATACATACAGAGTTTGTCAGCCAGGCTACTAGACTTACCCAGTAAAATAATTGATTATCTTACTGAGGTGAAGCCACGCCTTTTAAATTCTTATTAATAATTAATTATTTATGAAACTACTTATGTATTACTTACAACTAACTAGCTAAGTACACTAAGTAATACAGATAATTAATAAAAGTAAGTACTTGTCCCATACATATTTTACTCCCTGACACCGTGCTCAATAATACAGATGAAAGGGAATAAAATTAGTATTAAAAAATATAAAATTATAAAAAGAAGAAAACTTTTCAAATTCCTTTATTTAGATTTTATTGATTCAATATTTTAAATCAAATATTCTTGCACTAAATGTGACAGACCAAGGGATTCAGAGTTTTATTTCAAATAAAATAAATACTTTTTATTTAGGCACTATTTAGTATTACTCTTATTATTTCACATACTCTCTTTATTTAAGTTTTTTCCTCTCACACTCTTGTACTAGGAGATGTTATTTCCGGGTTTTATTTTCTCACATTTTGCCTATAAAAGGTGCTTCCTTTTCTGTACTTTTGATTCATTCCTTACTTACTTTTACAACTTTTATAACACTTCAGTTAAACAAATTTATTACTATAATTTATAACTATTAGTATTTACATCACCGTAGTTCTAAAGATATAATTTACAATAATATTAAAAAAAATTTACCTCTTCTTAAATTGAGTAAAATAATCAATTAGATTAAGAAAATACGTACCTTGCCTTTGAAGAACCAGTAACCACTTAAATCCTCGTATAAACCTCAAATAAATCTTCTACACTAAAGGGACCCCTTGACAATTGGAAGCCTTTCTGAATCATTGATGGCGCATCGATATCTTGAGGACTGGAGGCCGTGGGACCATTGCCATTGAGGTAACTGTAAGGACGAGTGAACAACGAGACGACGAACGTCATAGATCACGTGACGAAATTTTTTTCTGCAAACGGGAATCAAACTGCACTCCAAAATTTAGGTTCATATATTGACTAAACGTCATATATTTCGTGGTAATTATTGAAATTACTATTAGTGGGTCACTTTGCACTCTTCATTCTCTACGTATTTCCTTTTACTCAGCACTCTGTAAGTGGCATTAATTTGCTCATTTTACAGGGGGAGGTGTCTAGTAAATTGGAATTTTTATTTATTTTTCCTAGTTGACAATAATAGAGAAATTGTGTTCTTAGTCCTAGAAGTAATAAAAAATTATATTTTAAAAATTAATTATTATAATATTCAGTTGACTTTTGTCCTGATAAATTTAATTTTATTTGTTTCAGTTGACAAATTGTCCTGACAATAAAATTTTATAAATTTCATATTTAATTATTTCTGTTGACATTAAGTCCTGATAGTTAATTATTCAGTTGATTTAAAATCCTGATAATAATTATCATAAAATTTTCAATAAAAAATTTAAATTTATTTCTTCAGTTGATTATATTATAATCCTGGTTTTAAATTGTTTTGAATTAATAAATTGATTATTATTTTAGTTGATTTTATCCTGAAAATTTTATTTTATTATTTTTCTTTTAAATATAAAGTAAAAATATAAATTAATTCATCTTATTTTCTCCCTCTCTCATTGCAGTAAAAACTAGAAATGACTGATCAAGGTATCTCTGCTGCACGTGAAGAAGAATTGGATTTGATTGATTATGATGAGGCTACTTCTGTGAGTTCCCATTTAACTAGAAAATTATCTCAAATTAATCAATCATTGCCCCAATCAGGATGTAGAGATGGAGGAAGTGGAAGTTCTGGTGGAAACAACTCAGGAACAGAAACCTATTATAAACCACCCAGAAGGACTTCCAAAAGGCTTCAAGATAAAAAAGATGCCATTGCCTCAACAAGTAAAGAACCTGTCAACACATATAAAGGAATTAAGGACAGAAAACTTGAAATTGAGGTCAAGAGTAGATGCTCTGGAAGAAAAGGTAAGAAAAATAGATGTTTTTCTTCAAGAGAAGAGGAAACCCCCTCCCCACAGGGATCTTCAGCAATTGGCTCCCCAGAAGCCAGAGAAAGTGTAAGTATCCAAGTGGCAGTGGGATTGGCTGAACACTCAGTGGGATTACCTGTCTCAAAACCAACAGATGCCCCAAGCAGGTCCATCCAGACACAACCAAGTCAACCCCACACCTCCTCACCCCTATCAAGGAGGAAGAAGAAGAAAAAACAATATGATCTTGCCCAGAAAACCTTGGTAAGCCCTCTCTATTGATTCTCAAGTACCATTTCTTGTAACTAATTCAGTTCCCTCAGGTAATTATGGAAGAGGAGATGAGACTGTGAGACCTGTAGAGAACAGTAGACAAATTGCTCAAATTTCAAATTTATCTTATCCTTTAGTTCTAATTGCTACTTCAATGATAAATCCTGATATGGCTGTTATTGATGAGACACTTGAACCTGAGTTTTATGAGATTCTGGAAAGTTAATCTGTTTCATTACTGAGAAACACTCCAGATGTAGCTAACATCAATGATGAATATTTGAGAGATATTATTGCCAAACAAAACCATATAATGAAAAACATGCAATTGACTCAGAAATATAATAGTTTGTTAACTGAACAGGGTTATCAAGCATTAAGAAATGAATCACAGAGAGTTTCTGATTAATTGTCTCATTACAAAGCAATCCATGAAAAGAAAGTTTCTTTATGGCAAAATATCAAAAATGATATGTCTAAACCAAAAGATACTGTATCTGCCTGTTGCCAGGAGGTGGAGATAGACAAGATGAATCTGAAAAAATTGAATGACCATATTTCATCTTTTCAAAATAAGAATCAGTTATCTTTTTCAACAATAAATGAGAGTTTATCTATTCTTCCAAGATTGAAAACCAGACTAACAACCATTGAGGAGAAATTGAACTCATTGTTTATTGATCAAAAGTATTCTGAGATTTCTTTGAAGGAACAAATAGTACAGGATGCTCCAGAGCTACCTGTGGCTAGTTCATCTAAAAGTAAATTAGTTCCAGAAATACATGTTGATACCCCTGAGTTTCTGTTAAAAATTGATGATGCACCAGGACCTTCAACAGAGGGATTAACCAATGAGATTACTGCACAACTAGAGAAGTTACAACTGTTCCTTACTCGGAAACAAGCTTGTACTAAGGAGACTCCTTCAAATCAAAATAATTGGCCAAAACTTGACCAGTACCCAACATTTGATGGTGATTCTTCTTCTGATTGGCAGCAATTTATTTGCAGAATTGATAACTTAAAAAATTCTTACAAACTCCCAGATGAGGAAATTGTGTCCAAGTTAATTTCTTTTTTTACTAATGTTGCCCTAATGTGGTATGAATCTGTTCTCCTGGATGGGAATGACTACTCATGGGATGATTGGAAGAAATTAATTAAAGCACAATTTGGTGGCTCCAAGTTTAGAATGGCTCAACAAAGGCAGTATGAGGAAACTAGATATAGCTCATCTACTGATAAACCTATTAAGTTCTTAATGAAACTTGTAAAAATCTTAAGGGCAATGGACCCAAATATGGAGTTTGAGTTATGGAAGGACAGGATCCTTTATAAATTACCAATGTCTCTGAGAGACTTGATAGTGGCTAGGACTGAGTTCTCCAGAGAACTCTCTTCTTTCATTAATACTTGTAATGAGATCCTTCTAAACAACAAGTATGATTCCAGAAGATTCATTCCTAGGACCCCTTTGGAGAAATCCTCCACCTACCAACAAAAACCTCTGGAAAAGGTTGGTAAACCTTCTGCCCCTGTTGCACCAAAAAAGTATGCAACAAACACTTGCTTCAAGTGCAACAAGCCTTGGCAGAAAGGACATGTTTTTGACAAGAAGATAAATCTTGTAGAACAAACAGAGGAGCATGCTGATGACACAGTAGCACTGGATGATACTTCAAGTGATTGTGCCAGCAATATTTCATATGAATCTCAACAAGAAATCTTGATGCTGGAAGAGGATATTCATTATTTAAATACCATTGATATTGATAATAATTCTTTATCTACAGTTGAAGATGCTGAGATCATAAAGAACATTGAGGATAGCTCAATTGTTATTGCCCCTCTCAAGGCACCAGTCTTGATTAATGGACCCAGCATTGAAGTTGTTCTGGATTCTGGAGCTTGAGGAGGTGTAGTATCTGAAAGAGCACTTGCTTCAGTAGATCAAGACTATAAATCAAAACTTATGCCTATCATCTCTGAAAACTGGAGAGGTTATGGCTCTGTTTTGTCCCCCATTGGTAAATACAAAGCCATGGTATTTTTCAAATATAACCATGGTTTTGTAAGAGCTATTTGTGATTTTGTTGTCATGAAAAATGATAACTTAAGCAATTTGTTTATTGTAGGTAATGATATTTTAACCAAGTATGGCATAAAATTGGATCCTTCAAACCAATGTTTCACAATGGGGATGAATGGGAAGAGAAAATTTAATATTTCTTCCCCTAAAAAATTATTGAAACCAGAATTGAACACATGTAATTCTGTGGTTCAATATAAAGGAAGATCTACAAAGGAAATGCATGCCCTTATGTCTGAAATTGACAATGCTTCTTCTGGAGAACAACTTTCTGGTGAGGATAAAGATTCCATCATTAACTTGATAAAGTCTTTTCCTATGGCCTTTGCTCATGGGTCACATGAACTGGGATTAGTTAAAGAGGAAATGAAACTTTCATTGTCTTGCCCATTAACTGATATACCACCTAGTTTAAAGAAGAAGCCTTATCCTGCTTCTCCCACAAAGTGAAAAGATATTGAAGACAATATCTCTACCCTTTTGAAAATGAATATTATTGAAAAGGTAGTTGAAACACCTAAATATTGTGTTATCTCACCTGTCCTAATTTCTTATGAGAAAGATAAATCCAGGTTATGTGGTGATTATAGAGCACTAAATACTTATACTGTTGATGATATCTACCCTTTACCTAGAATTAGCTCTATACATGCTACTTTACAGGGTGCTAAATATATCAGCTGTTTGGATGGTAACAAGGGATATCACCAGGTACCTGTTGAGAAAAATTCTCAGAACTTTCTGATAATTGCTACTCATATGGGTATTTATAAGTATATTAGGATGTCATTTGGCCCTAAAAATGCCCCTTCAGTTTTCCAAATAGTCATGGATAACACATTCCATCAAAAGACAATTGAAGGATGGCTGATGGTTTATATTGATGATATCATTATATTCTCAAAAACATTTGAGGACCATCTCAATCACCTGTGTGAAGTGTTCCAAAAAATGGATGAAATAAATATGACACTTGCTTTGAAGAAATGTAAATTTGGTTTCCATTCTTTAAAAGTTCTTGGTCATGTTGTTTCAAGCTTACAGATATGTGTTGACCAAAATAAAGTGGCAGCCATACAACAGGTGAAGGCTCCTACTACAGTTAGAGATCTACAGAGTTTTTTGGAAATGTGTGGATACTATAGGCAGTATATTAAAAATTACCAAGTCATAGCTTTACCCCTTACCCAATTGACTAGAAAGGATGTTGCTTTTGTCTTGAATACTGAAAGACAAAGAGCTTTTGACACTATGAAACACTGCTTGATGTCAGCACCTATTCTTGCTTTACCTGACTTTAATCAGCCATTTGTTTTATATACTGATGCCAGTTTTATTGGTCTGGGTGCTGCCCTCCATCAAAAACAAGTGATGAATGATAAAGTATCAGAAGTAGCAATTTGTTATATTTTAAGAACCTTGAGAAATAGTGAATTGAAATATGGTGCTACTCAATTGGAATGTTTAGCTGTAGTGTGGGCTCTAGAAAAGCTACATTATTACCTAGATGACCAAAAATTTGAATTTGTCACTGACTGCAGTGCAGTTAAATCCCTTTTAAGCTTGAAAACACCTAACAGACATATGTTCAGATGGCAGTTAGCTGTTCAATAGTACATACAGAGAATGACAATTATTCATAGGGCTGTTATTGTTCACTCAAATGTGGACATGTTATCAAGGTTACCTTTACCAAATGATGAGTCTAATCCTGCTTTTGATCCTGAGGATGAAATTATTCATATTCATGGAATATATGTGGTTGATATGGAGGAAGAGCTATTGCAGCTTATTCTGGATTCATATGATAAGGACACTGACTTAAAAAAGTTATGCACCATATTAAATGATCCAAAGAATGCTTCAATACAAGCATTAATTAAAACCCTTACACCAAAGTACCAAAAAGATTTGGAAAAAGGTGAATTTTCAACTGATGAAGGATATCTATATTATAGAAGAAAGTTGAGTAATGTTATTGTTATTCCTCCTTCTATGAAAGAAATCATCTTGAAAATTTGTCATGATGACATATTAGCTGGACATTTTGATCTTGAAAAAACAATGATCAGAATTAAAAACACGGCTTGTTGGGTTAATATGTCTGAGGACACCAAATTATATGTTGAATCTTGTGATTCTTGCCAAAAATCAAAAAGATTAACTGGTAAGAGAGCTGGATTAATGCAACATATTGAACCTCCTGATGCACCATGGCAAATAATAAACATGGATTTTGTAACAGGATTACCAATTGCTGGAAAAGACAGTTATAACTCTTGTTGGGTTATTGTGGACAGATTCACAAAAATGTGTAAATTTATCCCTACCCACAAGGATTTTTTCACTAAAGAATTAGCTTTCTTATGGTGGTCTCATATGTTTAATACTGCTAGTTTTCCTAAAGCCATAATCTCTGACAGAGACCCTAAATTTACTTCTGAATTTTGGATGTCTCTGATGGATGTTTGTGGTTGTGATCTGAAACTTTCTACTGCCCATCATCCACAGACTGATGTCTTAGCTGAAGGAATGATTCAGACTTTAGAGGAAATGATAAGAAGGTATTGTGTTTTTGGCCTTGAGTATAAAGATAATGACAGATTCACTCATGATTGGGTTACCTTACTTCCTGGGTTGGAATTTGCTTATAATAGCACTGTTCATTCTGTTACTCAAAGAAAGCCTTTTGAGCTCTGGCTTGGATATGTTCCAAATACTCCTGCCCAAATTCTCGATAACAAAATACCTAAATTGGATATACATCCTGGTGTAAAATCTTTTCTTCAAATTCAACAACTTTGCAGAAATGATGCTCAAAAATGTATTGAAAAATCATTTGAATATGAGAAGAAGAGATGGGACAGATCCCATAAAGAATACACTTTTAAAAAGGGTGATGAAGTGTTGATTTCTACAGTCTACTTCAATTTACAAGGTAATAACAAATTGACAGACCCATTTGTTGGTCCATTTGTTGTCAGATGAATGATTGGAGATAATGCAGTTGAGGTTATTTTGTATTCTCCATATGACAGAAAACATCCTATTTTTCCAATATCTCTTCTGAAACCTTACACATCCAATAGTGATTTATTTCCAAAAAGGAGGGGAAGACCAAAGAAAACCCCAAATGAAATCACTGAAACAGCAGAAATTGAAAAAATTATAAATGACAGAATAGTCACTGCTGAAAAAGGTACAGAATACTTATTGAGATTCAAGAATAAATCATCTGAATATGATTCTTGGATACCTGGGAAGGAGATATCAAATCTTCCTACTCTATTAAAAAAGTATAAAAAGAAAAAATCATAGCATTTTTTATTGTTTTTTTTTAGAGTGAGGGAGTTTCAGCCAGGCTACTAGACTTACTCAGTAAAATAATTGATTATCTTACTGAGGTGAAGCCACACCTTTTAAATCCTTATTAATAATTAATTATTTATGGAACTACTTATGTATTACTTACAACTAACCAGCTAAGTACACTAAGTAATACAGATAATTAATAAAAATAAGTACTTGTCCCATACATATTTTACTCCCTGACACCGTGCTCAATAATACAGATGAAAGGGAATAAAATTAGTATTAAAAAATATAAAATTATAAAAAGAAGAAAACTTTTTAAATTCCTTTATTTAGATTTTATTGATTCAATATTTTAAATCAAATGTTCTTGCACTAAATGTGATGGACCAAGGGATTCAGAATTTTATTTCAAATAAAATAAATACTTTTTATTTACGCACTATTTAGTATTACTCTTATTATTTCACATACTCTCTTTATTTAAGTTTTTTACTCTCACACTCTTGTACTAGGAGATGTTATTTCCGTGTTTTATTTTCTCACATTTTGCCTATAAAAGGTGCTTCCTTTTCTGTACTTTTGATTCATTCCTTACTTACTTTTACAACTTTTATAACACTTCAGTTAAACAAATTTATTACTATAATTTATAACTATTAGTATTTACATCACCGTAGTTCTAAAGATATAATTTATAATAATATTTAAAAAAATTTACCTCTTCTTAAATTGAGTAAAATAATCAATTAAATTAAGAAAATATGTACCTTGCCTTTGAAGGACCAGTAACCACTTAAATCCTCGTATAAATCTTGAATAAATCTTCTAGACCAAAGGGGCCCCTTGACAGAGTTCATTAATTTTTGTAAGCATTATGTCATGAGCAGATTTCATCCATAGAAAATTGAATTTGTGCAAATTTACTTGTGACCTTTTGAGAGAAATAGACAAACAGATTTTTGAATAACTGATCAATTTCTGGCCATGCCCTAAATACCTTTTGACCATTGATTCAACTTTCAAAAAATCAATGAATTTCAGCTATTTGCTTCTGTAATTTTGTGTTTCCAATCATTGTTGGAGTATAAAGAAGGGAATGATTAACAGTTTTAATCAATGATGATAGAGACTGTTGGATTTTTGGAATTTTGATTTTAGATTTTGAAGATACGACAACTAGAAGGTATATCTTCAAACTTGAAGGATTTTTTGGTGGCTGGCTAGGTAGATCAATTTCTTCATTTGGTGTTTTCTCAACCTCATCAGTAGAAGTAGCTTCATCATCTTTTTGAGAAAAAGAAGCTTCATATTTTGAATTTTCATCATCATCATCTTCTTCTTCTTCTTCTTCTTCTTCTTCTTCTTATTCTACTTCCTCTTCATTCAAGAAAGATTCACTATTATTTGAAGCTTTGGATTGATTGTGGTTTTTAGAGCTGGATTAAAAGATAAGAAAAAGATAAGAAATAATAAATAAAAAAGTAAACAATTGGGAGATAGCTTTAAAGACTAATATAAAATGGTTTGATATATTACTCATGAATAAAGTGACATACCTTTTGGTCACATTCTGGCTAGTTTGTTTAGATTTTTTTAGATGTTGCATAAGAGGAATCTTTGGCAGGAGGAGTTTTAGTAGAACTTACAAAACTAGAGCCCCTAAAAGGTTTCATTCTTTTTGAATGTCAAAGAATAGTCTTATCCCCCCTTTGGGATGTTGAAGCATGGCCTTCAGGGTCAGCTCTTTCATTATCATCATCATTGGGAGGAACAATACCTATTTCATAAGCTGAATTTGAATAAGTTTTAAAGAAAAAGGGTCAATAATCTATCCTAAAGATTTTAAAGAAGTTAATATAAAATAATTGCCTACATTTTTCTAGGTCATCAATGTATTCAAGCACATTGTTATATGCATTTGAAATAGAAGATGGAAACGGCTTTTGGCTAAGAGTTGACAGTAGTTCTTCAGTTTGGCCTTTAGCAAATTCAAGTGTCTTGCCATCTTGAGATCAGGTAGTTTTGGTCCTTTTGTTGGCAAGAGAAGGGGGGTTTGGAGACATGCCTAGAGGTGGTTGTCTCTTGAGTTTGAAGGATTCAAATTGAAGATGCTGATGAGATTTTGTCAAAAAACTACTTGGTGCTAATATATCAAATATATTAATGGAATAGAAAAGTTAGTGTAAGAAGATACAAGAGATAAAGTAATAGATCTTATGTAAAGGAGGTGTCTGTTTATCACAAGGCATTTTAATGACTTATTACTTGAATAAAATAAAAAAAATTCTTATATCAAGGTAATAAAGAGAAAAGAAATAAATATTACAATTGGGATTTTCTAGCTTTACTAACACAGATACATGTGATAACCAAAAGATAATAGTAGTAAACTTGAGAGAAATAAACAAATTGAGAAATGTGGTACAAAACAAGAGGGTTTATATATTACCAGGAGCAGGTTTTTGATAGGGTTTCTTTTACAATAAGATCAAGCTAGCAAGCTTATTGGAAAATAGTCTGATGATAATAATGAGGTTAATAGTGAAATGGAAGTAACTAGACATAAACATTGGGGGCGTTAAAGTATGACAAACAAAGAAAATGTACCATTTGCAATTTGAAAATCACAAAAGGTAAATTTTTGAGAATGTAAATTTAACCAATTTAAATATTTAAATTAATTTGTAAATATTGACATCATGCAATATGAAAAAGGGATCTATTATAGGAAATTATGACATTGTGGTCTTCCAGAATTGGCAGAGGCATTTGTTGGTCTGTTTGGCACTGTTTTTGTATGTCTTAATTGACATTGGTTGAAGAATTAGGTGTACTTTGGTTTTTATTCAGTGAATATTGGGACTATGGGTATGCAAAAGTTATCCATATCAGCATCTATATTGTATTTTAGTTGGTGTGACTCATCCTCTCTTGCAGTATTTTTCAAAGATTGTTTCAATAGGCAAAGCACCCTAACCCCCCCCCCCTCATGTCCCCCTCCTGCATTAATGTTGTGTGGTGTAGACCCCACATTTTTCTTTACAGATCAAAAAGCAAAATTAAAAAAAGATCAAAACCAAATTAAAAATTAAAGAGGAAAAAAAAAACAAGCCAATATTTTTTCAAAAATTAAAAAAAAAACAACAAAACCAAAAAAAAAGAAAAAGCAACAAAACATATCACTATGGTACATTTATATATATTGTTTGAAGGAGAGAGATTCATATATATTCTAAACTCCTTCTCCTGTCCCTATTTCCTTCCACTCATTGCCACTCCTTTTTTTCTTTCAACTAATAGTAAGAGAGCAAATCCAAACTCCTGGATTTCTTTTTTTTTTGTTTACATCTATTCAATACCTTTTAAGAAGAACTTTTATCATTATTTCAATTTATGTAAATGAATGAACGAACAAACAATCAAAACCACAAAAAAAAAAAATTAAATAAGACAATCAGCTCAACATTGACAGTTCAAATGTTTTCTTCTTGCCCCCCCTTACTCGAAAAAAAAGAGAGACTAACCCATTTGCATTTCCTTTGCCAAAATAAGCTTTAATCCCTCTTGTCATCACTTCCTCTTTAGCATTGCCAAAGGTGTATCCTTTATCATTCCAATGTAACCATACCGCTCTCCACATCCAAGCATTTCCGACCATTAAAAGAAACCAACCACAGGTTGCTATGAGACCAAAAACGGCTGTTAAAATAGATAATCGACTGAATGAGGAGATGGTATTAATGAGGCCGGCTGATCCAGTTGAGGGAATTCCTATTGTCATGTAGGTACAGAAACAGATATGACAAGCTCCAAAAGCTAATATTCCCCCGCCCGCCCGCCCCCCCCCAAAAAAAAAATAAAAATAAAAAGTAAAAAATAAATAAAAATTAAAGGGAGAAAAAAAATCAAAGGATTAATGAGGATGATAGAAAATCATTATCATCATCAACATACGCACCAAAATAAAGGAGATAAAAGAAGGACTATATAATCAATATAGAATGATGGTAAATTTAGTGAGCATACACTACACTAAGGAAAAAGAAAAGAAAAGTGAGAGATCAATGACTGACATGTTCTTTTGCATAAGCATTATAAACGGGTCGATACCATAATAAAAAAGATAAAGCACCGATGACTAAAAGAGGAAAGGGTTGAGTGAGTGAGGGAGTGAGTGAGTGTGTACTGAAGAGAGAAGAGAGAAAAGCTAATGAAAGGATTGAATGCCTACCAGGTACATACATCACACTGGACCCCAAATCTGAACCACCGGCCGGTGCACCACTCGTTAATAGAAACACACACCCGACCATATTCCATAGCAAGACAGCTATTAAAAACAACCAACCTCTATAGATAGTAGTGACATCAGGTTGTTTTTCAATAGGGATTTCGACTTGAATATCATGAAAAAACAAAGGAAAGAAGGGAGGCCAATTATTTTTTCCAAATTGATGGATATTTTGTTCACGTTGACCTAATTGACGTTCACGGTTTTCTAATTCGACTTCTTTTTTTCTTATTTCGGCTAATCTAGAAGCAGTGTCTTCACGAAGATCATTTGAACGAGGAGGAGGGGGAGGAGGAGATGAGGAAGATAGAGGAGCCGAAGGAAGAAGAGGAGGAGAGTTAGGGATGGTATAGCCAGTGTTTTCGTAGGGAGCATGAGAAGAGAGAGCGCCTTGTACGGAAGGATCTGAGAAAGGGTTGGCATCTAAGGGATGATGATGAGGATTGGGGTCATTGAAAGGGTTATCGGATGATGAAGGATAAGCGGCCATAGGAAGAAGGGGAATAAGTAGATATTAAATTGAAAGGAAGAAGTAAATATAATATATAATATATAATATATAATATATAATATATAATATATAATATATAATATATAATATAATTTAATATAATTTAATATAATCTATAATCTAATCTAATGTATATTAATTAATATATATCAATAGGAATGGGAGAGAGTGAGAGTGAGAGATGAATGGCAACGGAGGGCTTGAGGATAGGGAATTGTGCTATGCATTCATTTATTTCTCATCGCCACCACCAGACAACTAACTCATCCACACCCTGCCATGTCCCTCTCACGCCCCTCATCTTTCGCAGTCTTCCTTCTCCCTCATCGTCGATCTTTTACCTCTCAACCTCCCTTATTCGCAGGTGGTAAAAATAAAATCAAAGTCTCCGGCAAAGGCAAACTTAAGGACCATCCCTTGGGCGGACCAGGCTTAGAAGAGTCCTTTGATATCACTCAAGATCTCAATCATCTTTTCCGTTATGAAGATGTTCCTGCTCAAATTCATGCTCAATGGAATGAGGCTCGCAAGCGATTAGATGCCCTTAGGTTGATTAAATTTCAAATGCCCAGTCTGTGTCGTGAGTGTGGAGATCGGTATAAATCAATCAAATAAGTAATTAGTTAGTTAAATCGAATTGAATGTGTGTGTGTGTGTGTACAGGATATCGACAAGAGTTCATTCCACCCGAACCTAAAGCATACCTGCAAGTCTGTACGCACGATGATATGGATGCAGAATTAGGGAAAGCAGATTCACAACGACCTAATCGAAAAGTGACTTTGATTGTGGATCCGAGTAAGATTGAAGAACTGAAGATGAATCAAAAAGCGATGCACAAATTCAAGCTCCTAGCCGGAGAACGATGGCAGGGATCGTTGACTGGGAGATCAGGAGAGTATTTGAAGGAAGGAGTAGTGCGAATCGGGAGTGATCGGTATGAAAGTCGATGGATGAATGAGAGATGGTGTTCAGATGTGATGGAACGACTGATGAAAGAAGCACTGAATGTTTCAGAGGGAGCAGATGGGATGGAAGACATTGGGCTAGACATGAATCGGACTCATCGTCGTCTTCTTCGACAGGCCAGACGTCCATGGCAGAAGCGAATGGATGAAGTGAAGTTTCCAGTTGAATGGCTGCCATGAGAAGAAGTAAATAGTCAATCCAAATAAATTATAATATGTAATATATAATATTATAATCCATCAATAAATGTTATTGACACAATCAACAGTCCACTGTTTGAGTTTCCCTATCCACCACATTCCAAGAGCAAATGACTCTATTCCAGCAACAGAACGCCAGACTCATGGAACATCTAGCAGAGGAAAAGCCCTCAGATTGCAGCCCCACTGAAGCCAAAGCACAGGTACCACCTACCACACCAGCACCACCTGTAAGAGGCCCATAGAGTGCAGTCCCAGCAATCATTGATGGAAAAACAGGGCCACCCCCTTGCAGATTAGTTATGCATCACAGGTAAAGCTTTATGTCCTGCTCAACAACCATCAGTTTCCCAATGAGCAATCAAAAATTGGATTCACAATCTTTTACCTCACAGATGAGGTGGCATGCTGGGCAAGGCCATATACAAAGGAACTCCTTTGAAATGGCACATTAGCAACAACTTTCTATCAGTTCATGGTAGCATTTGAATTAGCCTTTGGCAACCCCAATGTGGCCACAACCTTGGAGCATGCACTCAACCAGTTACAACAGAAACACTCTGTTACTAACACCACATGCAAACAGCCAATGAAATCAACCTAACATTGCCCAGATGTTGGGCTGATGTGGGGGATGGATGCTACATCAGCCAAAAATTGGGTGGACACCAAGTCAGCTGAAGCCAGGTTCATATGGAACCATGTGGGATAACTTCCATGTCATCATACCTTGTAATCAATGTATTGCCTGTATAAATAAAAAAACAAGGTCTTAAAGGCATCACCTTTTTGAACTGCAACAGAGACCACTGATTTATTTTTAGTATTTCATCTCCATTAGTTACACTACCAACACTGTTTGTTATGCCACACAACATAACAGTGGTGTAACAAATACATAACAATTAATTTTGTTGCTAAGGGATGTAAGGATATTTTTCATTTGTAGGGCAGTGCAAATTTGGTATGCTCATTGTCAATCATCTGGTAAGTTCATTTCCACTCATTTTGTCTCTGTTACTAATCAATCACTTCTCTCTAGCAAATGAATGCTCACCTCACCAAAGTCTCTTTGGCCTCTTGCACCACCAATGTCAATGTCACTCTCACTTCCAAACTCAAGTCTTCATCTTACTCACTTTTATTTGGTAAGTCAATTTTCTCATTACATACAAAATTGTTTGATTTAAACATTTATGATTTATTTTCTGATTTCCTCAATTTCTATCTAGCTACCTTTTCATACTAGTACTATACTTCTCTCATTCTTTTCCATGTAGAAAATGTATGTCTTACAATTGATTGAGCAATGAGAACACTCCTATTTACTTATTTTTTTTGTAACAATTTTTTGCATCTACATGTTTTCATTAGCCAGAACCAATTTTGAATTTAAATTGAAAGAATTTTGTGAGAGTCACCACACAATAGGGGGTGTCAGTTCTGGCAAATCCGCACTTAAGTTAAGTGTGGATTTCAAACCAAATCAGCACTTTTTTCCCATTTTTTTTCACAACCACATGTTGGCCACAACATCCCTGTGACATGTCACACACAGACCTTCCTCCCTACCCATCAATCTTTGGCACACACCCCTTCCTAAAATTTTCAACATTTTATTACAGCTCACAATTGACGTCTGCCAATCTACATCCACATCCCACAATTCATTATTCAATCTTACTCCATACAGGGCTACCTCTGGAGCCTGCTTTACTAAGTCCGTTGACACAACTCTTGCAAAATCATATTCACACTTTTGGGGAAGGGTGCTGAAGTAAGCAATATTTCGATTCATTGTAGAATAATTTTCATTATTCTCTCTACAAATCTCATGCTCATAGTATGGAGGAATGGTAGCCAAGTTATTAAAATTTCTATATGGCATGGAGAGATTTTCTAGAATCTCTTTACAAAAATTATCGAGTTCCGTCATTAACAAGTCGATTCCTCCACCTAGTCCTGTTTTAAATGGATGAAATTTATGAAAGTCTTCTCCATATTGTTGACCACTGTGACCCAGATACTCAGTCAAGGATTCAAAGATATCAGTATGTCTCATGGTACTTGTGCTAGGTTGTTCAATGTGGTAGATGTAATGAAATTCTCTTTCCATTGGCTTAGACTCTATAAATATTGAAAAAATGCATGTGTGAAATGCTAAAATGCGTAAAAGAAAATAGCCTTTGTAAATTGAAATAACTTTTTTTTAATGAAAAGAAAGAACGATGAAAATTCAGATATATGAAATAGTATGTTCTGAATTTTTGTAAGAATCTTGTAATATACTATTTCCAAAATTAACCAAGACACTTGAGTTATGCGTTCTCCAAGTTCTACTGATCAAGACGTCATGGGAAGGAATAATGATACTTGATACCAAAGCATAGTCTATAGCTATAATTGCAAAGATTCTCCAAAGGTACCCATTTTCTTGAGGAAATTTTAGCCTGCTTGAAGCTTTTTGACATAAAGGCATCAATGTTTTCAGTACAGACTTTCACAGGGAAAATTTTTTCATCACCTGCTAACAGGTCCCTCTTTTTTAATTATTACTAATAGATTCCCTAAAAATATACCTTTTACTCACACCACGTGCAAACTGCAGAGGATTTTGCGACTTCATCACCTGGAGTATTTGTCCGGGACGCAAAATCTTACTTAGGGATCAATTGAAGCATCACCTGGATTTCACAATTACTCCTTACTTTTTGGAAATTCAGCTCTCCAACAACTGTAGGTAAGTGGGATGACAAGTCGGCAGGCAATAAGACTTTTTATCAGAGATGAATTTAAATGGGAGGGGAAATTTTCATGAATCTAAAAAAGGATTGAAGTGGGATTCAGAATGCCAGTGGAATCTTGAAGGTGATGAATTTTCCAAATCCTCTACAGTTTGCACGTGGTGTCAGTTGTCATACCATCTACAGCCTGTTAAATTGCCAATTGTTTCCTTTCCCTTTGATTTTTTGCCCCAATTTTGTACCTACTTTATATATTTATGTCCATTCCTTCATGCCCCACGTTGGGTGAGATTGTAAGAAATAAAAATAAGTAAATAAAAGCTGATGAGAGATTGACAGAAGGGAAAGTTGGGTAGGGTTTAATTGAAGGAAGGAAGTATGATGAGGATGTTTTAGGATATTTGAAGGGAGATTCTTGTGGATGAGGGATAAGTGAGAATTCTAGAGAGGAAGAGAAGAGATGAGATGAGATAAGAGATGAGATAAGATAAGATAAGATAAGAGAGAGAGAGAGAGGGAGGGGGAGGGGGGGTAAATTACAAATTGAGGGAAGGATAAGAAAGGATTGATGAGATTAAGATAAAGAAGACAATTAGGAAGATGGAAGAGAGGAGAGGGAGGAAGATAGAGATGATGATGAGAGTGACGAGTATCAGTGAAATAGGAATTTATGGTGAAATCAGCACTTTTGGTTAAGAAAGTGTTGATTTGAGTGAAATAAGTGACTTATTTCATTTTTAAATCCACCAGTATTGGGGCTAGTGTGTTTCAGAAATTTGCACTTATTTAAGTGCGGATTTGGTCAAATTTAAGTGTGGATTGGTAAGTGCAGATTTGCCAGAACTGACACCCCCTAATATTTGGGGGGGGGGGGGGACTTGCTAGCAAGTCTTCAACTTGAATTCAGATGGAACTCAGACTGACCTCAGACTGAACTCAGACTGAACTTTACTTTGAACTCATCTTGAGCTCTTAACCAAAAATGGATGAGTCTGTGCTGGAATAATAGTGAAAGTTGAATGAATAATTTATAGAAATAATAACAAGGGAAGATTAATCATCTGATCCAATCACAGAATTTTTTTCATAAAACTCATTTTCATTTTCATTTTCATTTTCATTTTCATTTTGAATTTCACTTGATCATTAAAAAAGACTGAAAATTATACTGTTTATTTCAAAAACATCACTTTTAACCTCTCAAATGATTTTATTCTATTTTTTTTTATTTTTTTTTTTGAAAAAATGTTAAATAAGATCAATGGTTCTTTTTATTGATAGCTCCTTTTAACCAAGAATTTGAAGCTTTTATTTTTTAATTTAAACCATATTGCCTGATTTTTTTTTTTTTGTATTTTTATTATTTCTGATTATGCAATATAATTATTTTCAATTCAATGGATTTATTTAAGAAACATATTGAACCATCACAATTCTCAAGTTTTTATTCTAGAATACTGTGAAAAGACTTGCAATTAAAAAAAATAAAAGATAGAAATATGTTTTCCTAATTTATATTTCAATGAAGTCCTCTAATATCTTCTTTACACTAAGCACTAATAATTGATAAATTCTTTAATTATATGTCTAGAAAGAAGTATAATTCATATACCAGTGAATTTTAATCCAGTTTTTTACATTTTTGTATGCAAGAAGATGATTAAAATTAAAAGGAAATATCTTTTTGCTCTTTTTTTTCCTATTGAATATTCAACTACTAAGAATTTTTGCAATATATATTTATTCAATGTAATACATATATGATATTCTGGAACTCTTCATGATGTATTTCATCAAGGTTCCATGTAAATATGGTTATTTGGTAGAGTAATCTCATGAGTTGAAATAATTAATCACTACTTAGTGAATTTTCCATATAAAAGACTGAAATTCAAGCTAGATGTAAAACTTTAAAGATAATAAAAACAAAGTAGTATAAATTTATTTAAACTTTAATTTTAGTGCTTGATTTTGCTTCAATGCTGTATTGTGGGATAATTTCTGTCAGGCTGAGGTCAAGTAAGAAGATTTGAAATAGCTTGAATGGTCAGTTTTCTAGAAGATTTTAATGGTCCTATATGAATACTGTAGTACAAATCCAATAAGTATTAAAATATAACTCAATATAAGGGTCTCAGTAATTCTAATCTCACTAATTATATATGGCTTACAATCTTTACTGTTGGTAGAAAAATAGATTTAATAAATTCAGATACTATTCAAAGACTTTATAAGTACTATTGATATGTATTGTAATTTTATTGGTTATATGTTTAATTGTAGTGATAAAGAATGTAGAAACAAGACCCAAAAACCTCCTCCTTTTATACACACTGAGTTCCCTAATGAATCCCTTGATGTACCACTCCAATACACAGTTAATGACGCCTCAAACCAACTAATAGACATGCTCATCAACATCCCCAGTAACCTATGACATAATTAGAAGAGTAACAACCATCAAAATCCTGTAATAATAAGGAAAATCCATCAAAATTAAAGAATAAGATAAAAAGAGAGTATATGCGTATTAAACAATAATATAAAAGACTAAAGAGGGAATTTTTAAGGTTAATAATAGCTTAATAATAAGGGGGATTTACTTTAGAAATGATGGGGCTAATCCTGACATTATACTATGTGAAATTCCCATTCAAAAATGACCAATATTGACTGAGAAACCACCCAAAACTCAAAAAAGAGCATCAGATGTGGGGTAACTACATGCAGTCCTTGGAAGGCGCTTGCACGGGTAAATCCTTGACTAAATTTAGGCAAACTTAAGCGTGGTGATGAAATAAGATGCCAAGAGTGAGGTTATTAATGAAATTAGTGCATATAAACAGGGTCAATGCATTATTAATTAAGCTAGGACACTAAATAAGCCCCTCTCACCTATTTTAGCATGTTTCTCAACAGTGGGCATAGAATGTGGGGTAATTATAGTGTGAAAAAGCTAACTTTGCTAAAAATGAAGCTATTCACATGGGAAAAATGCAGGCAGTATGTGGCCAGTACACAGAAGCCATTTCTGGCATAAAAAAACACCAAATTAGAAAAGTATTATTTTTATGCAATTAAGTAGCCAAATCAATAGTTCTAAATGAGAAAAATTGAACTGTCAAAGCACATTTTTAATATTCTTAAATTTATAGAGCATATAATCAACTTTTAAGTGAAATAAAGCACATTTCTTGTTTTTTGCATAAAACAATGAAAATAACAGCTTTAAGTATACTTAAAAATTATGTAGCCTTATAATTAAGGTTTTTAAGGTTACCCTAACATAATAAAACTTAATATTTAGTACATAAGACTTATAAAAGGTGGATAGATACGTGTATATAAGGTGTTATAATGGCATTTTTTGTGTATTATCATAATTTTACTTATGTATACTGTTTGTGTACTCTCATTTATTGTTCCCATGTATAGTTCATGTGTTTAACATAAATTACAAGTACTTTTTACTCAGTCTTGGGGATATACAGGCTGACAATTTCAGTGTCAACCTGGGAATAAGCACCATAAAATTCTCAAAGTGTTCTCATGTTAAAAATTGTGCTTCAGGTAAATATTTTGATTGCATTATTGTTCAAGAACTGAATTAAATAGTTAAAAGTGGTACTTTTTTATAATTCTATCAGTTTTGAATTGAAAGAATATTATATGATATTCATTTTGTAAAAAAGACACAATAGGTACTTTAGATTATACCCATGTAGAAAAGAATCTGTAAAGGAAATAATCTTTTGATTAAAAATAATACTATTCTATGTTTTAAATGAAAAAAAATATTTCAATTCTATGGTGTTGAAACATAAATAAATGAAACATTGCAGGTACACTTTTTTAGTCATTAGAATTAAAGTTTTGATAGGAGTAATTCACAACTGAACACTTACACACAATTGTAAAATTTAATATATGGGTTCACTATTTTACAATGATTTATTGAAATTATGATATTTATGCTGATTGGTAGATCTTATATGATGTTTCTATTCAATTTCTAAGAGTATGAAAAGCAATCTCTTTGATATTTTATTAAAAAAGAAGAATTTAAATTTTTTTCTTGAAATTGGCCTTATCACAAAGCTATACTGGAATGAGTATATTGTTATAAAAATTAATTTAAATAGAAATATTTCAAATATTCATAACAGATTTAAAGCAAAACATCAATATTAAAATTTGACTTTTTATAAAAATATATATTGATTTAATAGATATTTACATGTTTTTTTTTATACAAAATGACCAATTTTGTCCTTTGAGGCTTCCCATCAACTTACAAGTATAAGTCTAAAAAATTAACATGATGCTCTGAATAATCTATATAATGTGTACCTTAGGCAAAAATAATGTTCTTTTGAAGTACTTTCAATCTAAGCAGAAGAGCTGATATCTTTTTTATATAATATAGTTGTATAAAATTGATTTTTAGGTAGTTTCTTAATCTGTTATATGGAAAAAAATCACAACATAATAATATATAATCAACTAAAAACTATTTTTAATATATTATTTTCTAAAAATGATTCTTAATTTGTACTTATTTTCAGAACTTAAAAGTATTTAATAAAAATATTTTGATATAAAAATATAATTGTTTTTATATTTAAAAGTATTTAATAAAACTTCTAAAAAAGTATATATTTTTTCATGACTTAAGTGAGCTTGAACCACACTTGAAAATAAGATTGCATTGGGAGTTCAATCTAAGTTCCACAAAAAACATGATAAATAATTTCTTTGAAAATTTATATAGTCATTGAAATGAAAAAAAATTAGTAAAACAAAGGACTCAGAAAGTTTTTTCTGTTACTGAATAGATTAACATAAATATATTGAGGTAGATAACTTATTGAATTTTTTTAAAATTTGCAGTTATTACAGTCAAATATCCAGTTATATATAGCAATCACATAACATGAAATCAACCTAAATGGTTATATATGCAAATAAATCTTTTCTTCTACCTTTACTTGAATTATTTAAGTTAATTCAAACCTATTTTTAACCTAACCAGCATACTTAACTATTACATTCAAAAATAAATACAATAAACTCATAAAATACATAAGTTAAATAGTTTAAAATTTCTTTAAATTTTTTGTTCTAGTTTTCAACTTTTTGCTACAATTTTCCTATTATAATATTTTTATTTATCATGTATAGTTATCAGAAGCATTCTGTCATTTCTTGTGTAAAAAAGCAAAACAGTATTTCATTACCAATTATTTTACTATATTACTTTCTTAGTCTTAAAGTGCATTTTAAATTAAAATTATAAAATAAAGACTTATAAAATATAGGTTTAAGTTCAAAAATATCATTAAAAAATAATTATCAATCATTTTCTATATTGGCAGAATAGAGCTTTAGATTAAGGGGGTGGACTCTGATGTTTTCCCAAAGAACAGAGTTCACTCTCCATTTTTCACAACCTCAATGTATAACCTCTCAATCTCTCCACATAACTTTTTCTGCCTTGTCATTTCTGTTAATTCAATTACCACTCCCCACCCTTTTATTTCCCTCCTGATATATTTTCTACACCCTTTAAGCTTCAAAATATAAGTTTAAACCCTTCTCACTACTCCTGTCGGTCAGTCGTCTAGAAGAAGGTAAGGAAAATAGGAGAAAAGGAGGAGAGAAGGAGGAGGACAAGGGAAAATAAAGAAATAAATCACAATAATATATATTTAATTTATTTGAGAGGGAAACAACGGTGAGCAACTTTAAGAGGTGACAAAAACTTAGACTTTATTAACAATAATATTATTAAATGTAAGGGTTCTGCACGGCAAACACTTTTAATTACTATCAGACTTAAAGCAACCTTTAATTTGTTATATAGACTTTTAATTAGATTTGTATTACTAATAAAAAAAATATAAACGTAATAAAATAGTTATTTAATTTGTTGAGTGTTTAATAAGTGATGAGGCTACAGGGGATTATCCAAGGCCCTTTTATAGGCAATGGGTCCTCTGAAGCGCTACTATATTTGTAAATACAATGATTAGAATGGAATAAAACAAATACATCAAAAGAGTAAATGAAACATAACAATATAGAGAAAAACATGAAACAAATAATTAAAACCCCAATTAAGAATCCAATTTTCCCGCCATTAATTCCCAAATCAGTAAGTGAAAATAGTGAATAACTAAACAAGATTGGAACATAGGAACTATGAGAAAAATAATTCCAAACAGATGGTACAGTCTGATTAAAGGATATTTTAAGTGAAACAAGAAATACTTTGACGCAACAAAACATGTAATTAATCTCAATTTAGTATAAATTAATTTATTTGTTTTTTCTAACACAATTAAGGGTCAAAAGAAGCGTCATTAATTATTGTTTAGTATTATATGAGAGGTATTATTTAATATATAAATTTAAGTAATTAATTTAAATATATTATAAGTCAATTTTACACTTATAATTATAATATATGTTTTTCAATTAATTAAATATAAATTTATAATTATTAAATACATAAAAATGCGCCATTATTTGTAGAATATATTATATTATGTTCAATTTAACTGTATATAAAAATTTATATAACCAATAAATTTAATGTAACACTTGTATATAATAAAATACTTATATAATTTCATTATGCAATAAAATATTAAGTTATATTCATTAAATACAATTCTTACCCACTCTTTCAGGTTTTATAAGTTATATATCATTTACTGGACTCCTGGAATAGCCTGGCTGACAACTCCCCTCCACTCTATTTTCACTTTTAACACAACTCCACCCCTTTTGCAACCTCTTTCTCACCTCCCATTCCCCTCACTCACCCCAATCACCTTTATTATCCCTTTCCAGCTTTTCTCTGACAATCTCAAACTATTACTCACCTCCCCAGTCCATTGTCCACATCTCCCAGCTCTCAATTACCTCCCCTAGCCCTTTCCAGCCCTTTAATCACCTCCCCCAGCCTCCCACAGTCCCTTACATTGGCTGGATATGTGAGTGAGATGATTTAAAGACTAAGGAGGGCTAGGAGAAGTGAGTGAGAGGCTTTTAGAACCTCTCCCAGACTTTTAGAACCTCTCCCAGACTTTTAAAGGCTGATTGCTCACCTCCCCCAGCCTCCCCAGTCCCTTAATTTTTCTGGAGATGTGAGTGAGGTGTTGTAAAGACTAAGTAGGGCTGGGAGTAGTAGGTGAGAGGATTTTATCACCTCTCCTAGCCCTTTAAGAACCCTTTCTCACCTACACCAGCCTTCAAAAAGTGGGCTAGGGACTTTTATAACCTCTCCCAACCCAGTAAAGCCCCTCTCTCACCTTCCCCAGCCTTCCTCAGTCCCTCAATTTTTCGGGAGGAGGTGAGCAATGAGATGGGAGAGGTGAAAAAAGTGTTGGAGAGGCATGCAATGGCTTGGGAAGTAGCCAACTTTTGATAAATTTGAGAATAATTAATATGTATAAATTAGAAATCATAAGGAATAAATTTTTGAGGAATTATAGCCCATTCCAAGTGGTAAACAATGTAACTAAATACATATTTCAGAATTTGAGTTGCTTGTGTTTACTAAAAAAATGTAGCCAAGTGTTGAGAAAGGAAGATATTTGTAGGGAAGAAACATGAAAAAAGAAAAAAAATACAAAGTAAAATAAAACAAAATAATGAAAGCGGGCTGGGAAAGGTGAGTGAGGTTCAGGGGGAGGTGTGAGAAGTAAAAAGACGAGAAGGGAGAGGGGGGGAAGGAGAGAAGAGTTGTTTTCTCACAGTGAAGGGAAGGGATAGGGCAGAAAGCGTAAGTAGATGGAAAGGTTAGCAGAAAGATAAGGGGGGTAGGACAGGAAGGCAGATTGAACATAAGGGATAATTAGGGGAGGGAGGTATCAGATGAAATACTGAATTGGAATTCTACCAGGAATCATTTCAGGAAGTAAAAAAAAAGCACTAGACATCTAGTGCACACTTTTTTCCTGCTGTGAATATTTTTTGAGCTATTAATCAACTGTGGTTCAATGAAGGTTCAAATTAGTTTCAAGGTGTTTTCAAAGTGGATTCAATATTTCTTCATGATTGTTTCATCTCCACCTCAATGTATGCTGAAAAAGATATGAATTAGGGTTCAAGGTTTCAGACTTGCTAGCAAGTCCTCCTCCCATATTGTGTGGTGAGTAGTACTGTAAAAAAGATGATAAGAAAGTCTCTAAATTAAGAATTGAAAATTAAAATTACCAACCAGGCCATCATAATAAAAAGACAAGACAATGTGAAAAATTGTCATCAAAGCACTTATCCTCCCCAGAATCAATATTGAATTGATACACTTACCAATATTTTTCACCAGATTTGATTGCCTTGATCTTTTCTTGGAAACAGAA
This sequence comes from Hemileia vastatrix, assembly GCA_030280995.1. Taxonomy (NCBI): domain Eukaryota; kingdom Fungi; phylum Basidiomycota; class Pucciniomycetes; order Pucciniales; family Zaghouaniaceae; genus Hemileia; species Hemileia vastatrix. The sequence continues at coordinate 27,787,306 of JASXTE010000005.1, forward strand.
ATTTTTCAGAGGTTTGTTCAACTTTTTCACTATCTGTGGACAAATAATGTCTTCTTTTGTTATCTTTCTCAGGAATGGTAGAAGAAGAAGTCAAATTGTTTAAATCAAGATTTGTAGAGTTGGAATGAAGAACAAGAAGGTATTTTGGTTTCCTGGGAAATGAAACCATGGTGCATTTGTTGGGGGAGGATAGAGAACAGGTGACAAACATATTGGTAGGTGTTGTGTTGATTGAGTTGCATGTATTAAATCTTGGACCTTCAAAGGTTTCATTACTATTTACCAGTGGTTTTGGAAGTTCTGAAGGGTTTGTCTCATAGGAAAGAGGGCAATACATCTGACTTTTATTATTTAATAATTTGATAATGGAATGATTTTGCATCATCAAAATTTTCTCAAGTTTGTCCAACCTACACAAGCAATCACATTTAATATTTCTTGTTTAATTCTAGGGTTGTCACTGTTCAGGAGAGTTTCACAATTAATAATTTTTGCTTCATTACCTAAAACATCTAAAGGACTGAGGGGATTGTTTTCTTGATTTTTTTTTGACATGTGGTGAAACCAATACTGTAAGTTTGTTAAGAAGATCTTCAAACATAAAATTGGTTATTATTTTTGTTGGATGTCTTCTTCTAGTTCATTTTTGGGAAGAGCATCACTGTTTACTGAGCTGTCAATACATTCTGAGGCAGTTAGTTGGTCAAATACTGAATCATTTATGGCTTCCAGTTTGCTATGATCAGTGCTTGATAATTCTGGGTGAAGATCCTCATCTCATGATACTGAAATAATGGTATAAAATGGATCTTGACTCCCTGGCTCCATGAATTCAGGGTCCATAGTGTCTGGTAATTTTGTTGGATAGTTGTTTATGGAGTCTACATTTTTTACCAAATCAAGTGTTTGAGTAGGCTGAAAATCTACTCTATTGTCTTGTTCTTTGCACGGAATTGGTGTTGGAATAATCAGACAAGGTAAATATTCATCATAAATTGTTTCATCAACTTTGAACAGTTACATAAATACACAGTCATTTTTTCTGAGATTTTCCATAGACAATAGTAATCATCATACCTGTATCAGGTGAGGACCATTCTAGTCCATCCAAATAAGAGAAAACCATGAGGTTGAATTTATTCTGGGGCTTTGAATCAGCAGATATTGATAATTTGGGATCAAAATCAAATATCTTTTCAACTTTACTTCTATCAGCACAAAAAGCATTGAGTTCAACACCCAGATCTGGTTGGAGAAGTGCATCTAGCTCATGATTGACAAAAACTGTTTGACTGGGTGGTGATTTCTTCTTCAATGGAAGATAATTTTAATGTTTCTCCATTTCTCTCTCTGAACTTGTTGGAATACTTTGGGAATGTGGTTGAGTGCAAATTTGGCCTACAATGAATAAACAGAAAAATTAAAAAACCAACTGGTGTGAGGATAATTTTTAAACTAGAAAAATTGTTTGTTGCATTAAAACCATTCCATTTTTTACCCCTTTTATAGATGAGCTACTGTCTTGAAAGATATTGACAGGTAAAAATTCTGGTCTTGAGTTGATGAAATCTGTTTCAAATGGTATTTGGATCATTTTAGCAGGAAATTTGGGTTTGGAGTTAAGAGGTATATCAAGAAACTGGGTGTTAGATCCAGATTTTTTCTTTGGATTATCTTGAGAACCTATCTTTTTAATTTTTGAGGTAGCTTGTGCAAGAATATTATCAAAAGATACTCTTGCACTCTCTGACTGATCATCTTTTTGCACCGTACAAGACCTGGTGAAAATAACAGTATAGGCTGATTGGCTCTTATTGCTTTCCTGAGATGAAGAAAAAACTAAATCAGTATTGCTATTGGCAAGAAAAAGAAATGAGTATTGAATACTGACTCATCTTATTTAAGCATCTTGCAGCCATGTCTTGAATTTCCAATTTTTTGGTTCCTGATGGGATGATGATGCTGTTTGAGCTATGATAAAGAAACTCTTTTAGGTCAGCAATGGTATGTTGATGGGAATATGGGTCAAAGTTTCTGTAATCAAACATCATGTGGTGTATTATTGACTAAAAAATTTTTATTTTATAAAAATATAGGTTGAATCTCAAGAGCAGAGAATCAAAAGTTGAATTTTATTATTATGTAAAGTAGAATTTCAAAAACTTTAATTCTGGAATTCTCAAAATGAAAAGGAAATTAAAGCCTTAAATGCGTAGGAATAATTAGGAGAGAGAAAATCTCAGGCAAGTGGAGGACAAAGTATAGCAACAAGATTATAAGAAAGTTTTAAATGTGAAAGGAGGAATCTCAAAGGAAAAATTCCAGTGATAAAAGTAAATTAAAGAAATATTATGAATAGTAAATAAAAGAATCGCTTTATCTATTAAGGAATAATTAAAAAGAAGGACTAAAAGGAAAATAATAAATGAAAGCTAAATTTAGTCTTAGCAACAAGAAAAATATAAAAACACTAAAAATATGTTCTAGAGAATAACAGAAGTAATCTTGACAATTGTTCTTTTTAACTTGAAAATCTAGGTTAAGTCACAATGTGGCTCCTTGAATCTGACATATCCAATGATTTTGTAAACTCTTTTGGAGTAACAATGAGCAGACTGACCTGTAAGGGTTTTAAAATTGATCTTAATATTTTATTAAGAATGAAAAAAAAACCACAGAAAATATTTAAAGTTAATTTGCTAAGGAAAAATGGTCTAAATGAGAAAAATCAATATACAGGAATATTTCCTAACAGTTGTGAAGAGGAAACATGAACAAATATAGCAGAAACTTGTGAACAGAAAATGGTAGGGACAGCTTTTTCCAAATAGCTGTTTATATATTGTCTTATATGACACCAATGAAATAATTCTGGAACAAGTCTTGCATTATTTCTCAGGATTTGAACTCCCTGATAGGCAGTATCACTCAGTTCTTGAGCTGCATCTTTCCCTGTTGATTCTTTATTCCATATTGTACTGGACATTAAATAATATTGTTGTTTCCTATTTTTTTCTATTCATACTCTGACTTACATTTCTCATAAAAGTTATCCAAACAATGGGAAGGAAATCTAACAAGGCTCTTGATGGACATTTGAAAAAAAAAATCATCATTTGCTTCAAATAATTTGGGTGAGTGATTTAAACAAGTTTCTAATTTATCTATTTGTGGAAGCTTATTCTTGACTATCTGTTAGCCTCTCACACTTTGAAAAATGCAGAATTAGAAAAAATTCTTTTAAAAAATTCAATCAAACTGCATCCTCATGAGCCCTGTAAAAGCATATTGGGCAAGCTTCAGAAATCTCACTTAAAGCAGAAATTTATAAATGATTGTAAGAAAATATGCTGGACATGTAAGTAAAAGTCCACCACATTCTCTACTTCTGCATAACTTGCTAAAATTCCAATATTTTACTTTGCAGCTGAGTCTGAACTCATTGTGCCAGATTTAAGAGAAATCATCAATCATTATCAAGTTTCTACTTTCTCAAATGAAACTAGAGAAAACTTGATGAAAAAGTACAATCATCTGAAATTCATATCATCTGCTACAGCTGGGGAATACAGCAAAAACTTGCTTAATGTAGGAGAACTTCAGAACCAAAACCAAGATCTAGAAATCCTGCAAACAAAATGTAAACTTGTGTGATACATTGAAAACAAGTGACCCACATTTTTTCAGTCAATACCAGGTAAATTTAATACCTCAATCCATTTTTTTTAATTATCTGTAATAACTTTTTTTCCTAACTTTAGCTAGTCAGCTTACTACTGCTCAAATTAAGAGAATACTCAAACAATGTGGTGTCACTTTCACATCACAAGAAAGGTGCACACTTTTTGGAAAAATTATATCAAGAACCTCCACAAGATCTATTTGAGTCATCACATCAGCAGCAAGAGTTCAAACACAAAAAAAAGCTTATAGGCATCATAATAAGTGGGATTCATCAAACAAGGATAAGGCAACTTTTTCTCAGTTTTCTTGCCAGGGTTCTTTAACTTCTCAATACTTTTTATCAGAAGAAAAAAGTGAGGCAAATCCCACCAGCTCAAATAAAGTAATGAAAAAGAAGAAATTTTTGAACTTAGATCCGCTGTAAACTTCTTTCTGCTGACCCTCATTGCAACTGGAAACAAGATTATCAAAAAATAAAACTCCTCTATTGATCCCAGCTGCAGGCTTATCTTCAACAAGTAGCTTTTCACCTGAAGTGCAAATGCTCATATCCTAATATCTTTTAAAAATCTAGCTCCCGAAATACTGACATTTGCATCTAAATTTCATGGTGATAACTTGCAAGAAAATATTCAAGAGCCACCAGTCAAGCAGGTCATATTTGCTACTACCCATTTTTTCAGTAAGAGGCTGTTTCCATCCAAAAATAAAGTTAGTTTTTAGTCATACTAATTAAAAAATTGTTTGAGAAAGCGCCCATACCAAGTATCACTGGTAATTCTGAACCTCTTATATCCTCTGCTACCACTATTCCCAAAGTGAAATGTACCTAATGGGTATATCTTAGGGTGAGTTGGGTATATTTTATGGCTGGTAGGCATATGCATATATATATATATATTTTCAAAAAAATGGTGTTGTGGGAAAAAAGTTTTGAGAAAAAAAATTGGCAAAATATTTCTCAGAGCAAAAAAAAAGTCATTATTTTTTTTCTCATCAGGAAGAAAAAAAAAATTAATAAAATCTCCAAAAAAAAGTAAATTAAAAGCAAGAAAAAATTAAAACATAAAAAAATAATAACCAATAGTGAAAATTAAGAAAAACAAATCTTGAAAAAATTCAAATGATCCATGCACACATCACTTTAGTCATGCCTCTGTAATCTCACCAATTTTCATCCTTCTCTGTCACTTGAAAATAACATCACCACCTCCCTCTTGTCAATCCAATCTTCATCTCCTCCTTTCACAGCAACAAAGATTTGTTTTGTCTTGGGGTGCAAAAATAATGCAAAAACTATGCAACAGTTAAGTAAAAATTATTTGTGGAGCTTAAAGGTCTTATGTGGGTCTTAAGTGAAAAATACAATTGTTTCACAATTGTTTCACAATTGTTTCACAACTGTTGCGTAATTTTGCACCCTATGGCAAAACAAGCATGTACTGTAGTGATCCCTCTCCTCGATCTAATCTTCATCTCCTCCTTTATCTCCTTTCCTCTCCCTACTCTTGCTTCAAAGTCTTTGGGTCTTAATTTTGTAAAAAACTTGATAATGTATCTCTCACTCTTTCTTCCTGATTACTTACACCTCTTTCCCTTATTTTAGACTTTCTCTTTTCAATCAAACAAGGACCTCATCTACCTGTGACTTCAAAACGATGTCCTCTCAAGATATGGAGCTTGTTCAGTAGCATCCTCTGTGTTCATGTACTTACCTTAGATTAGAAAATGCTGTTTGAAAAAGTATAGCTATTACTTGACATCAAAACAGAGTGAAAATTACCTTCTGCACTCAACTCAGCTAGTGCTAAATATGTAAACTTGAAAAATTTATTACAGCTGGGAAAAATCTGAGTTGAATAAAATATGATGAGTGGAACCTTCTGCAAGGTGCTAGCAGTTTTCACTAACACACATTTTTGTTTCACCATGGGGCACAACAATAATGCAACAGTTACAAAAAAAATTTTTTTTGCACTTAAGACCTACTCGACACCTTCAAGCACCAAGAACAATTGTTACATAACTGTTGCATAATCATTGTGCCATTGTTGCGCCCAAGACAAAACAAATCTTTGTTGAAGTGTTTGCTCTTCTGAGTAAAAAAAAAATACATCAAAATAAAACTACCTGCTTCAAATCACAAAAAAACCCAAATTTAAATAGCTTACAGTTACAGAAACTGGTAAATTTAAAGACATTCCAAATTATGAGAGTACATCAGTAGGTTTATATTTTGAGTTGGAGCAAGTTTTTTTAACTCATTAGCTGTTAGATGTTGAGCCCAGTTATTTTTATAGCAGTTACCAGGTTGCATTTTAGGTTCTTGAATTTTGCTTATCCTTGAAGTTTCTAGATAAACCCTTTGATGTCCTTTATGAGAACCAGGCGTTTGAAAAAGAGTACTTACAGTGTGGTGATCCAAACCTGGGTAGGCCTTTGGAGTGCATATTTGGGGGTATTTGGTATGTAGGGTGTTATTTGGGGTTATGGTATTATTAGTGGTTTTTTCATCTTTAGGTAATAGTTAGTAGTGTTTATGGAGGCTTAATCTAGGGTCACTTATTATGTCTCAGCTTAATGTCCTTTCTTTTCTCTTCATTTTGGTATCCCTATGGGTGGTTACCTTGTTTTATAGGGTAGTTAGGTGTTGTTATTGATATTTATCAGAAGTTTATTGCTTAGTAGTGCTTATGTAGGCTTAAGCTATGGTCACTTATTATGTCTCAGCTTATTTTCCTTTTTTTCATTTTGGTATGTCTTATGTGTGTTTATCTTGTTTATTAGTGAATTTATGGGTTTTTAGGGTTTTTATGGGTTGTATGGGTGTTTTAGGGCCTAGAAGCAGCCTGCCTGCCCCTAAGTGGAGGCCCGCCTTGAAGAAGGGTGCCTGCCTGGGTGCTGGGGAAGTGCTAAAATGCACTTTTATGCATGGAAAAAGCTGCAAAGGCTGGATTTTGGACGGAATCGGTCAGGGTGGTCTGTGCACTGGCTGTATGATGCCTTTGTGGGAAGATTTTTAGGGAATCATCTTATCTCTTTACTCATCACCTCTCTTCTCCTCACTGTCTCATTGGCTGGTGTTTTGTTGGAATATATTACTGTTCATTTCAACTCTTTCTGGTAGTCTGTATGGGACTATTATCTTTCACTTTCAAAGAGGTCAAGAGTGTCTAATTAGAGGGTCTAGAAAACAGATATCCAATTTGCTGCAACAGGTAAATATCACTTATTTTTCTAAAGGGAAAGGGGTTATTCTTTCTGGGTTCTCTCCAACTCCCTTGGTCAAGGCCTATAGCTAGTACTAAAGGATTGTCTACAACAGTTGGTGAAATAAGCCAATCTACTTGTTTTAAGGGACTCTCTACACATGATTGTCTCAAAGGTATACAAAGAAAAGCAAAACTCTTTTCTTTTAAATATTTTTTCCCTTTTTCAAAATTAACTCCTTTAACTGAACTGTTAGAGTGACCATTCATTGAAGTATCCTCAGAGCTTTGCTTATCATCTGAATCCCCTTCATCTATAGTTTCATTGTCACTACAGCAAGATTCAAGAATTGAAATTAGTTCCAGAAAGGAGTTTTGACTAAGCAAGAACTCTGTGCGCCTTTTCCGCAACTAGAGAGAATATGTTAAAGATGTGTTAGCAACTTAAAGTGTGGAAAATGGTGAAAATGGGGCCTACCTGAAACAAACAAGTCACCTGACTATTTCTTTTTTCTTTTGAAGATTTGATTTCTTGGGGAAAAAAATCTTCACAATATATTTTATTTGAAACCAATAGGTCATAAAAATTATAAGGAAGATAATTCAGGAAACAATAGTGAAATAACCTACTTTTGTTGCAACCTTTCTACAACATGGTTGCATAAAAAACTTTGAATTTTAACTTCATTTTTAACTCTAATTCAATACCTTTATATTCACCACATTTCACCAATTGGATAAATAGTCTATTTGCAAAACTCCAAATAAATTTATTTATGGGGGCCATGAACCCTTTGGTGAAATCTGGCCAAAAGGAATTGATTCCAGCCTTCTGCATTGCCAACCAAATTATTTTGAGTGTCTTGGGAGAAGCATTTGGATGACCAGGACCATCAGCATATAAAGGAAAGTTTTGGTCATGATCAGGATCATTGCCATTAGTCAGGCCAATGTTGGATATGTCCTCTTCAAGTTCAGTATCACTATACAGAAGCTCATCCATATGGTAGTCATCCATTTTCCAATGAGAAATTTCTTCTTCAGAGGCTGGAGGTGGAGTTTCCCTGTTTTACTATATGATCCAAGTAAAGTGGCACAATTCTGGCATATTAATGCCTGATAAAAATATACAATTAAATGAGAAAATCTTGCTAGCCTAAAGAACATAAACTTATTGAAAGGAGACCTCCTCAAAAATTTTGAGTTGCTTCTGACTTTTGCCCAGGTGTTTACTTCCATGGGGTATCTACTTTACCTTCAAAATTTAATGGTGAAAGATGCATAAAACTTAAATTTTCAGCTAAGTTGCTGACTATATCAAGTTTTTTAGACAATTTCAAATCAATATTCTTCACTAATTTTGTCAGTGTTTCAAGGTGGGAAACAATGTTTCCGTTTGATTTGTCTAAGGAATTTGAATCATTCTGTATGGGAGTGGTGTGGAATGCAACATTTTCATGCCATGATGAAATACTATGAGAAGATACTTTTGATTAATGAGAAGCAGGTTGACCCTGAAAAAATAATTGAGGGTTCTCTTCATTATCCAGAGAGAATCCTGAAAATTCACTGATTAATCTGGTAATCAGATCAGACAGTTTAAGAGGTTGTTCTAGTTCTGTGATTGGTTGATTAATATTAGGATTTTCAAATGGGTTTAGTTGTACTTTGACTTGAGAGGTTTTTGGAAAAAATCTTCTTCATTCAAGGAAGTACTGTGTGCTCTAGTAAAATTGTCTAATATCTTACTGGCAACCAATTTTTTTTGTTTTACCCATTTCTTTGCTGCTTGTTTTTTGAAATTGGTGATGGTGAGTGGTAAGAGGGGTTTTCTATATTGTAAAAATGGGGCTTCTGAGTTGTGATTATGTTATATTGTGCAAGCATGGCTGCATATCTTGAATTTGGATCATAAGAGAAGCCACATTGCTTTAAAAAAGACTTCATTTTGGCTTCTGGAATGGTAGATGAGCCTGATTAAAGAGTTGAAATCCAGTTAGTTCAGAAATTTAAAAAAAATTGAAACTTGAACCTATACCTGCTGATTGAGGATTCTGAGGAGGGCTCACAAGACTGATTGGTGCAGATGGAATGCTGCTAGAGAGTTTAGATTCAGCCACGTCAAGCAATGTATTGTTTAGAAAGGTCTGATTTAAAGTATCAAAGCTTATCTTTGGCAAGCTTGATTGGATATGTGCAGAAAGCTGTTTGCCTGATGTTTGTGTTGATGGAATTATAGAAGGCCATTTAAGATTTTCAAAAGTGCAGATCATAAGACTTTCAGGCCTAGATAGTGATTGATTTGCTGGAGGAGGGCTATTATATGCTGTCTTGGAAAGATGCATCATAGTTTGATCAGATAATATTATAAAATAATTAAGGTACTTCTGCTACTTGATGAAAGATTAAAATGGACTCATACCTGCAATAGGGCCAGAGGCACCTATAGGTTGATGATTTTGAGGCTGATTTTAAGAATTGATTGTTTTAAATGGCATACTTCCTACAGGTATAGACTCAACTATGCCAAGGGACTTATCTACTGGGGTGGTAGCGTTTGAAGTATTGCAAATTGTATTTGGTGAGCTTGAAAAGACATTTGGAGGTAAGGAATGACACGCTTTTATTGTTGATGGTGTAACAGATGGCACTTTCAAATTTTCTAAAGAAAAATCAATTGAACTTTCAGGCACTTTGACAGCCTGAAAAACTGGAATGGGAATATCTGATGTAGGCAAAGTAGCTTGAGTAGTGCTATTGTGTACAGGAAGAGTAATAAGAAGAGGGTGATTAGGTGCAGGTGGAATAAATGAAAGAGATATATTGGATGCAGGTGAGCTACGAAAAGGGCTATCATGCATTGGTAGAAAATTATGTGAAGGTAAGAAATGACTTGGTGCTATTGTTGATGGTGTAATAGATGGCTGTTTCAAATTTTCAAGAGGAAAAACGAATGAGCTTTCAAGCGCATGTGAAGCTTTTACAATTGAAATGAAGATATCTGTTGTAGGCAAAGTACCTTGAGGAGTGCTATGGGGTATGGTTAGAGTAACAGGTGAAGAGCTATTGGGTGCATGTGGAATGTCTAAAAGAGATATATTGGGTACAGGTAGACTAATTGGAAAAAGGGAAATAATTTTTAGGCAACCCAATGAGGAGAGGGCTATTGGGTACAGATAGACTAACTGGAGGACAGTTACTGGGTGCAGGTGGAGCAACTGGAGGAGGGTTACCTGGGTGCAGGTGGAATAACAATAGAAGGGGAATCTAGTGAAGTCTTGGGTGAACTTGATTGATCTATATTGGAAAAAGTTCATAAAAAAATGAGGTCATTTTATTCACTCGGTTAAAAATTATACTTTAAATCTTACCAGATATTAGACCAAAAATAACTTCTTTTTGAACATTTTGAGGCAGGCTCACAAGGATGACTGGTGCAGATGGCATTTCCCTAGGAATTTTAGTTTTTACCATGTCAAGTGATGTATTTTTTAAAGAGGTGGGGCCCAGGGTATTGAAGCCATCTTAGGTGAGCTTGAATGAGTATTTAAAGAAAGGCATTGACTTGATGTTGTTGTTTATGGAAAAGAACATGGCCATTGTAGAATTTCAAAAGGACTAGTTGTTGGACTTTCAGACCTAGATACTGATGATATAGCTGGAGGAGGGCTATCTGCTGATGTATTGGGAGGAAATGGAACAGCTTGATCAGAGAATTCTGGATGACTATTTACTACTAATTTATCTGAATAGCTGTTGAGCTCAGTGAAATACAAGCTTGAATAAATTTTTAAAATTTCAGAGGTAGATGGTGAAAATTGAGGCTGGTTTAAAGCCAGAAAAGCTGAGTAAAAATCTTGCTTCTGATTCTCAGAATGAGTAGATGAATTTTCCCCTTCTTCTTCTTCAATTCTTGGGTGCTTGTGTGGAATTGTAGATAGGGGTGGTGTTAAAGAATGTTTTTGTGATTTTGTAGAACAAGTTAAATGATGAGGATCTAAAGTTAAAGAAAAAATGGATTCCTCCTGCTAAAGACATAAGTTTTAACTACTCAAGTGACAGCATGGCTGGATTAGTGAATTTTTTAATTTCAAATCTTCAGAGATGTTCATAATCCGTGCATGCTTGTGGGTGGTGGGTATTGTATTGAGATTAAGAATCTGTTTTAGTTGTTTTAAAGCTCTTCTTTTAAGGTGCTTTGCCAATTTCTTAGAACTAGATGATTGAATGGAAGAAGATGGTTTTGGTAATCTGGATGGAGATTGGTGAGAGCATACAGAAGAACCACTTTCTGAGAGCAAATGATTTCCAATAAAATTATTTTCCTCTGTTTTGAATGGTTCTAGTGATATTGATATTATTTGCTTTGCTGGATAACATTGTTTTCTGATTGCTTTTAAAAAAGTCATAAATCTTAACTAGAGTGGCTTTTGAAACAGAATGTTTATGAGGAGCTGTGTGCATATCAAGAATATGTTGAATTTTGGTCATATTGAGAAGTTGTGCAGCTTTTAGTCATAATGGGATGGTTCAGTCAGAAATATCTGGGTTCAATAAAACCTCAAAGACTTGCCTGGTAACAAGACCACAGGGGAGGAATTTGAAAGGTTAATAAGATCTTCTGACTTCAAAATTTCCAGAAAATGGGGTGCTTTTTATTTTAAAAGATCAGTGTATTTCTCCATAAGAATATTTTTCCAATCTTTAGATTTTTTGAAGATAACCTCATGCTTTTTTAAATCAATTGAAGTTGTGCAACTTTTAGTTCATTTGGCCCTAGAAAACCAAAAGCAGAAACGTTTAAAATTAAATAGTGTTATATTTTTTAAATGTACCTGCTAGAGAGATAATGGTAGTGACTTACATTTCCATAAATGATTTTCTCTATAGTATATACATGATAAAGATGTAGATTCTTGAGGTAGCATTTTCATAGAGTGCAGCTGATAAACCTGGAAAGGAGAATCTTGATTTAAAATTATCAGTAAATATTCTTGAGCAATCAAATTAAAGCTACCAATAATTTCAATTATACTAAAGAATAGGAAGGAATTATATTTTACTTGTTTCCCCAATGTAATATTTAAACAATATGCAAGAAAATTTATTCAATGTGCAAGGTAAAGGAGGATTAGTGTATTTCTCTTCTGCACAATTCAAATCTTGAACTACTTCTCATCCATTTTTAAAAAGAAAAAAAAATGATAATTCAAATTCTGCAGGCAAGATTGGCTCAATCCTTCACAATACCAAAATTTTTTTGTTATACCATATGGCATACCAGTGGTGTAATGGTTGTGTAACAATGAATAACAATTATTATTGATTGCTAGGGCTCATAAATTTTGTTATGTATTTATTATGCAACCATTACCTAACTGTTACAAATTTGTTACACCTTTTGACATAACAAATGAAGTTGGAAGTGTCATTGCCTTGCATGCTGTGTTAGATATATCACCATAAACAGATGCATACTTAACATCACATGCTGCAATAGAAAAAGATAAAAATAAAGTTAGATAATTAGTATTTTAACTACATTTTGAAAAGAAAAGATGTTGCTAGGAGAGTTGTTTTGGGTTTGAAAGAGAGTCTCTGGTGTGGTAGCCTAAAGTTTAGTACGGCACCTAAGTACGTAAATGGAGTTATTACGGTGTGCAAGATTGGCGTTATTATTTTTTATATATAAAAGGGTTTTATTTAATTTAATTGAGTTTTAAATATGAAGAAATTGGTCAAGAGCGAATGCCTACGCGAAAACAATTTATTTTACGGAGAAAACTTATTTTTATGGTCTGAAGAATTTATAAGTATCAAGTCGAGTCACTCAAGAACCTTGGGAAGGTTTCCCAGAATTTTTACTATTTTTCTTATATTTTTTTAAATGAATTTTAAAGTTTTATAGAAATACTTACGCTTTTAGAAATTACTTAACTTTGATGAATTTTCACAAGGTGATTAGAGCTGCGCAGACTACGAAAAATAGTTTGGAATGTAAAGGGGAAGTGGCTCTATCATGTGTAATTTATCTAGACTTTTTATTATAGTTTTAAAGGTTCTAATTGAGTCCGCTTGGACTCCGTTTGGACTCCGCTTGGACTCCGTTTCGGCTCCGTACGGACTCTGTACGGGCTCCGGATTGACTCTGGGAGAGCTCTGGAGGGGAAAACTTAGGCATGTGACTAGGAATACTTAAGCGCTTCTCAAACTTGAAATTGAGGGGGGGACACATCATACAGCTTAATCATTGACCACCACAGTCTCATTTTTTATTACTCAACAAATTAAATAAATTTGTAATACCCTTATAACTTTATATTTTATATATAACATTTTAGAAATACTACTCAACAATTTAAATCACACTTCATAAAGGGTATCTTTAGAAAGGTCTTCATCGCTGGGACTTGATTATTGCTGTCTCATATAAATTCAAATTATCATAAAAACATAAAAGTCAATCTTTTCAGATCTTTCACTGGTACACCTTAATTTTTGTTATCAGTATTTCTTTTATCAACAGCCACTTTCTTTAAATATCAATAAGCGTTAATTATTTTAGAGTTTCATTATTTTCATCAATCAGATCCAAGTAGATTGGTTAGCTTAGTGATTTAGAATTCCCATTTTGTTATTTTATTGGAAGGACGGGGTTTTCAGCTAAATCCACACATCTCCTCCGGATTCTGCTTACAGCAAGGCAACTGTAAGAGTTTACCTTACCATAGTTGGCGCCCAACATGGGGTTCGATTTCTCTAGCTTTCTTTAAAGACTTACTTGGATCAAGAATGTTCTTAGCCTGCAAGAGGCTTATTTTCTGGAACTCTAATTGGATCTTTGTTATTGGCCTGCAAGAGGCTTGTTATTTTAACGGTTTTTAACGCTTTTCTTATGTTTTGGGATGTCTTCTACTAGTGGAACTGCTGTGTTGGCTGCTGGTGTACCTGTTAGGGCATCAGTAAGGATTGTATCTTGGGTTGGGCCCAAGTTTTCTGGAGATGATTTAGAAGGATTTTTACATAGGTATGAAACTGCAGCTGCGATTGATGGTGCTTTACCTTTGGATATGGTGAAGCAGATTAGGTTCTTTATTTTGGACAGAGAGGTGGAAAAGGAGGTTATTTCTATGGATGGTTATAAAGGTCAAGATTGGAGAAAGCTCAAGATGGAAATGGCAAAAAGGTGGCCAAAAGTTTATTCATTGGAGGATCTAAAGGATATAGCTAGGAAATGGGAATCAAAAGGTGGTGTAACATCTCTGCATCAGTATCATCAGTTTATGGTTGAATTCCAGGTGGTTCTGGATTATTTGTTGGAGTATGAAATTTTATTTCATGATAATGCATCAAAGTATATTTTTTGGGATGCCATGGGGGAAAAGGTTAAGAAAGAGGTTTTGATGGTGCTTATTAAAGCAAATTTAATGAAGGATCTTCCAGATGGAGAAACTAGGATTCCTGGTATGGAGGTGCTAAAGAAGGTTATTTTGGAACATCTGGATACTCATAACTCTGTTGATTTGGACTCTGGAGAAGACACTGAGGTCGCTCAAGAGATAGAAGAGTATGGTGTAAAAGAACTAGTTACTGATGAAATTTTGGATTCAGCCATTCCTGAAAATTTTTTCCTGCCTGAAGATATTATTTTTGTTGACTCTTCTGTTTGGAAAGAAGAGGTTTCTGAAGATGAAGATATTATTGTCACTGATGAAGAAAATTTGGATGTTGGGGATAATTTTGTTTTGGATAATTTGGAATTTGATTTAGAGGAATATTTACCTCAGGTTTTGTCTTCAAAAGCGGAGACTGTCTGCAATTCAGATAATGATATGGTTTATGAATCTGGTATATGTATGGTGGATTTTTTTCAATCTCAGGAAGAGATTTTTATGGAGGATATGGTTTTCCCTGCACTAATAAAGAGTGTAGTGGCATTTGATAATAGAGTGCATAAATTTGATGCACTCATATTTTGGAAAAGGGTTGTTTATTTTTTATGTCCGTTGGTAGGACAATTTATGGGGGTTTATTTTTGGGTTTTATGGAATCGGTGGATAAGCCCTTGGGGCAAAATTATGGATTATCTCCAGGGGATATCAAGAATTTAATTCCTCCGAAATGAGGATAAACTACCTAAACTGGGCTGAAATTTTCTTTTATTGTTATGTCTTCAATTTATTCAGGATTCAAATTATTATGGATGCCCTCATTTTTTGGGGTAGCAGGGGCTGATCACTCTAATGTTGTAATCTCTCCTCAGGATGAGATCCCGGATTACAATAGGTCAGCTCACTTGGAGATAATTCAAGTGGATTCTCAATTATTTTCTGTTAATATTACTTTGGAGTGCAAATACGTTTTGGACTTTTCTATATGTTTATTGGATTTACCCGGTTTTTCTATTAAATTTAAAAACGGTGAAAAAGGCAAAATGGGCCAAATTAGGTTGAATAAAAATTGGAAGGGTATGTTTTTGGACCTCCAGCAAGAGGGTAAACTGCGAAAATCTTATCAAAACCCGATTAAAAATCTCGGTATAATTAAAACACAAAAAAATAATTTTTGTGAAAATGTTATTCTGGACCTCCAGCAAGAGGTTAAACTGCAATTATCTCCTTCTATTATGGACCTCCAGCAAGAGGGTAAACTGCAATTATCTCATCAAAACCCAATAAAAAATCTCAGTATAATTAAAACACAAAAAAATAATTTATGTGAAAATGTTATTCCGGTCCTCCAGCAAGAGGATAAACTGCCAACTTTCTTTACAGGTGATTTACTGTTGGATAAGGGAAGCAAAGGTGTTGGAAAATCTGTTTATAAAATAGACGAGGGAAAGGAGAAAAGGGTAAAATTTAAAAATGAAATAAAATATTTTTCTAATTTTTCTTATTCCGATTCTGGCGATGAAGAAGATTCATTTGATGAAAGTTTTAATGGCGATACAAAAGAAAATGTTTTACCTCAAGTTTATTTAGATGTGGACGCAGCCAAATATAAGAAAGTAGCAAATAAAGTTCGACCTATTAATGAACCGCTACCTGCTGAATTAAATCCACCCTTGAAAAGACCAAGGTTATCAAGAGATCCTTATGAAAGTCCCTTGGTAAAGAATCCGCCTGAATTTTCTGAGATGTCAAGAATCACTTTTGAGAGACTGGGTGTTGTTAATTTTGGACCTGATGGTTGGTTGTCTGGAGAAGAGAAGAAGTTGTTGTTGGATGTGATGGTCAAGCGAGAGAAGGCCATTGCTTTTGTAGAAGAGGAGAGGGGTGTGTTGAAGCATTCCTATGGGGAGCCTTACAAGATTCCTGTGGTATGTCATGAACCGTGGCAGCAGAAACCGATTCCTATTCCGGCTGCATTAAAAGAAGCCTATATCGAAGTTGTCAGAGAACGGATACGCACTGGACTGTATGAGCAATCAACGTCAAGTTATTCTAGTCCGGTATTTTGTATCAAGAAACCGAATGGCAAGCTTAGAGTTGTTCATGATCTTAGGGAATTAAATAGGGTTACAATAAAGGATGCTGAGATACCGCCTAGTGCTGAGGAGTTTGTTGAAGCGTTTGCAGGGAGAGTGTGTTATGGATTGGGAGATATTATGGGTGGATATGATGAGAGAGAGTTACATCCAGACTCAAGGCCTCTCACTACATTTGATACGCCACTAGGACGTTTACAGTTAACAAGATTACCTCAAGGAGCAACAAATTCGGTTGCAGTTTATCAAGCTCAGATGGCTTGGATCCTTCAAGACAAAATTCCACAATATGCTGGAATCTTTATAGATGATGGAGGAATTAAGGGACCAACAACCGACTATGATAACCAGGTGTTGGAAGAGAATCCCGGGATACGCAAATTCATTTGGGAGTTTGCAATTACATTAGAAAGAATCTTGTTTCGAATTGAAGAGGCTGGGTTAACTATTTCAGGCTCAAAATTTTCCTGTTGTGTGCCAGCCTTAGAAATATTAGGCCATGTGGTATGTAGAGAGGGTAGGATTATGTCCAAGAAGAAAGTTAACAAATTTCAGTCCTGGCCAAGACCCAAGAACACGATGTGGTAGCCTAAAGTTTAGTATGGCACGTAAGTACGTAAATGGAGTTATTATGGCGTGCAAGATTGGCGTTATTATTTTTTATATAAGGGTTTAATTTGATTTATTGGAGTTTAAAATATGAAGAAATTGGTCACGAGCGAATGCCTACACAATTACAATTTATTTTACAGAGAAACTTATTTTTACGGTCTAAAAAATTTATAAGTATCAAGTCAAGTCACTCAAGAACCTTGGGAAATTTTCCCAGAATTTTTACTATTTTTCTTATATTTTTAAATGAATTTTAAAGTTTTATAGAAATATTTACGTTTTCAAAAATTACTTAACTTTGATGAATTTTCACGGGGTAATTAGAGCTGCGCAGACTACGAAAATTTGTTTGGTATGTAAAGGGGAAGTAGCTCTATTATGTGTAATTTTTCTAGATTTTTTATAATAGTTTTAAGGTTCTAATTGAGTCTGGAAGTCCGGACGGACTCCGTACGGGCTCCGGATTGACTCTGGAAGAGCTCTGGAGGGGAAAACCTAGGCACGTGACTAGGAATACTTAAGCGCTTCTCAAACTCGAAATTGAGAGGGGGGACACATCATACAGCTTAATCATTAACCACCACGGTCTCATTTTTTATTACTCAACAAATTAAATAAGTTATAATACCCTTATAACATTTTAGAAATACAATTCAACAATTTAAATCACACTTCATATAGGGTATCTTTAGAAAGGTCTTCATTGCTGGGACTTGATTATTGCCGTCTCATATAAATTTAAATTATTATAAAAACATAAAAGTCAATCTTTTCAGATCCTTCACTGGTACACCTTAATTGTTGTTATCAGTATTTCTTTTATCAACAGCCACTTTCTTTAAATCTCAATAAGCGTTAAATATTTTAGAGTTTCATTATTTTTATCAATCAGATCTAAGTAGATTGGTTAGCTTAGTGATTTAGAACACCCATTTTGTTATTTTTATTGAAAGGACGGGGTTTTCAGCTAAATCCACATATCTCCTCCGGATTCTGCTTACAGCAAGGCGACTGTAAGAGTTTACCTTACTATAGTTGGCGCCCAACGTGGGGTTCGAATTCTCTAGCTTTCTTTAAAAGACTTACTTGGATCAAGAACGTTATTAGCCTGCAAGAGGCTTATTTTCTGGAACTCTAATTGGATTTTTGTTATTGGCCTGCAAGAGGCTTGTTATTTAATCGATTGTTAACGCTTTTCATTACTTATTGGGATGTCTTCTTCTGCTGTTGCTTCTGGATCTTCTAACCCTCTTACTCCCTCAGTTAGAATTGTTTCTTGGGATGGCCCAATGTTTGATGGGGAGGAGGTTAAATGGTTCATTAGCAGGTATGAAGCTGCTGCTGCTGTTGATGGTGCTTCTCATGTGGACATGGTGAAGCAAGTTAGATTTTTTATTGCTGATAGGGAGGTGGAAAAAGAGGTTATTGCTATGCAGGCATTCAAGGACAAGGATTGGGTTAAGCTTTCTAAAGCTATGGTTGATAGATGGGGTGTTAGGTTTACTATGATGGACCTCAATAAAATTGTTGGAGACTGGCAAGCAAAAGGTGGCGTTTCTTCTATGGCTGACTTCAAAAAGCTCTGTGTTCAGTTTGATGAAGTGGTGGAATATCTCATACTGGTGGACGAGTTAGTGCATGAGAACCAAGCAAAAGATTTGTTTTGGACAGCATGCAGCAGGGATATTCGAATGGACGTCTTGAAGGATCTTTCAAGAAAAGATTTGATGAAGGAACTGCCTAATGGTGAGCAGAAACTGCCGGCTCTGGAGGTTATCAAGGAAAACATTCAAGCCCATCTAAAGTTATTGGCGTTCGACAAATATCAAGAGTCATGCACTCAATATGTTAGCAAGGTTAGCGAAGTTTTGGCCGAAAACAACGATATTATGGTCAAAGCCCAGGAGGCCAAGAAGGCACAAATGGGATTACCTGCTGCTAAAGTGGAGGGCAATGTAGATAATAAGATGGTCGATCATTTGGCCGATTTAACGAAACAATTAAAAATATTTGTTCAAGAAACCCAGAAGGCCAATAAGGCCCCGATCGCTTCTTTGTCGACGTCAACTTCTTATCAGTCTAGAGGGTATGAATGTCGAAATTATAATGGCAATAACAACGGTAACCGCTTCCCAGGCAATGGGAGAAATGGTGGTAATGGTGGTAGTAGTTATAGAGGTGGCTACGATGAGCCAAGGTGTGCTCCTATTGTAATAGGAGGGGGCACAGAGCAACAGTTTGTTTTGCTCTTGATAAGGATATGGATGCTGGGCGAATTTTATTTGATGGTAAAGTTTATAAATTTCCTGATGGTTCGTTCATCAAGCCCAGTGATGGACAGTCTCCTTCTGATTTGGTCAGAAGAAGTTTAACGGCTGAAAGGAGAGCCAGATTTGAAGAGGTGACGGATGAAGATGTTAATTCCAAGAGTGGCAAAAATGGTAATGGTAATGGTGGTAAAGCTGACAAGGGCAAGGAGAAAGAGGTCAGTAAAGCCACGTTTTCTACTTCTTTTGGTGGTTTAGAGCTGGCGACGGTTGCCCAGGTGGAGGGTAGCTGTATGGCTGGCGAATACGATGTTAATGCTGCTAGAAGAGCAGCTGCTACTAAGGCGAAAAGTAGCATTCAGAGCCAATTGAGGGCTAATACTGGCAAGGCCAATAACAAAGTGAACCCTTACTCTAAGGACAAGAATTCTAGTGCTCAAACTGCCGCCAACAAATTGAACCCTTACTCTAAGGACGAATTATATAAAATGCAGAAGGGGATTGCTGATATGGGGCCCCCTAGTTATGGCAAGTTTGATTTAAATGGTGAGCCTATGCCAGAGGATGATTCGGATTCTGAGGAGGACGTACCGTTGGCGTCTCTACCCAGACCAAGTTTTAGCGGTCCCATCCCAATGGAGGGAGTAAGAAGGACTAGCGATGGATCAGGATTAGTGCAAGAAGCTGGTGACGGAGTTAGGGTTATAGAAAATGAAGATGTTATAATGGGGGGTGAAGATGGCTCGGTTGGACCTCAAGAGGTACCCAGGGCCAAGGTTGTTAAATCAAAGGTCCAGTATGAGCGGCCAGTAGTTTCTGGTCAAGCTAATGCGATGGACGCAGTTTTGAATAGGGTGAATCAACTGCAGATTCCCTTATCTTTGGGGGAGTTATTTACGATTAGTCCGGCGCTTGCTGAAAAGCAAAAGAAGCATTTGACGAGGCGTCGGGTTTCCACTGGAGAGGTGGAATATATTTGTGAAAATGCTGAAAAGTTTGGTGAAGATGTAGATACACATTTTTCCGCTCCCCTGGGTTACCTGGTGGTAACTCTTAATGGTAAAGATGTAAAGGCCTTGGTCGATTCAGGGTCTCAAATTAATTTAATTTCATTGGAGCAAGCGACAAGTATAGGCTTGCCAATTAAAAGTGGAACTGGGGGAAACCTCAGAGGCATTGGAGGGCATGCAACAGAGCTGATGGGTACAGCTGAGCATGTCAGGTTAGGCATTGGTGGATCTGTTGGTAAGGTTCACTTTTATGTGGCCAGAGGAGCAGTCAAAACTGTTCTTGGTGGCCCTTTTTTGATGGATTTTGAGGCCAGGATAGGGTATCAAGCTGGCATGGGGATTAGTTTGGAGATCACTGGTGAAGATATGCGGAGGTTACATATGTGGTTAGCGCCTCCTGGAGATGAAGGTTGGGAAACACGGCCAGGGATTACTACTCTGTGCCAGTGTTGTGTTTGCACCAAGAAGAGGCATATAAAACGGATGGCTTCTGGTGAATTATGTTTGTTGGAAAGGGATGGATGCCCTCATTTTTTGGGGTAGCAGGGGCTGATCACTCTAATGTTGTAATCTCTCCTCAGGATGAGATCCCGGATTGCAATAGGTCAGCTCACTTGGAGATAATTCAAGTGGATTCTCAATTATTTTCTGTTAATATTACTTTGGAGTGCAAATACGTTTTGGACTTTTCTATATGTTTATTGGATTTACCCGTTTTTCTATTAAATTTAAAAATGGTAAAAAAGGCAAAATGGGCCAAATTAGGTTGGATAAAAATTGGAAGGGTATGTTTTATGACCTCCAGCAAGAGGGTAAACTGCGAAAAACTCATCAAAACCAAATTAAAAATCTCAGTATAAGTAAAACACAAAAAAAAAATTTTTGTGAAAATGTTATTCTGGACCTCCAGCAAGAGGTTAAACTGCAATTATCTCCTTCTATTATGTACCTCCAGCAAGAGGGTAAACTGCGAAAAACTCATCAAAACCAAATTAAAAATCTCAGTATAAGTAAAACACAAAAAAATAATTTTTGTGAAAATGTTATTCTGGACCTCCAGCAAGAGGTTAAACTGCAATTATCTCCTTCTATTTTGGACCTCCAGCAAGAGGGTAAACTGCGAAAATCTTATCAAAATCCAATAAAAAAATCTCAGTATAATTAAAACACAAAAAAATAATTTTTGTGAAAATTCAATTCCGGTCCTCCAGCAAGAGGTTAAACTGCCGACTTTCTTTACAGGTGATTTAATGTTGGATAAGGGAAGCAAAGGTGTTGGAAAATCTGTTAATAAATTAGACGAGGGAAAGGAGAAAAGGGTAAAATTTAAAAATGAAATAAAATATTTTTCTAATTTTTCTTATTCTGATTCTGGCGATGAAGAAGATTCATTTGATGAAAGTTTTAATGGCGATACAAAAGAAAATGTTTTACCTCAAGTTAATTTAGATGTGGACGCAGCCAAATATAAGAAAGTAGCAAATAAAGTTTGACCTATTAATGAACCGCTACCTGCTGAATTAAATCCACCTTTGAGAAGACCAAGGTTATCAAGAGATCCTTATGAAAGTCCCTTGGTAAAGAATCCGCCTGAATTTTCTGAGATGTCAAGAATCACTTTTGAGAGACTGGGTGTTGTTAATTTTGGACCTGATGGTTGGTTGTCTGGAGAAGAGAAGAATTGTTGTTGGATGTGATGGTCAAGCGAGAGAAGGCCATTGCTTTTGTAGAAGAGGAGAGGGGTGTGTTGAAGCATTCCTATGGGGAGCCTTACAAGATTCCTGTGGTATGTCATGAACCGTGGCAGCAGAAACCGATTCCTATTCCGGCTGCATTAGAAGAAGCTTATATCGTAGTTGTCAGAGAACGGATACGCACTGGACTGTATGAGCAATCAACGTCAAGTTATTCTAGTCCGGTATTTTGTATCAAGAAACCAAATGGCAAGCTTAGAGTTGTTCATGATCTTAGGGAATTAAATAGGGTTACAATAAAGGATGCTGGGATACCGCCTAGTGCTGAGGAGTTTGTTGAAGCGTTTGCAGGGAGAGTGTGTTATGGTTTAGGAGATATTATGGGTGGATATGATGAGAGAGAGTTACATCCGGACTCAAGGCCTCTCACTACATTCGATACGCCACTTGGAAGTTTACAGTTAACAAGATTACCACAAGGAGCAACAAATTTGGTTGCAGTTTATCAAGCTCAGATGGCTTGGATCCTTCAAGACAAAATTCCACAATATGCTGGAATCTTTATAGATGATGGAGGAATTAAGGGACCAACAACCGACTATGATAACCAGGTGTTGGAAGAGAATCCCGGGATATGCAAATTCATTTGGGAGTTTGCAATTACTTTAGAAAGAATCTTGTTTCAAATTGAAGAGGCTGGTTTAACTATTTCAGGTTCAAAATTTTCCTGTTGTGTGCCAGCCTTAGAAATATTAGGCCATGTGGTATGTAGAGAGGGTAGGATTATGTCCAAGAAGAAAGTTAACAAAATTCAGTCCTGGCCAAGACCCAAGAATACGACCAAAGTTAGAGGGTTTTTAGGCGTTTGTGTATATGTTAGAATGTTTATTAAGGACTTTTCTTCATTGGCA
Organism: Hemileia vastatrix; assembly: GCA_030280995.1. Classification (NCBI taxonomy): domain Eukaryota; kingdom Fungi; phylum Basidiomycota; class Pucciniomycetes; order Pucciniales; family Zaghouaniaceae; genus Hemileia; species Hemileia vastatrix. The sequence goes on from JASXTE010000005.1 coordinate 27,810,180, forward strand.
GCTCCATTGAGACGGTTAACAAGAAAGGATGCAGACTGGGAGTGGGATGAAGAGTGTGAGAAGGCGTTTGTGAAGTTGAAGGAGGTTGTAGGGAAGGATTTAGTCCTGCACATGTTGGATTATGGAAAAGATTCTGGCAGAATTTATTTAGCAGTTGATTCAAGTCAGGTTGCAGCTGGGGCGGTTTTGTCTCAGATAGATAAAGCTGGTTACATCAGGCCAGTTAGGTATGAATCTGTAGTATTTACTGAGGTCAAATCAAGATATTCTCAACCAAAATTGGAATTATGTGGTGTGGCAAAAATACTGAAGAAACTTCAGCATATTTTGTGGGGGCAACATTTTGAGTTGCAAGTGGATGCGAAATGGTTAATCCAGATGATTAATTCCCCAAGTTTACCAAACGCACCCATGACGAGATGGGTAGCTTTTATTCAACATTTTTTGTTCGATTTAGTTAATAAGCGTGGCAAAACTTTTACTATGCCAGATGGTTTATCAAGGAGACCACCCACTGAAGAAGATTCAGACTCAGAAGAGTTCGATGAAGATATACCTATTATCAAAGCCAGCACTAAAGGAGCTGAAGACTTTCCATACCTCCCCCATGAGGTTAAACTGGCAGGACTATTGTGTTTAGATTATGGTGTTGATGACCTCCACCAAGAGGATAAACTGGAAAATAGTTTTTATGTTAATAAAGGTGTTGGAAAAGGTGTAGATAAATTCGGCAGAGAGGAGGTAGAAGAAGATGTGGTGTATGTAGAGGAAGATGGATTGGTAGTGTGGGATAGTAGTAAATTAAGGAATGGTGTATATGTTGGAGAATTAGAGAATTTAAATAAAAGGGTGGATAAAGAGAAAGAGGTATTTTTGAATACGGTTTACGAAGGATCCAAAGGTTCAGAAGAAAAACGTCAACATAGCTCGATTAAAGATTTATTTAGGGGTCAAAGATTATTGGCTCATTCATGTGCAGGTGATATTGGTGATAGAGAAGTCCCTATTGATGTTATATTAATAGATTTTCAAGATGAAGTCTGGGGTCAGACTGGTTTTTATTTTTTGTTAGTCAAATATTTGTTGACTTTAGAGAGGCCAGAAGATTGTGAAGACGATGAATGGGTGGCTATCAAGAGGAAGTCATCTACGTTTTATTTATCTGGTCGACGTTTAATGAGGAGGAGGTATCCAAATCCTCAAGTAGTTATAACTCAACAGAAGGGGCAAGAATTAGTTTTGAAATCACTGCATGAAGATCTCGGGCATAGAGGCGTTGGAGAAACGTTTAGAAGAATTTCTGATCGATTTTGGTGGCCTGGCATGAAGATGGCTGTTAAACAGTGGGTTCAGTCATGCGAAGAATGTCAAAGACGAAGTTATTTAAGGCCAAAAGAACCTGGACGCGCGACCGGTGAATATACGCTCTTTGGGAGAGTTAGTTTAGATGCCGTCCATATAAAAGAGGGACGGTATAAATATTTAATTGTGGCCAGAGATGATTTATCTGGTTGGGTAGAGGCAGCGCCTCTTATTAATTTAACTGCCAAAAATGTGGCAGAATTTTTTTTGAATAATTGGGTATATAGGTATGGAGTGATGAAATTGGTAACGGTAGATGGAGGTCCTGAATTTGGGACAGAGTTTAAAGAGGCCGTATTGAAAGTTGGATCAAAGGTTAGGGTAGCAACCCCATATTATCCTGAAGCTGAAGGCATGGTTGAAAGAGGGCATCAAGTTATCAAGGATGCTTTAGTTAAAATGTGTGGGACAAGTGCCGAAAAGTGGAGGCACTATTTACCTTTAGTTTTATTTGCTGATCGAATCACTGCCAAAAGGACTACCGGATTTTCACCTTATGAACTTGTTTTTGGACAGAAAGCAGTTTTACCGGTTGATTTAGAAGCTGAATCATATCTTGGAGTTGACTGGGACACGGTCAAAACTACTGAAGAATTATTGTGTGCAAGAATGATGCAGCTAGAAAAGAAAGAAGAATATTTAGAAAAGGCATATTCGCGGATGATGAAGATCCGAAATCAATCAGTTAGATATTGGGATGAGCGGTTGGCACATCGATTAAGGAAACCTTTGAACCCAGGTGATATGGTCTTGGTGTATAATAGGAGTTTGGAAAGCCAGTGGGGAAAGATGTTTGCAGATAGGTGGAATGGACCGTATAAAATCAAGGAGCAAGTTTCCGGCGGTTCATATGTGCTAGAAGAGTTGGATGGAGTAGTATTAAAGAAGAGGGTAGCAGCCAATCAAGTGAAACGGTTCTATCCTAGAGGCACCAGGAGTGCCGAAGTCTAACTCCGAAATGAGGATAAACTACAATTTTAATGACATTTATCAAATTTTATTAAACTCCGAAATGAGGATAAACTACAATTTTAATGACATTTATCAAATTTTATTAAACTCCGAAATGAGGATAAACTACAATTTTAATGACATTTATCAAATTTTATTAACCTCCGCAATGAGGATAAACTATCTTCTTTTTTTATAAAAAAAAATACTTTACTATCGTTACACTGCATATGGTCGACGAAACTATGATGAACTTAACGAAATTCAAAAAGACCTTCTTTGAAATTTTCAAAAACTTAAAATTCTTAAAATATGGGTGAAGATAGTGTTGGAAAATTTTAAAATTTATTGGAAGAAGTGTTCACAGGGGAACCTTCTTAATTTAATATTGGCAAGTGCGGGGGTAATTGATGGGCTGGCTGCTCTATACACAATTACCCCATAATGTTCGTTTCCAAAATTTTCCCTGTTTCTAGTTGAATCCTGGCTTTGTCTTTTAATTTTAGGAAGTCCACTAAGACTATAAACTGGAACGAATCAAGAGACACCGCTCTCAACGCCGGATTCAAGATTTTTTTATTTTGTTTTTGATTTTTTATGTTAGATTGTGATTTCTTTTCTTTAATATATATTATGAATTAATGTAAAGGTGATGCTCACTGGTGGTCTCTAATCATTTTTTATAAATTGGAGGGAGCCCACCCAGTGATCATCATTATAAAAATTATCTTCTAAAAACTTTCATTTATTTTCTTTTCTTTCAATTTCTCAAAATTGTGTAACCACATCAAGTTGCACTTGGATGTGGGTATGATGTCGAGGGTATGGCTCATCAAATGGCCGGGGGGCATCTTTAAAAAAAAAAAAAAAAATCATTTATTTTAAATGGTAAAAAAAAATAAATAATAATAATAATAAAATAACTAAAATAAATAAAAAAAAATAAATAAAATAAAATAAAATAAAAATAAAATAAAATAAAATAAATAAAAAAAATAAAAAATAAAAAAATAAAAAATAAAAAAATAAAAATAAATAAATAAATAAAAGGTATTTTAGTTTTAGGTAGTTTAGATGTTTATATTTTATTTTTCAAACATTATTCAAGAAAGCTACATACCAGGAAGAACACCATCAAGGGTGGTTATCTTTTGAAGAATCGAAATTAGAAAATTTAGAAGGACCTTGATTGATTTCCTGGGATTCGAATCTTATTTCACGGTCACGATAGTGATGAAGCCAGTTGGCTATTTTGAAAAGGTCTCTTAACAGTTGCTCTCTCATCCAAGATTCTGATCTATCAGAGGGCGGGTATCGTTGGAAATAAGCAATAAGGTTATTAAAATTAGCAAAAAGCTTTTCAGACACTAGGTGAATTGGAACTCTAGGGAAGCTTGGATTAGGTTCTGGTAGCTCATAAGCTGAATATGAAATTGGAGAACCGGTGGACGCTTATCAAATTAAAATATCAGCAAATTAAAACCTGAAGATTAAGAAAATAAAAAGAGAAAACTAACCTGTGTCAACACTATCATGATCATAGATAAATGGCTTACTTGGTAATGGAGTGGGATTTTTTATGTTTAGAAAAGGGTTTTTTATTTTTGATAGATGAGGAGGACTGGTGTTGGATTTGGTGTTTGAAGTAGATGTTCTGGGCCTTTTGGATGAAACAAGAGAAGATGAAGACTGCTGGCTATTATAGGACCTTTTGTGCTTCAAGATGTTGGAAGAAGGAGAAGAATTGTTAGAAGGTTGAAGCATGGCCCTGGGAGCAGCAAGAGTTCTTGGGGGACTAGCAGCAAGTCTAGATTGGAGAGAAGGACCCAGAGGATTAGGTGATGGAGAAAGATTTAAATAGGCTGATGGAGAAAAAGGGATGGGATCTTTTGAGGTTGATGGAATAGGGGGTGGAGTAGAAGGTGAAGAAGAAGGAAGAGGTTTGCAGAAGGCGGCGAAGCTAGTAGCAGTGATGGGGAAAGAACCACAGTTCAAGCCAGAACATTTTCTTTTCTTCTCATAGCAGGATAAACAGGCCCTGTTATAAGTGTGCTTTTGCCAGTTAAAAGAGAAGATACATTCCCTATGGGTGAAGGCACAGTATTTGCAAGATTGATCAGCTGAAGCAATGAAGTCAGAAGGTTTCATCTTGTTAGGAGATATTTTTTGAAGAAGAAAACTTGAAAATAGGATGAAGAAAGTTGGTGGCAAAATCTGGGTTCAAGGATAGAGAAGTTGTTAGGTCCACCAAGACCTTAAACTGGACTGTTATCAAGCTGTTGGGTCCACCATGACCTTAAACTGGATTTCTTATCGATCAAATGTTTGGTCCACCATGACTTTAAACTGGCAGTTCATTCATTGTTTTAGTCCACTATGACTTTAAACTGGAAAATTAATATCTGCAGGATAATTCAACATTCATTGGACCACTATGGCCTTATACTGGATTACTTGTCGATCAAATGTTTGGTCCACTATGACATTAAACTGGATTATCAAATTTATTCAATCTTTGGTCAAGCCTAGGCCTTACTTAGGAATTTATCAAGTTATTTATGCACCTAAACGATCTTTGGTCTACCAAGACCATAAACTGGCAATCGATTATATGTTTGGTCCACCAAGACTATAAACTGGAATGTCAATCTTGTTTGGATAACTCAATTCAATCTTTTAATTTATCACTGTCCACTAAGACTCTAAACTGGTTATTCAATTATTTCTGGAATTGGGTGCTGATAGCTTTAGGAGGTTAAAATTTTAGGTGGTGATGATGCTAAAGAAAGCATAATGGTTAATTAGGTGAAATTTGTGGCGCTTTAACATGGTCTAAAGTTAATATTATTATTGGAATCCTGGCAAAAGTATTTTATGGGTTTGCTGTATAGCAAAGTTTGAAAATTGTGATGAAGGAATCAGAAGTTAGGATGGTAGTTGGATTTTAGGGAATGATTTTTTTAGTGCCTCATAGTTAGGCCATTTTTTTGGTGTGAAGCTTGGAGGACCTTATGGCGAGATTGGAATCATAGAATTCGGCTCAGTGGGGGGCCCTATGAGGTTGGAATCAGGAGTATTCGGCTCATAGGAAGATCCACTCTCTCAATGCTGTGACAAGAAGGAAGACTGGTATATGGGAGTCTGAAGGGATTCAAACCTTGCTCTCAGTAGTGGAATCATCACAAGATTTATATTATTTTATTTTATGTTATATCAAGCCAGAGAAGAAAGAAAACATCATTTATGTTGAAAGTTTAAGAAGACCAAGCAAAAACAAAATTTTATCAAGTTATACTGTTAGAAAAGATAACTTCTTTGAAATTGTTCAACATCATTATCAAAGCTTTGCATTAAAATTCTTCTTTTCATGAGGTCTTCATGGTTATTAGCTGGAGTTTCTTGAAAATAGGCCAGAATTTTTCGTTTCAACTCATTAGTAAAGTCAAGAAAAAGATAGCGATGAAAATTTGGGTAATGATTGATATAGTCCGTCTTCACTCTACCAACATCATCAGTGTTGGTTATTTCGACAGCTAGAAGTTCAAATATGTTATTAAGTCATAGGTTTAGTCAATTTTGATTAAATGTTTTTTTTAGTAAAATAAATAGGGTCTTACATTTAGAGCCAGGAAACATAGTCTCAGCAAAGTTAGTTGGGGGTACTGGCGTTATAGGATTAGGATCTTGTGAAGGCAAAATTAGGCCGGGATCCGCTGATGAAGATTGAACTTTTGAAGCTGTTTTTGATCTTATTCGTTTTAAGAAGACAGGAATTTTGGATCGCTTTTTAGAAGTTGAGGGATCAGGGAGAGCTGCTGGTCCTAAATATACGTTTGTTTTAGAAGGAACTATTGGCCGGTTGCATTTGATTTTTTTCACATGGCATAAGTCGCAAGCTGTCCTGCCAGGAAGATTAGGGTTGGACATTAAACAAGGTACCTGGTATCGAGCGCAGAGTTCACATGGAGAGACAAGCTCTTTGGAAGACATATTGATGAAGATGAATTTTATAGTCAATTAAAGGGATGGTGGTTGAAGGTTAAAGATGAATATTGTGTTCAACCACTTATGCAAAGTTTTAAGAATGGGGACATTCTCGATTGGAGGGAGGATGTGGTAGCCTAAAGTTTAGTATGGCTCCTAAGTACGTAAATGGAGTTATTATGGTGTGCAAGATTGGCGTTATTATTTTTTATATAAGGGTTTTATTTGATTTATTGGAGTTTAAAATATGAAGAAATTGGTCACGAGCAAATGCCTACACAATTACAATTTATTTTACGGAGAAACTTATTTTTACGGTCTAAAAAATTTATAAGTATCAAGTCAAGTCACTCAAGAACCTTGGGAAATTTTCCCAGAATTTTTACTATTTTTCTTATATTTTTAAATGAATTTTAAAGTTTTATAGAAATATTTATGTTTTCAAAAATTACTTAACTTTGATGAATTTTCACGGGGTAGTTAGAGCTGCGCAGACTACGAAAATTAGTTTGATGTGTAAAGGGGAAGTAGCTCTATTATGTGTAATTTTTCTAGATTTTTTATTATAGTTTTAAGGTTCTAATTGAGTCTGGAAGTCCGGACGGACTCCGTACGGACTCCATTTCAACTCCGTACGGACTCCGTACGGGCTCCGGATTGACTCTGGAAGAGCTCTGGAGGGGAAAACTTAGGCACGTGACTAGGAATACTTAAGCGCTTCTCAAACTCGAAATTGAGAGGGGGGACACATCATACAGCTTAATCATTAACCACCACGGTCTCATTTTTTATTACTCAACAAATTAAATAAGTTATAATACCCTTATAACATTTATTATTTTTACATAACATTTTAGAAATACAATTCAACAATTTAAATCACACTTCATATAGGGTATCTTTAGAAAGGTCTTCATCGCTGGGACTTGATTATTGCCGTCTCATATAAATTTAAATTATTATAAAAACATAAAAGTCAATCTTTTCAGATCCTTCACTGGTACACCTTAATTGTTGTTATCAGTATTTCTTTTATCAACAGCCACTTTCTTTAAATCTCAATAAGCGTTAAATATTTTAGAGTTTCATTATTTTTATCAATCAGATCTAAGTAGATTGGTTAGCTTAGTGATTTAGAACACCCATTTTGTTATTTTTATTGGAAGGACGGGGTTTTCAGCTAAATCCACATATCTCCTCCGGATTCTGCTTACAGCAAGGCGACTGTAAGAGTTTACCTTACTATAACGACTGAAGTTAGAGGGTTTTTAGGCATTTGTGTATATTTTAGAATGTTTATCAAGGACTTTTCTTCATTGGCAGCTCCATTGAGACGGTTAACGAGAAAGGATGCAGACTGGGAGTGGGATGAAGAGTGTGAGAAGGTGTTTGTGAAGTTGAAGGAGGTTGTGGGGAAGGATTTAGTCCTGCACAAGTTGGATTATGGAAAAGATGCTGGCAGAATTTATTTAGCAGTTGATTCAAGTCAGGTTGCAGCTGGGGCGGTTCTGTCTCAGATGGATAAAGCTGGTTACATCAGGCCAGTTAGGTATGAATCTGTAGTATTTACTGAGGTTGAATCAAGATATTCTCAACCAAAATTGGAATTATGTGGTGTGGCAAAAATACTGAAGAAACTTCAGCGTATTTTGTGGGGGCAACATTTTGAGTTGCAAGTGGATGCCAAATCGTTAATCCAGATGATTAATTCCCCAAGTTTACCGAACGCACCCATGACGAGATGGGTAGCTTTTATTCAACATTTTTTGTTTGATTTAGTTCATAAGCCTGGCAAAACTTTTACTATTCCAGATGGTTTATCAAGGAGACCACCCACTGAAGAAGATTCAGACTCAGAGGAGTTCGATGAAGATATACCTATTATCAAAGCCAGCACTAAAGGAGCTGAAGACTTTCCATACCTCCCCCATTAGGTTAAACTGGCAGGACTATTGTGTTTAGATTATGGTGTTGATGACCTCCACCAAGAGGATAAACTGGAAAATAGTTTTTATGTTAATAAAGGTGTTGGAAAAGGTGTAGATAAATTTGGTAGAAAGGAGGTGGAAGAAGATGTGGTGTATGTAGAGGAAGATGGATTGGTAGTGTGGGATAGTAGTAAATTAAGGAATGGTGTATATGTTGGAGAATTAGAGAATTTAAATAAAAAGGTGGATAAAGAGAAAGAGGTATTTTCGAATACGGTTTACGAAGGATCCAAAGGTTCAGAAGAACAACGTCGACATAGCTCGATTGAAGATTTATTTAGGGGTCAACAATTATTGGCTCATTCATGTGTAGGTGATATTGGTGATAGAGAAGTCCCTATTGATGTTATATTAATCGATTTTCAAGATGATGTCTGGGGTCAGACTGGTTTTTATTTTTTGTTAGTCAAATATTTGTTGACTTTAGAGAGGCCAGAAGATTGTGAAGACGATGAATGGGTGGCTATCAAGAGGAAGTCATCTACGTTTTACCTATCTGGTCGACGTTTAATGAGGAGAAAGTATCCAAATCCTCAAGTAGTTATAGCTCAACAGAAGGGGCAAGAATTAGTTTTGAAATCACTGCATGAAGATCTCGGGCATAGAGGCGTTGGAGAAACGTTTAGAAGAATTTCTGATCGATTTTGGTGGCCTGGCATGAAGATGGCTGTTAAACAGTGGGTTCAGTCATGCGAAGAATGTCAAAGACGAAGTTATTTAAGGCCGAAAGAACCTGGATGCGCGACCGGTGAATATACGCTCTTTGGGAGAGTTAGTTTAGATGCCGTCCATATAAAAGAGGGACGGTATAAATATTTAATTGTGGCCAGAGATGATTTATCTGGTTGGGTAGAGGCAGCGCCTCTTATTAATTTAACTGCCAAAAATGTGGCAGAATTTTTTTTGAATAATTGGGTATATAGGTATGGAGTGATGAAATTGGTAACGGTAGATGGAGGTCCTGAATTTGGGACAGAGTTTAAAGAGGCCGTATTGAAAGTTGGATCAAAGGTTAGGGTAGCAACCCCATATTATCCTGAAGCTGAAGGCATGGTTGAAAGAGGGCATCAAGTTATTAAGGATGCTTTAGTTAAAATGTGTGGGACAAGTGCCAAAAAGTGGAGGCACTATTTACCTTTAGTTTTATTTGCTGATCGAATCACTGCCAAAAGGACGACCGGATTTTCACCTTATGAACTTGTTTTTGGACAGAAAGCAGTTTTACTGGTTGATTTAGAAGCTGAATCATATCTTGGAGTTGACTGGGACACAGTCAAAACTACTGAAGAATTATTGTGTGCAAGAATGGTGCAGCTAGAAAAGAAAGAAGAATATTTAGAAAAGGCATATTCGCGGATGATGAAGATCAGAAACCAATCAGTTAGATATTGGGATGAGCGGTTGGCACATCGATTAAGGAAACCTTTGTATCCAGGAGATATGGTCTTGGTGTATAATAGGAGTTTGGAAAGTCAGTGGGGAAAGATGTTTGCAGATAGGTGGAATGGACCGTATAAAATCAAGGAGCAAGTTTCCGGCGGTTCATATGTGCTAGAAGAGCTGGATGGAGTAGTATTGAAGAAGAGGTTAGCGGCCGATCAAGTGAAACGGTTCTATCCTAGAGGCGCCAGGAGTGCCGAAGTCTACCTCCGCAATGAGGATAAACTATAATACCAACAAAATTTTATGGATTCCTCCGCGACGAGGATAAACTATCTTCTTTTTATCAAAATACTTTACTGTCGTTACACTGCATATGGGCGACGAAACTATGATGAAACTTAACGAAATGCAAGAAATTCTTCTTTGAAATTTTCGAAATTTAAAATTCTTAAAATATGGGATAAGATAGTGTTGGAAAATTTTAAAAAATTTATTGGAAGAAGTGTTCACAGGGGAACCTTCTTAATTTAATTTTGGCAAGTGTGGGGGTAATTGATGGGCTGGCTGCTCTATACACAATTACCCCATAATGTTCGTTTCCAAAATTTTCCCTGTTTCTAGTTGAATCCTGGCTTTGTCTTTTAATTATAGGAAGTCCACTAAGACTATAAACTGGAACGAATCAAGAGACACCGCTCTCAACGCCGGATTCAAGATTCTTTTTACTTTATTTTCTTTTTGATTTTTTTATGTTAGATTGTGATTTATTTTCTTTAATATATATTATGAATTTTTGTAAAGGTGATGATCACTGGTGGTCTCTAATCATTTTTATAAATTGGAGGGAGCCCACCCAGTGATCATCATTATAAAAATTATCTTCTAAAAACTTTCATTTATTTTATTTTCTTTTCATTTTCTCAAAATTGTGTAACCACATCAAGTTGCACTTGGATGTGGGTATGATGTCGAGGGTACGGCTCATCAAATGGCCGGGGGGCATCTTTTAAAATTTTAATTTTGATAATTTTTTTATTATTACTTTTTTTATCTTTCTTTTCACATTTGCTTATCTTTCTTTAAAAATTAAATTTTAACTCTTATTTCAAAACTTTTTTTTCTAAATCTTATATTTTAAATTAAAAACAAATAAAAATAAAATAAATAAATAAAAAATAAAAATAAAAATAAAAATAAAAATAAAAATAAAAATAAAAATAAAAATAAAAATAAAAATAAAAATAAAAATAAAAATAAAAATAAAAATAAAAATAAAAATAAAAATAAAAATAAAAATAAAAATAAAAATAAAAATAAAAATAAAAATAAAAATAAAAATAAAAATAAAAATAAAAATAAATAAAAATAAAAATAAAATAATAAAAAAAAAAAAATGAAAAAATTAATTAATTAAATCAAAAATTATTATTATATTTCTTAGTTTTATTTTTCAGTCTTCATTCTTTTTTAGTTTTATTCATTTAGTTTAGACAGGAAACAGGGTCTAGGGGAACTCAATACCTATGGGATTTTACTTCAAGACATCTGTTAGTCCTCCAAGACTCTAAACTGGCTACTGTTCAAGACGTTCTTTAAGGTTTTTTATACATATTTTGGAGCTTTTAGTCCTCCAAGACTTTAAACTGGCTACTGTTCAAGACATTCTTTAAGTTTTTTTTTATATACGAATTTTGGAGCTGTTAGTCCTCCAAGACTTTAAACTGGCTAATTTTCAAGACTTTCATTAAAGATTTTATATTGGAGCTGTTAGTCCTTCAAGACTTTAAACTGAATTTCAAGGATGTTCAAGATTTTATGGATATTTTTGGAGATGGATTTTTGTATTTTTTTTTTTAATCAAATGTTAGGTCAACCAAGACCTTAAACTGGAGTGTTATCAAATGTTAGGTCCACCAAGACCTTAAACTGGGCTGTTATCAAGCTGTTAGGTCCACCAAGACCCTAAACTGGACTATTATCAAGCTGTTAGGTCCACCATGACCTTAAACTGGATTTCTTATCGATTAAATGTTTGGTCCACCATGACTTTAAACTGGTATTTCATTCATTGTTTAGTCCACTATGACTTTAAACAGGAAAATTAATATCTGCAGGATAATTCAACATTCATTGGTCCACTATGGCCTTATACTAGATTACTTGTCAATCAAATGTTTGGTCCACTATGACATTAAACTGGATTATCAAATTTATTCAATCTTTGGTCAAGCCTAGGCCTTACTTAGGAATTTATCAAGTTATTTATGCACCTAAACAATCTTTGGTCCACCAAGACTATAAACTGGCAATTGATTATATGTTTAGTCCACCAAGACTTTAAACTTGAATGTCAATCTTGTTTGGATAACTCAATTCAATCTTTTAATTTATCACTGTCCACTAAGACTCTAAACTGGTTATTCAATTATTTCTGGAATTGGGTGCTGATAAGCTTTAGGAGGTTAAAATTTTAGGTGGTGATGATTCTAAGGAAAGCATAATGAGTAATTAGGTGAAATTTGTGGCGCTTTAACATGGTTTAAAGTTAATATTATTATTGGAAGCCTGGCAAAAGTATTTTATGGGTTTGCTGTATAGCATAGTTTGAAAATTGTGATGAAGGAATCAGAAGTTAGGATGGTAGTTGGATTTTAGGGAATGATTTTTTAGTGCCTCATTGTTAGGCCATTTTTGGTTTGAAGCTTGGAGGACCTTATGGCGAGATTGGAATCATAGAATTCGGCTCAGTGGGGGGCCCTATGAGGTTGGAATCAGGAGTATTCGGCTCATAGGAAGATCCACTCTCTCAATGCTGTGACAAGAAGGAAGACTGGTTAATGGGAGTCTGAAGGGATTCAAACCTTGCTCTCGTAGTGGAATCATTACAAGATTTATATTATTTTATTTTATGTTATATCAAGCCAGAGAAGAAGAAAGAACATTTTTATTATAAAGAATTAAAAGAAGACCAACTAAAACAAATTTATCAAATTATTTTATTAGAAAAGATAATTCTTTTGGAATTGCTCAACCACTTATGCAAAGTTATAAGAATGGGGACATTCTCAATTGGAGGTAGGATGTGGTAGCCTAAAGTTTAGTATGGCACCTAAGTACGTAAATGGAGTTATTACGGTGTGCAAGATTGGCGTTATTATTTTTTATATATAAAAGGGTTTTATTTAATTTAATTGAGTTTTAAATATGAAGAAATTGGTCAAGAGCGAATGCCTACGCGAAAACAATTTATTTTACGGAGAAAACTTATTTTTATGGTCTGAAGAATTTATAAGTATCAAGTCGAGTCACTCAAGAACCTTGGGAAGGTTTCCCAGAATTTTTACTATTTTTCTTATATTTTTTTAAATGAATTTTAAAGTTTTATAGAAATACTTACGTTTTTAGAAATTACTTAACTTTGATGAATTTTCACAAGGTGATTAGAGCTGCGCAGACTACGAAAAATAGTTTGGAATGTAAAAGGGAAGTGGCTCTATCATGTGTAATTTTTCTAGATTTTGTATTATAGTTTTAAAGGTTCTAATTGAGTCCGCTTGGACTCCGTTTGGACTCCGCTTGGACTCTGTACGGACTCTGTACGGGCTCCGGGGTGACTCTGGGAGAGCTCTGGAGGGAAAAACTTAGGCACGTGACTAGGAATACTTAAGCGCCTCTCAAACTCGAAATTGATGGGGGGACACATCATACAGCTTAATCATTGACCACCACTGTCTCATTTTTTATTACTCAACAAATTAAATAAATTTGTAATACCCTTATAACTTTATATTTTATATATAACATTTTAGAAATACTACTCAACAATTTAAATCACACTTCATACAGGGTATCTTTAGAAAGGTCTTCATCGCTGGGACTTGATTATTGCTGTCTCATATAAATTCAAATTATCATAAAAACATAAAAGTCAATCTTTTTAGATCTTTCACTGGTACACCTTAATTGTTGTTATCAGTATTTCTTTTATCAACAGCCACTTTCTTTAAATCTCAATAAGCGTTAATTATTTTAGAGTTTCATTATTTTCATCAATCAGATCCAAGTAGATTGGTTAGCTTAGTGATTTAGAATTCCCATTTTGTTATTTTATTGGAAGGACGGGGTTTTCAGCTAAATCCACACATCTCCTCCGGATTCTGCTTACAGCAAGGCGACTGTAAGAGTTTACCTTACCATACCGGCAAGGCCATTACTAAGAACAAGTTCAATTTGACTAAGATGCACCTTGAATAACCATGAGCAATTCACATCTGAGATTTGTTCAATCACAGAAATCATAGCAATCCTAAGACAGGTATGTAGAATTCTTGGAATTTCTCGCATTAGTGAAAAGTGATGAAAACGACCTGATTAAAACATGAATTCATCAATTAAAATTCCAAATTTTGAAAGCTTTAGAGCTGACTGAAATCATATATTTCTGGAAGCTTTTTAATAGAAATAGTTGTTTCTAATGAGCTTTTACTAAGAGATAAAGATGAAATCTCCAAGTTTTCAGAATGAAGAGTGGAAAAGGGACTCTTTGATTGTTAGATTATTTCTAGAATCATAAAAAATAGATTAGAAATACTAATTTTGTTGCTCTGGTATATTATATTGCTCACCACTAGGGAAATTCAGGTTTTCATTGGAATGCTCTAAAACATTGAAAAGATGCGCTTATTTTCTCAAAAAGGCTACCCAAAATATATTTTAGATTTGGAGCTATAATATAAATATATTTTAATTTCACTTACATTCATTGTAGGTTGATATAAGAGCAGCAGCCCGCTGATCTGCCAACTGATGAGAGAGAAGAGTTGGAAGATGTAGAAAGCTCTAAAGTACTAAGAAGTAGACACAATGCAAGATGGGTTGGTTCTTCTTTTCAATTTCTAAAAAGAAGTGCCTGCCACTCTTATTTTAAAGACAGCACAATAATGTGTAACACTAATATCTGACTAGATAGTTTATAAGTTGAGAGATGAGTTAAAAGATAAGGAAAAACAAATATTATTATCTTGATATTTCTATTCTTAATAAGTGCTAGTATCCACAGATACTCCCACTTGAAGCTCTCTCTTTGAATATGCCTTATTATAGCAATAAAATAACTCTAATAATATTTTATCCTACTGAATCTATATATTCTCTCTGTGTTGCTCTTTTTCACTATACTATATGAAATACGCACACAGACGCAGAAACTCTAAAAGACTCAGAATATCTCCAATATGCTCTTTAACACTTAATTGCAGAAAAATCCAATCTCTTACTGTTATCAGAGTAATCACAAAATAGACAAATCACTATATACCACAATATATTTCAAAAGTATATTATATGAGGCTTTAATGTTTTTAATGTAATGACTGATTCAAATAATATATTTTTTACCTGAAAACTACTACTCCTATTAGATAGCCTTTCATTCTTATATTTTTCAGCACTCCAGAAACAGTTCCCTAGTGTATCTCCAGCACTGTCTCTAGCACCACATTAGCAAAACAATAACTAATCCATTAGTAAACTAAATACACCACTTGTAAAAAATACAGCGCCTAAACATAACCTATGCTTACTAATGCTAGTTTTAACTTGTTTCGCTCATATTCCACATGCCCGCTTATGACTATACCTTTGCATTGTTTCAGCACTACTTCCCATGTTGACACATTTAAGTGTCTATCCTTGTCTCTTTGACTCTTGGGTAGTTTTGTGATCAAGTCCCCATCCTTCTTGCTTCATTACTATTTCCATAGTTCTGAAAATTCACTTAACTAGTTAGCCTCTGAAACTTACATTACCTGCTTCAGTAAGTTACCACTCTAGCTGCTGTGAAGCATACTATGTACTTGAGGCCTTCCTTGAGCCATAGTTCCTTCCCTAATGCATAACACATAATAATTATGTAGAATACAAATCCATAATGTTCAGTGCTTGCGCTCCTAAGTTGATAACACACAATTCCCTTTGTGCCGCACATCTTGCTTCAAAATCCTCTTCTGTGCTTCTCTTTCCCTTTTTTCTTTTTTGAAAAAACACACAGTTACATATTTATAATAGTGCTATTTACTGCACTATAACTCCCCTTTGTTCTTCCTGGGCTACACAAGTTGAATGGTCCAAGAGATAGGTTACCTGAAATGCATGTACCACATCCTCCCTCTACTTGCAACTGTCCCAAGGAGCCTATAAATACGCTATGCCTTTCAGTGTTCCCTTCTTCCATCTTCCAAATACTTCATCATTTTCTATAAATCATCCTCATCATCATTTCCTTCTTCTTCTACTACATATTTATACCCTCTTATATTCTTTTATTCCTTTTTATTTATAACTTCTAAATAATGAACACAAGAAACACTACCATTAATACTGATAACACCCCCAATGTTGTGAACTTTATCCAACAGTTTGTGCCCATGCAGCCCCCTGATGCTCCTCCCATGATGACAGTCACTATGCTGATGGGTAGGACAAGAGGCTCCCGCTGTATCAAAAATGGCATAACCCCCTGCCACTTTTCAAAAGCCCGCTGTGGCAACAATTATTTTAATGTAAGTTTTCCTTTATTTCTCTTCCTTTCCTTTCATCCTATCATTACTAACTTCCATTTCCTTTTTCTCCTAGTCATATGATTTTTGTAAAAGTTGCAAAAAGAAATGTAGCTATGATGGGCTTCCCACCATTGTGCATCTAGACCCAAAAACCTCTACTACAGAGATGATGAGTCAGATGACCATCAAGTGCCCTGCGCCTGCAACAGCTACACCACCTGACAACAAACGTTGTGGTCTTCCAACATTGGAAGAGGCCTTTGTTGGTCTATTTAGCGTTGTTTTGATATGTCTTAAATGACTTTGTTTAATAATTAAGTGTTTTTCTGGATTTATTCAGCAAATATTGAGACTGCGGAGATGTGGGTACTACCATTGGATAACCCCAGTATATCTCTATATTTTATGTCCTGTTGAATTTTTTCAGATTTTAAGTATTAAAGGGATAATTTCTCATTTTTCATTCAAAAAGATAGCTGTTTAATTTTGTTTTTTGTGCTTTACATTGCTCCTCACTCAGTTTTCACTGTTTTTTGGCCACAATTGGCTGTGTTTGTTGCAAGGTGAATTCTTCATTTAGCTTAACTTGGAAACTGGTTTCTCTGGTATAGTCTTGCAAGCTATATCAAGTATTATTACTGTCTCTGGTGTGGATTTGTAACCTACATCAGGTATCATTGCTCTATCTAGTGTGGACATTAGTCTACATTTCAGTTCTTTGGTTTGGTAGTCTGTCTGGAGACTACTTTCTTGGCTGATCAGGAAGTCAAGTGTGTTGGAAATTGGGCTTTAGCAAACAGGAACCAATTTACTGTAGCAGGTAAATCTCACTTTTTTTTCTAAAGGGACTGGGGATTTTCTCTCTGGGTTTTCTCTAACTCCTTTTGTCAAGGCCTATAGCTAGTACTAAAGTATTTTCTACAATGTGTCAAGGTTGGTTTCCAAGCGCCTACTCCCAGTAGTGTTGCTTAAATTCCTAGATCACTCTTTTCAGAAGAGAGTATCCATACTGTAAGCTCCTTTCTCTTCTTCTTCCTCTTCTGACTCAACACTAATACCCTTCCTTTCTTTTCAAGAATGCGCCAGCCTCTCCTTACACTGAGACACCTCTTCCGCCAAACAAATCACTATTCCTTCCTGCTCTAGAAGAAGATCCCCTCTGGGATGCAGCTCCTCTTCCAGAGTGCACACCTTGTTCATCAACTCCTGACTGGACTGAAATGCAGCCAGCTGGTGATGCCATCATCCCAGATCATTGGCCCATCAATACCCCTTTGTTCAACAACAAGGAAGTTCCCGCCATGGTTTGAAACTGGGAATTTGCACAGCATATTGCCTGTGTTCCATACAATGCAATTATGCATCAATTAAAAAACATGTTCACTGCCATCAAACAATTCTTTGAGGCAGTCCCATTATATACTTGTGCCAAGTATAACCAAAGCACACAGATAATCACTACCTTGCAACAAAACATGAAAGAGGCTTTTAATGACTGGGCTTTCTGCATATCAATCTTTGATGATGCAGAATACTAAGAAAAATCTTCTTTTCTTCATCTAAATTGTATCCTTCTTCCTATAATGTGTACATATCCTGTAAAAAGTAATATAATTTCTTATATTCTTATCTTAAATTCTTTGTGAGAACCCTACAAGATGAGTTTCCAAAAAAAATTCATCCTTCTTCCAAACTTGCCATCACACCCTTTTTCTATGTTCTTCAGAAAGATGAAACAACAACAAAAAAAAACTTAAGATCAGCGCTACTCCCTATAGCAGCAAATACATTCTCTGCATCATATACGCATGAGTTCTCTTAAAATCTTCAGATCTTTGCAAAATATGACTTTCCCTTGAATGTGACAGATTCCACTTTTCCCTTGGGTCCCTTTTTCTATGACAAAAATCATCCACATCTTTCTTAGAGACCAATTAGTGCTCAAGTCAGATATTGCGCAACTTATGCCTTTTCTATAATTCCATTCTTAGCCTATAAATAGCTCATCTAATAATTGACATTTCCATCATCTTAGTATCATGACACAATACCACACCGCTCCTAGAGATCAAGTGTGCTCTTTCTGCAAACGTCACAATTTCCATTGCATCTTTTTAGACCTTGGGGGTATGCCTCCTTTAGACCTTCCTGTAATATTTTTTTCAGATATCATAAGACTTGTAACTCCTCCCTAAACCAAAATAGTCCTCAGCCTACTGGCTAAATTTGTTTTCCAACTAGTTCCACCAGTAGCGCTCCTATAATAACTACTACTAGTCCTACCAGAGTTAATTCTTCTCCCATAACTGATGTCACTTACAAATCATCATCACTTCCCACTTGTTTCAGGCACAAAATATCTATTCAGCCTAGTGCTGCACCTTCTTCCACACCAAGTTCCAATGCTTCTATGCATTCAGGCTCCTCTACAGCTTCTCCAGACACGGTGTGGTCTTCCAACATTGGCAGGGGCCTTTGTTGTGGGTTTCGACGCTGTTTGTGCATGTCTTAATTGACATCTGTTGAAGAATTGGGTATTTTTCTGGTTTTATTCCATGGATATTGGGTCTGCGGGTATGTGGGTACTATCATTGGATAGCCCCAGTTTTTCTATATATTTCATGTCCTGTTAATATTTTTCATATTCTAAGTATTAAGGGGTCATTTCCTCATTCTTCAGTTACAAAAGATAGCTGTTTAATTTTGTTTTTTGTGTTTTATGGGCTAACCTTAAGTCTTAGGGTTAAGTACTTAGCACCATTGGATAGGGCTAATTTAGCTCTATATTTCATGTCTCAATGTTGTATAGCGTAATTCTGTGTTTTAAGGGTTTTAGTAGTTGTAGCTAATTTTTCTAAGTAGATTAGATGTTTTTATTGGTTTTCTGGCTTCAGGGAGGCCGGTCCGCTTCAGGCGGCACCTCCGACGTTGGGCAGCCCACCGGCCTCTGTTTTAGAAGGTTGGGGAGCGCTTCTGGAGGGTTTTTATTTAATTTGGCTGGTACAGGCGCCAAATTTGTTGGTGTGCATGGGCTCTTAGATAGTGGTCTGTGTGTAAATAGTGAACAAGTCAGTTTGGGGCAACTTTAATTATCATACAACCATCCGGAGGTGATATCCTTGTTCCTCACTCAGTTTTCACTGTTTTTTGGCCACAATTGGCTGTGTTTGTTGCAAGGTTAGTTTTTCATTTAACTCAACTTTTGCAACAGGTTCTCTGGTATAGTCTTGCAAGCTATATCAAGTATTATTGCTGTCTCTGGTGTGGGTTTGCAGCCTACATCAAGTATCTTTGCTGTCTCTGGTGTGGATTTGCAACCTACATCAAGTATCATTGCTTTCTCTGGTGTGGGCTTCGGTCTACGTTTCAGTTCTTTGGTCTGGTAGTCTGTCTGGGGACTACTTTCTTGGCTCATCAAGCAGTCAAGTGTGTTGAAAAAGGAGTTTAGCAAAACAGGAACCAAGTTACTTTAGCAAGTAAATCTCACTCTATTTTTCTAAAGGGACAGGGGATTTTCTCTCTGGTTTTTCTCCAACTCCCTTGGTCAAGTCCTATAGCTAGTACTATAGGATTGTCTACACCAGTACTTGGGTCATATCTGGTTGTTTCATACAATCTTTTTAGTGTGATTCTAAATTTTGGTCTGCCAAACTGTCTTTCAATTAGTGCCTTCCACTCAACCCAGGAGTAATTAACTCCCTCACTCAATACAGATTCAAATCATAATAAGTTCACATCTGTAAATAAAGATATCAATTTTGATTTAATTTCTTCATCAGGAAATTTGTATTAAAATTGTAAGTTATCAATTTGTTGGATGAATTGTTGCCAACCAGATTTTTAATCACCATCAAAAGAAGGGTACTGATCTAACTTATGCCATCTCTTTTGGTTAGTTCTGAATTCCTTAACCTGAGGAAGATTTATTAATTAACTTGCTTTGAATAGATGAATATGTATTTCATCTTTTACTGATTTTTTACTCTCAGAGTCCATGACCCTATTCTCTTTCTCAATAATTGTTGTTTCATATGACTGTTTCATATGAAGTGGTATATTTTCCACATTAGAGGTTTTTCCATCAATTTTGTCAGTATTTTTTAAAATATTAGCTACCGCTATTTCTAATCTCTGTAATCCATCATTTATTACAGGTACATGTAATAAAGTATCATTTAAATTTCAAAAAGATAATTTAACATCTCCTTCAATGGTAGACATTGTGTTCTGAGAATTTTCTAATCTACTGTATAAATTTCTGATCTTAGAGTTGAATTCTTTATTTTAATTATTTAATTCATAATTTAAATTTTCAATGACCTTTAGTTTGTTGGAAGTAGTACTCAATGATTTTGTAAGATTTAATAATATGTTTTTCTGTATTCTTGTTGGACTCTCTAGAGAATTTTTCCAATATTTCAATTCTTTATAATAATTAACTTATAATGATTAATTCCATTGGATTTTTTTTCATTAAATATTCAATCTTATCAGTATCTAACTCAGAAGTTTAATCATTATTGTTGCACTCAACTTTAAATTCATTTGGCTCAATTTTAATAATTTTAGCATGATCCTTGTTTCCAATAAAACTATTTAAAGTATTATAATGTAAAGATAAATCCATAATACCATGTTCAAATGAATAATCCTTAAGATACTCATCAAGTATATCTAATACATCCTTGGTAATTTAATTACCTGTGAGTAATTCTTTACTAGTATTATAAAATTGATTATAAGCAGATGGAGGACTCACCATGGTCTTATTCCACTTCCCCTTCTTCTCTTTCCCATTCCCATGTAAGGGTGACAGCTTTATCTCTGATGAAAAGAATGATTTTAGTTTTGTGAGTACCAGTCCCATCTCCATTTGCTGACTGTGAATTTTTGTTCATTTTCTTGAGTTGGAGATGGAGCTACTTCTGGTAGATTTCTGGAGGGGTTGTTGACTACTAAAGTATGTTGAGACATGAGGCTTACCAGAGCTTTATTAACTTCTATAAATCCCTGAGTTTCCCTCTTTTCCAGGTTTTTCATTTTTTTCCACTATATTGTTGACCTTTATTGTTAAGCTGTTAAGAAGTTGTGAGAGGGAACAAATTTGCTCTTGCAACATTTTTTTTTTATTTCTTTATTGATATTTTGTTTTATAATCTTTCTTTTTTCTCTATTTTCATGTGAGGAGTCTTGCTGCTGTTTGATTGGGTTGTAGATC
This sequence comes from Hemileia vastatrix, assembly GCA_030280995.1. Taxonomy (NCBI): domain Eukaryota; kingdom Fungi; phylum Basidiomycota; class Pucciniomycetes; order Pucciniales; family Zaghouaniaceae; genus Hemileia; species Hemileia vastatrix. Next base: position 27,831,626 of record JASXTE010000005.1, read on the forward strand.
CTTGATCCTTCATTTGAATGTCCTGTAATGATTTTATCAGCTCTGCATCTTAAACTGTAAGGTTTAACATTCTTACTCACATTGTCAAAGCTGTCAAGCATCTTGCAAGTTGGTCATGTATCAAGAAATCAAGATATAAGTATTTAGAGCTTTATGAAGGAGTTCTATCAGTAAAAAATAACAGTGCTTAAGTCAATACTTTGCTTACTTTTAGCTTTTTAAAGTGAATCTATAAGTGCCAAAAGCTAAATATGTTTTTATGTGGTCACTTAATGTAATAGGTCTACAAATTTAGATATGTTTTACCTTTAAAAATGAATTTTTGTCAGTAAATTTCTTTTTAAATATTAAACAATTTTGAAAAAACCCACAAAAAAAAGGATTAAAAATCCTTTTAAAAAAGAGTCAATGAATCAGTTTTTATTATTTGGTATATTATCTGTAAAGATTACAAATTTAATTAGTCTGTTGACAGATCTTTACTAAGAACAATTTATGTCCAATTATTATTAAAATTGTTGATTCTTAGGTCAAAATTTTAGTATCATTGGGCTTCTTTTTCTGATATTACTCTATTTAATGACCCAACCCTTTTGTAACAAATCTAAAGATGTATATCAGAATTTTATTTACTTTAAACATTTTTAAATTTTTACTTAATGAAAGATAAAACAACAGAATTCATAAGGAAAGCTCCTGAATTTCAGGCTTAGCTCAAGTAAAGATACGTGAATAGCTTAATTAGCCAGTTTTCTAGATGACTTTAATGGTCCAGTATAAATAGTGTTGTCCAAATCCAATAAAGTATTAAAATATAATTAAATATATTGGTCTCAAGAATTTAATCTCACTTATTATAAATGGTATACAGCTTAAAGTTGGTAGAAAAATAGAACTAATGATGTAAAAAAATATTTAAAAGACTTAAAAAGTACTAATGAATATGAATTTTAATTTTTTGGTTATATATTTGTAGGGTGATGTAAAAGAATGTAGAATAAAAGCCCCAAAACCTCCTCTTTTTATATCCATAAATTCCCCAATGTTTTACCTTGAATTACCAATCCATTGAAAACCCAATGACACCCAAATCTTGCAGTTAGAAATGTGCATCAACCCAAGAACCATATTACATACCAAAATACAAGAATAACAAGGGTTAATCCATCAAAATAAGGTAATAAACCAAAAAAGACAGTATATGCATGAAAATCTTAAAATAAAAGACTGATTAAGGAGAGAAAGGACCTAATAATAATGTCTAATTAAGGAGAATCAACAGTAGAAATTAACACATTAATTATAGCCAATTTATATGTGAGATACCCATTTAAAAATGACCAATATAGCCTGAGAAACCTAAAATTAGACATAAAATATGGGGTGACTGAATGAAGACTCTTGGAAAGAGCTTTCACAGGTAACTCCTTGACTAAATAGGCAATTTTCAAGGTGGCAGTGAAATCTGGGCACCAATCTTGAGGTTATTAATGAAGATAGTGCATATAATGAGGTCAATGCACTAATGATAAAATTAAGACACTAAATAAGCACCTCTTGCCTATTTTAACATGTTTACTCATATGGAGCATACAATGTGGGCTAATATTAGTGTAAAATCACTAACCTTGTTAATCATGAAGCTATGAATGTGAGATAAATGTAGGAAACATAAGTCTAGTACACAGAAGCCATTTCTGGCATAAAAAAACATCAATTTTTAGAAGTGTTATTTTTATGTGTTTAAGTAGCCAAATCAATAGTTCTAAATAAGGAAAAATGATCTGTCAAAGCACAATTTAAATATTATTGAATTTATAGTGCATGTGTTCAAATTTAAGTGATTTAAAGTGCATTTATCTATTATTTCACTATTATAATGAAAAAACAACTTTCAGAACACTTAAAAATTATGTAAACTAATGTCTAAGACTCTTAAGATTACCCTAGCATATTTCAACATAATATTTAGTACATAAGACTTATAAAAGGTGGATATATATGTGTATTTGAAGTATTATAATTGCATATATTGTATTAAATGACTTATTTCACTAATGTGTACATATTGTATACCTTCACTTATTGTCCACATGTGTAATACATATGTTGAGCATATTTTATATGCTTATTTTACTCATTCCTGGGAATATCCAGGCTGAAAATATATATCTGTTTTGAAATTTTTGGCAATCCCCTGGTCTGCATTTTAACCATGAATTTCAAAGCAAAATGAAAAGTTGTAAAATCAGAAAAAGTAAAATTTAAAAAAAATTAAAAAGAATTCATTATGGAATGTGTCAAAAAATGGGCACTCTTAAAAGGACATAAAAAAAAACTACGTGATCTTTTTAATTGATTAATTGTTTTTTTTTTTTGGTTAATAGTTACTTTTAATCTTATCAAAAAAAGTTATATCATGAGATTCTGATAACACCATTTGTCCTTACTGGACTCTTAATTGTTTCACTTTTTGGAATTTCAGATGGTAAAAAAATACTGACACCTGTGCAAAGAAAAAATCCTTATCATGTTCTCAACACCATCTTGATTTCTATCCCTTCACAATCCTGATCACTAACATACTTTTATCACCTCACCACTGATTTGCATTTCTAACTAGAGCTAAGTCAAAAAAACTCTAGATCTGTTTTTATAAATTTGGCAATACCCTCCCCTGCATTTTATTGAAGGGGTGGGTATCACCAAAAAAAATTTCCAACTCATCAATTTCACATGTCAGAATTAAAAATTTGGCAATATCATCCCCTTCATTTTATTGAAGGAAGGGGTTTCAAGTCACTAAAATGTAATATAATTACATAAATTAATCAATAAGATTTTGTCAAATTTTACTAGTTTTAAAGTAATGACCCTTCCTCATTCTGAAAATGCAGATCAAGTCTAGAAACTAAGTTTGGGACTTTCCACAGGTATGAGCTAGATGAACCCCATGAAAAAATTTAATATTGTCATGATTACTGTTTATACAACACAAAAGGTTGTTGGCACATTACTTTAGTTTAATAAATTGAAATATCAGATTAATTTATTAAAAATTTATGAAAGAATAATAAATATATGATGACTTTACAAATCCCCATATATTTTTTGATCTACCTAAAGTTGTATTAAATATATTACTTTACCCTTTTTTTTTTTTTTTTTTTTTTTTTTTACCTTGTTGATTTGTAGGATTAAATTTTGACTGATCTGAAATGAGCACCCAAAATGTGTGAATTCTTGACAAGACTGCAAACTTTGAGTTGCTTTTGTTGTTTGGTGATTATTGTGAGAGGAGTTTCAAAAGATGATAAAGAAGATAAAGATGTAGATAGAGCTGTAAGGCTTGAATCCAAAGAAACAGACTTTTTTTTTTTTTTTTTTTTCTGAAAAAACTTTTTAGTGGTCAAAAAAACCTCAAAAAAAAAAAAAAAAAAAAAATTGTTTAAAAATTTAAATAAAATAAAATAAAAAAAACTCACATAATTTGAAATAAATGAATGACCTTGAAGAATTTGCCACAAAAAAAAAAACTTATAAGAGTAATTATGACTTCAATTGAAGCTGAGGAATACTTTTATAAAATTCTGCAAAAATAAAATAAAATAATAATAATAATAATAAAAGTTCTAATACATATCTCCAAAGTTTATTTTAGACAGTTGGTAGTGGGTGTGACAGGGTAGGTAATAGAAAAGTGAGGGTAGCTGCATAGGTCTGTTGATTTCATTTCTGTTCAATTTTTAGAGAGGAGGGTGGGGGTTGGAGGTTTCTAATTAGCCAGGCAGCCAGTGAGCCTGACTGGCTGTTTCCTCATTTTTCTACCAAATCAACCAGGATCATTTTTGAATCTATGGTATATGAAAACACCTTTTTACTGAGAATGAAAGGTCTTTCTTTTAGTGTTGTGTATTTGATTTTAAAATGCAAGTATAATATTTTACTTGTTGTATAGTTTTATAGTTATTTACTTATTTAATTATCTCCACTTCCCTTTCCATTTCTTTTACCTCCAATGCTCCTCCTCACCCTCATCCGCCAATGTCCGTTCTCTTCTTTCTATCTCGCCGCCATCCTCACCCAGGCACTCATCAACATCGCTCTAGAGGCCGCTCTCTTCTCCCATTCTCGTCTCACCACCGCTCTCCTCGACAACTCTCTCACTCCTCTCCCCGTCTATCTCTCCATCTTCATGTTTGCTCATCTCTATCTTATCATCCTCGCTCTCGACGCTCTGGCTCATCAGAATACCATCCAACTCGCTGGTATTTGGCTCTTCAATCTTACTTATCTTCTCGTCTATTCGGCGATGCAGGTTCATCCCTTCTTTCCCTTCTTTCCCTTCTCTTCCCTCTAATCTTTCTCCCCCTCCCCCCTTTTTAAATAGATCTTCGAATTAAAACCTACCTTGTCTCCTCATCTTCTTCGTCTCCCTTTCATCGCTCTCTATCTCATCCTGGCTGTCACTCTTATCAATCAATTCTTCCTTTCCTTTCTTTCTTGGAAACTCTTTCGTGAATTCGGTTGGAATATCTTCAAAACTATCGGCGCCGATCTTTCTCTTAAACGCTATCATCGTGATTATCAAGGTTCTCTTTCTTTCCTTCCTTATCTACTCCTACTCTCTCCCCTCTTCTTATCTAGACACTCATTCTCTACTTTATTTTATTTCAAGTCTTTGTTTGTCTCTTAAAGTTCGACTTCTTCGTCTTCCTTGCTTTTGCTGTCCAACTAGTCCTCTTGGTTCCAAGAACTGCTGACGGTCGTGTCGATCGAAATGTCGAAAATATCCTCACCTTTATTGCTTTGCCTCTCACCTTGTTCGTCTTGGTCATCGCTTCCATTGCGGTGAGGAGAGAAATCAAGTGCTTGACGATCATTGTGATTATTAGTAATGTGATTGGGATGGGCTATTTCATTTACAAGGTTGTTATCTCTTCTTCTTCTTACTGCTGCATATATATTAATGTCTTTCCCTTCAGATGGGTCGCATTTGGCATGGTAGGCATGACGCTCAGTCTTATAGCAACATCTTTATTTCAATGAGTCTGGCTTGTATGTATTCATCCATTCATTCATGTCTTGCCTCACACTCATCTATTATCTTATCTTGTTGTTCTCTAGGTGGATTATCTATCGTTTTGTTAATCTTAACCTTGATCTTTGGTATTATCTGTTATCTTCATTTCGGAAAAGGTCTCAAAGAGCAACGTAAGCTGGATTGGCTCTCATCATGTCCGTTTCTTTCTTTTAACCCATCCTTCATGAATCTTCTATAAAACAGTCGACCGGTCCACTTCACCAAGAAAATCTCCCAAATTAAGTGGTTATGCTTTACATCAAGTCTTGCCTAGCTCCGGATCCTCGGATAGTGATGAAGATCAACATCTGAAAGATAGAAAACGAATGGTGATTGATTAAATGATGATGATGATGATATAATTCTTTTTACCCTCACTTTTCTCTTTCTCTTGCCCTTGGCTTTATTATTATTATTATTTTCGCAGTGGAGTGCCGAGATTAGTATATATGATTGCTATCTAATATATAGCTGTGGTTGAAGTTTTAGCCAATAAAATCACAAAAAAAAAAAAAAAAAAAAAAAAAAGCTTCATTCATTGGATAGGATACTTTGTCTTTTTCATTCACTCATTCATTCATTCTTTTTTTTTCAAATCATGGTGCAGATTTTTTTTTTTTTTTTTTTTTTGAGTTACAAATTTATCTCTTTTATTTACATTAGCTTGCATAGATATGGACTGTCAATGATGTTCATCATTTCAATAATGGTTATTGTCACTACTTGTATTGTATTGTAATTTGTATTATATTGTATCGTGATTAGGTTTAGATTTAATTATGTAGGTGATATAGTGATGTTAATGGCTGATAAGTGGTTAATTTATTTATTGTCAGGCTAAGATCAAGTACAGAGATGTGAACTAGCTTGAATGGTCAGTTGTCTAGAAGGTTTTAATGGTCCTATTTGAATAATGTGGTACAAATCCAATAAGTATTAAAATATAACTCAATATAAGGGTGTCAGTAATTTAAATTTCACTAATTATATATGGCTTACAGTTGTATAGTTGGCAGAAAGATAGATTTAATAATTCAGATACTATTCAAAGACTTTATAAGTGCTATTGATATGTATTGTAATTGTATTGGTTATATCACTACACAATATAGGGGGTGGACTTGCTAGCAAGTCCCCAACCTGAACTCAGATGGAATTCAGATGGAACTCAGACTGAAGTCATATTAAACCCATACTGAACTCTACTTGGATACCCACCTAAAACTGTTCTGCTGAGTGGTGTTCATCCCTGATTGTATGGTTCCTTTATCAATAGCTCAACGTGTGTTCAATCTGTGGTGAGTTTGGGTCCAAGGTTGTGGACTTGCTAGCAAGTCAGCCCCCCATATTGTGTGGTGTATGCTTGATTGTCATGATAAAGAGTGTAGAAAACAAGACCAAACACCCCCTCCTTTTCTACACAATAACTTCCCCAATGAACCCCTTGATTTACAAGCTCTATACACAGTTAATGATGCCTCATTCCAACTAATAGACATGTCCAACAACATAAAGAGTGACCAGTAACATAATTAGAATGATATCACCTGCCAAAATCCTGCAGTAATAGGGATAATCCATCAAAAATAAGGAATAAGCAAAAAAAGAGAGTATATGCGTGTAATACATTAAAATAAAAGACTAAAAAGTGAAAATTAAGACTAATTCACCACACAATATGGGGGGGGAAGACTTGCTAGCAAGTCTGTAAACTTGGACCCAAACTCACCACAGATTGAACACACATTGAGCTATTGACAAAGGAACCATACAATCAGGGATGAACACCACTCAGTGGAACCGTTTTAGGTGGGTGTCCAAGTAGAGTTCAGTATGGGTTTAATATGAGTTCAGTCTGAGTTCCATCTGAGTTCAGGTTGGGGACTTGCTAGCGGGTCCACTCCCTATATTGTGTAGTGTATATAAATCAACTTTTCATTAGTATAATGTTACTAACATACTTTAAAATATGTTGCAAATATTTTAGTTTTTTTGTATTCAAGTTTGATAAAATAAAATTTCAGAGGCTCATATTCTTGGTTGGTGAGATAAAAAATTCAGAAGATAAATTTTAAAGTTCTAAGTTTGATCATTATTCTCAATTTAGAAAGATAGGTTAATGGGTTTTCAATACTTTATTTGAAATACAATACACCACGCAATATGGGGGGCGGACTTGCTAGCAAGTCCGCAACCTTGAACCCTAATTCATATCTTTTTGAGCACACATTGAGGAAGTGATGAAACCATCATGAAGAAGTATTGAATTTACTTTGAACACAAATGGGGCTACAAGGGCTGGAAAGGCTGGAGAGAGGGGTGAGGAAGGGTGTATGGGGTAGCGAAAAGGTTGGGAAAGAGTTGGAAGGGAAGATTAAGGGTTCCGAGGCATTTTAAATGAAGAAAAGGGTCTGGGAGAGGTTGAGAGGGGTGAAATGGGGATCAAAAGAGGATGGCATACAATGGGGCTGGGAGGATAGCGAAAGGCATGGGAAGGGAAGACAAGCATGTGTTGATAGAATTGAAAGGGATGGAGATTGGTGCAAACAGAGTGTGAAAATAGGAGGATGAACTCTGTTCTTCGGGCGAAGAACAGAGTTCACTTCCATAAAATATTAGCTGAAACAAAACAGAGTGTGAAAATAGGAGGATGAACTCTGTTCTTCGGGCGAAGAACAGAGTTCACTTCCAAAAAATAGTAGCTGAAACATAGTTTTCAATTCTGTAAAAACAGTTGTAGGTAATAGAAAAAGTCACTGATCTTCAAAAAATACTTTGCATTGAGTAGACTCATGGAATGATTTTTTCTGGCTTCCATTCAGTTATCCTCACACTTTCACTATGTTTTCAATATAGATCCATTGTTATTTGTGTGATACTTCAAGTGAAAGTTCAGTATTACTTCAGTCTGAGTTCCATCTGATTTCCATCTGACTTCAAGTTGCGGACTTGCTAGCAAGTCCTCCCCCTATATTGCGTGGTGATAATAAAAAAAGATGGCTAAAAATCAATTATTTTAGACATTAAATGAGTCAATGTATTTCCCATTTTTATTAAAAAGAAATACTATATTCATCCTCTTATATATTCCAAGTATCAACATTCATTACATGAATAAAAAATTATTTTTATTTAAATTAATTTAAAATGATCATATGATAAGTTTTCCAGTGAATAATTAACAAGAAAAACAACTTCATAAGTTCAATTTAATTTAAATTGAACTTTTTGAAAAATATTTTTTCCTTTCTATTTTAAATATTTAAATTTTTTATTCATTAGTGTTATTTTAACTTGAACATATAAATATATCTAAAAGAGTGTGTTACCAAGAAGTACCTGAATTATTTTTATTTAAAAGAGATATTTTCTTTCATTAAAATATATTGAATTTAAATAGGAACTCTGGAACCTGTTTATATATTTTATAGGACTATATACATAACTGTAAGATTTTTTTTTTTCAGTCTATCATTTAGAAGCAAAATCATACTATAATAATTGAAGATAAAATGACATCTATTGAATTTTTTTTTTAAAAAAGACTTTACAAAGTTTTCTATTTATTCCCATGACTCCATATCAAATAATAAAAATATTTTTGATAAAAAAAATATATATATATACTTAAATTTGAAATAAAATAATATCTACTTTTAAATTTTAAGAGTTCTAGTAGACTTCTCACAGCTTAACTAAGCTTGAACCACAGTCAGGCATAGGTTCTCATTGAGAGTTCAATCTATGATCTATCAAAGCTAAGATATTTAATTTTATAAAATTGTATGTATTTATTTCCATAAAAGATTTTTGGAAAGTAAGAGAGTTCATAGAGTTGTTTCTTTTATTGATTAAATAATAATATGCATACTAATAAATAAAATAAGTGTTATTCATATGAGTGTTTATTTATTATATGTATTTATTAATGTATATACAGTAATCAGAAATTGAGATATTAAGATAAAATTTTAGTTATATTGATAGATCTTGAGTTAAATTTTCATTTGAAGCTCATGATTCATGAAAAAAAATAATTTTTACCTCACCAGCAGCGCTCACATGTAAATTCAAAACTATGTAAGTTAACCTGATGAGGCCTATCAAAATGGGTAAAGCATTAATCAAGTTTTTTGGTTTCAAATTATTTTCTAAAATACATTCTTTTTTTTTCAATATATATATAATTATAAATTAAATTAAATAAAATTGTTTTAAAGAAGAATTATACTACTATTATATGGGTTTTTCTTATATTCTATTGCTTCTAATTCTTTATATTTTAATATATATATAAATAATAATCAATACATCTTTATGTTGAATAAGTGAGCATTGATAAAGATTCATACAAGATAATTTGAAAATTATTTACATGATAGCATAAAAAAAAGAGCTGTTTTATTCTATTTAAAATTCTGATGTATGTCTAAAACTACCTCAGATTTAATTTTGGTACCTTAGAGATTTCATGTTTTAAGTAACATTTTATGTCAGTGTACTCTGTTCTTTGCCCAAAGAACAGAGTCCATCTTCCTTTTTTCACACATACTTTTTACCATTCCTCACCCCTTTAAATGAAATAAACACATTCTTTTATGCCCTCCCCACCCCTTTTGCTACCCTCCCCTTTTGCTCCCCATTCACCCCTCCCAAACCCTGTTCTACACTTGAAAATCTTCAGAAACTCTCTCCAAACCTTCTTGCTACACCACATAACCTTCCTCACCCCTTTTGCTAGACTCCCAAACCCTTCTAGACTTATTAATTAGACACCCCCTTTCTCCCCTTTACCTCGCTTCCCCAACCTTTGAACCCCATCTCACTCCCTTCAAATCCAGTCCCTATTTCTATCTATAGAAATAAAGTACTAGTGAGGAGTGGGGAGATTAGAAAACTGGATGAAGAGAAGTGGAGAGGGGTGGAGAGCAAGAGAAGAAGGTGAAAAGGGATGGAAACCAATGAAGCAGGGAGTGTAAAGGGTGGGGAGAAAGATTAGAGGAGATGAAAAAAGAAAGCTATTGAAGGGGAAGTATTGTGGTATTCTTGAGAGGAAATACACAAAGATGGTGAAAGAAGTTAGTGATACAAAATAAATATCCAAAGAACATCAAATATACAAAATATTTTGCAAGGAAAGGAACATTAATTACCTGATTCCTATAAACTCACAAGTCATATACTTATTGTTTCTTCATTTACTTAAATCAAATAAAAATTCTACATTTTAATATTTTGAAATTTAGAAGATGAAGGGAAATAAATTTTAATAAACATTAGTATGAAATTTTTTTTATTTACTAGTAAAATAGGGTATGTATTTAAATTTTAAAAATTATATGTCTAAGTAAAGTCTTTTTAGCATCCTATTTATGATTTTTGAGCCTTGTTTGAATATTTTCATGATTTATAACATTCAATACTATCTAATCACACAATTAGTATATAATTTTTTCAATTATTGAAAAGATTAAAATAAATAATATCAATGCAAAAAATATTTTTTATGAACAAGTTCATATATTATATATTATAATTTCTCCATGTATTGTTGGCCAAAGAAACTTATATAATTTATTCAGATGGTTTCTTATTGACTCTATACTTTGGTGTTTTTTTGAAACTGTGAAAATAAACTCTGTCAAGGTCCCCTTTTGGTCTAGAAAATTTGGTACGGGGTTTTTACAAGGATTTTATGAATTATAATGGATTCTCAACAAGTGGTACCTATTTCTTTATCAAAGTGATTTAATTACTCAAATAAAAGAGTTAGATTTAAAATATTGATATAATTTATAGATCAGAGTTACGTTATTGTAAATACTAATTTTATAAAATATAAGAATAAGTTTTATGTTTGTAATTATCATAAAAAGATTTAGTAAAGGAATGATGAAAAAGCACAAAAAGGAGGGGCCTTTTATAGGCAAAATGTGAGAAAACAAAACACGGGATTAATATCTCCTAATACAAGAGTATGAGAGGGAAAAGTTAAATAAAAGAAAGTATGTGAAATAATAGAATCTATACTAAATGGAGCATCAAGGAAGATATCAGTATTATTTGAAATAAAACTTAAGTTTCTCTTGATTGTCACATTTAATACTAAACATTTGATTTTAAAATGTAGATTCAACGGTATTTACAATTCTAAATAAAAGAATTTGAATTTTTTAGAATTTTTAATTATTTTTTAATACTAATTTTATTCCTACTCCTCTGTATGATTGATCACTGGTGTTAGGGAATAAAATATGTATGGGACAGGTACTTATTATCTTTTATTAATTATCTACCTTTCTTAATTTACTTAACTAGTTATTTTTAAGTAATACATAAGTAGTTAAAATAATTAATTATTTTATTAATAAGTATTAAAAAGGCGTGGCTTCACTTCAGTAAGAAAATCAATTATTTTACTGGGTGAGTCTAGTAGCCTGGCTGACACTTCCTCACTCTAAAAAAACAATAAAAAAAATGCTATGATTTTTCTTTTTATACTTTTTTAGTAGAGTAGGAAGATTAGATATCTCCTTCCCAGGTATCCAAGAATCATATTCAGATGATTAATTCTTGAATCTCAATAAGTATGCTGTACCTTTTTCAGCAGTGACTATTCTGTCAATTAGAATTTTTTCAATTTCTGCTGTTTCAGTGATTTCATTTGGGGTTTTCTTTGGTCTTCCCCTCCTTTTTGGAAATAAATCACTATTGGATGTGTAAGGTTTCAGAAGAGATATTGGAAAAATAGGATGTTTTCTGTCATATGGAGAATACAAAATAACCTCAACTGAATTATCTCCAATCATTCTTCTGACAACAAATGGACCAACAAATGGATCTTTCAATTTTTTATTACCTTGTAAGTTAAAGTGGACTGTAGAAATCAACACTTCATCACCCTTTTTAAAAGTGTATTCTTTATGGGATATGTCCCATCTTTTCTTCTCATATTCAAATGATTTTTCAATACATTGTTGAGCATGATTTCTGCAAATTTGTTGCATTTGAAGAAAAGACTTTACACCAGGATGTATATCCAATTTAGGTATTTTGTTATTGAGAATTTGGGCAGGAGTGTTTGGAACATATCCAAGCCAGAGCTCAAAAGGCTTTCTTTGAGTAACAGAATGAACAGTGCTGTTATAAGTAAATTCCAACCCACAAAGTAAAGTAACCCAATCATGAGTAAATCTGTCATTATCTTTATACTCAAGGCCAAAGGCACAATACCTTCTTATCATGTCCTCTAAAGTCTGAATCATTCTTTCAGCTAAGCCATCAGTCTGTGGATGATGGGCAGTAGAAAGTTTCAGATCACAACCACAAACATCCATCAGAGACATCCAAAATTCAGAAGTAAATTTAGGTTCTCTGTCAGAGATTATGGCTTTAGGAAAACCAGCAGTATTAAACATATGAGACCACCATAAGAAAGCTAATTCTTTAGTGGAAACATCCTTGTGAGTAGGGATAAATTTACACATTTTAGTGAATCTATCCACAATAACCCAACAAGAGTTATAACTGTCTTTTCCAGCAATTTGTAATCCTGTTACAAAATCCATGTTTATTATTTGCCATGGTGCATCAGGAGGTTCAATATGTTGCATTAATCCTGATCTTTTACCAGTCAATCTTTTTGATTTTTGGCAAGAATCACAAGATTCAACATATAATTTGGTGTCTTCAGACATATTTACCCACCAAGCAGTGTTCTTAATTCTGATCATTGTTTTTTCAAGATCAAAATGTCCAGCCAATATGTCATCATGACAAATTTTCAAGATGATTTCTCTCATAGAAGGAGGAATAACAATAACATTACTCAACTTTCTTCTATAATATAGATATCCTTCATCAATTGAAAATTTACCTTTTTTCAAATCCTTCTGGTACTTTGGTGGAAGGGTTTTAATTAATGCTTGTATTGAAGCATTCTTTGGATCATTTGATATGGTGCATAACTTTTTCAACCCATTGTCCTTATCATATGAATCCAGAATAATCTGTAATAGCTCTTCCTCCATATCAACCACATATATCCCATGTATATGAATAATTTCATCCTCAGGGTCATAAGCAGGATTAGAGTCATTATTTGGTAAAGGTAACCTAGATAACATATCCACATTTGAGTGAACAATACCCGCCCTATGAATAATTGTCATTCTCCCTCTGTATTCTTGAACAGCCAACTGCCATCTAAACATATGTCTGTTTGGTGTTTTCAAGTTCAAAAGGGATTTAACTGCACTGCATTCAGTGACAAGTTCAAATTTCTGGTCATCTAGGTAATAATGAAGCTTTTCTAGAGCCCACACTACAGCTAAACATTCCAATTGAGTAGCACCATATTTCAATTCACTATTTCTCAAGGTTCTTGAAATATAACAAATTACTACTTCTGAAACTTTATCATTTATCACTTGTTTTTGATTGAGGGCAGCACCAAGACCAATGAAACTGGCATCAGTATACAAAACAAATGGTTGATTAAAGTCAGGTAAATCAAGAATTGGTGCTGACATCAAACAGTGTTTCATAGTGTCAAAGGCTCTCTGTCTTTCACTATTCCAGACAAAAGCAACATCCTTTCTAGTTAATTGGGTAAGGGGTAAAGCTATAACTTGGTAGTTTTTAATATACTGTCTATAGTATCCACACATTCCCAAAAAACTCTGGAGCTCTCTAACTGTAGTAGGAGCCTTCACCTGTTGTATGGCTGCCACTTTGTTTTGGTCAACACATATCTGTAATCCTGAAACAACATGACCAAGAACTTTTAAAGAATGAAAACCAAATTTACATTTCTTCAAGGAAAGTTTCATATTTATTTCATCCATTTTCTGGAACACTTTACACAGGTGGTTAAGATGGTCCTCAAATGTTTTTGAGAATATAATAATATCATCAATATAAACCATCAGCCATCCTTCAATAATCTCTTTATGGAATGTGTAATCCATGACTTTTTGGAAAACTGAAGGGGAATTTTTAGGGCCAAAAGGCATCCTAATATACTTATAAATACCCATATGAGTAGAAATCATCAGAAAATTCTGAGAATTTTTCTCAACAGGTACCTGGTGATATCCCTTGTTACCATCCAAACAGCTGATATATTTAGCTCCCTGTAAAGTAGCATGTATAGAGCTAATTCTAGGTAAAGGGTAGATATCATCAACAGTATAAGTATTTAGTGCTCTATAATCACCACATAACCTGGCTTTATCTTTCTCATAAGGAATTAGGACAGGTGAGATAACACAATATTTAGGTGTTTCAACTACCTTTTCAATAATATTCATTTTCAAAAGGGTAGAGATATTGTCTTCAATATCTTTTCCCTTTGTGGGAGAAGCGGGATAAGGCTTCTTCTTTAAACTAGGTGGTATATCAGTTAATGGACAAGACAATGAAAGTCTCATTTCCTCTTTAACTAATCCCAGTTTATGTGACCCATGAGCAAAGGCCATAGGAAAAGACTTTATCAAGTTAATGATGGAATCTTTATCCTCACCAGAAAGTTGTTCTCCAAAAGAAGCATTGTCAATTTCAGACATAAGGGCATGCATTTTTTTTGTAGATCTTCCTTTATATTGAACCACAGAATTACATGTGTTCAATTCTGGTTTTAATAATTTTTTAGGGTAGGAAATCTTAAATTTTCTCTTCCCATTCATCCCCATTGTGAAACATTGGTTTGAAGGATCCAATTTTATGCCATACTTGGTTAAAATATCATTCCCTACAATAAACAAATTGCTCAAGTTATCATTTTTCATGACAACAAAATCACAAATAGCTCTTACAAAACCATGGTTATATTTAAAAAACACTGTGGTTTTGTATTTACCAATGGGGGACAAAACAGAGCCATACCCTCTCCAATTTTCAGAAATGATAGGCATCAGTTTTGATTTATAGTCTTGATCTACTGAAGCAAGTGCTCTTTCAGATACTATACTTCCTCCAGCTCCAGAATCCAGAACAACTTCAATGCTGGTTCCATTGAACAAGACTGGTGCCTTGAGAGGGGCAATAACAATTGGGCTATCCTCAATGTTCTTTATGATCTCAGCATATTCAACTGTAGATAAATCATTATTATCAATATCAATTGTATTTAAATAATGGATATCCCCTTCCAGCATCAATATTTCTTGTTGAGATTCATATGAAATATTGCTGGCACACTCACTTGAAGTATCCTTCAGTGCTACTGTGTCATCAGCATGCTCCTCTGTTTGTTCTACAAGGTTTATCTTCTTGTCACAAACATGGCCCTTCTGCCAAGGTTTGCTGCACTTGAAACAAGTGTTTGTTGCATACTTTTTAGGTGCAACAGGTGAAGAAGGCTTCCTAACCTTTTCCAGAGGTTTCTGTTGAAAAGTTGAGGGTTTTTCCCAAGTGGTTCTAGGAATGAATCTTCTGGCGTCATACTTGTTGTTTAGAATAATCTCATTACAAGTATTGATGAAAGAAGAAGGTTCTCTGGTGAACTCAGTCCTAGCCACTATCAAGTCTCTCAAAGACATTGGTAATTTATAGAGGATCCTCTCCTTCCATAACTCAAACTCCATCTTTGGGTCCATAGCTCTTAATATTTTAACAAGTTTCATTAAGAGCTCAATAGGTTTATCAGTAGAAGAACTATATTTAGTTTCCTCATACTGCCTTTGTTGAGCCATTCTAAACTTGGAGCCCCCAAATTGTGCTTTAATTAATTTCTTCCAATCTTCCCATGAGTAATCATTCCCATCTAATAGAACAGATTCATACCACATAAGGGCTACATTGGTAAATAAAGAAATTAACTTAGACACAACTTCCTCATCTGGGAGTTTGTAAGAGTTTTTCAACTTATCAATTCTGCAAATAAATTGTTGCCAATCAGAAGAGGAACCACCATCAAATGTTGGATTCTGGTCAAGTTTTGGCCAATTCTTTTGATTTGAAGGAGTCTCCTTAGTACTAGCTTGTTTCTGAGTAAGAAGCAGCTGTAACTTCTCCAATTGGGCTGTAATCTCATTGTTCAATACCTCTATTGAAGATCCTGGTGCATCATCAATTTTTGATGGAAACTCAGTGGTATCAACAGGTATTTCTGGATCTATTTTTATTTTAGATGAACTAGCCACAGGTAATATTTGAGCATGCTGCACTATATGTTCCTTCACAGAAATGTCATTCAACAATGAATTCAATTTTTCTTCAATGGTTGTTAGTCTTGTTTTCATTCTTGGAAGACTAGATAAACTCTCATTGATAGTTGCAAAAGATAACTGATTTTTATTTTGAAAAGATGAATAATGGTCATTAAATCTCTTCAGATTCATCTTATCTATCTCCAGCTCTTCACAATAGATTGATACAGTATCTTTCAGTTTAGATAAATCATTTTTGATATTTTGCCACAAAGCAACCTTCTTTTCATGAGTTGCCTTATAGTCAAACAAATCATCAGAAACTTTTTGCAATTCACTCCTTAAGGATTGATACCCTTTCTCAGTTAATAAACCATTAAACTTCTGAGTTAATTGCATATTGTTCATAATATGATTCTGCTTTGCAATAATATCTCTCAAGTACTCATCATTAATCTTTGCTACATCTGGAGTGTTTCTCAATAAGGAAACTGAGTAACTTTCCAGACTCTCAAAAAACTCAGGGTCAAGAGTTTCATCAATCACAGCCATATCAGGGTTAATCATTGAAGTAGCAATTAAAAGTAAAGGATTAGATACATGAGTGATTTGTCTACTACTCTCAGCCTCTACTGGTCTCAAGGTTTCATCTTCCCTTCCAGATTTACCTGAAGGAACAGAATCAGCTACAAGAAATGGCACTTGAGAATCAATAGAGGGGCTTACCAAGGTTTTCTGGGTATGACCATATTTGGCTTCCTTCTTCTTTTGCCTCTTTGATAGGGGTGAGGAGGGTTGGGGTTTACCTGGGTGGGTCTTTATGGACCTGCCTGAGTCAACTGATGCTATTTTTGAGACAGTTTGTCCCACTGAGTGTTTAACCAGTCCCACTGCCACTTTGATACTTCCACCTTCTCCTCCTGGGACTGGGGGGCCAATTGTTGTTGATTCTCGGGGGGAAGAGGTTTCTTCTTCTCTTGAAGAAGGGAATCTATTTTTCTTACCTTCTCTTCCAGAGCATTTACCTTTGTCTTTAGTTTCAAATTTTCTGCCTTTAACTCGTTTATGTGAGATGACAGGTTCTTTACTTGTTGGGGCAGTGGCATCTTTTTTATTTTGAAGCCTTTTGGAAGTTCTTCTTGTTGGTTTACCACGGGCTTCTGATCCTGAGTTTTGTCTACTAGGACTTCCACTTCTTCCATCTCCACATCCTGCTTGGGGCAATGATTTATTAATCTGAGAAATTTTTCTTGTTAAAGGAGAACTTACAGAAGTAGGCTCATCATAGTCAATCAAGTCAAGTTCCTCTTCATGTGCAGCAGAGCTACTTTGGTCATTCATTTTAAGCTTTAACTGAAATGAAGAAAAGAGACAATAGATGAATTAGTTTTTTATTTTTAATATTTATTTAACAGAAATAAAATAAAAATAATAAAAAAAAATTTTTTTAGGATAAAAATTAACTAAATAAAATTAATTTATTAATTCAAAAATAATTTTAAAACCAGGCTTATAATATAATCAACTGAAGAAATAAATTAAAATTAATTAATAATAATTATTTTCAGAATTTAAATCAACTAAATAATTACCAGGACTTAATGTCAACTGAAGTAATCAAATATGAGTTTTATTAATTAAAAAATTTTTTTTGAACTACCAGGACTCAAGGTCAACTGAAGTAATTAAATATGAATTATTTATTAATTAAAAAAAATATTATTGTCAGGACAATTTGTCAACTGGAACAATTAAAATTTAATCAGGACAAATGTCAACTGAAAAATTATAATAATTAATATTAAAATATAATTATTTTATTACTTCTGTGACTAAGAACACTTATTGCTCTATTATGGTCAACCAGGAAAAATAAAAAAAAAATATAATAATAAAGATAAATTCCAAATTACCAGACACCTCCCCCTGTAAAATGAGCAAATTAATACCACTTACAGAGTGCTGAGTAAAAGGAAATACGTAGCAAATGAAGAGTGAAGAGTAACCCACAAATAGTAATATCAATAATTACCACGATATATACAACGTTTAGTCAGTATATGAACCTAAGTTTTGGAGCGCGGTTCAATTCCCATTTGCAGCAAAACTTTTGTCACGTCGTAGACAATCCTACAGTACTAGCTATAGGCCTTTACCAAGGGAGTTGGAGAAAAACCAGAGAGAAAATCCCCTGTCCCTTTAGAAAAATAGAGTGAGATTTACTTGCTAAAGTAATTTGGTTCCTGTTTTGCTAAAGCTCCTGTTTAACACACTTGACTGCTTGATGAGCCAAGAAAGTAGTCACCAGATAGACTACCAGACCAAAGAACTGAAATGTAGAACAAAGTCCACACCAGAGACAGCAAAGATACTTGATGTAGGCTGCAAATCTACACCAGAGACAGCAATAATACTTGCTATAGCTTGCAAGACTATAACAGAGAAAACAGTTGCCAAAGTTAAGTTAAATGAAGAACTCACTTGCAACAAACACAGCCAATTGTGGCCAGAAAACAGTGAAAACTGAGTGAGGAAAAATGATATCACCTCAAGATGGTTGTATGATGATTAAGGTTGCCCCAAACTGTCTTATTCCCTATGTACACACAGACCACTATCTAAGAGCCCATGTGCACCCACCAATCTGGCACCTGTACCTGCCAAATTGCATAAAAAACCCTCCTGAAGCGCTCCCCAACCTCCTAAAACAGAGGCGGGCAGGCCGCCCAATGTTGGAGATGCTGCCTGAAGCAGCCCGGCCTCCCTGAAGCCAGAAAACCAATAAAAACAACTAATCTACTTAGAAAAATTAGCTACAACTACTAAAATCTTTAAAACACGGAATTTCACTATAACAACATTGAGAGATGAAATATAGAGAAAAATTATCTCTATCCAATGGTACTAAGCACTTAACCCTAAGACTTAAGGTTAGCCCGTAAAACACAAAAACAAAATTAAACAGCAATCTTTTATATATGAAAAATGAGGAAATGACCCCTTAAAACTCAGAATATGAAAAATGTCTACAAGACATAAATTATAGAGAAAAACCAGGGCTATCCAATGATAGTACCCACATATCCTCAGACCCAATATCCACGGAATAAAACCAGAAAAATACCCAATTCTTTAATAGATGTCAATTAAGACATGCACAAACCGCGCCAAATCACACAACAAAGGCCCCTGCCAATGTTGGAAGACCACATCCTCCCTCCAATTGAGAATGTCCGCATTCTTTCTTCATCTAACCACCATTTTTAACCTTCTTCCCAAATCTGCCTCTGAAATGGGCCCCTGCCAATACTGCATCGACAATAATTTAATCTGCGCCATGAAACCACCTTTCAATCCATACAGAACGTCCTGCAATGTCTGCCAATCCAGAAAGAAGACCTGCCACAGACCTGGTCCACTTTCTTCCACAACAGATTCACCTCCACCTCAACCTGGTCCTTCTTCTGCCAGCACCAAAAGATCTAGGCCATCCATCCTGATACCCAGATTAATCAAAAAGCTCCACCCTTCCCAGAAGAGTGCCACAACCCATAAAATAACTAGTTCCCCCATTCCTGGTCCATCTGATGGTAAACAACATTCATTTCTTCCTTCAACTTTAAAACTGATAACTTCTCAGTTCCTCCCTCTTCTGATAGTGATGATAACAATGTAGGATCCATTGCCCCACCAACACCAACGCACTTGCCCACTATCAAGGCCAAGTTCCAACAACACACATCTCAACAGAAACAACTTCTGCTTCACTACTTCCAATCCACTCCTGCTAGAGATCCACAGGACATTGAGAACAGAAGACACCTCATTCACCAGTTCAAGGCTAATTCTGAACACTTCATTTCATCTCTTGATTCCCTCTGTAATTCCACTAGTAGTTGAGTTTGATTCAGAAAGAAAAATTGATCACACCCTCTATAGGATGTAACCACAAAACAACCCTCAGTTTTAAGTCTTGGGGGACCATCCTCATTTTATAGTCTTGGGGGGCTCAAAAACCCTCAGTTTAAAGTCTTGGGGGACTCAAAAACCTAAATCATAAACCCAGAACCAGAGATCAACCACATTAAGACACAGAAAAAAAACTAACATTCTGGGGTAATTGTGAATAGAGCTGCCAGCCCATCAATTACCCCCAAACTTGCCTTTGCTAAATTCAGAGGCTCCCCCTGTGGATACCCTCCACCAATCTTTCAAAACCAACTCCAACAACAAAAACTTCTTCCTCAGTTTATAGTCTTGGGGGACTCACAACCCTCAGTTTAAAGTCTTGGGTGACTCAAAACCCTCAGTTTGAAGTCTTGGGGGACTAACACAGTGTTCAGTTTAAAGTGTTGACGGACTAGTCTTGATAAAATCTTAAAACCAGCCAGTTTAAAGTCTTGGAGGACTAATAACATAACTTTTTCAGTTTAGAGTCTTGATGGACTGACGGACTTTTGCATAAAATGGACGCAGACAATTTCATGCAGCACACCTCTACAGCCAACCTGCTGAGCTTTCCCCTTCACTTAATCATCTACCCATCACTGACAAAAAATCTCCTCCTATCCCTATTCATCATCTTTTCTCACCACAGATCATGGCTGGATCTCCTGATGTTAACCCTTCTACTCTCCCTTGCTTCACTGCTCCCAAGGACTATGCCTGCAAACAGTGCATCCACATGTGCAGACCTTGCACATTCACTCTTCCAAATCCTGAATCCAAATTCTACAACAGGGCTTGTGACTCTTGCTATTCCAAAAAGAAAAGATGAGACAGAGATGCCAACTACCCTATTCCTCCGCCTTCTCCTTCTTAAAAATAAATCTCCAGATCCCCTACCAGATCCCCAGAGCTTGGTCCTTCCTCTTCCTCTCTATCTTCTGCTCCTTCTAGAAGATCCAGAAGCTCAGCTTCCTGCACTCTTCCCAAAAGACCAGCCTTAGCCTCACAAGAAACTGCTTTTATCTCTGCCAAATTAGCTCCAAAAGCTTCAAGATCAACTCCCAGGCTTCTAGACCACTTCCAGGCGGCCTGCCTGCCTCACCAAACAGTGAAAATCAGGGCCAAAACCTCCAAAAACGGCCAGAAAACTGCCACATTCATCCAGACAACAACAACAACTCAACACAACTACCTCCTACTGCTCCCAGAGCAATGCAATCCGCCCTTCCAAAGTCCAAAAACACCAAAATTTACCGAATTTCTAAGAGGCCTGCCAGAGAACCTCAAGAAGAAACCAGAACACCACACACTGCTCCACAACAACAACTTCGTCCCTAACTAAGACAAAGAAACTACACCTCTCCTCTGTCAGCCAACTACTATTCTGACAGTTCTATCTCTTCAAATTCTCTATCCAGAAGAGAGCAGTCTGCTTCCAAATCTCCCTCTCCTGCTCCATCCTTTAACAACACTGGTACTCCATCACCAGCACCTCCTCCAACTGAATCCAACAGAAATAACAACCACAACAACCACAACAATCTCACTGCTCCAACTAGGCCCCAGGAACCTCAGCATCCCAGTTCACCTTCTCTGGATCCTTCAGAGGAAGACCATGAGAATCCATATCTTTCCCTAGTTGATCCACCCACTATAACCATTACAAAATTGTCAGAGATCCAAATCCCAGCTGCTTACAGATTTGATGAGCTTCCAATCTGTAAGTACCAAATTAATTTATCCCATTTCTTCAACAAAAATAATTACTGATCCAATTCTTCTTGTCTAGTTGGCACCCCTCCTCCTGAATCTATTATTGGAGCTGGCCAACCTCTTGAAACTTCTTTGACCCTAGATTATGGAGACATGAAGAAACACCTAAGCACCATGTGTTCCAACATGCTAAAAGCCTTTGCCCTCCATGGACATTTGAATGACTTTGAAAAATCCCTGAGAAAGCGCCTACTGGACAACCACTGGAAAATGTCTAGGATCATTAAGCACGCCCTCCAGCACTCCATTCCTTCCTCTTCTTCTTCCTCCTCTGAACTTCCCTCTAATCCAATCCCTGACCATTAAAATCCCTGTAATCTCTCCAGCAGGATGCACTTCAAAGAACACAGTGCTTCCCACAATCCCAACAAAAAACAAAAACATCATCACAATCCGGACCAGCCTCCTCAAGCTTCATCATCCAGGCAATGAGCTCCTGCAAAAGATTAGAAACATAATAGTAATATAAAACAATTAATAAAAAATAATTTCAGAATTTTTTTTTTTTTATTTTTTTTATTTTTTTTATTTTTTTTATTTTTTTTATTTTTTTATTTTTTTATATATGATGAGATACTAATATATTAGAATTAAAAATTCATAAATAAAATGAAATAAAATGAAATAAAATAAAATATAAAAAATAGTACAAATGGTATCCCCCAGCCAATTGATGAGCTGATCCCTTGATACCTTACCCACATCCAAGTGAACCTTGATGTGGATACACAATTAATTCTTTTAAATGGTTAACCGAAAACAAAATTCAAAAAATTTAGAAATTCAGAAGATAATAAAAATAATGAAACACAGAAACACATGAAATAAATAATAAATAAAATAAAAGAAAATAGCATTGCCCGGCCAATTGATGAGCCTTTCCCCACCAATGCTTGCCCACATCCAGATGACTCTGATGTGGTAACACCCTATATTTTTGATTTTATAATTTTAAACAACCCCCATAAAAAAATTAAAAAATAAAAAAAGAGAAAAAAAAGAAAATAATTTAAAACTGCTATCTAGCAAAAACATAACTGCAAAATCAAAGACAGTCCAGCTCCATAGATGGTCCAATAAGGGAAAGTCCGTTCCATAGAAATGATCACTGGGTGGGATCCCTCCAATAAGTAAAAATGATGGGAGACCACCAGTGATCCACCATCAATATGAAAGAACCAAAGATAAAGAAGCCAGTCCCAAACCAGTTTAAAGTCATAGTGGACTTGAAACCTGAATAATAAACAACAGAACTAGAATTCAACTAGGAAAAACAAAAGACTTGAGACAGACATTCTAGTGTAACTGTATATAGAGCAGCCAGCTCATCAGTTACCCCCACACTTGCCAAAATAAAATCTAGAAGCCCCCCCTGGGTACCTTCTAACAAAAACACAACATCCAACACAAAAAAAAGCCAAAAATAATAAGAGTGAAGAGACCAGCACATGAAAACCAGAGGAAATTCCAGTTTAAAGTCATAGAGGACTAAAACCTGTGAAAAGAAACCAATACTAGGGTTCAACCAAATTAAGAAAAAGGGTTGGAAACAGACAATCTGGGGTAACTGTTGATAGAGCAGCCAGCCCATCAGTCACCCCTACACTTGCCAAGATCAAATCTAGAAGCCCCACCCATGGGTACCTTCTAACAAAAGTAAATTTTCCAACACAAAAGTTGCTCTGCAACACCACAAAAATTCCAAAACAAAAAAGAACGTTCCATAGTTTATCCTCATTGCGGAGCCAATCTTCTTCATGCTTAGTGCCTCTGGGATAAAAAATCTTCACTTGGTCTGCAGCCACCCTCTTTTTCAAGACTGCACCATCCAACTCTTCCAAAACATAAGAACCTCCAGATGCCTGAGATCTGACTCTGTAAGGTCCATTCCATCTGTCAGCAAACATTTTCCCCCACTGACTCTCCAAACTTCTATTATACACCAAAACCAAACAACCAGGTTTCAAGGGATTCCTGAGTCTATGAGCCAACTTTTTGTCCCAGTACCTGACTGGTTGATTCCTAATCTTCATCATTCTAGAGTATGCCTTCTCCTGACATTCCTCTCTACATTCCAACTGTTGCATCCTGGCACAGAGCAAATCTTCTGTTGAGTGCATGTCATCCCAATCAATTCCAAGATAAGAGAAAGCTTCCAAGTCCACTGGTAGAACGGCTTTCTGACCAAACATTAACTCATAAGGAGAATAGCCAGTTGTCCTCTTCACAGTGACCCTATCAGCAAATAACACCAAGGGTAAATAATGCCTCCACTTTTCAGCACTATCTCCACACATCTTCACCAAAGCATTCTTGATAACTTGATGGCCTCTTTCAACCATGCTTTCAGCTTCAGGATAATAAGGTGTAGCCACTCTAACTTTAGAACCAACACTAGCCACAGCTTCTTTAAATTCAGCACCAAACTCTGGCCCTCCATCAACAGTCACACACTTCATCAACCCATACCTATAAATCCACTCCTTCTTCAAAAACTCTGCCACATTCTTGGCAGTCAAATTAACCAGAGGCACTGCCTCAACCCAACCAGACAAATCATCCCTAGCAAAAATCAAGTATTTATACCTGCCCTCTTTAATATGGACAGCATCCAGACTGACCCTTCCAAAAACAGTTGATTCACCAGTAGCACGGCCCACCTCTTTAGGTTTCAAGTGAATTCTTCTTTGACATTCTTCACAAGATTGAACCCAACCCTGCACAGCCAACTTCATACCTGGCCACCAAAATCTGTCTGCTACTCTTCTATAAGTCTCCCCAAAGCCTCTATGACCAAGGTCTTCATGCAAAGACTTCAAAACCAATTCTTGACCCTTCTTCTGAGTCACCACCACTTGAGGATTTGGATGTCTCCTCCTCATCAATTGCCTTCCTGAAACATAAAATCCAGGACTCTTTTTCTTGATTTCCAACCAAGTATCATCATCACAACTATCTGGCCTCTCCAAGGTCAACAGATATTCCACCAAACTAAAATAAAACCCAGACTGACCCCAGGTCTCATCTTCAAAATCCAACAGAACAACATCCAAGGGTACAACTCTGTCATCAAAATCACCAGTGTGAACATGAGCCAACTGAGCAGCCCAACCAGGACACCAATCCTTAAATTTTGGCACATCCTTCTCTTTCCACTGAACCTTCTGAGAATCCAGTTCACTAACAAAAACACCCTTTTCCAATTTTGAGCTGTCGTAAACAACAACTCCATCTTCATCAACAAAAACATCCTGATCACCAGAATCAAGATCAGATCCAGCCAGTTTAGCCTCTTGGGGGAGGTCAGAAAAATCATCCAGTTTAGCCTCATGGGGGAGGAGAGAAAAATCCTCAGCACCCTTTGTGCTGGCCCTAACCACTGGAACATCTTCGTCAAACTCTTCAGAATCAGAATCCTCATCTGTAGGTGGTCTCCTTGATAATCCATCAGGCATAGTAAAAGTTTTACCTGGTTTGTGTACCAGGTCAAAAGAAAAATGTTGAATAAATGCCACCCACCTAGTCATTGGAGCATTTGGAAGACTAGGTGTATTGATCATCTGAACCAAAGATTTTGCATCCACCTGCAGCTCAAAATTCTGCCCCCACAAAACCGTCTGTAGCTTCTTTAAAATTTTAGCTATGCCACACAATTCCAACTTAGGTTGAGAATACCTAGATTCCACCTCATTAAACACCACAGACTCATATCTTACTGGCCTGACCCTCCCAGTCTTATCCTCCTGAAACAAAACAGCACCAGAAGCAACATAACTTGAGTCCACTGCCAGATAAATTTTTCCAGCACCAACACCATAATCCAACTTGTGAAGAACAATATCCTCACCAACAACCTTTTTCAACTTCTGAAAAGCCTCTTCACACTCTTCAGTCCATTCCCAATCTGCATCTTTTCTGGTCAACCTCCTTAAAGGTGAAGCCAAGAAAGAAAAATCCTTAATAAAAATCCTGACATATACACATACACCCAAAAATCCCCTGACTTCAGTAGTATTTTTAGGCCTTGGCCATGACTGTATTTTATTAATCTTCTTCTTTGCCATAATCCTTCCCTCTTTACATACTACATGACCCAGAATTTCCAAAGCAGGAACACAACAACAGAATTTTGACCCTGAAATGGTCAAACCAGCCTCTTCAATCCTGAACAACACTCTCTCTAGAGTTATTGCATATTCCCACACAAACCTCCTTATGCCAGGGTTCTCCGCTAACACCTCATTACCATAATCAGTGGATGGTCCTTTAATTCCACCATCATCAATAAAAATACCAGCATGAGTAGGAACCTCATCCTGCAAAATCAAAGCCATCTGTGCTTGATAAACTGCCACTGAATTAGTTTCTCCTTGAGGCAACCTAGTGAGCTGAAATCTTCCCAAAGGAGTCTCAAAAGTTTTGAGAGGCCTTGAATCCGTATAGAAATCCCTCTCATCATAACCACCCATAATATTGCCCAATCCATAACACACCCTTCCAGAAAAAGCTTCAACAAAATCCTCTGCACTTGGTGGCATACCAGCCTCCTTGATAGTGACTCTATTCAAGGCTCTAAGATCATGAACCACCCGCAACTTTCCATTCTGCTTTTTTACACAGAAAACCGGACTTGAGTAGCTGGAAGTTGATTGTTTGTATAACCCAGTCCTGACTCTTTCCCTAACAATCTCTACAAAATCCTCTCAAATAGCGGCTGGAATCGGAATAGGTTTGATTTGCCAAGGTTCATGACAAACCACAGGAATCAAGTAAGGTTCCCCATAAGAGTGCTTCAACACACCCCTTTCATCCTCAACAAATGCCACAGCTTTTTCCCTTAGCACAATAGCGTGCAACAACAACTTCTTTTCTTCCTCAGACAACCACCCATCAGGACCAAAATTAACAACTTTAAATCTTTCCATGGTCACCCTAGCCGTCTCTACAAATTCTGGAGGATTCTTCACCAAAGGAGTACAGTACGGATCTCTTGACAAAGGAGGTTTCTTCAAGTGAGGAGTCAAACCCACAGGCATAGGCTCATTGACAGGCCTAATCTTCTGCACAACCTTCTTATACTTTGCCGCTTGACCTTCAACTTGAGGGATCTTCAGAAATTCTTCATCACCAGACCTGGAACAATAACCAAGGGTTTCCCCATTGCTCACATGTGTGGCCAAGGTAATGTTTTTGAAAGGTGTAGAAGAAACCCTAGCGGTGCACAATTGGGAGGACTTACTTTTACACCCCAATCTCACCACTCCAAAACTTTTTGGCAATTCCACATCTTCATCCTCACTTCCAACTTCCAAATATTCAAATCTTGATTCATCTTCTGAATCATATCTTCTAAAATTGTGCAGTTTACCCTCATGCTGGAGGCCCAAAAATCGATCTTGATGATCTTCTCTCTTCATAATTTTCTGCAGTTTAACCTCATGCTGGAGGCCCAAAAATAGATCTTGACGATCTTCACAAAAATGTTTTGCATCTTCTTTCTTCATTATCTTCAGATTTTTTTCTTGATTTTCATGAATTATCTTGAAATTTTTATCTTCTTTTCTTGAGTTTTCTTCTGACCTACAAAAATAACCAGGGGTTTCCCCAATGCTCACAGGTGTGGCCCAGGTAATGTTTTTGAAAGGTGTAGAAGAAACCCTAGCGGTTCACAATTGGGAGGACTTACTTTTAGACCCCAATCTCACCGCCCAAAACTTTTCTGCATATCTTTCAATAAAGATATATAAACAATCTTCTTCCTTGAACTTGAATTAAAAATAATTAAAAATCATGAGAGAGAACAGAGACTTGATAAAAAACTTGATGAATACTTTCAGAGAAGAGAAACATTAAAAAGAGAAAGTTGAAAATCCACTTGGTATATCTCCAAGGGAGCTGACCTACTACAACCTGGTATTTCCTCATCTCGGGGAGAGGTTGTAGCACTAGGGTGATCAGCCCTCATTACTCTAAAAAAGACAGACTCTCAATAGAGCCTGAGCCGCACTCCAAAAATCCAGAGGCAGCACCCACTTCCTTCCTTCTCCTGCAGCATTCCATGCACTGGCACATTGAAGATAAACCAGGCCTGGTCTCCCAACCATCCTCTCCAGGGGATGAAAACCTCATGTGAATTCTCCTTTCATCTTCACCAGTCAACTCCAAAATGATTCCCAAATCAAATTGATAACCAATTCTTGCCTGAAAATCCATCAAGAATGGCCCACCCAAAACTGCTTTTACATTACCTTTAGCAATGTAAAAATGAACCTTCCCTGAGGCTCCTCCAACATTTAACTTCACAAACTCTGAAGTTCCAAAAAATTTAGTGACATGGCCACCGATCCCTCTCAAATTCCCACCAATACCAGTTTTGATGGGGAGGCCCATATGAGTTGCCTCAAACAAAGAAATCAGGTTTATCTGAGAACCTGAATCCACCAATGCCCTTGCCTCCCTGCCATTCAGAGTGACATTGACATATCCCAGAGGAGCAGAAAAATGAGTTTCCAACCCCTCACCAAACTTTTCAGCAGAATCACAAATGTATTTTACCTCACCAGGAGAAACCCTTCTCCTGGTCAACACCTTTTTCTGCCTATCAGCCAA
This sequence comes from Hemileia vastatrix, assembly GCA_030280995.1. Classification (NCBI taxonomy): domain Eukaryota; kingdom Fungi; phylum Basidiomycota; class Pucciniomycetes; order Pucciniales; family Zaghouaniaceae; genus Hemileia; species Hemileia vastatrix. Next base: position 27,860,189 of record JASXTE010000005.1, read on the forward strand.
CCCTGGACTGATAGCATACAATTCCCCATAAAATAGGGAAAGCTGACCCTGATTCATCCTTTCCAGGACAGAGTCCATAACATTAACTTGACCAGACACTACTGGCCTCTCAAAGTGAGCTCTTTGCTTCACCACCTTGGTCCTAGAAGCTTCTTGAGGACCAGCACCACCAACAGATTTACCATTAACAGGAACCAAACCAGATCCCTCACCAGAACCTCTGACTCCAACAGGCTTTGGAAATGAAGCCAAAGGGACATCCTCCTCAGAGTCAGAATCCACCTCCATTGGCATTGGCTCACCATTCATATCCAATGCACCAAAACTAGGGGGGCCCATGTCAGCCATACCCTTCTGCATCTTGTACAGCTCCTCTTTGCTTTACCTCTTCCTAGCTGCACTCAGATTAGGATCCCCCTTTGAAGCATTTGGCTTTGGTTGGGCCTGAGAACTGCTCTTAGGCCTTCCCACCTTTCCTGCTTCCACATCATAAACACCAGCCAAGCATTCACCACTTGACTGTCCACCACAAGAATACAACTCCAAACCACAAAAGGAAGTAGAAAAAGAGACCTTATTGACCTCCTTCCCCTTTCCCTTGACGTCCTCATCTACCTTAACAGAAGACTTCCCCTGATCAGGAATCTCCTCAAACCTTGTCCTCCTTTGATTAAGGCCACCCCTTCTCCTGACCAAATCCACACGAGCCTGCCCCTCACTGGGCTTCACAAAAGAACCGTCAGGGAACTTAAAAACCCTGCCATTAAACTCCACTTTTCCTTCAGACACATCTCTTTTCAGTGCCCAACAATCATTGGACATGTGCCCCCTCCTACTGCAATAAGAGCAAACCCAAGGATCACTCCTACCAGCCCTCCTTTCAAAATCTCTAGGCTGAGAAGGTGCCTTATTAACCTTCTTGGCCTCTTGAACAAAAATGTGCAGCTGCTTTCTAAGATCAGCCAACTGCTCCACCATTGGGTCCCTCTCCTGTTTGGGAACCTGCACCAAATTCTTCTCCTCCTTCTTCTCTCTAACTTCCTCTTCAGCCAAAGCCTCACTGACATTGCTGACATACTTTGCACACCCCTCCTGATAGGTGTCCACAGCCAATAACTTCAAATGGGCCTCAACAGCCTCCTTCACCTTATCCAAGGCAGGCAACTTCTGGTCCCCATTAGAAAGAGTCTTCATCAATTCCTTTCTTGAAAACTCCTTCAACACATCCATCCTGACATCTCTAGCCAGGGAAACCAACATCCATCTTTGGCAGCATTTTCATGTGCCAGCTCCTCCACTTCCACCAAATATTCCACCACAGGATCAAACTGTAGCAGAAACTTCCTGTAACTATGTAAGTTACCCACACCACCATAAGATTGACATTCACTGACAACCTTGTTCAGATCCACCATAGTGAACCTGACCCCCCATCTGTCCACCATTTCCCTACACAAAAATTTCCAATCCCTCTTCTTGTAGCCAGACATGGCCACAATCTCCTTCTCCACTGACCTATCACCAATGAAGAAGATAATCTGCTTCACCATGTCCAGGTAGGAAGCACCATCCACTCCAGAAGCAGTTTCATACTTCTCTAGAAACCACTTGACATCCTCCCCATTAAACTTGGTACCATCCCAAGTTTTAATCCTCACACACTCCCTAAACATCACAGAAGGAGGACCATCCCCCCCACTGACAGTCACCACAGTAATAGCAGAACCAGAAGCCATTCCTCCAGACCAAAACACCAAAAAGAGCCAACCAAAGAAAACAGATATTCCAAAGAACTAGCAAGTTCTACCCCATGTTGGGCGCCAGAAATGTAGACAATCCTATAGTACTAGCTATAGGCCTTGACCAAGGGAGTTGGAGAAAAACTAGAGAGAAAATCCCCTGTCCCTTTAGAAAAATAGAGTGAGATTTACTTGCTAAAGTAAGTTGGTTCCTGTTTTGCTAAAGCTCCTGTTTAACACACTTGACTGCTTGATGAGCCAAGAAAGTAGTCACCAGATAGACTACCAGACCAAAGAACTGAAATGTAGAACAAAGTCCACACCAGAGACAGAAAAGATACTTGATGTAGGCTGCAAATCCACACCAGAGAGAGAAATAATACTTGCTATAGCTTGCAAGACTATAACAGAGAAAACAGTTGACAAAGTTAAGTTAAATGAAGAACTCACTTGCAACAAACACAGCCAATTGTGGCCAGAAAACAGTGAAAACTGAGTGAGGAACAATGATATCACCTCCAGATGGTTGTATGATGATTAAGGTTGCCCCAAACTGTCTTATTCCCTATGTACACACAGACCACTATCTAAGAGCCCATGTGCACCCACCAATCTGGCGCCTGTACCTGCCAAATTGCATAAAAAACCCTCCTGAAGGGCTCCCCAACCTCCTAAAACAGAGGCGGGCAGGCCGCCTGAAGCGGCCCGGCCTCCCTGAAGCCAGAAAACCAATAAAAACAACTAATCTACTTAGAAAAATTAGCTACAACTACTAAAACGTTTAAAACACGGAATTTCACTATAACAACATTGAGACATGAAATATAGAGAAAAATTATCTCTATCCAATGGTACTAAGCACTTAACCCTAAGACTTAAGGTTAGCCAGTAAAACACGAAAAACAAAATTAAACAGCAATCTTTTATATATGAAAAATGAGGAAATGACCCCTTAAAACTCAGAATATGAAAAATGTCTACAAGACATAAAATATAAAGAAAAACCAGGGCTATCCAATGATAGTACCCACATACCCGCAGACCCAATATCCACGGAATAAAACCAGAAAAATACCCAATTCTTTAACAGATGTCAATTAAGACATGCACAAACCGTGCCAAATCACACAACAAAGGCCCCTGCCAATGTTGGAAGACCACAACATGACATATGATGTTTGTCTTTTTCTCGCCTCTCTTGTCATTTACAGGTACTTGTAAACCGATGGTCCCTTCGATTACACCTCAATTAACGTTGCGCCGTCGATATTTCAGAAAGGTTCCCAATTTTAAAGGTCCCCTTTTGGTCTAGAATATTTGGTACGGGGTTTTTACAAGGATTTTATGAATTATAATGGATTCTCAACAAGTGGTACCTATTTCTTTATCAAAGTGATTTAATTACTCAAATAAAAGAGTTAGATTTAAAATATTGATATAATTTATAGATCAGAGTTACGTTATTGTAAATACTAATTTTATAAAATATAAGAATAAGTTTTATGTTTGTAATTATAATAAAAAGATTTAGTAAAGGAATGACAAAAAAGCACAAAAAGGAGGGGCCTTTTATAGGCAAAATGTGAGAAAACAAAACACGGGATTAATATCTCCTAATACAAGAGTATGAGAGGGAAAAGTTAAATAAAAGAAAGTATGTGAAATAATAGAATCTATACTAAATGGAGCTTCAAGGAAGATATCAGTATTATTTGAAATAAAACTTAAGTTTCTCTTGATTGTCACATTTAATACTAAAAATTTCATTTTAAAATGTAGATTCAATGGTATTTACAATTCTTAAAAAAAGAATTTGAATTTTTTAGAATTTTTAATTATTTTTTAATACTAATTTTATTCCTACTCCTCTGTATGATTGATCACTGGTGTTAGGGAATAAAATATGTATGGGACAGGTACTTATTATCTTTTATTAATTATCTACCTTTCTTAATGTACTTTACTAGTTATTTTTAAGTAATACATAAGTAGTTAAAATAATTAATTATTTTATTAATAAGTATTAAAAAGGCGTGGCTTCACTTCAGTAAGAAAATCAATTATTTTACTGGGTGAGTCTAGTAGCCTGGCTGACAAACTCCTTAAGTATTTTAAAAAATATGTCTTTCTCAGCATAATTTAGGTGTGGTCTGCACTTAATTCACATTTCTATATAAAATATCATTCTTCATCTTTCAGGATTTTTTCAAAGTATTATTAACTATGCTTCATTAAATGTTCAAGTTAGATTCAGATTGAGTTCACCAAAATTTCAACCTTTTTTCTTGGTGGCTTCATCACTACCTCAATTTTAGCTCATATTTGATATGAATTAGGGTTCAAGGTTTCAGACTTGCTAGCAAGTCTTCCCCCCATATTGTGTGGTGATAGTGATGTTAATGGCTGATAAGTGGTTAATTTATTTATTTTGAGGCTGAGATCAAGTACAGAGACGTGAAATAGCTTGAATGGTCAGTTGTCTAGAAGATTTGAATAGTCCTACTTGAATAATGTAGTACAAATCCAATAAGTATTAAAATATAACTCAATATAAGGGTCTCAGTAATTTAAATCTCACTAATTATATATGACTTACAATCTTATAGTTGGTAGAAAAATAGATTTAATAATTTAGATAATATTCAAAGACTTTATAAGTGCTATTTATATGTATTGTAATTGTATTGGTTATATTTTTGATTGTAGTGAAAAAGAATGTAGAAAACAAGACCAAAAACCCCCTCCTTTTATACAAAATAACTTCCCCTATGAACCCCTTGATTTAACACCTCTATAAATGGTTAATGATGCCTCATTCCAGCTAATAGACATGTCCAAAAACATAAAGAGTGACCAGTAACATAATTAGAATCATATCACCTGCCAAAATCCTGCAGTAATAGGGATAATCCATCAAAAACAAGGAATAAGCAAAAAAGAGAGTATATGTGTGTAATACATTAAAATAAAAGACTAAAAAGGGAAAATTAAGACTAATTATTACTCAATATTAAGAAGAATTAACAGTAGAAATTATGTGTCTAATCATGACATTAAAATATGTGAAATCCCCATTCAAAAATAACCAAAATTGACTGAGAAACCACTTAAAACCCCGAAAAAGGGTGTGAGATGTGGGGTAACTACATGCAGTCCTTGGCAGGTGCTTGAATGGGTAAAAACTTGACTAATTTAGGCCAAATTAAGCATGGTAGTGAATTAAAGGGCCAAGCTTGAGGTTATTAATGATATTAGTGTATATAATTAGGGTCAATGCGTTTATAATCAAACTAGGACACTAAATGAGCGCCTGTCACCTATTTTAGTGTGTTTCCCCACAGTGGGCGTAGAATGTGGGGGTGATTATAGTGTGAAAAAGCTAACTTTGCTAAAAATGAAGTTATTCACACAGGAAAAATGCAGGCAGTATGTGGCCAGTACACAGAAGCCATTTCTGACATAAAAAAACACCAAATTTGAAAAGTGTTATTTTTATGCATTTGAGTAGCCAAATCAATATCTCTAATTAAGACATATTGATCTGTCAAAGCAAATTTTTAATATTATTAAAATTTATAGCGCATAGAGTCACCTTTTAAGTGATATAAAGCGCATTTCTTGTTTTTCACATAAAATAATGAAAACAACAGCTTTAAGTCTACTTAAAAATTATGTAGCCTTATATTTAAGTTTCTTAAGATTACCCTAACATATTTCAACTTAATTTAAGTACATAAGACTTATAAAAGGTGGATATATGCATGTATATAAGGTGTTATAATGGCATATTTTGTATTTTATCATAAATTTACTTATGTATACAATTTGTGTACTCTAATTTATTGCTCCCATGTGTAGTCCATGTGTTTTAAATAAATTATAAGTGCTATTTACTAAGTCCTGGGGATATCCAGGCTGACACTTATGCTGATGATTATGATGATTTTTATCATTATTTGGTTTCTGCCTCCATCTACTTCTTATAAATATATAAGTATATTTGAGCTTTGAGATTGTTTTTTTTACATGAATAATGGAAAGAGAGAAAAATTTATAGGGGTTATAGTTGGTGGAAAGGGGTATAATGATCCTTACTTGCAGCCAAATACATACATATATACACTACGCAATATAGGGGGTGGACTTGCTAGCAAGTCCTCAACCTGAACTCAGATGGAACTCAGATGGAACTCAGACTGAACTCATACTGAACCCATACTGAACTCTACTTGAACACCCACCTAAAACTGTTCTGCTGAGTGGTGTTCATCCCTGATTGAATGGTTCCTTTATCAATAGCTCAATGTGTGTTCAATCTATGGTGAGTTTGGGTCCAAGGTTGCGGACTTGCTAGCAAGTCCGCCCCCCATATTGTGTGGTGATATATATATATATACCTGGGAAAATCAGGGGGTGTCTGCATGCAAGTGTGAAGTGAGTTTATTTATTTTATTTTTTTCCCCACATTAATATCTAGCATTCATCTAGCATTTATCCAGAACTCATTTGGTCACTTTATATATATATATATATATATTTTTACCTCCTCAATAAAATTTTTAAATTAATCTTCTTTTTGTGAAAAAAAATTTTTTTTTTGACATGATTCACATGTGGGTTCCCCCCTTTAATATTATTATGTTTATAAATCACCACCACCAGCAGCAGCAGCAGAAGGAGTAGAAGGAGTGGAAGCAGTAGAAGCAGGAGAATCATTAGAAATATTATTCAGACTCCATCACAATTTATATTTCACCACCACCACCTCCTCTTCCACTTCCTCCACTTGCCAAAAAAAAAATAAAGATATAGATAAGTCAAGTAGATAATTATTTGGACCAATATATATATATATATATATATGAAAATTGAACAACTCAATCAATAATGAAAATGATTGAGTGATGAATATTGAAGATGAGTACAGTTATAATAGATACAAAACATATTTAGATATATATATATATAAATATAAAGAAATAATAAAAAAAATAAAAACACACACACATGCATACATACATAATTTACTTTGAAAAAAAAAGATAAAAGAGAAGATAAAAGATAAATGCAAAAGAGGGGGGGAGGGGGGTGTACAAGCACATTTAACAGTGTGACAGGATACAGGAATGGGGGGTGCTTTATGATTTTTACAGCCTGTTTTTTTTTTTGCTTTGATTTGATTTGTGATTAGTTTTTCACAGGATTTTAGTGAGACATCACATTTTTTTTGTGTGTGTGGTTTAATCATCATCATCATCATTTTTTTATTTTAATTTTTTATTTCTCACCACACAATTTTTTTTTTTTTTTTTTGGGGGGGAGACTTACTAGCAAGTCCTCAACTTGAAGTCAGATAGAGCTCAGATGGAATTCAGTCTGAAATCTTCATGAAATAAGCTTGAAATAGTCACAAAACATGGGTGAGTTTTGATTGAAAGCATTATGAAAACCTATTCAAGGCTGAATGGTAATCAGAATATATTAGAACTTTTGAAAATATTTTCAATAAAAAATACATTTTGATGAGATGTAATCAGATTATCTTTCTGAATAAAAATGTAAGAATAAAAAGACATGAACTTACATTATTTTTTCTTAAGTTTAAATTTTAATCATTCTAAGAAATATACTACATATTTTTGAAAAAAATTAAAAAAATAGTTCATGACTTCTTAATTTGGAAAACATCCATTTTTTCATAATCCAAAACTTTAATTTTATTTTATAGAGACCATGTAAACCAAATTTTTCACAATTTTTTTTTCAGAATTTTTAGCTTATGCAATAATTTTCTTATTTAAATGAATTATATAACTGTAAAATTAAGCCATAGATCCTATCCCATATTATATTCTAAAATTCTGTATAAAAGACACAAAATCATAAAATTTAGATGCAGTAAAACTTTATTTTTAAATGGTGGAATTGATGAAGCACCTTCACTTCTCTTATCCTCAAATAAATAGAAATTGAAGAATGAGATTATATATGTTGAACAAAAAAAATTCTTCAAGTGTTAAAGTCTATTTGTTTTAATAAAATTTACAAATGCAATAAAATGATACAAACAGTGAGCCAAGTAATTTTGGTCTTTTTTAGGATAAACTATGTGCTCAACTTCAAAAGCATTTTATGATAAATTTTTAGTAACTACAATCACTACACAATATAGGGGGTGGACTTGCTAGCAAGTCCTCAACCTGAACTCAGATGGAACTCAGATGGAACTCAGACTGAACTCAGACTGAATCCATACTGAACTCTACTTGAACACCCACCTAAAACTGTTCTGCTGAGTGGTGTTCATCCCTGATTGTATGGTTCCTTTATCAATAGCTCAATGTGTGTTCAATCTGTGGTGAGTTTGGGTCCAAGGTTGCGGACTCGCTAGCAAGTCCGCCCCCCATATTGTGTGGTGAATACTTTTCATAATTTGGAAGCAATTTTCTTTTTCAAATCCATAAATATTCTTTAGGTTCATTTTCATTCTTCAAAGAAATTTTATCAAGTCACAGAAAGTAAATTTTACTCTGAGAAATGTTGTTCTTAAAATCAATTAATTAAAAGGAACCCAAAATACAAATGAAAAAAATTAATATAAATCAACAAAGATTCATTCAAAATGTAAGCTGAATGCTTTATTTTTCTTGAATTCAATAATTTAAGATATCAATGGTGCTCACCTGAGAATACACAGCACAAACTAAACAGATTTCTAGAATGCACTATGAGAGTTTTTAAATTTCAATTTCAAGCTTTACTATTTTTCACAGAATCTATATTATGTACTAGAGTTAATTTTAATTTATTAATGTATAATTTTATTTATAGAAGAATCAATATATGAGAGTATCATTTGAAATGAGAGAAAACATATATATATAGTGATACTGATAGAACAGGCTAATCTTAGAATTATTGAATTATTATTAATTTAAAGTTAAGAAAATATTTCAAATAGGGGGATAAATGTTTCAATTTTTTCTTTTTGAGCTTTTAATTGAGTATAGCATAGCAGTGCAGAAGTACCTTCTTTTTTTCCAGAACAAGAGTATTGACCATGAAAATTTGAAATACAAAATGCAAATATTATAGTCAAGTGATAAAATACAGGTTAATAAATTATTGATGCTTTTTTAGTAATATGATTTTAACACCAATATTTAAACAAAATTATGTTCTTTATTAAAAAATATAAAAAATAAAAAATAATTGAGATTTTATTGAAAAGTAAGAATTGATGCATCTTCTTAGCTATATTCCTTATAAAAAATCAATACTTAAATTAATTACTTTTTATACAAACTCATTCTAATAAAGAAAGTTTTAAATTTTCATTTATTATAAAAAGAAAAAGTTAAGGCTGTAAGTTGAATTTATCTTCAAGTTCAAATTGATGAAAAATATTTTTTTTTGAATATTTAAACTTTCTGAATTCATAACTTGAAGTTTTCAATAGAATTTGAAGTCAAAAGCTAAGAAAAAAGATTTTGAGAATAAGAAGGAGCTAAATAATGTTTGATAAGTACAAAAATCATATTCCTCCAGTTTAGTTTAAATACAAAAAGAAAAATTTGTGATTATTCATGTATATTGTAGATACAAAAAATGAAATTTAAAAGTTTTGTTAATCTATCATATGGAAAAACTAATATTATAATTATTAAAAATAAATTTAAAGATTATATTATATATAAAAAAAAATTACAATAATTACAAATTTTGATATATGTTCAGCATTTTAATTGTATTTGGTATAAATCTTTTCAATAAAAATATAAACCTGGGCACACATTAAGGAGTTTGAAATCAAATTTAAAAAAAAAATTAAAAAAATCTCAAATATTAACTTATCTTGAACAGTGGTCAGAGAAAGAATCTCATTGGGAGTTCAATCCATGTTGAATCAAACTAAGATGTATACATTTATAAAATTGTATTTAGTTATTTGTCTGAAAAAACTTAAGCAACAAAAGGGATCAAGGGGCTTATTAATTTACTGAATAGATATCATTAAATATATTGGAACAGCTTTATTATTTAATTTTTATCAATTTTTATTCATTAAGTATAATTATTCAGGTATGTATAGTAATCATAAAACAAACAAAATCAATCTAAAATGTAAAATAAAGCAATGAATTTTTTGTTCAAGTCTCATCTGCAATCTATAAGGAAAGCCTTAGCTATTTTTATCTAACCAACAGCATTTAATATTAAATTAAAGACAAAATAAATTCACCTCATAATATAGAAAAGAGACTTTTTTTTTAATATCATCTGTGCTTTTTTCCATTTTTTGATTTTTTTTTCTAAAATTTTTCTGTAAAATTTATTATTTGATCTTATGTATAACTATGACAATCATTCCATGAAATAATTTTTTTGAAAATTTACTAGGGCTTTATGGCTAGTTTTTATATTTTTATAATTCTTTTACTTCAAAGATAAGTATTTATTACAAACAGCCAATATATATGTATTTTGAATTGATTGATAGTTTAAAATAGCCATACAGCAGATTTGACTATTGGTTTTCTGAATGAAAGCAAAGCATCATATTTTTACAAGGTGGACTCTATCATTTGTTCAAAAAATAGAGTTCACCTTCTAATTTTCACCAAGTTTCTTGATGCTCCTTCTACCCATTTGTACATACTTTTCAGACTCCTCAACTGTTTCACTTCTATTCCCAACCCTTTCATTCTCTCATCATCTCTTTACCTTTGTTTTTCTTTCCGTTCCTTCAAAACTGAGCTTTTACTCTTCTCACCCTTCCTCACCTGTTTTGCTCACACTCCATTCTATCCCCTTTCACTTTTCAGCCCATTTCACCCCTTTTTCTGTAATCACAACCCTTCTAAATATTTTTTTCCCTCTTCCTACCCCAGCCCACCCCTTCTGATTGCCACATTACCCCACCACACCCTTTTGGCTCCCAGTGCATACCACCATACACCATTCACTGCCACTTCCACCCACTTTCTAAACTTTTTTATCCCTCACCACATCTGTTTCTATATTCCCCACTCCTTTTCTTTTGATCCTAACTCTATTGCTCTTTAATGTAGTCCACCCCTCACACTTTCCACCCCCTCCCTTTTACTTTCTTTCTTATCTCTTTCACTCTAAAGTGATTATAAGGGGCTGAAAAAGGGAGCAAAAGGAGTGAGTTCCAAGAAGGTAGGATAGAGAGGGGTGGAGAAGCAATCAAAAAGTGCAAAGAGGAAATAAAATAGGTAAGAAAAAATGAAAATAAAAATAATGGAGAAGATTTAAAAGGGGAAGAAAATGATATGAACCAGAAATTGGAGGGAAATATATGGAAGGAGGGTTTTGAAATAAAATAAATAATATATATATATATAAACAAAGAATGGAAAGGGTAATATCACAAAAATAAAAAAAAAACCAAATTTTGGTGTACTAATGATTAGATATAGTTTATCATCATAAAACTCCACCCTTAAAATTTTGATTTATTGAAGAAGAAGGAAATTAATTATTTAAAAATAATAGTGACCATATCATTTTTTCACTTGATTGAAAAAAATCATATGTATTAATTAGATAAATGATACCTCTAAATTAATGTATTTTAACTACATTTGAAAAAGATTTTTAACTTTCACAAATATTTTAAACCTTAAAAAAATTAATAATTCCTGATCATAAAATTAGAATAAATATATTTATTTACAAACTTTTAATGATTAAATACAATGAAAAATATCAGTCAAATACATATTTTCTCTTCAAAAACTTCTTATGATATTAAGTAATTTCTCTACATAATGATAGCTCCAAACACTTATATAACTATGTAAAAAAGCTTTTGATTTGATTTACATAGGAAATTCACAATCTTGTATGAATTCATAAAGCAGAAGCACAAATTTTTTAAAATATTATGCATTTTCCAGTCTGTTAATGTTGTGGACTTCCCTCATATTAACATTCATTTGATAATTACAGTAAGTAAGATCAAAAGACTTTAAGAAAAAGATCAACTGTGATTCAATAAGTCTTCAACTTGTCTTTGTGTTTATTTCAGAGAGGTTCCAAACTTGATTGTTGGTTGTTTCATCACTGCCTCATTATGTGCTAAATCAGATATGAGAGAGGGTTGTTGCAGACTTTCTAGCAAGTCTGCATCCCATATTGTGTGTTGTCTATTTTTATTTTTACTTTTATTTATTTATTTTATTTATTTTTTTTTATTTTAATTTTAATTTTAATTTTAATTTTTATTTTTATTTTTATTTTTATTTTTATTTTTATTTTTATTTTTATTTTTATTTTTATTTTTATTTTTATTTTTATTTTTATTTTTATTTTTATTTTTATTTTTATTTTTATTTTTATTTTTATTTTTATTTTTATTTTTATTTTTATTTTTATTTTTATTTTTATTTTTATTTTTATTTTTATTTTTATTTTTATTTTTATTTTTATTTTTATTTTTATTTTTATTTTTATTTTTATTTTTATTTTTATTTTTATTTTTATTTTTATTTTTATTTTTATTTTTATTTTTATTTTTATTTTTATTTTTATTTTTATTTTTATTTTTATTTTTATTTTTATTTTTATTTTTATTTTTATTTTTATTTTTATTTTTATTTTTATTTTTATTTTTATTTTTATTTTTATTTTTATTTTTATTTTTATTTTTATTTTTATTTTTATTTTTATTTTTATTTTTATTTTTATTTTTATTTTTATTTTTATTTTTATTTTTATTTTTATTTTTATTTTTATTTTTATTTTTATTTTTATTTTTATTTTTATTTTTATTTTTATTTTTATTTTTATTTTTATTTTTATTTTTATTTTTATTTTTATTTTTATTTTTATTTTTATTTTTATTTTTATTTTTATTTTTATTTTTATTTTTATTTTTATTTTTATTTTTATTTTTATTTTTATTTTTATTTTTATTTTTATTTTTATTTTTATTTTTATTTTTATTTTTATTTTTATTTTTATTTTTATTTTTATTTTTATTTTTATTTTTATTTTTATTTTTATTTTTATTTTTATTTTTATTTTTATTTTTATTTTTATTTTTATTTTTATTTTTATTTTTATTTTTATTTTTATTTTTATTTTTATTTTTATTTTTATTTTTATTTTTATTTTTATTTTTATTTTTATTTTTATTTTTATTTTTATTTTTATTTTTATTTTTATTTTTATTTTTATTTTTATTTTTATTTTTATTTTTATTTTTATTTTTATTTTTATTTTTATTTTTATTTTTATTTTTATTTTTATTTTTATTTTTATTTTTATTTTTATTTTTATTTTTATTTTTATTTTTATTTTTATTTTTATTTTTATTTTTATTTTTATTTTTATTTTTATTTTTATTTTTATTTTTATTTTTATTTTTATTTTTATTTTTATTTTTATTTTTATTTTTATTTTTATTTTTATTTTTATTTTTATTTTTATTTTTATTTTTATTTTTATTTTTATTTTTATTTTTATTTTTATTTTTATTTTTATTTTTATTTTTATTTTTATTTTTATTTTTATTTTTATTTTTATTTTTATTTTTATTTTTATTTTTATTTTTATTTTTATTTTTATTTTTATTTTTATTTTTATTTTTATTTTTATTTTTATTTTTATTTTTATTTTTATTTTTATTTTTATTTTTATTTTTATTTTTATTTTTATTTTTATTTTTATTTTTATTTTTATTTTTATTTTTATTTTTATTTTTATTTTTATTTTTATTTTTATTTTTATTTTTATTTTTATTTTTATTTTTATTTTTATTTTTATTTTTATTTTTATTTTTATTTTTATTTTTATTTTTATTTTTATTTTTATTTTTATTTTTATTTTTATTTTTATTTTTATTTTTATTTTTATTTTTATTTTTATTTTTATTTTTATTTTTATTTTTATTTTTATTTTTATTTTTATTTTTATTTTTATTTTTATTTTTATTTTTATTTTTATTTTTATTTTTATTTTTATTTTTATTTTTATTTTTATTTTTATTTTTATTTTTATTTTTATTTTTATTTTTATTTTTATTTTTATTTTTATTTTTATTTTTATTTTTATTTTTATTTTTATTTTTATTTTTATTTTTATTTTTATTTTTATTTTTATTTTTATTTTTATTTTTATTTTTATTTTTATTTTTATTTTTATTTTTATTTTTATTTTTATTTTTATTTTTATTTTTATTTTTATTTTTATTTTTATTTTTATTTTTATTTTTATTTTTATTTTTATTTTTATTTTTATTTTTATTTTTATTTTTATTTTTATTTTTATTTTTATTTTTATTTTTATTTTTATTTTTATTTTTATTTTTATTTTTATTTTTATTTTTATTTTTATTTTTATTTTTATTTTTATTTTTATTTTTATTTTTATTTTTATTTTTATTTTTATTTTTATTTTTATTTTTATTTTTATTTTTATTTTTATTTTTATTTTTATTTTTATTTTTATTTTTATTTTTATTTTTATTTTTATTTTTATTTTTATTTTTATTTTTATTTTTATTTTTATTTTTATTTTTATTTTTATTTTTATTTTTATTTTTATTTTTATTTTTATTTTTATTTTTATTTTTATTTTTATTTTTATTTTTATTTTTATTTTTATTTTTATTTTTATTTTTATTTTTATTTTTATTTTTATTTTTATTTTTATTTTTATTTTTATTTTTATTTTTATTTTTATTTTTATTTTTATTTTTATTTTTATTTTTATTTTTATTTTTATTTTTATTTTTATTTTTATTTTTATTTTTATTTTTATTTTTATTTTTATTTTTATTTTTATTTTTATTTTTATTTTTATTTTTATTTTTATTTTTATTTTAATTTTAATTTTAATTTTAATTTTAATTTTAATTTTAATTTTAATTTTAATTTTAATTTTAATTTTAATTTTAATTTTAATTTTAATTTTTATTTTTATTTTTATTTTAATTTTAATTTTAATTTTAATTTTAATTTTAATTTTAATTTTAATTTTAATTTTAATTTTAATTTTAATTTTAATTTTAATTTTAATTTTAATTTTAATTTTAATTTTAATTTTAATTTTAATTTTAATTTTAATTTTAATTTTAATTTTAATTTTAATTTTAATTTTAATTTTAATTTTAATTTTAATTTTAATTTTAATTTTAATTTTAATTTTAATTTTAATTTTAATTTTAATTTTAATTTTAATTTTAATTTTAATTTTAATTTTAATTTTAATTTTAATTTTAATTTTAATTTTAATTTTAATTTTAATTTTAATTTTAATTTTAATTTTAATTTTAATTTTAATTTTAATTTTAATTTTAATTTTAATTTTAATTTTAATTTTAATTTTAATTTTAATTTTAATTTTAATTTTAATTTTAATTTTAATTTTAATTTTAATTTTAATTTTAATTTTAATTTTAATGATTGTTGGTTGTTTCATCACTGCCTCATTATGTGCTAAATCAGATATGAGAGAGGGTTGTTGCAGACTTTCTAGCAAGTCTGCATCCCATATTGTGTGTTGTCTATTTTTATTTTTACTTTTATTTATTTATTTTATTTATTTTTTTTTATTTTAATTTTAATTTTAATTTTAATTTTTATTTTTATTTTTATTTTTATTTTTATTTTTATTTTTATTTTTATTTTTATTTTTATTTTTATTTTTATTTTTATTTTTATTTTTATTTTTATTTTTATTTTTATTTTTATTTTTATTTTTATTTTTATTTTTATTTTTATTTTTATTTTTATTTTTATTTTTATTTTTATTTTTATTTTTATTTTTATTTTTATTTTTATTTTTATTTTTATTTTTATTTTTATTTTTATTTTTATTTTTATTTTTATTTTTATTTTTATTTTTATTTTTATTTTTATTTTTATTTTTATTTTTATTTTTATTTTTATTTTTATTTTTATTTTTATTTTTATTTTTATTTTTATTTTTATTTTTATTTTTATTTTTATTTTTATTTTTATTTTTATTTTTATTTTTATTTTTATTTTTATTTTTATTTTTATTTTTATTTTTATTTTTATTTTTATTTTTATTTTTATTTTTATTTTTATTTTTATTTTTATTTTTATTTTTATTTTTATTTTTATTTTTATTTTTATTTTTATTTTTATTTTTATTTTTATTTTTATTTTTATTTTTATTTTTATTTTTATTTTTATTTTTATTTTTATTTTTATTTTTATTTTTATTTTTATTTTTATTTTTATTTTTATTTTTATTTTTATTTTTATTTTTATTTTTATTTTTATTTTTATTTTTATTTTTATTTTTATTTTTATTTTTATTTTTATTTTTATTTTTATTTTTATTTTTATTTTTATTTTTATTTTTATTTTTATTTTTATTTTTATTTTTATTTTTATTTTTATTTTTATTTTTATTTTTATTTTTATTTTTATTTTTATTTTTATTTTTATTTTTATTTTTATTTTTATTTTTATTTTTATTTTTATTTTTATTTTTATTTTTATTTTTATTTTTATTTTTATTTTTATTTTTATTTTTATTTTATTTTTATTTTTATTTTTATTTTTATTTTTATTTTTATTTTTATTTTTATTTTTATTTTTATTTTTATTTTTATTTTTATTTTTATTTTTATTTTTATTTTTATTTTTATTTTTATTTTAATTTTAATTTTAATTTTAATTTTAATTTTAATTTTAATTTTAATTTTAATTTTAATTTTAATTTTAATTTTAATTTTAATTTTAATTTTAATTTTAATTTTAATTTTAATTTTAATTTTAATTTTAATTTTAATTTTAATTTTAATTTTAATTTTAATTTTAATTTTAATTTTAATTTTAATTTTAATTTTAATTTTAATTTTAATTTTAATTTTAATTTTAATTTTAATTTTAATTTTAATTTTAATTTTAATTTTAATTTTAATTTTAATTTTAATTTTAATTTTAATTTTAATTTTAATTTTAATTTTAATTTTAATTTTAATTTTAATTTTAATTTTAATTTTAATTTTAATTTTAATTTTAATTTTAATTTTAATTTTAATTTTAATTTTAATTTTAATTTTAATTTTAATTTTAATTTTAATTTTAATTTTAATTTTAATTTTAATTTTAATTTTAATTTTAATTTTAATTTTAATTTTAATTTTAATTTTAATTTTAATTTTAATTTTAATTTTAATTTTAATTTTAATTTTAATTTTAATTTTAATTTTAATTTTAATTTTAATTTTAATTTTAATTTTAATTTTAATTTTAATTTTAATTTTAATTTTAATTTTAATTTTAATTTTAATTTTAATTTTAATTTTAATTTTAATTTTAATTTTAATTTTAATTTTAATTTTAATTTTAATTTTAATTTTAATGATTGTTGGTTGTTTCATCACTGCCTCATTATGTGCTAAATCAGATATGAGAGAGGGTTGTTGCAGACTTTCTAGCAAGTCTGCATCCCATATTGTGTGTTGTCTATTTTTATTTTTACTTTTATTTATTTATTTTATTTATTTTTTTTTATTTTAATTTTAATTTTAATTTTAATTTTTATTTTTATTTTTATTTTTATTTTTATTTTTATTTTTATTTTTATTTTTATTTTTATTTTTATTTTTATTTTTATTTTTATTTTTATTTTTATTTTTATTTTTATTTTTATTTTTATTTTTATTTTTATTTTTATTTTTATTTTTATTTTTATTTTTATTTTTATTTTTATTTTTATTTTTATTTTTATTTTTATTTTTATTTTTATTTTTATTTTTATTTTTATTTTTATTTTTATTTTTATTTTTATTTTTATTTTTATTTTTATTTTTATTTTTATTTTTATTTTTATTTTTATTTTTATTTTTATTTTTATTTTTATTTTTATTTTTATTTTTATTTTTATTTTTATTTTTATTTTTATTTTTATTTTTATTTTTATTTTTATTTTTATTTTTATTTTTATTTTTATTTTTATTTTTATTTTTATTTTTATTTTTATTTTTATTTTTATTTTTATTTTTATTTTTATTTTTATTTTTATTTTTATTTTTATTTTTATTTTTATTTTTATTTTTATTTTTATTTTTATTTTTATTTTTATTTTTATTTTTATTTTTATTTTTATTTTTATTTTTATTTTTATTTTTATTTTTATTTTTATTTTTATTTTTATTTTTATTTTTATTTTTATTTTTATTTTTATTTTTATTTTTATTTTTATTTTTATTTTTATTTTTATTTTTATTTTTATTTTTATTTTTATTTTTATTTTTATTTTTATTTTTATTTTTATTTTTATTTTTATTTTTATTTTTATTTTTATTTTTATTTTTATTTTTATTTTTATTTTTATTTTTATTTTTATTTTTATTTTTATTTTTATTTTTATTTTTATTTTTATTTTTATTTTTATTTTTATTTTTATTTTTATTTTTATTTTTATTTTTATTTTTATTTTTATTTTTATTTTTATTTTTATTTTTATTTTTATTTTTATTTTTATTTTTATTTTTATTTTTATTTTTATTTTTATTTTTATTTTTATTTTTATTTTTATTTTTATTTTATTTTTATTTTTATTTTTATTTTTATTTTTATTTTTATTTTTATTTTTATTTTTATTTTTATTTTTATTTTTATTTTTATTTTTATTTTTATTTTTATTTTTATTTTAATTTTAATTTTAATTTTAATTTTAATTTTAATTTTAATTTTAATTTTAATTTTAATTTTAATTTTAATTTTAATTTTAATTTTAATTTTAATTTTAATTTTAATTTTAATTTTAATTTTAATTTTAATTTTAATTTTAATTTTAATTTTAATTTTAATTTTAATTTTAATTTTAATTTTAATTTTAATTTTAATTTTAATTTTAATTTTAATTTTAATTTTAATTTTAATTTTAATTTTAATTTTAATTTTAATTTTAATTTTAATTTTAATTTTAATTTTAATTTTAATTTTAATTTTAATTTTAATTTTAATTTTAATTTTAATTTTAATTTTAATTTTAATTTTAATTTTAATTTTAATTTTAATTTTAATTTTAATTTTAATTTTAATTTTAATTTTAATTTTAATTTTAATTTTAATTTTAATTTTAATTTTAATTTTAATTTTAATTTTAATTTTAATTTTAATTTTAATTTTAATTTTAATTTTAATTTTAATTTTAATTTTAATTTTAATTTTAATTTTATTTTTAATTTTTAATTTTTTACAGATATTACCTATAACCACTAAAATACTAAAAAACTAAACATTTTTTGGAAATAATTAAAACCATAATGTGCAAAAAGTATGAGAGCTGGGAAAAAAAATGAAAAGTAATGATATAAAATAAATAATAATTAAAATGGTATCTCCCAGCCAATTGATGAGTTAATCCCTGGATACCTTACCCACATCCAAGTGCACCTTGATGTGGATACACATTTAAATAGTTTTTGAATAATTTTAAACTGTCATAAAATATAAAGAATACTGAAAATGAAAAATAAAAAATAAATAAAAGAAACTGATAAATAATAATAATAATAATAATAAATAATAAGTAGAAAAATAGTATTGCCCAGCCAATAGATGAAACTTTTCCCACCAATGCTTCCCCACATCCAGATGACCCCGATGTGTTGACACCATATTTTTTTGTTTGATTTTTGTGATTTTCCACCTTTTTTTTACAATAGATTCCCATAAAAAAATTAAAATAAAAAAAAGAGAAAAAATGAAAATAATCTAAAACCACATCCAAAAGCGAATAAAAGAAAAAATAAGAGAAATCCAAGGTCAAGTCCAGTCCCAAAGAAAAGATCACTGGGTGGGCTCCCTCCAAAAAGTCAAATAATGGGAGAGCACCAGTGATCCACCACCAATCCAAAGAAATTAATGATTAAGGACCAATCCATGCCAGTTAAAAGTCATAGAGGACAAAAACCTGAATGAAAAAGACATAAATGGAATTCAACTAGGACAAACAAAAGATTTTAACAGAAGTACTGGGGTAGCTGTTCTACAGAGCAGCCAGCTCCTCAGTTACCCCCACACTTGCAAAAAAAAAATCTAGAAGCCCCCCCTGGTTACCTTCTAACATAAACAACCATCCCACGACAAACCAAAACCAATAATAATGAAGAGTTCAGCACTTGAACACCAAAGATAAATCCAGTTTAAAGTCATAGAGGACTAAAAGCCTGAAAAAAAAACCAATACTAGGGTTCAAGCAAATTAAAAGAAGGGTTTGGAAACACACAATCTGGGGTAACTGTCAATAGAGCAGCCAGCCCATCAGTTACCCCCAAAATTTACAAGATCAAATCTAGAGCCCCACCCATGGGTACCTCTAACAAAAAGTTTCCAACACAAAAGCTTCCCTGCAGCAAACAAAAGTAAAAATTGAAATATTGATCCTTATTTTATCATCATTGTGGACTCAGTCTTCTTCATATCTTGTGCCTCTAGGATAAAACCTCTTCACCTGATCTACAGCCACTCTTTTCCTTAAGAATGCACCATCTAGCTCTTTCAAGACATAAGAACCTCCAGATGCCTGAGATCTGATTCTGTAAGGTCCCTTCCATCTGTCAGGAAAGATTTTTCCCCACTGACTCACCAAAATTCTATTATAACCCAACACCAAACAACCAGGATTTAAGGGATGCCTGAGTCTATGGACCAAATTATTGTCCCAGTATCTGACTTATTGATTTCTAATCTTCATCATTCTAGAGTATTCCTTCTCTTAACATTCTTCTTTACATTCCATCTGTTGCATCCTAGCACAGAGCAAATCTTCTGTTGAGTGCACCTCATCCTAATTAATTCCAAGATAAGAAAAAGCTTCCAAAACCACTGGTAAAACTTCCTTCTTACCAAAAATTAACTCATAAGGAGAATAGCCAGTGGTCCTTTTCACAGTGACCCTATCAGCAAACAACACCAAAGGTAAATAATGTCTCCACGTTTAAGCACTATCTCAACACATTTTCAACAAAGCATTCTTGATAACTTGATGGCTTCTTTAAACCATGCCTTCAGCTTCAGGATATTAAGGTGTAGCCACTTTAACATTTGAACCAATGCTAGCAACAGCTTCCCTGAATTATTCACCATACTCTGGCCTACCATCAACAGTAACCAACTTCAACAATCCATACTTATAAACCCATTCTTTCTTCAAAATTCTGCTACGTTTTTTGCAGACAAATTAACCATATACACTGCCTCAACCCAATTAGACAAATAATTCCTGGCAACAATCAAATATTTATACCTTCCCTCTTTAATATGTACAGAATCTATACTAACTCTTCCAAACAAAGTTGATTCTCCAGTAGCATGGCCAATCTCTTTTGGTTTCATGTGTCTTTTTATTTGACATTATTCACAAGATTGAACCCAACCCTGCACAGCCAACATCACACCAGGCCAAAGAATCTGTCTGCTACTCTTTTATAAGTCTCCCCAGAGCCTCTATGACCATGGTCTTCATGAAAATACTTAAAGCCAGCTCTTGACCTTTCTTTTGAGTCACCACAACTTGAGAATTTGGATGTCTCCTCCTCATCAACCTTCTTCCATAAAAATAAAATCCAGGACACTTCTTCTTGATTGCTAACCAAGTATCATCATCACAACCCAGGTCTCATCTTCAAAATCCAGCAAAAATAAAATCCAAGGGCACAATCCTGTCATCCAAATCACCAGTATACACATGATTCAATTGACTAGCCTATCCAGGACACCAATATTTGAATTTTTTCACATCCTTCTCTTTCCACTGAATTGTTTGAGAATCCAGTTTACTAACAAAAATACCATTCTCTAAATTTGAGCCATCCTAAACAACAGCCCCTTATTCATCAACAAAAACATCCTGATCACCAGAATCAAGATCAGATCCAGCCAGTTTAACCTCTTGAGAGAGGGTAGAAAAATCTTCAGCACCTTTTTTGCTGGCCCTAACCACTGGAAAATCTTCATCAAACTCTTCAGAATCAGAATCTTCCTCTGTAGGTGGTCTTCTTGACAACCCATCAGACATAGTAAATGTTTTACCTGGAATATGCACCAGGTAGAAAGAAAAATGCTGAATAAATGCCACTCACCTAGTCATTGGAGCATTAGGAAGACTAGATGTGTTGATAATCTGAGCCAAAGATTTTGCATCCACCTTCAGCTCAAAATGCTGCCCCCACAAAACAGTTTGTAGCTTCTTCAAGATCTTTACTACACCACACAGTTCCAACTTAGGCTGAGAATACCTAGATTCCACCTTGTTAAACACCACAGACTCATACCTTACTGGTCTGACCCTCCCAGTTTTATCTTCCTGAGACAAAACAGCGCCAGCAGCAATATAGCTTGAGTCCACTTCCTGATAAATTTTTCCAGCATCAACACCTAATCCAACTTGTGAAGAATAATATCTTCACCTACCACATTTTTCAACTTCTGAAAGGCCTCTTAACACTCTTCAGTCTATTCGCAGTATGCATCTTTTCTGGTAAGCTTCCTTAAAGGTGAATCCAACAAAGAAAAATTCTTAATAAAACTCCTGACATACACATACACTCCCAAAAACCCCCTGACTTTGGTAGTATTTTTAGGTCTTGGCCATGACTGAATTTTATTAATATTCTTCTTTTCCATAATCCTTCACTCTTTACACACCACATGACCCAGAATTTCCAAAGTAGGAACAAAACAACAAAATTTTGACCCAGATATTGTCAACCCAGCCTCTTCAATCCTAAAAAACACTCTCTCTAGAGTTATTTCATATTCCCAGACAAACCTCCTAATACCAGGATTTTCCTCCAGAACCTCATTAACATAATCAGTGGATTTTCCTTTAATTACACCATCATCAATAAAAATTTAAGCATGAGTAGGAACCTCATCCTGAAAAATCCAAGGTATTTGTGCATGATAAACAGAAACAGAATTTGTTGCTCCTTGAGGCAACCTTGTGAGCTGAAATCTTCCCAAAGGAGTCTCAAAAGTAGTGAGAGGCCTAGAGTCAGCATGGAGTTCTCTCTCATCATAACCACCCATAATATTACGCAAAACCATAACACACTCTTCCAGAAAAAGCTTCAGCAAAATTCTTTGCACTTGGTGGCATACCAGAATCTTTGACGGTGACTCTACTCAAAGCTCTGAGATCATGAACCACTCTTAACTTCCCATTCTGCTTCTTCACCCAGAAAAAAGGACTTGAATAACTGGATGTTGCCTTTTCATATAACCCAGTCCTGACCCTTTCCCTGAAAATCTCTACAAAATCATCTCTGATAGCAGCCAGAATTGAAATAGGTTTGATTTTCCAAGGTTCATGAAAAACCACAGGAATCAAGTAAGGTTCCCCATAAGAGTGTTTCAACACCCCCTTTACTCCTCTAAAAATTCCACAGCCTTCTCCCTCAGCACAATCACTTGCAACAACAACTTCTATTTATCATCAGATAACCATTCATCAGGACAAAAATTTAAATCTTTCAACCTTCCACAGTCACTCTAGCAGTTTCCACAAAATCAGAATGATTCTTCACCAGAGGAGTACAGTATAGATCTCTTGACAATGGTGGTCTCTGCGAAGGAGGATTCAGACCCACAGACATAGGCTCATTTACAGGCCTAATTTTCTGAGCTACCTTCTTATATTTTGCCGCTCCACCTTCAATTTGAAGAATCTTCAGGAACTCTTCTTTTCCAGGCCTAGAACAAAAACCAAGGGTTTCCCCATTTCTTACATGTGTGGCCAAAGTCATATTTTTGAAAGGTGTAGAAGAAACCCTTGCCACGCACAATTGGGAGGACTTACTTTTAGACCCCAATCTCACTACTCCAAAGATTTTCCTCACATCCAAATTTTCATCTTCACTTCCCTCTTCTAAATCTTCAAATCTTGATTCTTCAACAGAGTCAAATATTCTAAATTTGTTCAGTTTAACCTTATGCTGGAGGACTTTATCTTTCTGACCTTCACAAAAATTGTTATTATTTTTTTTCTTCATTATCTTCAGATTTTTTTGTTGATTATCTTCAATTATCTTTAATTTTTTTCTTATTTTCTTGAGTTTTCTTCTGACCTGCAAAAATAACCAGGGGTTTCCCCAATTCTCACAGATTTGGCCAAGGTAATGCTTTTGAAAGGTGTAGAGGAAACCCTAGTGGTTCAAAATTGGGAGGAATTACTTTTAGACCCCAATCTCATCATCCTAAAGCTTCTCCACATATCTTTCAATAAAGATATGTAACCCATCTTCTTTCTTGAACTTGAG
Organism: Hemileia vastatrix; assembly: GCA_030280995.1. Lineage (NCBI taxonomy): Eukaryota > Fungi > Basidiomycota > Pucciniomycetes > Pucciniales > Zaghouaniaceae > Hemileia > Hemileia vastatrix. Next base: position 27,884,207 of record JASXTE010000005.1, read on the forward strand.
TAAAAAAAATGGAAAAACTTGAGAGAGAACAGAGACTTGATAAAAAACATGAAGAATACTTTCAGAGAAGAGAAAAATTAAAAAGATAAATTTGGAAATCCACTTGGTATATCTCTAAGGGAGCTGACCTACTAAAACCTGGGATTTCCTTATCTTGGGGAGAGGTTGTAGCACTAGGGTGATCAGCTCTACCTATTCTAAAAAATAAGACTCTCCATCAGAGCCTGAGCCAGTTTCCAAAAAACCAGAAGCAGCCCTATATTCCCTTTTCCTCTCACAACAATCAGGACAATGACACATAGAGCTAAGCCCAGGCCCGGTATCCCAACTCTCTTCACCAGGTGAAGACAGCCTCATATGCCGGGTCCTTTCATCCTCCCCTGTCAACTCCAAGCTAATAAAAAATTCAGGTTGATACCCAATCCTGGCTGAAAAATTCATCAAAAATAAGACACCCAAAACTTCCCTAGAAGTGTCTTTTTAAATAAATAATTTCACCCTTCCAGAGGCTCCACCAACATCCAACTTCACAAAATCTGCTGTCTCCACCAATTCAGTCACACGTCCACCAATCCCTCTCAAATTCCCACCAATACAAGTTATGATGGGGGGCCCAATTGAGTTGCCTCAGATAAAGATATAAGATTGATCTGAGAACCAGAATAAACAAAAGCTCTGATGGCCTTGCCATTCAGAGTGACCCAGAGGAGCGGAGAAATGAGTCTTCAAATTCTCCCAAAACCTTTCAGCAGAATCAAATATGTATTCCACCTCCCCAGAATAAACCATTCTCCTGTTAAACAACCTCTTTTGTCTATCAGCCAACCCAGGACTGATAGAATACAACTCCCCATAAGTAAGGGAAACCTGACCCTGGTTCATCCTATCCATAACAGAGTCCATAAAATTAGCTTGACCAGAAACAACTGGCCTTTCAAAGTGAGCCCTTGGCTTCACCACCTTGGTCCTAGATGCCTCTTGGGGTCAAGAACCACCTACAGATTTACTTTCAACAGGAATCAAACCAGGTCCCTCACCAGACCCTCCAACCCCAGCAGGCTTTGGCAATGAAGTAAAGGGACATCCTCCTCAGAGTCAGAATCAACCTCCATAGGCATTGGCTCACAATTAATGTCCAATGCTCCAAAGCTAGGGGGACCCATATCAGCTATACCCTTCTGAATTTAATACAGCTCCTCTTTTTTGTACTGTTTCCTAGCTGCACTCAACATAGGATCCACCTTGGGAGCCTTGAATTTAGGCTGAGCCTGTGAAGTGCTCTTGGGCCTACCCACTTTCCCAGAATTAACATCATAAACACCACCCAAACTTTTCCTCCTTGAATGTCCTTCACAAAAATAAAATTCCAAACCACCATAAGAAGTAGAAAAAGAGAGCTTATTGAACTCCTTCCCTTTCCCCTTAGCATTAACACCCTTCTTACCAGAAGACTTCCCCTCATTGGGAATTTCCTCAAAATTTGGCCTCCTCTTATTGGGGCCACCCCTTCTCCTGACCAAAACCACAGGAGCCTTCCTCTCACTGGGCTTCACAAAAGAACCATCAGGGAGCTTAAACACCCTCCCATCAAATTTCATCTTTTGCTCTGACACATCTCTGTTCAGAATTCAAAAATCATTTGAATTTTGCGCCCTCCTACTACAATAAGAGCACACCCAAGGATCCCTGCTACCACCTTCCCTCCTCTCAAAGGCTTGGCCTGCTGCATTGAGGCCCTATTCACCTTCTGAGTCTCCTTCACAAAGATGTGCAACTTCTTGGTTTAATCCACCAGTTTTTCCATCACTGGGTCCCTCTCCTCTTTACTAACCTTTACCACCTTCTTCTCCTTCTTCTTTACCTTAAACTCCTCCTCAGCCAAATCCTCACTGACTTTTCTGACATACTTGGCACACCACTCCTGATAGGTGTCCACAGCCAATAACTTCAAATAGACCTCCACAGCCTCCTTCACCTTGTCTAAGGAAGGAAAATTCTGGTCCCCATCAGCCTGAGTCTTCATCATGTCTTTCTTTGACAGCTCCTTCAACACACTCATCCTATAATCCCTGGCCAGGGCAGACAAAAAAATATCCTTGGAAGAATTTTCATGTGCCAGCTTCTCTACTTACACCAAATACTCCACTACAGGGTCCAACTGCAACAGAAACTTCCTGTAAATGTGCAGGTTACCCAAACCACCATATAAGTTACTTTCACTGACCACCTTATTCAGATCCACCATAGTAAATCTGACCCCCATCTATCCACCATTTCCCTACACAATAACTTCCAACCCTCTTCTTGTAACCAGACATGGCTACCAACTCCTTCTCCACTGTCCTATCCCTGATGAAGAATAAGATTTGATTCACCATATCCAGGTAAGAAGCACCATCCAACCCAGAGAAAGCCTCATACTTCTCCAAAAACCACTTCACATCTTCCCCATTAAACTTGGTCCCATCCCAAGTTTTAATCCCACCACAATCCCTAACCACCACAGCAGGAGTCACCACAGGAATAGAGGAACCAGAAGCCATACCTCCAAACCAATATCAAAAAATTCCAAACAAAAACCACCACCAAAGGGCCAACCAAAGACAACAAAGACTCCAAAAAGCTAGAAGATCTTACCCCATGTTGGGTTCCAGAAATGTAGAAAATCCTATAATACTAGCTATAGGCCTTGACCAAGGGAGTTGAAGAAAAACCAGAGAGAAAATCCCCTGTCCCTTTAGAAAACTAAAGTGAGATTGACCTTCTAAAGTAAATTTAGTCTTGATTGCTAAAACCCCTTTCCAACACATTTGACTTCCAAATCAGTCAAGGAAGTAGTCCCCAGGCAGACTATCACACCAAAGAACTGAAATTAAGACCAATGTCCACACCAGAGAAAGAAAGATACTTGATGTAGGTTGCAAAGCTACACCAGAGACAGAAAGATACTTGAAACAGCTTGCAATACTATACCAGAGAAACAGTGACAAGAGTTGAGTTAAATGAAAAACTAACCTTGCAACAAACACTGCCGATTGTGGCAAAAAACCAGTGAAAACAGAGTAAGAAACAGTGATCTAATTACCAGATGGTTGTATGATAAATAGAGTTGCCCCAAACTGTCTTATTCAGTATGTACATACAGACCCCTTATCTAAAAATATATGCACAGCAACTAATTTGACTTTTCTGCCAGTAAAATTGCATAAAAAACCTCTAGAAGGGCTCCCCATCATGCTACAGTAGAGATGGGAGGGCCTCCTTGAAGCGGCCTGGCCTTCTGTAGCCAGAAAACCACTAAAAACAACTAAAAAGACCTGAAAACAACAGAAAACACCATAAACCATAAAATATGCTAAAAAATCTACAAGACATAAAATGTGGAGAAAAATAAGGGTTTTATAATGGTACTAATAACTTAACCCTAAGACTTAAGGTTAGCTAATAAAATGCAAAAAACAAAATTAAACAGTTATAGTAAAAAATGAAAAGTGACCAAAAGAGCCCTTAAAACTTGGAATATAAAAATACCATCATAACATAAAATATAGAGAAAAACCAGGGCTATCAAATAATAATAGCCTCGTCCCCATAGCTCCAATATTCAGCCCATGAAGCCAGAAAAACAACATAATCAAAATCAATGCCATTTAAGACATCACCATAAAGTACCAAACTACACAACAAAGGCCCCAGCCAATGTTGGATCACCACAGCGTGTTACAACTCATCCTAGTATGTCCCTCTTTATTGAAATAATAACATATAATACTAGAAAAACAAGAATTTTGAGGAGGGTATTTGGGTTTGAATAATTCCCTTGTTTTTTCTGCCTCATTTATTCTCTTTCTAACTCCATAATCTGCTCTAATAACTGACTGTGGGTCCTTATTTAACACCTTACCCTTAGGTGTTGTTTCTAAAGAAGGTGGGCCTTTTTTTGATGAAATTTCTATTACTTCTTTTTCTTCTAACAAAGCCTTTGCAGCCCTGTTCTCAACTTAAAACAGTTTCATTTAGTCACCGGACGACCTACACACAAGGTCAAGGGTGTTCCTGTAAGTGAGATGAGGAGTTTAGAGACTTCTTAAAAGCACAGAGGGATGATTTGAGGAAGTGATTGGAAGATGACTTGAAGGAAGAGCTACTGCTTCGAGTTATGTTTGAGAAGGATTCTAATATAATTGAAAGGTAATATTAAAATTCTTAAGATCTCACAAAGGGTTGGAAACTCAACAATCAAAGATTTAGGATTTAGAAATGATTATTGAGAAAATAGAGAAAGATACAATAATAATGATTTCACTTAAAGCTTTACCACTATTAACTATAAATACGTTTTATAATTTAATTCTAAAGAATATCGAACCAAAAACCCAACCCCTTTTATATCCTTTACTCCTCCTTGCATTGACCTCATACCCATCCACTATTCCACGCACCACAGACCATTAATATACATCCATTACACCTGGACTCTCCTCACTAACATCCGTTAACCCCTTAATCCTCCACTAACCATTCCGTCCATGCTCACTACCCCTTAATAACCCACAGACATTTCATAAACCTTTTAATGTACTATTATATTAACTATTGCGCTGTGCGTCGCTTATTGAGAAAAAGACTAAGACACTGTCAGCCTGTATATCCCCAGGACTGAGTAAAAAGTGCTTATAAGTTATGTTAAACACATGAACTATACATGGGCACAATAAATGAGAGTACACAAACAGTATACATAAGTAAAATTATGATAATACACATAAAATGCCATTATAACACCTTATATACACGCATATATCCACCTTTTATAAGTCTTATGTACTTAATATTAAGTTGGAATATGCTAGGGTAATCTTAAGAACCTTAAGTATAAGGCTACATAATTTTTAAGTACACTTAAAGCTGTTATATTCATTATTTTACACAAAAAACAAGAAATGCGCTTTATTTCACTTAAAAGTTGACTATATGCGCTATAAAATTGAAAATATCAAAATTGTGCTTTGACAGATCAATTGGGCTCATTTAGAACTATTGATTTGGCTATTTAAATGCATAAAAATAACACTTTTCAAATTTGGTGTTTTTTATGCCAGAAATGGCTTCTGTGTACTGGCTACATACTGCCTGCTTTTTTCCTGTGTGAATAGCTTCATTTTTAGCAAAGTTAGCTTTTTCACACTATAATTACCCCACATTCTACGCCCACTGTGGGGAAACACACTAAAATAGGCGACAGGCGCTTATTTAGTGTCCTAGCTTAATTAATAATGCATTGACCTTGTTTATATGCACTAATTTCATTAATAACCTCACTCTTGGCACTTTATTTCATCACCACGCTTAAATTCGCCTAATTTTAGTCAAGGATTTACACGTGCAAGCTCCTGCCAAGGACTGCATGTAGTTACCCCACATCTCACGCTCTTTTTTAAGTTTTTGGGTGGTTTCTCAGTCAATTTTGGTTATTTTTGAATGGGAATTTCACGTAGTATAATGTCAGGATTAGCCCCATTATTTCTACAGTTAATCCTCCTTATTTTTAAGCTATAATTAACCTTAAAAATTCTCCTTTAACCTTATTATAATATTGTTTTCCACGCATATACTCTCTTTTTGTCTTTTCTTTAATTTTGATGGATCTCCCTTATTATTAATAGGATTTTAGTGGTTGTTGTTTGTTTAATTATGTTATTGGTCACTAGGGGCATTGATAGAAAGGTCTATTACTTGTTTGAAGGAGTCAATAACATTGTATTGGATGGTACTTCAAGGTGTTTATTGGGGAACTTAGTGGTTATAAAAGGAGGGGGTTTTTGGTCTTGTTTTCTACATTCAATTTATCATCTTTACAATTACAATTACAATATAACCAATACAATTTATCTTACATTTCATTAGTACTTTAGAGAGTCTTTAAATAGTATTTTAAATATATTACATCTATATTTCTGCACAACAATAAGCCTTGTAATACCAGTTATAATAAGTGAGAGTAAATTACTGAGTCTTATAATTGATTTTATTCCACTACTTGCTTGTCTTATACCATTGTATTCATTTGGGACCTTATGTAAATCTTCTAGACACTAGACCAGCAAGCGATTCACGTCTCTGGACTTGGACTTAGCCTGACAGACACACTATTGAGAGATTGACTAATTTAGATTTAGAGTTTAGGCTAGCGCGGTGTGGTAGCCTAAAGTTTAGTATGGCACCTAAGTACGTAAATGGAGTTATTACGGTGTGCAAGATTGGCGTTATTATTTTTTTATATATAAAAGGGTTTTATTTAATTTATTTGAGTTTTAAATATGAAGAAATTGGTCACGAGCAAATGCCTACACAAAAACAATTTATTTTACAGAGAAAACTTATTTTTACGGTCTGAAAAATTTATAAGTATCAAGTCGAGTCACTCAAGAACCTTGGAAAATTTTCCCAGAATTTTTACTATTTTTCTTATATTTTTAAATGAGTTTTAAAGTTTTATAGAAATATTTACGTTTTCAGAGATTACTTAACTTCGATGCATTTTCACGGGGTAATTAGAGCTGCGCAGACTACGAAAGTTAGTTTGGTATGTAAAGGGGAAGTAGCTCTATTATGTGTAATTTTTCCAGATTTTTTATTATAGTTTTAAGGTTCTAATTGAGTCCGGAAGTCCGGACGGACTCCGTACGGGCTCCGGATTGACTCTGGGAGAGCTCTGGAGGGGAAAACTTAGGCACGTGACTAGGAATACTTAAGCGCTTCTCAAACTCGAAATTGAGAGGGGGGCACACATCATACAGCTTAATCATTAACCACCATGGTCTCATTTTTATTACTCAACAAATTAAATAAATTTGTAATACCCTTATAACTTTATATATTTTATATAACATTTTAGAAATACTACTCAACAGTTTAAATCACACTTCATACAGGGTATCTTTAGAAAGGTCTTCATCGCTGGGACTTGATTATTGCTGTCTCATAAAAATTCAAATTATTATAAAAACATAAAAGTCAATCTTTTCAGATCTTTCACTGGTACACCTTAATTGTTGTTATCAGTATTTCTTTCCTCAACAGCTACTTTCATTAAATCTCAATAAGCGTTAATTATTTAGAGTTTCATTATTTTTATCAATCAGATCCAAGTAGATTGGTTAGCTTAGTGATTTAGAACACCCATTTTGTTATTTTTATTGGAAGGACAGGGTTTTCAGCTAAATCCACATATCTCCTCCGGATTCTGCTTACAGCAAGGCGACTGTAAGAGTTTACCTTACCATAGTTGGCGCCCAACGTGAAGTTCGATTTCTCTAGCTTTCTTTAAAGACTTACTTGGATCAAGAATGTTATTAGCCTGCAAGAGGCTTATTTTCTGGAACTCTAATTGGATTTTTGTTATTGGCCTGCAAGAGGCTTGTTATTTAATCGATTGTTAACGCTTTTCATTACTTATTGGGATGTCCTCTTCTGCTGTTGCTTCTGGATCTTCTAACCCTCTTACTCCCTCAGTTAGAATTGTTTCTTGGGATGGCCCAAAGTTTGATGGGGAGGAGGTTAAATGGTTCATTAGCAGGTATGAAGCTGCTGCTGCTGTTGATGGTGCTTCTCATGTGGACATGGTGAAGCAAGTTAGATTTTTTATTGCTGATAGGGAGGTGGAAAAAGAGGTTATTGCTATGCAGGCATTCAAGGACAAGGATTGGGTTAAGCTTTCTAAATCTATGGTTGATAAATGGGGTGTTAGGTTTACTATGATGGACCTCAATAAAATTGTTGGAGACTGGCAAGCAAAAGGTGGAGTTTCTTCTATGGCTGACTTCAAAAAGCTCTGTGTTCAGTTTGATGAAGTGGTAAAATATCTCATACTGGTGGACGAGTTAGTGCATGAGAACCAAGCAAAAGATTTGTTTTGGACAGCATGCAGCAGGGATATTCGTATGGACGTCTTGAAGGATCTTTCAAGAAAAGATTTGATGAAGGAACTGCCTAATGGTGAGCAGAAACTGCCGGCTCTGGAGGTTATCAAGGACAACATTCAAGCCCATCTAAAGTTATTTGCGTTGGACAAATATCAAGAGTCATGCACTCAATATGTTAGCAAGGTTAGCGAAGTTTTGGCCGAAAACAACGATATTATGGTCAAAGCCCAGGAGGCCAAGAAGGCTCAAATGGGATTACCTGCTGCTAAAGTTGAGGTCAATGTAGATAATAAGATGGTCAATCACCTGGCCGATTTAACAAAACAATTAAAAATATTTGTTCAAGAAACCCAGAAGGCCAACAAGGCCCCAATCGCTTCTTCGTCGACGTCGACTTCTTATCAGTCCAGAGGTTATGAACGTCGAAATTATAATGGCAATAATAATGGTAACCGCTTCCCAGGCAATGGGAGAAATGGTGGTAATGGTGGTAGTAGTTATAGAGGTGGCTATGATGAGCCAAAGGTGTGCTCCTATTGTAATAGGAGGGGGCACAAAGCAACAGTTTGTTTTGCTCTTGATAAGGATATGGATGCTGGGCGAGTTTTATTTGATGGTAAAGTTTATAAATTTCCTGATGGTTCGTTCATCAAGCCCAGTGATGGACAGTCTCCTTCTGATTTGGTCAGAAGAAGTTTAACAGCTGAAAGGAGAGCCAGATTTGAAGAGGTGACGGATGAAGATGTTAATGCCAAGAGTGGCAAAAATGGCAATGGTAATGATGGTAAATCTGACAAGGGCAAGGAGAAAGAGGTCAGTAAAGCCACATTTTCTACTTCTTTTGGTGGTTTAGAGCTGGAGACGGTTGCCCAGGTGGAGGGTAGCTGTATGGCCGGCGAATACGATGTTAATGCTGCTAGAAGAGCAGCTGCTACTAAGGCGAAGAGTAGCATTCAGAGCCAATTGAGGGCTAATCCTGGCAAGTCCAATAACAAAGTGAACCCTTACTCTAAGGACAAGAATTCTAGTGCTCAAACTGCCGCCAACAAATTGAACCCTTACTCTAAGGATGAATTATATAAAATGCAGAAGGGGATTGCTGATATGGGGCCCCCTAGTTATGGCAAGTTTGATTTAAATGGTGAGCCTATGCCAGAGGATGATTCGGATTCTGAGGAGGACGAACCGTTGGCGTCTCTACCCAGACCAAGTTTTAGCGGTCCCATCCCAATGGAGGGTGTAAGAAGGACTAGCGATGGATCAGGATTAGTGCAAGAAGCTGGTGACGGAGTTAGGGTTATAGAAAGTGAAGATGTTATAATGGGGGGTGAAGATGGCTCGGTTGGACCTCAAGAGGTACCCAGGGCCAAGGTTGTTAAATCAAAGGTCCAGTATGAGCGGCCAGTAGTTTCTGGTCAAGCTAATGCAATGGACGCAGTTTTGAATAGGGTGAATCAACTGCAGATTCCCTTATCTTTAGGGGAGTTATTTACGATTAGTCCGGCGCTTGCTGAAAAGCAAAAGAAGCATTTGACGAGGCGTCGGGTTTCCACTGGAGAGGTGGAATATATTTGTGAAAATGCTGAAAAGTTTGGGGAAGATGTAGATAAACATTTTTCTGCTCCGCTGGGTTACATGGTGGTAACTCTTAATGGTAAAGAAGTAAAGGCCTTGGTCGACTCAGGGTCTCAAATTAATTTAATTTCATTGGAGCAAGCGACGAGTATAGGCTTGCCAATTAAAAGTGGAACTGGGGGAACCCTCAGAGGCATTGGAGGGCATGCAACAGAGCTGATGGGTACAGCTGAGCATGTCAGGTTAGGCATTGGTGGATCTGTTGGTAAGGTTCACTTTTATGTGGCCAGAGGAGCAGTCAAAACTGTTCTTGGTGGTCCTTTTTTGATGGATTTTGAGGCCAGGATAGGGTATCAAGCTGGCATGGGGATTAGTTTGGAGATCACTGGTGAAGATATGCGGAGGTTACATATGCGGTTAGCGCCTCCTGGAGATGAAGGTTGGGAAACACGGCCAGGGATTACTACTCTGTGCCAGTGTTGTGTATGCACCAAGAAGCGGCATATAAAACGGACGGCTTCTGGTGAATTATGTTTGTTGGAAAAGGATGAATGCCCTCATTTTTTGGGGTAGCAGGGGCTGATCGCTCTAATGTTGTAATCTCTCCTCATGATGAGATTCCGGATTGCAATAGGTCAGCTCACTTGGAGATAATTCAAGTGTATTCTCAATTATTTTCTGTTAATATTACTTTGGAGTGAAAATACGTTTTTGACTTTTCTATATGTTTATTGGATTTAACCAGTTTTTCTATTAAATTTAAAAACGGTGAAAAAGGCAAAATGGGCCAAATTAGGTTGGATAAAAATTGGAAGGGTATGTTTTATGACCTCCAGCAAGAGGCTAAACTGCAAGTATCTCCTTCTATTTTGGACCTCCAGCAAGAGGTTAAACTGCAAGTATCTCGTTCTATTTTGGACCTCCAGCAAGAGGGTAAACTGCAAAAATCACATCAAAATCCAATAAAAAATCTCAGTATAATTAAAACACAAAAAAATAATTTTTGTGAAAAATCAATTTTGGTTCTCCAGCAAGAGGTTAAACTGCCAACTTTCTTTACGGTTGATATACTGTTGGATAAGGGAAGCAAAGGTGTTGGAAAATCTGTTTATAAATTAGACAAGGGAAAGGAGAAAAGGGTAAAATTTAAAAATGAAATAAAATATTTTTCTAATTTTTCTTATTCCGATTCTGGCAATGAAGAAGATTCATTTGATGAAATTTTTAATGGCGATACAAAATAAAATGTTTTACCTCAAGTTTATTTAGATGTGGACACAGCCAAATATAAGAAGGTAGCAAATAAAGTTCGACCTATTAATGAACCGCTACCTGCTGAATTAAATCCACCTTTGAGAAGACCAAGGTTATCAAGAAATCCTTATGAAAGTCCCTTGGTAAAGAATCCGCCTGAATTTTCTGAGACGTCAAGAATCACTTTTGAGAGACTGGGTGTTGTTAATTTTGGACCTGATGGTTGGTTGTCTGGAGAAGAGAAGAAGTTGTTGTTGGATGTGATGGTCAAGCGAGAGAAGGCCATTGCTTTTGTAGAAGAGGAGAGGGGTGTGTTGAAGCATTCCTATGGGGAGCCTTACAAGATTGCTGTGGTATGTCATGAACCGTGGCAGCAGAAACCGATTCCTATTCCGGCTGCATTCAAAGAAGCCTATATTGAAGTTGTCAGAGAACGGATACGCACTGGACTGTATGAGCAATCAACGTCAAGTTATTCTAGTCCGGTATTTTGTATCAAGAAACCGAATGGCAAGCTTACAGTTGTTCATGATCTTAGGGAATTAAATAGGGTTACAATAAAGGATGCTGGGATACCGCCTAGTGCTGAGGAGTTTGTTGAAGCGTTTGCAGGGAGAGTGTGTTATGGTTTGGGAGATATTATGGGTGGATATGATGAGAGAGAGTTACATCCGGACTCAAGGCCTCTCACTACATTCGATACGCCACTAGGACGTTTACAGTTAACAAGATTACCTCAAGGAGCAACAAATTCGGTTGCAGTTTATCAAGCTCAGATGGCTTGGATCCTTCAAGACAAAATTCCACAATATGCTGGAATCTTTATAGATGATGGAGGAATTAAGGGACCAACAACCGACTATGATAACCAGGTGTTGGAAGAGAATCCCGGGATACGCAAATTCATTTGGGAGTTTGCAATTACATTAGAAAGAATCTTGTTTCGAATTGAAAAGGCTGGGTTAACTATTTCAGGTTCAAAATTTTCATGTTGTGTGCCAGCCTTAGAAATATTAGGCCATGTGGTATGTAGAGATGGTAGGATTATGTCCAAGAAGAAAGTTAACAAAATTCAGTCCTGGCCAAGGCCCAAGAATACGACCGAAGTTAGAGGGTTTTTAGGCGTTTGTGTATATGTTAGAATGTTTATCAAGGACTTTTCTTCATTGGCAGCTCCATTGAGACGGTTAACGAGAAAGGATGCATACTGGGAGTGGGATGAAGAGTGTGAGAAGGCGTTTGTGAAGTTGAAGGAGGTTGTGGGGAAGGATTTAGTCCTGCACAAGTTGGATTATGGAAAAGATTCTGGTAGAATTTATTTAGCAGTTGATTCAAGTCAGGTTGCGGCTGGGGCCGTTCTGTCTCAGATGGATAAAGCTGGTTACATCAGGCCAGTTAGGTATGAATCTGTAGTATTTACTGAGGTCGAATAAAGATATTCACAACCAAAATTGGAATTATGTGGTGTGGCGAAAATACTGAAGAAACTTCAGCATATTTTGTGGGGGCAACATTTTGAGTTGCAAGTGGATGCGAAATCGTTAATCCAGATGATTAATTCCCCAAGTTTACCGAACGCACCCATGACGAGATGGGTAGCTTTTATTCAACATTTTTCGTTTGATTTAGTTCATAAGCCTGGCAAAACTTTTACTATGCCAGATGGTTTATCAAGGAGACCACCCACCAAAGAAGATTCAGACTCAGAAGAGTTCGATGAAGATATACCTATTATCAAAGCCAGCACTAAAGGAGCTGAAGACTTTCCATACCTCCCCCATGAGGTTAAACTGGCAGGACTATTGTGTTTAGAATATGATGATGATGACCTCCACCAAGAGGATAAACTGGAAAATAGTTTTTATGTTAATAAAGGTGTTGGAAAAGGTGTAGATAAATTCGGTAGAAAGGAGGTAGAAGAAGATGTGGTGTATGTAGAGGAAGATGGATTGGTAGTGTGGGATAGTAGTAAATTAAGGAATGGTGTATATGTTGGAGAATCAGAGAATTTAAATAAAAGGGTGGATAAAGAGAAAGAGGTATTTTCAAATACGGTTTACGAAGGATCCAAAGGTTCAGATAAAAAACGTTGACATAGCTCGATTAAATATTTATTTAGAGGTCAACAATTATTGGCTCATTCATGTGCAGGTGATATTGGTGATAGAGAAATCCCTATTGATGTTATATTAATCGATTTTCAAGATGAAGTCTGGGGTCAGACTGGTTTTTATTTTTTGTTAGTCAAATATTTGTTGACTTTAGAGAGGCCAGAAGATTGTGAAGACGATGAATGGGTGGCTATCAAGAGGAAGTCATCTACGTTTTACCTATCTGGTTGACGTTTAATGAGGAGAAGGTATCCAAATCCTCAAGTAGTTATAACTCAACAGAAGGGGCAAGAATTAGTTTTGAAATCACTGCATGAAGATCTCGGGAATAGAGGCATTGGAGAAACGTTTAGAAGAATTTCTGATCGATTTTGGTGGCCTGGAATGAAGATGGCTGTTAAACAGTGGGTTCAGTCATGCGAAGAATGTCAAAGACGAAGTTATTTAAGGCCAAAAGAACCTAGACGCGCAACCGGTGAATATACACTCTTTGGGAGAGTTAGTTTAGATGCCGTTCATATAAAAGAGGGACGGTATAAATATTTAATAGTGGCCAGAGATGATTTATCTGGTTGCGTAGAGGCAGTGCCTCTTATTAATTTAACTGCCAAAAATGTGGCAGAATTTTTTTTGAATAATTGGGTATATAGGTATGGGGTGATGAAGTTTGTGACGGTAGATGGAGGTCCTGAATTTGGGACAGAGTTTAAAGAGGCCGTATTGAAAGTTGGATCAAAGGTTAGGGTAGCAACCCCATATTATCCTGAAGCTGAAGGCATGGTTGAAAGAGGGCATCAAGTTATTAAGGATGCTTTAGTTAAAATGTGTGGGACAAGTGCCGAAAAGTGGAGGCACTATTTACCTTTAGTTTTATTTGCTGATCGAATCACTGCCAAAAGGACAACTGGATTTTCACCTTATGAACTTGTTTTTGGACAGAAAGCAGTTTTACCGGTTGATTTAGAAGCTGAATCATATCTTGGAGTTGACTGGGACACGGTCAAAACTACTGAAGAATTATTGTGTGCAAGAATGATGCAGCTAGAAAAGAAAGAAGAATATTTAGAAAAGGCATATTTGCGGATGATGAAGATCCGAAATCAATCAGTCAGATATTGGGATGAGCGGTTGGCACATCGATTAAGGAAACCTTTGAACCCAGGTGATATGGTCTTGGTGTATAATAGGAGTTTGGAAAGTCAGTGGGGAAAGATGTTTGCAGATAGGTGGAATGGACCGTATAAAATCAAGGAGCAAGTTTCCGGCGGTTCATATGTGCTAGAAGAGTTGGATGGAGTAGTATTGAAGAAGAGGGTAGCAGCCGATCAAGTGAAACGGTTCTATCCTAGAGGCACCAGGAGTGCCGAAGTCTAACTCCGAAATGAGGATAAAGTACAATTTTAATGACTTTTATTAAATTTATACCTCCGCAATGAGGATAAACTATGATGTTTATAAAAATCTTATCAACCTCCACAACGAGGATAAACTATGATATCTACGAAATTTTATGGATTCCTCTGCAACGAGTATAAAATATCTTCTTATTTTTATCAAAAAATACTTTACTATCGTTACACTGCATATGGGCGACAAAACTGTGATGAAACAATACAAAAGGTGAGAAAACCTTCATTGAAAATTTTCAAAATTTAAATTTCTTAAAATATGGGTGAAGATAGTGTTGGAAAATTTTTATAATTTATTGGAAGAAGTGTTCACAGGGGAACCTTCTTAATTTAATATTGGCAAGTGTGGGGGTAATTGATGGGCTGGCTGCTCTATACACAATTACCCCATAATGTTCGTTTCCAAAATTTTCCCTGTTTCTAGTTGAATCCTGGATTTGTCTTTTAATTTTAGGAAGTCCACTAAGACTATAAACTGGAACGAATCAAGAGACACCGCTCTCAACGCCGGATTCAAGATTTTTTTTATTATTTTGTTTTTGATTTTTTTATGATAGATTGTGATTTCTTTTCTTTAATATATATTATGAATTATTGTAAAGGTGATGCTCACTGGTGGTCTCTAATCATTTTGATAAATTGGAGGGAGCCCACCCAGTGATCATCATTATAAAAATTATCTTTTAAAAACTTTCATTTATTTACTTTTCTTTGCAATTTCTTAAAATTGTGTAACCACATCAAGTTGCACTTGGATGTGGGTATGATGTCAAGGGTACGGCTCATCAAATGGCCGGGGGACATCTTTTAAAAATTTTAATTTTGATAATTCTTTTTTATTTCTTTTTTTATCTTTCTTTTCACACTCGTTTATCTTTCTTTAAAAATTAAATTTTAACTTTTATTTCAAAACTATCTTTTCTAAAATCTTTTATTTTAAATTTAAAAAAAAATAAAAAAAAAATTATTAAATTAAAAAATAAATAAAAATAAAATAAAAATAAAAAAATAAAATAAAATAAAAAAAATTAATTAATTAAATCAAAATTATTATATTTCTCAGTTTTATTTTTCAGTCTTCATTCTTTTTAGTTTAATTTATTTAGTTTAGACAGGAAACAGAGTCTAGGGAAACTCAATACCTATGGGATTTTACTTCAAGACATCTGTTAGTCCTCCAAGACTTTAAACTGGCTACTGTGCAAGATGTTCTTTAAGGTTTTTTATACATATTTTGGATCTGTTAGTCCTCCAAGACTTTAAACTGGCTATTTTTCAAGACTTTTATTAAGGATAATTTTTTTTTATCTTGACATCTGTTAGTCCTCCAAGACTTTAAACTGGCTACTGTTCAAGACTTTCCTTAAGGTTTTTATACAAATTTTGGAGCTGTTAGTCCTCCAAGACTTTAAACTGGCTAATTTTCAAGACTGTCATTAAAAATTTTATATTGGAGCTGTTAGTCCTTCAAGACTTTAAACTGAATTTCAAGGATGTTCAAGATTTTATGGATATTTTTGGAGACGGATTTTTTTTATTTTTTTTATAAATCAAATTTTAGGTCCACCAAGACCTTAAACTGGAGTGTTATCAAATGTTAGGTCCACCAAGACCTTAAACTGGGCTGTTATCAAGCTGTTGGGTCCACCATGACCTTAAACTGGATTTCTTATCGATTAAATGTTTGGTCCACCATGACTTTAAACTGGTAGTTCATTCATTGTTTAGTCCACTATGACTTTAAACTGGAAAATTAATATCTGCAGGATAATTCAACATTCATTGGTCCACTATGGCCTTATACTGGATTACTTGTCGATCAAATGTTTGGTCCACTATGACATTAAACTGGATTATCAAATTTATTCAATCTTTGGTCAAGCCTAGGCCTTATTTAGGAATTTATCAAGTTATTTATGCACCTAAACGATCTTTGGTCCACCAAGACCATAAACTGGCAATCGATTATATGTTTGGTCCACCAAGACTTTAAACTGGAATGTCAATCTTGTTTGGATAACTCAATTCAATCTTTTAATTTATCACTGTCCACTAAGACTCTAAACTGGTTATTCAATTATTTCTGGAATAGGGTGCTGATAAGCTTTAGGAGGTTAAAATTTTAGGTGGTGATGATGCTAAGGAAAGCATAATAGTTAATTAGGTGAAATTTGTGGCGCTTTAACATGGTCTAAAGTTAAAATTATTATTGGAAGCCTGGCAAAAGAATTTTATGGGTTTGCTGTATAGCAAAGTTTGAAAATTGTGATGAAGGAATCAGAAGTTAGGATGGTAGTTGGATTTTAGGGAATGATTTTTTTTAGTGCCTCATAGTTAGGCCATTTTTTTTGGTGTGAAGCTTGGAGGACCTTATGGCGAGATTGGAATCATAGAATTCGGCTCAGTGGGGGGCCCTATGAGGTTGGAATCAGGAGTATTCGGCTCATAGGAAGATCCACTCTCTCAATGCTGTGACAAGAAGGAAGACTGGTATATGGGAGTCTGAAGGGATTCAAACCTTGCTCTCAGTAGTGGAATCATCACAAGATTTATATTATTTTATCTTATGTTATATCGAGCCAGAGAAGAAGAAACACCGTTTTTATTATAAATAATTAAAAGAAGACCAGCTAAAACAAATTTATCAAATTATTTTATTAGAAAGGATAATTCTTTTGGAATTGCTCAACCACTTATGCAAAGTTTTACGAATGGGGACATTCTCAATTGGAGGGAGGATGTGGTAGCCTAAAGTTTAGTATGGCACCTAAGTACGTAAATGGATTTATTACGGCGTGCAAGATTGGCGTTATTATTTTTTTATATATAAAAGGGTTTTATTTAATTTATTTGAGTTTTAAATATGAAGAAATTGGTCACGAGCGAATGCCTACACAAAAACAATTTATTTTACGGAGAAAACTTATTTTTATGGTCTGAAAAATTTATAAGTATCAATTCGAGTCACTCAAGAACCTTGGAAAATTTTCCCAGAATTTTTACTATTTTTCTTATATTTTTAAATGAATTTTAAAGTTTTATAGAAATATTTACGTTTTCAGAAATTACTTAACTTCGATGAATTTTCACGGGGTAATTAGAGCTGCGCAGACTACAAAAACTAGTTTGGTATGTAAAGGGGAAGTAGCTCTATTATGTGGAATTTTTCTAGATTTTTTCTTATAGTTTTAAGTTTCTAATTGAGTCCGGAAGTCCGGATGGACTCCATTTCGACTCCATACGGACTCCGCTTTGACTCCGTACGGACTCCGTTCCGGCTCCATACGGACTCCGTACGGGCTCCGGATTGACTCTGGGAGAGCTCTGGAGGGGAAAACTTAGGCACGTGACTAGGAATACTTAAGCGCTTCTCAAACTCGAAATTGAGAGGGGGGGACACATCATAAAGCTTAATCATTAACCACCACGGTATCATTTTTATTACTCAACAAATTAAATAAATTTTTAATACCCTTATAACTTTATATTTTTTATATAACATTTTAGAAATACTACTCAACAGTTTAAATCACACTTCATACAGGGTATCTTTAGAAAGGTCTTCATCGCTGGGACTTGATTATTGCTGTCTCATAAAAATTCAAATTATTATAAAAACATAAAAGTCAATCTTTTCAGATCTTTCACTGGTACACCTTAATTGTTGTTATCAGTATTTCTTTCCTCAACAGCTACTTTCATTAAATCTCAATAAGCGTTAATTATTTAGAGTTTCATTATTTTTATCAATCAGATCCAAGTAGATTGGTTAGCTTAGTGATTTAGAACACCCATTTTGTTATTTTTATTGGAAGGACAGGGTTTTCAGCTAAATCCACATATCTCCTCCGGATTCTGCTTACAGAAAGGCAACTCTAAGAGTTTACCTTACCATAGCGGTTGAATAGCGAGTACACAAAGGAAAGTCGCAGTTGCTATGGAGAATTGCTTTCTGTGCTTCAAGTTATGGATTTGAGCCTCTTATTATTGATTTAATGAGCTGCTATTGCCTCGAGTGTCACATGGTGTGTGACTCATTTCTGCTTCTACTTCTTCTTCCACCTCATCTAATCCAGGATACCTGTAATTTCTGTCCTGTTTTTTAACTAATTTCCCTTTGTTATCTAGGAACCTTTTTTACCAGTCCACTACTTCCAACGCAAAAACCTCACAAAAACAAGGTAACAATGTGTTAACATCTCATAAATCCTTGTTACTGACAAAGTACTCCAATATCTGGTCAAATTCTTCTCTAAAATTTAAAAAAAATTTGGGATCTTGAACAACCCCCCTAGATTTATCCTTGTTTTGTAAGGTGTCCAAATTCTGAATTGTGAACCTGGTTTACTTTGTAATTTTGGGCAATTATTTTAGCATTTTCACCTTCAGAGCCAACTAGTCTTGAGTCTCATGACCCTCTAGTTCCTCTTGATAGTCTTTGCACTCAACTGCCACAAAAAATAAAACTTGGCATACCATATCATGTTAAGTAGCCCCATGAACTTCAGCAGTTTACTCAAATACTTGTTTAAAATTTTTAGTACTGATGCCAGTAAAAAAAAATCTTTCATCTTTGCATCTAATTATTCTCAAAACCCTAGGTGGTAGCATTGCTGCTGAGTTAGACAATTTTTCCCTCTCCTGAGTAACTTTAGAGGTAGTTGCTGTAGGTTCCATACTACCCTATTTAACTTTAAACGACTTTAAAAGCAAAAAAGTACTAAAAATCTATACAAAATATATTCTTTCAATACAGCCCAATGCTATCCTTTGATCCACCCATTGTAGACCCTAAAACTCTTCCTTGAAGCATCGGCTTGATTATATCCTCTTGAAAAACTGCTAAAAGAATGATATACATGAAAAATAACAGCACTTAAAATCCAGTATCCACTTCTGGGACACCAATAGTAGAAAAAGAGATTTCTAAAATACTAAGCTATAGACACAATCCAAGAGGGGTTGGTTATCCTATCCAATACTAATTTAAGAAAGAAGTGCTTTCCACTCTAATTTATAAGACAGTGAAAACACAGATGTAAGTGTGGTGGAAAAAAAAGAGTATAAAGAATACTTTATAATAGACTTTTAAATATTGGAAGTAATATATTTTAAATATACATACTCCTACCCCTGGCTAAATCTATTCTCAGTCACTTTCACTTTGAAGCACTCTCTCTAATACTATCCTTAGTTTAGTAATAAATTAACTCTACAGTGCTACTTCTGGCTATTTAATCCCACTATGCACACAAAAATAAAATACATTTACATTTTTCTTTTATCTCTAATCTAAAAAAATACTATATATCTAATTTTCTATATACTATCATCCCCTTTAAAGAGTGAGTTCTCTTTTATATACACTGTATGTCTAGTGCCCTTCCCCTATGCTATATTTTCCTTCTGGTTTTACTACACATGTTCAACACAAATCTAAGTGTATCAAACAGTAATCTAAGTACAGATTCAGTATCATTAATTCTAATAGCATCTTCATTATCAAGCCTAAATCAACTATTAGCACCTTACACTACATTTCCAGAGATCCTTAGCTTCATAATAAGTAGTGTACTGCCTTCTATACTTATTATGGAAGGTGAACTTGCCATGTGAATCTCCACTAATTGTGAAACCCTCCATTCTGAGTAAGTACCCTCCCCTATCTAGAGTCTTACTTGTATTTTATTTTATCAAGCACTGCCTATTTACTCTGCTTCTAAATTCTCATTTTATAGTGTAATGTTTGAGCTTTCTTGCCGTTTTCTATATGCAGTGGTTATCTTTAAACTTACATTCAGGTACCATGGCAATTATATAAGTGTGAATCTTATAACCTTGGATGACACTGCTTCCTAAATCTATATTATTTTTTTAGCACTAGCCATAATTTTTTCAAGTACATACCAAACTCTTTTCCTATAGTCTAGTATATACTTCCCTCTAAGCTCTACTTGCTGTGGCCTAAATACCAATACTGCACTAAAAAACTGTTTGTGGAGATTCTACTTCTCTGGGATTCTGAGAATAGCTGTTTTGCACTTTTATAACAAACCTTCATGGCAACCCCTTTGTTGTGCATGCTGCAAACTGCCGCATTTCTGCCTTACTGTTAGATGCGTACCACACTGTTTTCAAACCTCAACCAGAAGTAAAGCAACCAATTGAACCTGCGCCTTTGAGAATTGAAGTTCCCAAACCTGTTGTAACTAATTCAACTGGGAAGGTTGAGTTGAATCAGGTGTGGTCAAAAAATCCTGGTTAAGCTTGCAGCACCACCTTCATCAAAACCTTATGCCACCAAGTTGATTAAATTTTTAATGCTTCTTCACATGATTTAGCCAAAGAATTTCTGTATGTATGAGAATAGGATGTGTTTGAAATGGGTAGATAAGATATTTGGAGAATGGTGGAAAAATAAAAGATTTTATTGAAAGATAGAAGAGAGAATTTTAAAATAGAAAGGAAAGTAAAAAGAAAAAGAAAAAATTTAAAGATTGTATATATTTTTGTCTTTAATATATTTGATTAATTTATTTATTTTTTATTTGATTTAAATTTTATTTCTTTAAACAAAAAAGGAGCAAATTGAGATTGAGGGAAAAAAAAGAAATTTTAGTTTTACATTATTTATTTTATTTTAATTGAATTTCTTTTATTATGAAGTTTTACTTTAATTTTAGTAGTTCAAATAAAGAAGAGAAGAATAGAGAAAAAATAAAAAATGTTGTTTTAGAGAAATTTTTAAAAGAAAGGAATTTATTTTTAGAAATGAAATTTTATAGAAGAAAAGAAATGATTTAGAAAAGAAAAAAGATTTTAGGCTAAAAGATAATTGAGAAATAAGATATGTTTTGAGTTTTATAGTGGAGATTTTGATGAGTTTTGAATTTTTTACATAGAAGAAAAAACAAAAGAAAAATAATTCTGAGTTTGATTTGAAGTTCTAGAAAAATTAAAGAAAAATTAAATTGAAATAAAAATGTAATTTGGTGTAATAAATTTTTATGAAAAATGAAATTTTGATTATTTTGTTTTTTGATAAAAATTTATGAAAATTTAAATTTTGATTTAAAAGAAATAAAAATGTCTTATTATTTTAAAGAAATAAAAGTGAGTTTAAGGTTTAGGTTTTTGAAGTTATTTTAAATGAAAAGATTTTAAAAGCTCGGGAGCATTTGAAAGATTAATGGCTGGCTCCCAGGATGTTTTATTTGAGTCATCAAGGTATCCTTCCTATTCCACAAGGTATTGAAGCTTCCCTTTGTGCCTTTTTGAATTAAGAATCTGACTTACTTCCCACTCTAGATGATTTTGTACTTTGACTGGTTTGGGAGGGGGTCGATTTTTACCTGGGTATACTTATTGAGTAGGTTCCAGAAGAGATAAATGAAAAATAGGGTGGATTGATTGCCATTATAAAAGTAATTTGATTCAAAATGCATGTTTAGAGACTTCTGTGTTGATTTCAAATAAACCCAAGTAATTTTCCAATAGTTTCTTTGATGGTAAAGTTGTTCAAAGGTATTTAGCTTCAAACCATACTTTAATTCCTGGTTCAAAAAGTGGAGCAGATTATCAATGTTTTCTGGCCTGTTCCTTATATATTTGATTTGCCACCTTGAGGTTAGATTGGATTTTGCCTTGAAGTCCTGAAATTTTCAAAGATAGTGTTCAGCAGGATTATTAATTCCTACATTAATTGGATTGAATCAAGTATTTTGTCCATGGATGATTTTGAAAGGTGATTATTCTGTCAAAGAATGTGTCAAGTTGTTATAAGAAAATTTGGCCAATGGTAACCATGTGATCCTATTGTCTTATTGGTAATTGACATAAATTTGAAGATATTATTTAAGGATTTGGTTGATTCTTTTTGTTTTTCAATTGGTTTCAGGATAATAGGAAGTAGAAAGATTCCTTGTAATATTTAGTTGTCAACAAAGATGATTCCAGAAAGTAGAAACAAACAAGGATCCTCTATCTGAAATAATATCAGTGGGTAAGCCATTTTTAGAAAAAAAAAATCTATAAATAAGTTAAATAAATCTTCTGCTTCTGCACTAGTATTAGTTTTAATAAGAATAGACATTTTTGAAAATATATCAACTATTACTAATATAGCATTGAAGTTATCTGATGGAGGTAATTGAGAAATGAAATCCATCAAAATTGATTCCCATGGTTTAGAGGGAATGGGAGTGGTTGAAGCAACCCATACCTCCTGTGTTGAGGGACCTTTTTCCTATTAAATTAATAACAGTCTTTAATATAGGCCTTGATTTCACTGGTCATTCCTTTCCAGAAAAAATACCTTGCTATTAACTGGTAAGTATTATCAACACCAAAATAACCAGCTAGTATATAATCATGTCTTCTACTAAAAATCCATAACTTTATATCCTTACTGTTGGGTAAGACTACTCTACCTTCAAAGACTAACAGACCTGATTCTACATTGAGTCTCTTGGCCCCTTTCTTCAGAAGTATTTTGTCTTTTATCCCCACATAATAATCATCTTTTGACTGAGTTTCTTGAATTTTAGATAGTGAATTTTGAGCTGTTTGTTTTTTCATTGAATTAAGTTGATGAGTTGTTAACATTGATTAATTTAAAATTGATTTCACATTTTCCAGATTTTTGTCAGAAAATGTGTCCCTCCACTCCCAGTAAATGTTTTCCCAACATGACACAATGTCTGGAACTATGCAATTTTCACCTGGGAGGTAGGTAATAGTAAAATAAAATTAAGATAAGATCTCACCCCACCTAGAATGATCTCTATTAAGTACTTTGGAATACATGAAGTATTTTAAAGAATTATAATCAGTTAGAGTTTGAAAAGAACTATTAAGACTGAGAAGAAAAGAGCACCATTTTTAAGACAACAAAAAATAGCTAGAAACTCATTATCATTAATTTCATAATTTAACTCTGCTGAAATAAGTTTTTGCGATTCAAACACAGCAGGATGAAACAAGTTTTTTTTCAGGATTTAAATGGGAATATGACCTCTGATATAGCATAATTTCTAGTATCTGTCTTGACTATTTTCAAGGCTGTAGTATTAAAATGTGGAAGAATGGAAGCTTCTGAAAACAATTTTCAATGCTTCAAATTCCTTTTGTGCTATCTCTGTGAATACCAAAGAAGTATCTTTTTTATAGAAGATAAGTAAGACTTGTAATGATTTTACAGTAATATTTTATAAATCATCTATAGAGATTTGCAAAACCTAAAATTCCCTGTAAGGATTTTAGAGTTTTTGGCTCAGGCCATTCCAAAACTTTTTGTACCTTTTTATCCTCCATGACTAAACCATCAGTGGACATTTTAAAACCCAAAAAGTAAATAGATTTTATGTTTAATTCACATTTAATGTGCTTGGCATAGAGACCTTGTTCTTTTAGGAAAATAAGAGCTTTTTGACATGTTGAACATGTCCCTCAAGGGTCTTCAAGCAGATTAAAATGTTCTCTAAATAGAAAAAAAAACTGTTTGAAAATATCTTGGATGATATTTTTGACAAAAGTTTGAAAAGTTGATTTTGTATTACATAATCTAAAAGGCTTAACTATATATTCAAAACTACCAAACCTGGTATGCATTGAAGCTAAAGGTTCAAACAAAGTAAGAAGTAATGAAATATGAGGAGCTTGATAAGTCTTCTTCTTAGTCACTGTGTTGAGTTTTCTATAATCAATACAAACCTTAGACTTCCATCCTTTTTCTCAATAAAAAGAACTGGAGAGCAAGTGTGGCAGTCTATAGTTTAGTAGGGTACTGAAGCTATTAAAAGAAGTTTTTTGGGGAAGATTGTTGGGATTGAAAAAGCCAATATATTTTAATAATGGATATTTTTAAGAAATTAGTATATGAAAAGGGTAATCTTATGAGTCAATATTAAGTGAAAAATTGACAGTCAGAAAATGTAATTATAGGTCTAAAATTTCATGCAAATTAAATTCAGGAGTCTCAAGAATCTTTGGAAATTTTTATGGAACTTTTACCATTTTTCTACTATTTTTAATAATTTTATATAGTAGTTTTGAATATTTTTTATTTTTCATAATTTAATTAACTTTAATAATTGTTTACTAAATGAATAAGGCTGCGCAGACTACAAGAACTTAAAGGGATTATTAAGTAAAAGTAGCTCTATCATCTGTAATTTTTCTAGATTTTTTATTTGTATTTTACGGTCCTCATTTAGTCCAGAAGTCAATATGAGCTCTGAAATGCTCCAGACAAGCTCCATACAACCTCTGGGGATCTCCGGACAAGCTCCAGGATTCTCCAGCTAGGGAAAATAGAGCACATGACGTATTATGCATATAAATCCTGTAGACTCAAAATTAGATATAATAGAACATCTACACAGAAAATTCAACAACTTAATCAGTAACAACAACAAGGCATATTAGTAACAATCATTATTATTCTAAAAAACAAATTATAAAATTATAATACCATTTTAAATATAACACTTTTACATAACATTTTATTAAATTTGCTCAACATCACATATAATAGCTTATAGGGCACCATTTTGAAGGTGGAATCACCAGGGATGTAAATTTAAAAACAAAATCATATATATATAAAAGCTTCATAAAAATATATTATTAAATCATTTAAATAACTTTTCTAAATATGGCTTAGCTTTTTTGTTTCTTATCTTCATTATAAAGAGAACTGATTCTACATCTCAACACCATTAATATAAATATTTTATTGGTCATTTCATAACAAGTAGAGGGTATAGCTTAGTAAATTAAGAGCTCTTATTTTACTTAAAGGGATAGCTTTTTCTTAGTTTTATTCAGCTCCCCTGGATTGTTCTTACAGCAAGGCAACTGTAAGAGTCTTTCTACATTGGTGGTGTCCAACGTGGGGTTTGAATTTTCTGGTTTTTAATCAATATGACTGAGTATATGGACAATTTTAGCCTGCAAGAGGCTTATTTAACAAATACTTATCTTATTTTAATGGTTTTATCTTATGATTTTGGGATGTCTTCCGCTTCTGGATCTAGTGTTTCTCTTCATGTTAACATGTCAGTCAGGATTGTATCTTGGGATGGGCCCAAGTTTAATGGGGAAGAAGTTAAATGGGTTTTAAATCAATATGAAGTTACTGCTGCTGTTGATGGGGCTACAAATTTGAACATGGTGAATTAGGTTAGGTTCTTTATTGCATATAGAGAAGTGGAATTGAAGGTTATTGAAATGGAGGTTTATAAGAAGTGGTAATAGTTGAAATATGGGATATTAGGTATACTATGGTGGAACTTAACAATATTGTCGGTTATTGGAAATCTAAAGGTGGTTTTTCTTATATGGTGGACTTCAAAAGGTTATTTAGGCAGTTTAATGAAGTGGTGGATTATTTAATTCTTATGGAGGAGATTGGCCATGAAAATCAGGAAAAGGATTGTTTTTGGTCAGCATTTAGTAGGGAAAACAGAATGGATTTTTTGAAGGAACTGTCTAGGAAGAACAAGATGAAGGAAATGCTGAATAGGGAACAGAAACTGCCTAATTTAGATGTCATCAAGGAGAATGCTCAAGCATACTTAAGTCTAATGGCTTTGGATCAGTATCAAGAATCCTGCACTCAATATGTTAGCAAAATCAGTGAAGTTTTGGCCAAAAATATTGATATTATGGTCAAGGCTCAAGAGGTGAAGAAGGCTCATTTGAGTCAGCCTGTTGCTAAGGTTGAGGGGGATTTTGATAATAAAATTGTGGATCATTTAGCTGACTTAACTAAGCAGCTAAAAATATTTGTTCAAGAGACTCAGAAGGCCAATAGGGAACCTGTGGCTTCAACTTCAACTTATACTTCTTATCAATCAAGAGGTTATGAGAGGAGGAATTATGGAAATAATGTCAATGGAAAATGGTTTAATGGTCAAGGAAACAACAATGGTGGTAGTTATGTAAATGGTAATGGTGGAAATGGTTATAAAGGTGGTTATGATGAGCCTAAGGTGTGTTGCTTTTTTTATAGGAGGGTGCCCAAAGTAGCATATTGTTATTTTTTGAATAGGGACTTGCAGGTTTGTAGAGTAAAATTCAATGGAAACGTTTATAAATTCCCTTAAAGATCTTTCATCAAACCCAGTGATGGGAAAGCACCCTCTGATTTAGTTAGCTGGAATTTTATTTCTGAAAGGAGAGACATATTTGAAGAATTAACTGGTGATGATGATAATATTAAAGTTGGTAAAAAGAATGGTGGCACTGCTGGTGGAAAAATAGATAAGAGTAAAGAAAAGGAGGTCAGTAAGGCCATTTTTACAACTTCATATGGGTATTAGAGTTGGGAATGGTTGCTAGGGTGGATGGCAACTGCATGATTGGTGAAGATGATGTTGTTTCTTCCAGAAGAGGAGCTGCGGCTAAAGCCAAAAGTAGCATTCGAAGACAATTTAGGGCTAAACCAGGAAAGGCTGACATAAAAAAGATTGAGAAGATACCTTACACCATGGACAAAATTTATAAAATACAGAAGGGAATGGCACATATGGGGCCTTCCAGTTTTGAAAAATTTGATTTGAATGGTGAGCGCATTCCTGAAGATAAAAAATCAGATTCTGAAGAAGATGTACCAATATTGTCTCTTCCCAGACCAAGTTTTTCTGGTCCTATTCCTATGGAAGGAGTAAGTAGAACCAGTGATGGATCTGGATTAGTGAAAGAAGTTGGTGATGGAGCTAGGGTTATGGTAGATGAAAATGTTATTATGGGGAGTGAAGACAGCAATGTGGGTCCTCAAGCAGTTCCCAGGGCCAAGGTTATAAAAAATAAAATTCAATATTAAAGACCAGTAGTATCTGGTCAAGAAAATGCTCTGGAGATGCTTTTAGGTAGAGTGAATCAACTTCAGATTCCTTTAACTTTAATTAACTTTTTACAATTAGTCCTGCCCTTGCAGAAAAGCAAAAGGAGAATCTGACAAGGAGAAGGGTATCTGTTGGAGAGGTGGAATATATATGTGAAAATGCAGATAGGTTTGGAGAATAAGTGGAAAATCATTTTTCTGCTCCTTTAGGGTATTTAATGGTTATTTTAAATGGTAAAGAGGTAAAGGCCCTGGTAGATCCTGGATCTAAAATAAACTAAATTTCATTAGAGAAAGCAACTATAATAGGCTTTCCAATTAAAACTGGTACTGATGGTAATTTAAGAGGCACAGGTGGGAAAGCTTTTGAACTTATGGGTACAGCAGAGCATTTCAAGTTATGTATTGGTGGATCTGTTGGTAGAGTGCCCTTTTATGTTCCCAGAGGATCTGTGAAAATAGTTCTTGGTGGGCCATTTTTGATTGACTTTGAAGCTAGAATAGGTTATCAGAGTGTTATTGGAATTAGTTTAGAGATTGCTGGTGACAATATGAGAAGTCTTTATTTATGGCTAGCACCTCCTGGAGATGATGGCTGAGAGACTAGACATTGCCTTACCACTATGTGTAAGTTTTGTTTATGTACCAAGAAGAGACAAATTTAAAGTTCAGCTTCTGGTGAATTTGTAAAAAAGATAAGAATGAAGACCCTCATATTGTGGGGTAAAAGTGCTGATTTCTCTAATGTTTCAATCTCTCCTCAAGAGCAGATCCCAGATTGAAATAGGTCAGCTCACTTGGAGATAATTAAAGTGGGTTATCAATTATTTTCTGTTGATATTTCATTGGAATGTCATTATGTGATGGATTTTTCTATATTTTTATCATCATTATCAAATTGTTCTATAAAATTTGAAAATTTTTCAAAAGGAAAAATGGGTTGCATTACATTGGATAAAAGTTGGAAAGCGAATTTGGTTAAATATGGTGATATTAGTGAGGGATTATTTAATTGCCTCCAGAATGAGGATAAACTACAATTATTTCATCAATATCAACAAAATAATTTTAGCATAATTAATTCATAAAAAAATATATTTGATGATTATATTTATTTCCTCCAGCAAGAGTTTCAACCTCCCAATTTATTTACTGGTTATTTTATTGTGGAAAATGAAGGGAAAAAGGTATTTGAAAATTATATGATAAATTAGACAAAGGAAAAAGGTGTGAAAATAAAAATATTAAAAATTAAAAATTGTATTTCAACTTACTCTATTTCTAATTCTGATTCTGATTCTGAAGAAAATTTTTCTGACAAATTATACAAAGGCAAAATTAAAATTGATCAAGTATCTCTAGTAAAAGTGGATGTGCATGCGCCAAAATATAAAAAGGTAACAAATAAATTTAGACCAATCAATGAAACACTGCCGGACAAATTAAATCTGCCTTTGAGAAGACCAACATTATTAAGAGATCCATATGACTTTCCTTTAGTAAAGAACCCGCTGGAATTTTCTGGAACTTCCAGGATCACTTTCAAGAGATTAGAGGTTTTTAATTTTATACCTGAAGGATGGCTATCAGTTGAAGAAAAAAGGTTGTTGTTGGATTTGATGGTTAAGAGGAAGAAAGCCATTGCACTTGTAGAAGAAGAGAGAAGTGTGTTAAATAAGTCTTATGGGGAGCCCAACAAAATTCCAGTTGTTTGTCATGAACCATGGAAACAGAAACCAATTCCTATACCTGCTGCTTTAAAAGAAGATTATATCAAAGTAATTATAGAAAGAGTTCAAACTGGATTATACAAGCAATCATCATAAATTTATTCAAGTCCAATATTTTGTACTAAAAAGCCTAATTGTAACTTAGGGTAGTTCATGATCTGAGAGAATTAAATATGGTTACAATATAAGATGCAGGAATACCACCTAGAATAGAGGAGTTTTTAGAGATGTTTTCAAGGAGAGTATGTTATGTTTCTGGTGATATAATGGGGGGATATGAAAAGAAGAGTTGCATTTGGACTCTAGGCCTCTCACAAATTTTGATATGCCACTAGGACATTTAAAACTGAAAAGATTACCTCAATGGGAAACTTATTCATTTGCTTTTTATCAAGCTCAGATGGCTTGGATTCTACACAACAAAATTTCACAATATTCTTGTATATTTATTGATGATGTTGAAATAAAAGGACCCTCAACAGATTATGGTAATGAAGTATTGAAGGAGAATCCAGGGATAAAAATGTTTATCTTGGAATATGCTTTTATTTTAAAGAGGATTTTGTTTAGGATTGAAGAGGCTGGTTTAACTGTTTCAGGTTCCAAATTTTCTTGTTGTGTGCCAGCTTTGGAAATTTTAGGTCATGCAGTATTTAGAGAAGGTAGAACTATGTCAATGAAGTGGGTAAATAAAATTCAGTCCTGGCCAAGACACAAGAATACAACCAAAGTCAGAGGGTTTTTAGGTGTATGTGTTTATGTCACAATTTTTATCAAGGTCTTTTCTTCATTGGCTGCTCCTTTGAGATGATTGACTAGGAAAGATGCTGACTGAGAGTGAGATGAAGAGTGTGAAGAGGCTTTTGTTAGGTTGAAGAAGGTAGTTTGAGAAGATATTATCCTGCACAAGTTATATTATGAGAAAGATGCAGGCCAGATTTATTTAACAGTGCATTCAATTCAGATTGCTTCTGGGGAAGTTCTGTCTCAAATGGATGTAGCTGGTTATATAAGACCATTCAGGTATGAATCTGTGGTTTTTTTTGAGGTGGAATCAAGATATTCTCAACAAAAAAATGGAACTTTGTGGTGTGGAAAAAATCCTAAAGTAACTTCAAAATATTTTATGGGGACAACACTTTGTATTTCAAGTTGATTCTTAATCTTTAATTCAAATGATCAATTCCCCTAGTTTACCAAAAGTGCCCATGACTAGATGGGTAGCTTTTATTCAATGTTTTTCTTTTTATTTAGTTCATAAGAATGACAAGAGGTTTACTATTCTAGATGGCTTGTCAAGAAGACCACCTACTTCAGAGTATTCTGACTCAGAAGAATTTGATGAAGAAATACCTGTAATCAAGGCCAGTATAAAAGGTGCTTAAGACATTCCTTACCTCCCTCATGAGGCTAAACCTGCACAATTAATATTTGTGGATAGTGAAGAAGACCTCCACCAAAAGGATAAACTGGAAAATAATAAAATTATGATAAATTATGTTCTTGGGGAGTTTGATGATAGTATAGACTAATTTGGTAAAAAAAGAGGTTGGAGATGTTGTTTATATGGACAAGGATGGTTAAATAGTTTTGGATAGTAGGAAATTGGTGAATAATGTGTATGTTCGAGTTTTAGAAAATTTAGTGAAAGAAAGGTTGGGTGTTTGTAAAAATTTGGTAAAAAGTAGAGTGGAAAAATTTGAAGATGATGATGCTGAAAAGGGTAAAAAGAAAAAAGAAGAAAATGTGGTTGTTAAAAGGTTGGAAGGTTCAAAGACAGAAAATTTAACAATAATAAGGCAGATTCTGTGATTAAAATTATTGGCTCATTCATTTGCAGGTGATCTAGGAGATAGGGAAGTGCTTGTTGAAAGAATATTAATGGATTTTCAACATGATTTCTGAGAAAGACAGGTTTTTATTATAAAATGATAAAATACTAATTAATGATAGAAAGGCCAAATAAATGTGATAATGATGAATGGGTGGCTATCAAAAGGAAGTCAACGGCATTTTATCTCTCTGGAAGATAATTAATGAGAAGGAGATATCCAAATCCTCAATTAGTTTAACTCAAAAAAAGGGCAAGAATTGGTTATGAAATCACTGCATGAAGATCTTGGTCATAGAGGAGTTGGTGAAACTTTTAGATGAATTGCTGATAGATTTTGGTGGCCTGGTATGAAGCTGACTGTTAAAAAATGGATTCAGTCATTCAAAGAATGACAAAGGAAAAGTTATTTTAGTCAAGAGGAACTGGATATGCAACCGGTGAAAATACTCTTTTTGGTAGGGCTAGTTTGGATGCTGTTCATATAAAGGAGGGAAGATATAAATATTTGAATGTAGCCAGAGATGATTTATCTGGTTGGCTAGAGGCAGCGCATCTTATTAATTTGAATCCAAGGAATGTGGAAGATTATTTAATGAAAAATTGGGTGTATAGGTATGGGGTAATGAAGTTGGTAACAGTTCATTGAGGTCCTGAATTTGCGGCAGAGTTTAAAGAGGCTATATCAAAAGTTGGGTCAAAGGTTAGGGTAGAAAACCCATATTATCCTGAAGCTGAAGGAATGGTAGAAAGAGGGCATCAAGTTATAAAGGATGCTTTAGTTAAAATGTGTGGAGCAAGTTCTGGAAAGATGAGGCACTATTTACCATTAATTTTATTTGCTGACAGAATCACTGTCAAAAGGACAACTGGATATTCAACATAAGAATTAGTATTTGGAAAGAAAGAAGTTATACCAGTTTATCTAGAGACCAAATTATATCTTGGAGTAGACTGGGACACAGTAAAACTATTGAAGAATTACTATTTACAAGAATGTTTCAGTTAGAAAAGAAATAAGAAACTCCAGAAAAGGCATACTCAAAAATTATAAATATTTGAAATCAGTCAGTTAGATATTGGGATAAGTGGTTGGCTCACAGATTAAGGAAACCTTTGAAAACTGGAGATATGTTTTTTGTGTATAATAGGAGTTTGGAGATTCAGTGGGGAAGAATTTTTTTGGATAGTTAGAATGGGTGATACAGAGTTAGAGAACAAGTATCTGGTGGTTCATATGTATTAGAAGAGTTGGATGGTGTTGTTTTGAAAAAAAGGGTAGCTTCTGACCAGGTCAAGCAGTTCTATTTTAGAGGCACTAGGTGTGCCAAAGTCTAACTCCAAAATGAGGATAAACTACCAATCATTTTTATGAAGTCTGACTCTGAAATGAGGATAAACCACTCACCATTTTTTAGAGAAAATTTCCTCAAAAATGAGGATAAACTACTTTAATATTGCTAAAATCAGATTTACTCCACAAGAGATTATAAAATAAACTATCATTTAAATTATCAATCATTAGATTCAAATTTTGAAAATTTATGGTGAAGATCTGTGTAAGAATAAATTTATTTTTTGGTAGAAGTGTTCATAGGGGAACCTTCTAAATTTAATATTAGCAAGTTTTGGGGTAATTGATGGGCTGTCTGCTCTATAAATAATTACCCCACAATGTTCATTACTGTAGTCTCCCTATTTCTATATGAATACTGGCTTTGTTTTTTTATATAGGAAGTCCACTATGACTATAAACTGGAACAACACTATGTCAATTTATTGGGCTTGTTTGAAGCTGGATTCAAGAATTATTTTTTATTTTTTATTTCTTATTTTTTTTTAGGAAATCCATGTTGGAATTTTTTTTATGCTGGAATTTTATTTAATTTTATTTTATTTTCATTATAAATCTATTAAAAATTAATTTATTCATTGATAATGATAACTGGTGGTCTCCAATCATTTTTACAAATTGGAGGGAGCCCACCCAGTGATTATTTCTATTTTGTTTGTTATGTTTTCCAAAATTTTCCAAAAACTATTTATGTTTATTTTCTATTTATTTCTTATGTATCCCACATGAAGGTCCACTTGGATGTGGGTCTGATGTCAGGGGTATGGCTCATCAAATGGCTGGAAGACATCTTATATATATTTAATTTTAATTTTCAAATTTATAACTATATATAATTTCTCATTCAAAATTTTTCTACTCCAAAATTTTTTTAACATTATAAAAAACAAAATACAATAAAGTAAAACATTAATAAAAAAATAAAAAAATAAATTAATAATTTTAAAATTTAAATTTTCTTTATAATTTTAGTTTATTTCTTTCATAATCTTTATTGCTTTTTTTCACAGGGAACAAGGTCAAATGGAGTACTATATCTGCTGGATTCTATCTCAAGAGATGCTGGTAGTCCTGCAAGACTTTAAACTGTCTAATTTTCAAGATTTTTCAGAATTTTGGATTAAAGTTATTGGATCTTTTAGTCCTTCAAGACTTTAAACTGAGAAATTTTGAAGATTTTCAAATTATATGTTATCTGTTAGTTCATAAAGACTTAAAAACGTATATTAAAGAAGAAAATATCAAGAATATATAATTTACAAAAGTGATCCACTTAGACCTAAAACTGGAAATAAACTATAGGGGTTTTATGACCTTAAACTGGAAACAACAGAAAAATTTCAATCATTGGTCTACTATGACTTTAAACTTGCAAATTACTTTCACTTTGGTTCACCAAGACCATAAACTGGAAATCAATTAAAAATCTGATTATTCAAGGATATTAGCAGGAAATTTTAATCTAGTGGGATATTCAATTCAGTCATTTTTAATTTTTCTCTGGTTCATCAGTACTCAAACTGGTACTCACTCATTTGGACAACTTAGTCATTAATTCCAACAGTGCAAATAACTTTAGGGAATGAGCTATCATTATATGGATTTATTTATGATTAAAGAAAGATGGATATTGTTAAAAATTCTGGAAATAAAGGTGCAAGAAAGTCTGAAAAATTTGATATATGATAAAAATTTAGGAGTAATTATAAAGTGTTGAACATTTATTTGAATGTTGTGATGATGAATCATAGAAGAAAGACAGGATCTGGACTTAGTGGGTCTCTTTGGTTAACTATTTTAGGTGAATCTTGAAGGACTTTATGGTGAAAATAGAATCATAGTATTTGGCTTAGGGGGAAGTCCAATGGGAATGGAATCAAAAGTATTGAGCTCATTAGGGAGGCCTGCCTTCTCATTCTGTGAAAAAAAGGTGGAGACTGATAGAGGAGAGTCTGAAGAAAATCAAACCTTTCTCTCAGTAGTGGAATTTTCACAAAGAAAAAACAGATTATAAAAAGTTTATTTCAAAAATGACAATTAAAAAGACGATTTAAAATAATTAAAATCAACCAGACAATGACAGTAACAGCATCAAAAAGAGTCAAAGTATTAAATTTCAAAAGAAGAGAAGAAAATCAAAATAAATAATCTCTTTGTAATCTTTCAACATTATTATCAAAGCTTTGCATAAAAATTCTTCTCTTCATTAAATCTTCAGTATTATTAGCAGGGATTTCCTGAAAATAAGCTAAAAACTTGTGCTTCATATCATCACAAAAATAAAGAAAGATATATCTATGAAACTTAGGATAATGATTAATGTAATCATTCAGAACCTGGCCAACATCATCTGTATTGTTGATTTCAATAGCTTAGGAGTTGGATTTGGAATTAGTAGGTTGTTTATTAAATATAAGTAAAAGACTAACTTTTTGAGCCAGGAAATAGTGTTTCAGAGAAACTGAATGAAGAAAGTGATATAATAGGATTAAAATTTTTAGATGGAGGAGAAAGCTCAGGATTAGGACTTTTAGAAGAAGAAGCTGTTTTATGGGGACATTCTTCCGTGGAGGGAGGATGTGGCAGTCTAAGGTTTAGTAGGGCACTAAAGCTATTAAAAGAAGTTTCTTGGAGAAGATTTTTGGGCTTGGAAAAGTCAATCTATTTCTATAATGGTTATATTTAAAAAACAATTATATGAAAAGGGTAATTTTATGAGTCAAGTTTAAACAAATAATTAATGGTCAGAAAATGCAAGTATAGGTATATAAGTGCTGAAAATTAAAGTTAGGAATCTCAAGAAACTTTAGAATTTTTTATGGAATTTTTACTATTTTTCTACTATTTTTAATATTTTTATAAAGTATTTTTGATTTTTCATAATTTACTTAACTTTAATAATTGTTTACTAAATGAATCAGGCTGTGCAGACTACAAGAACTTAAAGGGATTATTAAGGAAAAGTAGCTCTATAATCTGTAATTTTTCTAGATTTTTTATTAGTATTTTAAGGTTCTAATTTAGTCCAGAAGTTTATATGAGCTCTGAAATGCTCCAGACAAGCTCCATACAAACTCTGGTGATCTCCAGATAAGCTCCAGGATTCTCCAGCTAGGGAAAATAGAGCACATGACGTATTATGCATATAAATCCTGTAGACTCAAAATTAGATATAATAGAACATCTAACACAGAAAATTCAACAACTGATGATGAAGGTTAATTAATGTGGTTGAAGCTATTTAAAGACAGGAGAGAGAGAATAAGAAAGCACTCTCCGACTCTTTAAGAAGGTGTACATGGCAAAGGCAAGATTGTCACAAGTACTAGGCGCTTTGCTCATGGTTTATGAGAAAGTGAAAGAAAAAAATTATGATGATCAAGGAGGTTAAGCATAGTTAAAAAGGGGACTATTTACAAAGTTCTTGAGTTACAAGGCTAATCAAAAAGAGATGAAAGAAGATAATGATTAATTGGAATCACCATAAAAAATGGCAGGGAATCCTTTCCATTCTTCCGGAATGATGAAGTGTTTTGGATCTGCGGGAAAACCAGTGATTTATGAGGAACTGATTTCATTCATTAGTTGACCAATCATTTAAATATGATGGTAACAGGAATTTAACTCATTTTTGGAGAATTAAGGAGTGTGAATATAGGAAGATGAAACAGTGTCATAAATAAGGAGAAGGCCCAAAAAGATTTGCATTGAATGCACAAATGGGAGAGGTTGACACACCCATCATAAGCAAATAGATTGGTTAAAACCTTTGAATAAATTCAAATTAGAAAAGATTGTGTGAAAGTAAAAGTGATGGACTCACTAGCTAATAGATTTGAAGGACACACAGATGGCAATAGCACTCTCAAAGTGTTGGAAGCATGTGAAGAGGATGGCTGTAATACCACACTTTGTTTGTAAGGTGAAGGGGAATCTGCCATGGGCTGGATAGAGATTTCTCACCATTGGTATGTAGGGAGAGAGGCTCTTTCAGCAGGAAAGGGTTTAGAGGAAGGATTAGTAGCACTATTGGGACTAGCTATTATAGTGGAAGATCTAAAAGTATCTCCAAAAGGGAACTGGATATAGCCATGAGGAGAATTAGGAAATTCATATAAAAAAGTGCAGGTCCTATGAAACTTGAAGTATTTATTGCAAGCGGTTCTAAAATAATTATAACCATGAGGCTTGGAGAAAGTACAGTTAAAGTTGTGATGGCCAAAAAAGGTTAAAGACTGATTTATAGGTAAAGTACAGCGTAGAATGATGTCTAACTAGATTTGTGAGTGTGCTGGGTTTGGATAAGGAAGGAGTGCAGATTACACGGCCTATTTATAATAGATTAGGCGCTGTAAAGAAAAAAAAGTAAAGTAAAGTGCTGAAAATTATTTAGGTGGGGATTTGAATCAGCAGAAGAGTAAAGTGTAACAAGGTTAACAGGAAAAGAAGATTAGCACTAAGGAATGCAAGATCTTGGGAAGATCTGATCTTACTTCAAGAATATGAGGTTGAGGAAGATGAGGTGCTAACAAATTAAGTTATTTAGGGAGATTTTTTATTGTCTCAGGGTTATTCTAGAAGGAGTCAAAGAAGAGTTCACAGGAAAAATTTTATTTTCCCTAAGAACTAATAAGATTCTTTCACTCTCACAGAATAATAATGGGAAATATTTGGCAAAAGAAATATTTATTTTGGGGTAAAATAATTTTTATTATTACAAGGGGAAATAATAGGGGGTGTCAGTTCTGGCGAATTGGCAGTTACAAATCTGCACTTAAATAAGTGCGGATTCCCGAAACACACTAGCCCCAATACTGGTGGATTTCAAAATGAAATAAGTCACTTATTTCACTCAAATCTGCACTTTCTTAACCAAAAGTGCTGATTTCAACATAAAGTCCTATTTCACTGATACTCGTCACTCTCATCATCATCTCTATCTTCCTCCCTCTCCTCTCTTCCATCTTCCTAATCCTCTTCTTCATCATAATCTCATCAATCCTTTCTTATCCTTCCCTCAATTTGTAATTTACCCCCCCTCTCTCTCTCTTATCTTTAACATGATTTTGTCAAACTCGTCTATCTCTTCTTCATTCTCATTAGCACCCTCTTCTTTGCCTGTAATTTTCCTGTCATCTTTGATTGTTAATATTTTTTACAAACTCAATTGCTCCAACATACAAAAAAAAGTTCTTAATTTATTAAGTTTTCATGCTATTCTTTTGCTATATAATTGCCTACATCTTCTTTACCTTCATATCCTCTGCCTCCTCCCCCCCCCAAAAAAAAAAATAATAATAGGGGGTATCAATGTTGACCAATCCGCAATTAAATTAATTGCGGAAAATAATCTGCATACCCCAATTATCTTCCGCAATTATTTTTGCTAATAATTGGTTTATTAGTCACTTTATGTGTCAATGTTCACCTCTTATCCAACATTTTTTTACTCAATTTTTCATAACAACATCTTGGACAACTTTCTGTCATAACCACATGTTGCACAAATTTCTGCCATAACCACATCTTGGACTACTCTCTGGATATGGCTTCTAACTTTCTGCACACTCACATTCTCGTCCCATCCTGTCCATATTGAAGTAAGGGACAGGTATCACCAAAAAATTTACAAGTCAAAAAAGTTCTATATCTGTTTTAAAAAATTGGCAATACTCTCCCCTGCATTTTATTGAAGCAAGGGGTGGATATCACCAAACTTTTTCTAAGTCAGCAATTTCACATGTCAGATTTGAAAATTTGGCAATACCCCCCCTGAATTTTATTGAAGTAAGGGGTGGAAGTCATCTAAATTTAATATAATTACATAAATTATTAAATAAATATCTAATATATATCAATTTAAAGTAATGGCAATTCCTCAAGCCAAAATGCAGATCAAATCTAGAAACAAAAGTTTGGGACTTTCAACAGTTATAGGCTAGAGGAACCTCATGAAACAAATAAATGTTATCATGATTACCTGTTATACAACCAAAGGTTGTTGACTCATCACTTTACTTGAGCAAATTGATATATAAAAAATATTTATTAAAAATTTATGACAAAATATAAAATTTTTGATGACAACTCTAATCCCCATACTTTTTGGATCTAGATAAAGTTTTTTTAAATTGATTAACTTTACCTTCTTTCTTTACCTTGTTGATTCTTTGAATAAACTTATGACTGATTTGAAATGAGCAACCAAAATGTGTTAAATCTTGACAGGATTCCAAATCAGGAGGAGCTTTGGTCGTTTGATGATTATCCTTAGAAGAATTCCAAATAGTTTTGATGATAACATTTCCCAAACCAAAATCAATGATGCGCCGGTGGTCTGGAAAATATAAACCATGTCCTTTTATTTTAGCTGGAGATGGTATTGGTTGGCCAGTTATTGGATTGATATATGAGAATATACCAAAAGTAAGAAAATTGGCATCATTCCTATCAATATGAATCCTATTGTGGAATCCTCTGTAAAAGAAAAATCAGAACAAAAAAAATTAATTCAGTAAAATGTAAAATTATTTGTAAGAAATATTATAAATCAATATCTAAACCTTTTTTGTTTTGTAATTTACAGGGAAAGACCTTAACAGAATGTAAAAGTTTTTTTTTCTAAAAATCTGCCAAAAAAAAAAAAGTTACATTTTAGTATGTGTTTTTGAAAAATAGTTAACCCCTCTTTAACTCTCATTACAGTACCCTTTCCCCCCCTTTCTTTCTCTGAAATCACCTCTAAATTCCCTCCCTCCTTGCCTCAAAACCATCCTCAAATCCCCTCCTTTCCTGTCTCAAAAGCACCCTGAAACCCCCTCTTTAATTGCTACAAAACCCCCCAAACCTCCCCCCTTTTACCCCTCTTTACATGTCAAAAAACCCCCTCCTTTCCCCCCCTCTTTAGCCACTTCAACCCCCCCTTACACTCCCCTTAAACCATCACTAGCTCCTCCTCCTCCTTAACAAACGATCGCTAGAAATTTTTTGTTAAGTAATCAAATTGGTAGCGATTTGTTTACTTAACAAACAATCATTAGCAAATGATCATTAAGAAGGAGGGGGGCTAGAGGTGGCTAAAGGGAAGTGGAAGGGGGGAAGGGGGAATTTGAGGCGGTTAAAGAGAGGAGAAGGGGGGAGTGTTGAGGCACCTAAAGAGAGGGGAAGGGGGGTCTTGAGGCACCTAAAGAGGGGGGAAAGGGGGGATTTAAGACAGCCAAGGAGGGTGAAAGGCAGGTAAAGAGAGAGGAAAAGGGGTGAAATGAGGCAGCTAAAGAGGGTGAAGGAGAGAAAAAAAAGAAAAAAAAAGTTAGTCTAACCTTGAAAATAAAAAAAGGACTTACAAAAAAAAATACAAAAAAAAAAACAAAAAAAAAACAAAAACAAAAAACAAAAAACAAAAAAAAGCAAAATAAAAAAATTCATGATTAGCAAATAAAAAACAAGAAAAAAGAAAAAAAAAGACTTACCTGGTTAGATGAGTTGCGAAAAAAAAATTTAAAAAAATATTTGAGTGATGTTTGAGGAGAGGATGAAAAGGATATGATTGATGAAAGAAAAAAAAATCACTGACAAAATATGCAATTTCATGTTGAGCTGGTGAAAGAAAACCAATGAGCCATCCAAAAAAAAGATTTTCACTGTAAATTCCAAAAAAAAATGAATATGCAACAAACCAAAATACCAACCCAAGTGAATGAAGTACACAAAGAGGACATTTGGAGAGTACAGAATGGTATGGGAAAGAAAGGGATGGTGTGGCCAACATGTGGTTTTGAAAAAAAAATCACAAAAAAAGTGCTGATTTGAGGTCAGAACTGACACCCATTTTTGAAATAAGTGACTTTTTTGCAAAATTTAAGTGCTGATTTGGTTTGAAATCCGCACTTAAGTTAAGTGAGGACTTGCCAGAACTGACATCCCCTAATAAATATACTAAATACATTTTTTTACAGAGAGGTGAAAATTGAGGAATCAGGA
This sequence comes from Hemileia vastatrix, assembly GCA_030280995.1. Classification (NCBI taxonomy): domain Eukaryota; kingdom Fungi; phylum Basidiomycota; class Pucciniomycetes; order Pucciniales; family Zaghouaniaceae; genus Hemileia; species Hemileia vastatrix. Next base: position 27,924,223 of record JASXTE010000005.1, read on the forward strand.
ATGTAGAAGAAGAAACACTGAAGAAAGTAAAGAATTGGAAAAGAAGTTAGTATTATGGAAAAGATAAAGGAAAGGATGGTACTTACTTTAATGTCTATCAAGAAAAGTGTACTCCACATTTGTTGTATATGTTATTGTAGCTTGAATTCAGAGTTTTGACTAGGGAATCACAATTTTTGATGTCTTGTTTGTCAAGGGAGGGAGTATTTTTAAGATAGCTAAATACTGCATTGAAGGAAGTATTGACTCAGTCAGTTTTTTGATAATAAGGAGCAGTGACAACTTGGTTAAGGACTTTCCAATCTCAAGGGCAAGGGGTATTAATGCAAGGAGCTTTTTCCTTGAATGAATTGTTTGAATTTGAAGGTGTTGGGAATCAATTTTCAGGAGTGAAGGGTGGAGGAGTGGCCTCTCAATCAGGCTAGGTGATGACATTCTTGATGGTGGGAGAGAAGGTAGCTCCAGGGGTGGCAGCCCAAAAGGGGTCTTCCTTGAGGCCCGAAATAATAATTTTGACATGTGGAGTTGGAGAAATTGCAAAGTAAGGAGTGTTGGGCACGTCCTAAGTAAAAAAAGATAGAAGAAGTAAGAGAATTTTTTGTTAGCAAGAAAAATATATCAAAAAGAAACAAAAAAAGAGCAACTTACACCACGCAATATAGGTGGTGGACTTGCTAGAAAGTCCCCAACCTGAACTCAGACAGAACTCAGATGGAACTCAGACTGAACTCATACTATACTCATACTGAACTCTACTTGAAGACCCACCTAAAACTGTTCTGCTGCTGTTGGTGTTCATCCCTGATTTTATGGTTCCTTTGTCAATAGCTCAATGTTTGTTCAATCTGTGATGAATTTGAGTCCAAGGTTTCTGACTTGCTAACAAGTCTGCCCCCCGTATTGCGCAGTGTTACTGTGTGGATTAACTCTTCAGAGAAGAGTGAGTGATGTGTCATGTTTGATGCAGTGGTTAGTCCATTTAGCTCTCTTTGGAGCAGGGCTCTTTCTGGCCAGCTTACTCAGTAGTTTTGATGTTGACACATTAGGATCAAAAGTGGTAGTAGCAGAAACAGGGGCAGTAGTGGTAGGGGGACCATTGAGACTGCATTTATTTTTGCAACTCTTGTAAAAATCACATGACTAGCAAAAGGAAAGAAATAAAACTATTAGAGTCAAATGTTCAAGAAAGAAAGAGAAGGAAAAGATCTTACAGTGAAAAAGCTATTACCATGGCGAGCCTTTGAAAAGTAACATGGAGTAATACTGTTCTCAGTACAGCACTGGCAATGCTCAGCTCCAGTCAGAATAGATTTGACAGCAAGAGTGGGTACTGTTGCAGCTTTCTGAGTGTCAAAAAATTTACATATGGTGTTGAAGACATTGTTGTTAGGGTTCATGTTAAGAAAAAGATGAAAGAAGATGAGAAGGGAAACTAGTATGAAGAGTAAGAGAAATTAGAAAATGGAAGAAGAGAAGAAGGAGGAATGATGAATAATTGCAAGATATGCACCTGGTTGTATAGCGCCTGGGGAAAGTTTCAAGTAGAGGGAGACTGTGGTACACATCTTTCAGCAGCGCAGAAAATATCTCAGTTAGCAGGAAGCGCAACAAAGGGGTTTCCAGGAAGGATGCTTATGGAAGTGCAACAAAGGGGTCTTCAAAAGCGTAGAAAAATTAGACTCTCTGTGCACAGTTTTTTTTGTGTAATATGGATATACAAGCTGCAGCAAGTAAAAGATAGAGGAAAGTGCATACTGGAATTTAAGATAGAGGGTATGGTATGTACTTGTGAAAGTGATGTATAGCACTAGAGGCATACTATGGACTTAGGAAGCAGAAAAAAGGGATGGTATGAAAATCATGCTTAGACAAGAGAAATTTCTCTTGGATAAAGCTAAACTTGCTCATTGTTGGCAGAAAACTTGATAGAGGAAGAAGGTAACACTAGAAGAATAAGTGGGTCAATAAGCAGTGCTCAAAAAAAATAAGTGAGGAGGAAGGGTATTGACTTAGCACAAAGGGTTTCATGATTATTGGATACTCATATGGCAAACGTGGGTTATTACAATAGGTATGGAAGGTGGTACAGTACCTATTATTTAGTCAGGGAACTCAAAATCATTGGGTATGTACAAAAGGTAGAGTGTTAGGAGCTAATAGCTGTACTTGAAAAAATATTTCAGGCGCTATTAGAGCCAAGACTTATGCTAAAAAATGTACATATATTATTTATATACTTAGTTACCTTTTTATATTCTTGAATTAGCATTGAACTTGTGTAGGAAAACCCATAGGGATAGGAAAACATAGGGGAGAGGTGCTGAACATACAATATATATAAAAGGACACTCACTTTTAGAAGGAGAGGTGAGGAGAATAGATTATAAATATAGAAAAATGGAGTGTGAAATATAATATTATTCATAGAAAAGAAATTAGGTATATATATATATATATTTTCACATCGGGTGTGCACACCAGAAGTAGCACTGTAGAGTTATTTTATTGCTACAGTAAAATAGTATTAGATAGAGCACTTCCAGAGGGAGTGACTGAGAATTGATCTAGACATCAGATAGATTACTTATATTAAAATATATTATATTTTTTGTTGAGTAAAGTCCTCTATTAACCAAATCTACTTTCTTCCCAAAAATATATAACCACACTTATAATATGTGCTTTCACTGTCTTCAAATATTAGAGTGGCAGGTTCTTCTTTTTAAATTAGTTTTAGAAAGTACAACCAACCCATCTCAGATTGTGTCTATAGCTTAGTATTATAGAACTTTGTTTCTACAACATGACATACTATGTATATAAAGCTTGTAGACTCGAAATTAGAGATAATAGAGCATCTAACACAGAAAATACAAAAACTTAATCATCAACAAAAACAGCGCATATTAATAAAAATCATTAGTATTCTACATAACAAATTATGAAATTGTAATACCCTTATAAATATAACACTTTTACATGTCATTTTATTAAATTCACTCAACATCACATATAATAACTTATAGGGTACCATTATAAAGCTCTCATCACCAGGGATCTAAATTTAACACCTAAATCATATAAAAATAAAAGCTTCATAAAAACATATTATTCATTCATTTAATAACTTTTCTAAATACAGCTTCACTGTTGTGTTTCTTACCCTTATTATAAAGAACACTGATTCTACATCTCAACACTATTAATACAAATAGTTTTTTATTTAATAGAAAGTAGAGGTTATAGCTTAGTTAATTAAGAACACTAATTTTACTTAAAGGGGCAGGGTTTTCTTAGTTTTATACAACTCCCTTGGATTCTGCTTAAAGCAAGGCAACCATAAGAGTCTTTCTACAACAGTTGGAGTCTTACTGGCTCAAATAAAACCTTTTGCTACATTCTCTGAAATGTAGTCTCAAATAGCTTGAGATTTGTCTTTGACAAAAAATAGAAAGGACCTTCCAATGGTACTGGGTGTAGAAACTCTATTTGATGATTGGGGGGTTAATGAGGTGGTAACTTGTTGGCCTTATGTATTGAGAAAACGTCTAGGAAGTCATGGTAGACTTTGGGTAGAGTTGATTTAATTGCTTCAATATTTATTTTTTTTTCCTCTTCATCTTCAGATAATTCTGTCAAGGGTAGCCCTGAGTTTAGAGAGAAGAAATTGATTACTTTGAGGCTATTGATATCCTCTTTAATTAAAGTAGTTGAGCTAGAATATTTATCCAAGTGCTCATTTAAAGAATGATAAGATTCTTTCAATACATCTGGAATAGTGGAGTCCTCTATCAGGCTTTTCTAAAATTGGTTGTTTGACTTACTATAGACCTGAATTGATAAATAAAAAATATACTTAGAAAAAGGGGTGATCAATCCCTGTGACCAATTAATTTTGGGATTCCAATGCTGTAAAAAGTCATCGTCAAGAATGGTATTATCCATCCGTGAGGTATCCAAGACTGTTAATTCTCACCCAAAGGAGGGAAAATTCAGAAATTAAAAAGCCATTAAACTTTCATACTAGCCCAATACCTGGGTTACTCTGACTCCACCATATAAATTGGAATTCAGTTGATATCTAGGAATGTTAGCTTAAGTTTTTTGGCAAAAGATAAACTGATAAATGAAATTGAAGCTCCAGAGTCAAGAAGACAACTGAAGGGAATATTCTCCTTAAAAGAGTTAGTCTCAATCAGTTTAGGGAAGCTCAAGTCTTTAGGACATGGAGGTTCTGTGCACTGGGAAAGAAAAAATATTTTGCTTTGCACACAATTGAACTATTTTTTGGTTTTTTGATTTAGAACCATTACCTTCTCTATCCTTTAATTTAGCACATTCTTCCAACTTGGGTTTACCCCCACAATACATACACAACACATTATCTGCTCATCTTTTCCTCTCAGCTTTGTTTAACTCCCCCTGTTGGGTCCAATATCTTACTGATATTGCCTGGGGTAGAGCTTTTGGATTGAGCCTTGTCCTTACCTTTTTGACTGGTTTTAGCTTGAGTTGATGATGATGGAGTTGGTTGAGGACAATTCAAAGAAGTTCCTGATTTAAAATTTAAGCTATGAGATTTATGAGCATTATTTCTATTCTGAAGATCCCCCTGATGAATGCCATCAAGTTTGAGGGTCCTATAAATTAAATCTGTGAAAATCATTATTTTATGACCATGAAGATTCAATTTGTCCATAATTGTCAGTGTATGCTAGTATCTAAGTTTGATTTAATAGTAACATCAATATTCTTACTACTTATTTATAAATAATTTAGTGATTAAAACTCAGGGGAAGACTAATAAAATAGTTGTGCTTGATATTAACTCACAATATTTGGATTGGTGCAGGCTGATGGTAGAAAATAGGTTAATAAAATATAGGTATAGCTAATATAAAGATAATATCAACTTATAAAGGCTTCAAAATATATTTGTATATAATAATAATTCTTTAATAGTGTTTATGTGAAGTGTAGTAAGTAATTGATGTCTAATAACCTGTAAAATCCTCCCTTACTTATACCAAAATCCACTGGAGTGCACAGACCTTCAATCCAGATGATGTCACTTCTCTTCCTGGAAATTACAGCACTGTAAAGGCTCATCACCTCCCCATGGAGTTCAATTCAATAAGTTTTAACACCCAAACCTCCAATAAGGACCCTCCATCACAATTAATGATATCATAAACCCATACCATAAATTGAGAAAACAGATAAAAGCAGATACCATAAAGAAACAGGTAAAATATCTCATCCAAAGAGTATAAAATAAAACCCAAAGCATATAAAGGAACCAAATCAACTTTTCAAGCCCCCAATAACATCACCAAGCATCCATATTAACCCAGTAATGATATCCCAACCCATAAATCCATGAAAATCCATCAAAGAAGCAGATTAAGTTGTCAAAACTTGATATATGCACCTGGAAAAGGTGTATATGCTTGTGTAGTTGTGGTGAGTCTATTTATTTCATCCATATAACCTTATTATGCATAAAAATAAATCTTATAGGCTATTTAGAGGTATAAAACTTGCTTATATACCTATATATACATAATATAACAACATATTTCATTGAATATAAAGTTTATGTACACATATAAGCTTATGTATGTCTGTATTTACTTAATATCACTTAATATAAGAATATTATGACACCATTAGAGCCTTAATAAGTATTATGGGGCTATGGATAGGCTATTAAAACTTATATAAGTCACTTAATAGTGTAACAAATATATATATAAGCATAATAACCACATATATAAGTATTTTAATGATAATTTTTATTTATAAGCTTAATGAAATTAAGTTTATCTTATTGTAAATATAATAAATACTCAGTCCTGGGGATACCCAAGCTGACAATTCCTCACCCAAAAAAAAAATGTTAAGAAATTTTAATTAATATGTAATAAGTGAATAGAAAAAAGATTTTTAACTTTTCTATATTACATATACTGTATTTTAGATTATTATTTGGGTTTAAATTTTTTCAAGAGTTTTTTAAGATAAGAGATTTCATTTTCAGGAATCCACTTGTCATATTCACTTGATTTATTTCTAAACCTTAGTAGATACTCACCCCCTTTTTGTTAGTAAGGTGTCTCTTTAAAAGTATCTTTTCAATTTCTGATTTTTAAACTATTTCCTCAGGTTTCTATTTATGCCTTCCTTATCTTCTTAGAAATTGAGAAGTAACATTAGATTGGTATGGTTTTATAAGAGAAATAGGAAAGACAGGATTTTTTCTATCATATGATGCATATAATATATCTTCAACAGCATTGTTACCAACCATCTTTTTTACTACAAATGGCCAAATGAATGGGTCTTTCAATTTAAAATTATCATTTAAATTTAAATGTAGTGTATAAATAAGGACTTCATTACTATCTTTGAACATTTTCTCTTTATGGGCTTTATCCCATCTTTTCTTCTCATACTCAAATGCCTTATTTATACATTCTTGAGCATACTTTCTGCATAATTGTTGCATTTTAAGAAAATATTTTGTATCTGGATGGACATCCAATCTTGGTAATTTATTAAGAGTTATAGAAGGGGTATTTGGTACATAGCCCAACCATAACTCAAATGGCTTTTTCCTTGTGACAGAATACACTGTAATATTGTATGAAAACTCCAAACCTGGGATAAGGGTTACCCAATCATAAGTGAATTTTTCATTGTCTTTAAAGTCTAAACCAAAAGCACAATATCTTCTTATCATATCTTCTAAAGTTTGTATCATTCTTTCTTCCAGCCCATCATTTTGTGGATGGTTTTCTCTAGAAATTTTTAATTGAAAACCTTAAACATCCATAAGTGACATCCAGAACTCAGAAGTAAATTTTGAATCTCTGTCTGAAACTATTGATTTCGTGAATCCTGCTATATTTAACATTTTTGTCCACCATAAAAAAGCTACGTCCTTTTCAGAAACCTTTTTGTGGGTAAGAGTAAACTTACACATTGTTGTAAATATATCTACTTTTACCCAGCAGGAATTATAACTCTTATTCCCTGCTATTGGAAAAACTGTTACAAAGTCCATGTTAATTATTTCCCATGAAGCTTTTGGCTGCTCAGTTTTTTGTAACAAGCCAGCTCTTTTTCCTGTAACACTGTTCTATTTCTGACAATAATCACATTTTTCAATATATTTTTGAACATCATCAGACATGTTAATCCAACAAGCTGTATTTTTTACTTTGGTTAATGTTTTATGGAAGTCAAAATTATCTGCTAATATATCATCATGACATATATTTAACATTAACTCCTTCATTGAAGGGGAAATTACTATAACATTACTTAATTTTCTTCTATAAGATATAAAACCATCTTCAATGGAAAATTTTCCTTTTTATAATGCTTCCCTATATTTTTGTGGCAGTTTTTTTATTAAAAGACTCATTGAAGCATTTAATGGATCATTTAATATTATAGTAAGTTTACTCAAGTCAGAATCTGATGCATAATTATCAATAATTGATTGCATAAATTCATCCTCAAGATCTACAATATAAATTCCATAAATTTTAATAATCTCTGTTTCAGGAACATAAGCTGGATTATCATCATTATAAGATAGAGGTACTCTAGATAACAGATCTAAATTAGATTTTAAATTTTCTGCTCTATGTGTAATATTCATCCATCCTCTGTATTCCTGTACAGCTAATTTCCATCTAAACATATGCCTATTTGGAGTTTTCATGTTTAAGAGTGACTTAATTGCACTAAAATCAGTTATTAACTCAAATTTTTGGTCTTCAAGGTAATAATGTAGCTTCTCAAGAGCCCATACTACTGTCAAACACTCAAGTTGAGTAGAACCATATTTCAATTCACTACTTCTTAGAGTACATTGTAAAACATCCTATAGTACTACCTATAGGCCTTGACCAAGGGAGTTGGAGTAAAATTGGAGAGAAAACCCCCAGTCCCTTTGAGAAAAACCAGGTGAGATTTATTTGCTACAGAAAATTAGAGACTGTTACAATACCCCTCCAACACACTTCTTGACTGCTTTACAAGTCAAGACAGTAGCCAATAGCAGACCACTGAGAACCAAAGAATCAGAAAACCAGAAATGCAGAGAAATCCACACCAGAAACCAAAGACAAATTGCACCTGTTGCACAAACACAGAAAAATACTTGATGTAGGTTTCCAAGCTACAACAGAGAAATAAGTTGCTAAAGTTGAATTAAATGAAGAACTAACCTTGCAACAAACACAGCCAATTGTGGCCAAAAAACAGTGAAAATTGAGTGAGAAACAATGATATAACTATCAGATGGTTGTATGATAATTAAGGTTGCCCCAAACTGTCTTATTCAGTATGTACTCACAGACCACCTATCTAAAAATCCATGCACAGCAACTAATTTGGTGCTTTCAACAGCCAAATTGAATAAAAACCCTCTAGAAACACTCCCCAGCCTTCTATAACCAAGGCAGGTGGACCTCCCTGAAACCAGAAAACCACCAAAAACATCTAATAAAGCCCAAAATACTTATAAAAATCCACCATGACTACTAAAACCCTTAAAACACAAAATTAAGCTATGACAACATTGAGACATAAATTTTAGAGCCAAATCAGCTCTACTTAATGGTACTAAGCATGTAACCCTAAGACTTAAAGTTAGCCTGTAAAACATGAAAAACAAAACTATACAGCTATCTTTTAGAAATGAAAAATGAGGAAATGAACCCTTAAAACTTGGAATATGAAAAATATCATCAGGACATCAAATATAGAGAGAAACTAGGGCTATCCAATGGTAGTACACACATACCCATAGTCCAAAAATTCACTGAAGTAAACCAAAATAACACCTAATTCTCTGACCAATGTAAATTAAGACATACACAAACAGCTCCAAACAGACCAACAAAGGCCTTTTCCAATGTTGGAAGACCACATCCTCCCTCCAATTGTGAATTTCCACATTCTCCTTCATCAGATCCACCATGTTCAGCTTTCTTTCAAAGTCTGCCTCTAACATGGGCCCTTGCCAATACTGCATTGACAACAATCTGATATGCGTCATCACACCACCAGCTCATCCATACAGAACCTCCTGTGATATCTTCCAGTCCAGAAAGAAGACTTGCTACAGACCTGGTCCATTATCATCTTCAACAGCTTCACTTCCACCTCAGCCTTGTCCATATTCTACCAGCACCAAAAGATCCAGGCCATCCATCCTGATATCCATATTAGTCAACAAGCTACACCCTTAAAAAAAGAGTTCCAAAACCACTACAGCAACCACTTTCACCATGTTTGGTCCATCTGATGGTAAACAAAAAAACTTTTATTTCTTCCTTCTAATTTTAAAACTGATAACTTCTCAGTTCCTCCATCTTCTGAATGTGATGATGACAATGTAGGATCCATTGAACCACCAACACCTAACCACTTGCCTACCTTTAAAGCCAAGTTCCAACAACACTCCTCTGAGAAAAAAAACCTCCTACTAAGCTATTCCAATCCACTCCTTCTAGAAATCCACAGGACCTTGAGAAAAGGAAACACCTCATCCACCAGTTCAAGGCTAATTCTGAACACTTTGTTTCATCTCTTGATTCTATTCTGAAACTTGACTCTTGGATGAACTTTTTTGACTTAGAAATGAAAATTCTTGACCACTCTCCAGACTTCCTGAATGTAGCCAATCATAAAAAATTCCTCAGTTTACAGTCTTGGGGAGCTCACCCTCAGTTTTAAGTCTTGGGGGACTAACAGCCCTCATTTTATAGTCTTGGGGGACTCAAACCCCTCATTTTATAGTCTTGGGGGACTCAAAACCTAAATCATAAAGACAGAACCAGAGATCAAACCATTAAAGACCAAAAAAAAAACTAACATTCTGGGGTAACTTTTCTACAGAGCAGCCAGCTCATCAGTTACCCCCACACTTGCCTTAACTAAATTCAGAGACTCCCCCTTTGGATGCCCTCTGCCAGAATCACAACAATACCACATTATCAGTTTAACTCAACCATCAAACCATCCTCAGTTTATAGTCTTGGGGGAATATACCATTTTTCAGTTTAAAGTTTTGATGGACTAACCACAGTGTTCAGTTTAAAGTCTTGATGGACTTTCCACACTTTGCATAAAAAGACAAAACCAATTCCATGCACAATTCCCCGCAACCAACCTACTGAACTTCCACATTCACTTCATCATCTACCCATCACTGATAAAAAAGTTTCTTCTTATCTCTTTTCTCTTCATTTTTGTCTCATCACAGATCATGGCTGAATCCCCTGATTTTGGCCCAGACTTTTCTTGCTTCACTGCTCCAAAGGACTATGCATGCAAACAGTGTATCCACATTTTCAGACCTTGCACTTTCACTCTTCCAACTCCTGAGGCCAAACTCTACAACAGGGCATGTGATTCTTGCAACTCCAAAAAGAAAAAATGTGACAGAGACCCCAATTATCCTATACCACCACCTTCACCTTCACATAAATACATCTCTAGAACACCTACTAGATCCTTAGAACTTGGACCTGCTTCTTCCTCTTTATCTTCAGCTCCATCCAGAAGATCCCAGCAATCAGTTTCCAGAACCCACTCCAAAAGACCTGTTTTATTCTCCCAAGAAACTGCCTTTATCTCTGCAAATTTAGCTCAAACAGCTTCAAAATCAGCTCCCAGTCTTCTAGACCGCATCCAGGCGGCCCACCCACCTCGCCAGGAAGCAAAAATCAGGCTCAAAACCTTAAAATTCAGCCAGAAAACAGCCAAATTCCGCCAACAAACACCAATAACTCCATGCAACAACCTCCTAGTGCTCCAAGAGCAATGCGCTTAAAATTTCCTATGTCCAAAAATCCCAAAAATCCCAAAACCTCTAGAAGACCTTCCAGAGGACCCCAAGAAGACACCAGAGCACCAAGCACTTCTCGCAGACAAAATCCTCCATCTCAACCAAGAATAATCAACTACATCTATCCTCTGCCAGCCAATTATTCATCTGACAGTTCAATTTCTTCCAGAACTTCATCCAGAAGTGACCAATCAGCTTCCAAGTCACCTTATCCTGCTCTATACTACAACAACCCTGGTACTCTACCACCAGTACCCAACCAAGCTGAACCAAGCAACAATATCAACAACAACAAAAAAAGCCCTTCTGCTCCAACTAGGCCCCAGGAATGTTCTCATCCTAGTTCATATTCTCAAAACCATTTAGAGGATGACCAAGAAAATCCATACCTCCACCTGGTTGATCCTCCTACTACATCTATTCGAAACCCTTTAACAATCCAAATTTTAGCCACTTACAAATTTGATGAGCTTCCAATCTGTAAGTACCAAATTAATTAATCCAATTTCTTCACAGAAAACAATTACTAATCCAATTCTACTGTTTAGTTGGCACCCTGCCTCCTGAAGCTACTATTGGGATTGGCCAACCTCTGGAAACCACATTGACACTGGATTATGCCAATATGAAGCAACACCTAAGTATGATGTGTTCAAACATGCTTAAAGCCTTTGCTTTTCATGGGCCATTGAATTACTTTGAGAAAACCTGAGGAAAAAACTTCTTGATGACCACTGGAAGATGTCCAGAATAATTAAGCACACCTTCCAACACTTCATCCCAGCCACTTATGCTTCCACCCAAAAATTACTTTCAAATCCAGTTCCTGACCATTACAACCCCTACACTCTCTCCAGCAGATTAAACCACAAGGAACACAGTGCTTCCTCCAATCCCAACAAGAAACAAAAATGCCATCATAATCCAGACCAACCTTCAGAAGCTTTTTCTTCCAAAAATTAATTATAGAAAAAGGAAAATAATATAAATTAATAAATAGAGAAAACAATAATAATTAGCAAATATTTAAAAAAATTTACTTTATTTTATTTTTAGATTATTTTTTTTTTGTTTTTTGTTTTTTATTTTGTATTTTGTATTTTTTATTTTATTTTATTTTATTTTTTTTTATTTATTTTATTTTATTTTATTTTTATTTTTTTTATTTAAAAAATTGCTACTTAAAACTACTAACATACTAAAAAAAACTTGAAAAGAATTAAACAAAATTGCCCAAAAAAATATGAGAGCTGAGAAATTAAAATGAAATGAATAATTATAAGATAAAATAAAAAATAGTTACAAATGGTATCCCCCAGCCAATTGATGAGCTGGTCCCCTGATACCTTACCCACATCCAAATGCACCTTTTAAATAATTTTTTAAATGATTTGAGATAAAAATAAATTAAGAGTAATAATATAAGTAAATATAAGGTGAAATGAATAGAAATTATAGTAAATAATAAAAAAGATGAGATAAAAAAGAAAATAGCATTGCCCGGCCAATTGATGAGCCTTTCCCCACCAATTCTTGCCCTCATCCAGTTGACCCTGATGTGGTAACACCATATAATATTGATTTTTTTTATGATTTTTCCACCTCTTTAAATCCTAATAACCCCCATAAAAAAATTAAAAGAAGAAAAAAGAAAAAAAGAAAAGAATCTAAAACTTCTATCTAGCACAACCATAGACACAAAAATCAAGGAAAGAAAGAGAAAAAGTCCAGCTCCATAGAGGGTCCATTCCAAGGAAATGGCCTCCCTCCAATAAGTAAAAATGATGGAAGACCACCAGTGATCCATTACCAATCCAAATAGACCAAAGATAAAGAAGCCAGTCCCAAGCCAGTTTAAATTAATAGTGGACTTGAAACATAAATAACAAAAACCAGAACTAAGATTCAACTAGGACAAACAAGAAACTTGAAACAGAAATTATGGGGTAACTTTTCTACAGAGAAGCCAGCTCATCAGTTACCCCCACACTTGCCAAAATAAAATTTAGAAGCCCCCCCTCTGGGTACCTTCTAACAAAAACACATTATCCAACACAATAAACCAAAACAAACACGTATGAAGAGTTCCGCACTTGAAGACCAAAAGAATTTCCAATTTAAAGTCATAGAGGACTAAGACCAATGAAGAGAAACAAATACTAGGATTAAAACAAATTAAGAGAAGGGGTTGGAAACAGACAATCTGGGGTAACTGTTCTACAGAGCAGCCAGCCCATCAGTTACCCCTACACTTTCCAAGATCAAATCTAGAAGCCCCACACATGGGTACCTTCTAACAAAAAAGTTTCCAACAAAAAAGATGAACAGCATCACCAAAATCCAAAATTTAAAGAATGGTCTATAGTTTATACTCATTTCAGAGTCAATCTTCTTCACTTCTAGCTCCCCTTGGGTAAAATCTCTTCACTTGTTCAGCAGCCACTTTTTTCTTTAAGACTATGCCATCTAACTCCTCAAAACATAAGAACCTTCAGACACCTGAGATCTGACTCTGTAAGGCCCATTCCCCCTGTCAGAAAAAGTTTTTCTCCACTGACTCTCCAAACTTCTATTGTACACCAAAACCAAACAACCAGGTTTCAAGGGATTCCTTGTCTATGAGCTAACTTCTTGTCCCAGTATCTGACTGATTGATTTCTTATCTTCATCATTCTGGAGTATGCCTTCTCTTGAAATTCCTCTCTACATTCCAACTGTTGCATCCTGGCACAGAGCAAATCTTCTGTTGAGCACACATCATCCCAATCAATTTCAAGATAAGAGACAGCTTCCAAATCCACTGGTAGAAAGGCTTTCTGCCCAAAGATTAATTCATAAGGGGAATAGCCAGTTGTACTTTTCACAGTGACCATATCTGAAAATAATACCAAGGGTAAATGATGCCTCCACTTTTCAGCACTATCTCCACACATCTTCACCAAAGCATTCTTTATAACTTTATGGCCTCTTTCAACCATTCCTTCAGCTTCAGGATAATAAGGTATAGCCACTCTAACTTTAGAACCAATACTTGTCACAGCTTCTTTGAATTCAGCTCCAAACTCTGGCCCACCATCAACAGTCACCAACTTCATAAACCCATATCTAAACACCCATTACTTCTTTTAAAACTCTGCCACATATTTTAAGTCAAATTAACAAGAGTCACTGCCTCAAACCAACCAGACAAATCATCCCTGGAAACAATAAAGGATTTATACCTTCCCTCTTTAATATAGAAAGCATCCAGACTAACTCTTCCAAACACAGTTTATTCACCAGTAGCACGGAAAACCTCTTTAGGCTTCAAGTGACTTCTTCTTTGGAATTCTTCACAAGATTGAACCCAACCCTGAATGGCCAACTTCATACCTGGCCACAAAAATCTGTCTGCTACTCTCCTATAAGTCTCCCCAAAGCCTCTATGACCAAGGTCTTCATGCAAAGACTTCAACACCAACTCATGACCCTTTTTCTGAGTCACCACAACTTGAGGATTTGTATTTCTCCTCCTCATTAACCTCCTTCCTGACACATAGAAGCCAGGACCTCTCCTCTTGATTGCCACTCAAGTATCATCATCACAACTATCTGGCCTCTCCAAGGCTAACAGATATTCAACCATAGTAAAATAAAACCAGATTGACCCCATGTCTCATCTTCAAAATCCAACAAATCAACATCCAAGGGTACAAACCTGTCATCAAAATCTCCAGTGTGCACATGACCAACACAACAGCCCAACCAGAAAACCAATCCCTAAATTTTGGTACATCCTTTTCTTTGCACTAAATATTAAGGGAATCCAGTTCACTAACAAAAACACCATTCTCTAAATTTGAACCATCCCAAAAAACATCCCCATCTTCATCAACAAAGACATCCTGATCACCAGGATCAGGATCAGATCCAGCCAGTTTAACCTCTTGAGAGGGGAGAGAAAAATCTTCAGCACCCTTTGTGCTGGCCCTAACCACTGGGATGTCTTCATCAAATTCTTCAGAATCTGAATCTTCATCTGTGGGTAGTCTCCTTGATAAACCATCAGGCATTATAAAATTTTTTCCAGGTTTGTGTACCAGGTCAAAAGAAAAATGCTGAATAAATGCCACCCACCTAGTCATTGGAGTATTTGGAAGACTAGGTGTGTTGATAATTTGAACTAGAGATTTCACATCTACCTGCAGCTCAAAACGCTGCCCCCATAAAACAGCTTGAAGCTTCTTCAAAATTTTTGCTACACCACACAATTCCAACTTAGGTTGAGAATATCTAGATTCAACCTTCTTAGATTCCATGGACTCATACCGTACTGGCCTTACCCTCCCAGCTTTATCTTCCTGAGACAAAACAGAACAAGCAGCAATATAACTTGAGTCCACTTTCAGATAAATTTTTCCAGCTCCCATACCATAATCCAACTTGTGAGAAATAATATCTTCACCTACCACCTTCTTCAACTTCTGAAAAGACTCTTCACACTCTTCAGTCCGTACCCACTCTGCATCTTTCCTGGCCAACCTCCTTAAATGTGAAGCCAACAAAGAAAAATATTTAATAAGAATTCTGACATACACACAAACCCCCAAAAATCCCCTGATCTCAGTAGTATTTTTAGGCCTTGGGCATGACTGAATTTTATTAACCTTTTTCTTTGCCATAATCCTTCCCTCTTTACATACCACATGACCCAAAATTTCCAGAGAAGGAACACAAAAACAAAACTTTGACCCAGGAATGGTCAACACAGCCTCTTCAATCCTAAACAATACTTTTTCTAGAGTAATTTCATATTCCCAAACAAACCTCCTTATACTTGGGTTCTCCTTCAGCACCTCATTCCCATAATCAGTGAATGGTCCTTTGATTCCACCATCATCAATAAAAATACCAGCATGAGTATGAACCTCATTCTGCAAAAACCAAGTTATTTGTGCTTGATATACTGCTACTGAATTAGTTGCTCCTTGAGTCAACCTAGTGAGCTGAAACCTTCCCAAAGAAGTCTCAAGAATTTTAAGTGGCCTTGAATCTGGTTGAATTTTCCTTTCATCATAACCACCCATAATATCACCCAAACCACAACACAACCTTCCAGCAAAAGCTTCAACAAAGTCCTCTGCACTTGGAAGCATACCACTATCCTTGATAGTGACTCTATTCAAGGCTCTAATATCATGCACCATCCTCAGCTTCCCATTCTGCTTCTTTACACAAAAAACCAGAATTGAGAAACTAGATGTTGATTGTTTGTATAAACCAGTCCTGACTCTTTCCCTAACAATCTCTGAAAAATCATCCCTGATAGTAGCTGGAATGGGAATATGTTTTATTTTCCAAGGCTCATGACAAACCATAGGAATTAAGTAACATTCCCCATAATAGTGTTTCAACACACCCCTTTCCTCTTCCACAAATGACACTGCTTTCTCCCTCAGCACAGTAATTTGCAACAACAACTTCTATTCCTCATCAGAAAACCACCCATCAGGACCAAAATTAACAACTGTCAACCTTTCCACAGTCGCTCTAGCATTTTCCACAAAATCAGGAGGACTCTTTACCAGAGGAGTACAGTACAGATCTCTTGAAAATTGAGGAGGATTCAAACCTACAGGAATAGGCTCATTGACAGGCCTAATCTTCTGCACTACCTTTTTATACTTTACAGCTCCACCTTCTACTTGAGGGATCTTCAGGACATCTTTTCCACCAGACCTAGAACAAAAATCAAGGGTTTCCCCATTGCTCACATGTGTGGTCAAGGTAATTTTTTTAAAAGGTGTAGAAGAAACCTTAGTGGTGCAAAATTGGGAGGACTTACTTTTAGACCCCAATCTCACCATTCCAAAAATTTTCCGCAATCCCAAATCTTCATCCTCACTTCCATCTTCTAAATCTTCAAATCTTGATTTAACTGCTAAATCACATCTTCTAAAATTGTGCAGTTTATCCTCATTCTGGAGGCCCAAAAATTGATCTTGCTGATCATTTTTCTTCAAAACTTTGTGCAGTTTAACCTCATTCTGGAAGCCCAAAAATTGATCTTGATGATCTTCACAAAAAATTTTCTTATCTTCTTTTTTAATTATCATTAGATTTTTTTCTTGATTTTCTTCAGTTAACTTGAAATTTTTCTTTTCTTGAGTTTTCTTCTAACCTTAAATAATAACCAAGTTTTTCCCCAATGCTCACAGGCATGGCCAAGGTAATGTTTTTGAAAGGTGTAGAAAATCCCTAGCAGTGCACACTTGGGAGGACTTACTTGTAGACCCCAATCTCACCACTCCACAGCTTTTCTGCATATCTTTCAATTAAGATATATAACCAATCTTCTTATTTGAACTTGAATTAAAAATAATTTAGAATCTTGAGAGAGAACAGATACTTGATAAAAACTTGAAGAATACTTGCAGAGAAGAGAAAGATTAATAAGAGAAAGTTGAAAATCCACTTGGTATATCTCCAAGGGAACTGACCTACTACAATCTGTGATTTCCTTAAGTTGGGGAGATGTTGTAGAACTAGGGTGATGAGCCTTCATCACTCTAAAAAAGACAGACTCCCACTAGAGCCTGAGACACACTCCAAAAAACCAGAGACAGCACCCACTTCTCTTACTCTCCTACAACAATCCATGAACTGGCACATTGAAGACAAACCAGGCCTAGTATCCCAACCATCCTCTCCAGGGGATGATAACCTTATGTTTAGTCTCCTCTCATCTTCACCAGTTCACTCCAAACTGATTCTCAAATCAAATTGATAGCCAATTCTTAATTGAAAATCCATCAAAAATGGCCCACCCAAAACAGCTTTCACTGTTCCCTTGGCAATGTAAAAATGAACCTTCCCTGAGGCTCCACCAACATCTAAGTTCACAAACTAAGATGTCCTAACCAATTCAGTGACATGGCCACCAATCCCTCTCAAATTTCCACCAATACTTGTTTTGATGGGGAGGCCAAGATGAGTTGCCTCAAACAAAGAAATCAGGTTAATCTGAGAACCTGAATCCACCAATGCCCTAGCCTCCCTGCCATTCTGAGTAACATTGACATAACCCAGAGGTGCAGAAAAATGAGTTCCAACCCCTCACCAAATATTTCAGCAGAATCACAAATGTATTCTACCTCCCCAGAAGAAACCCTTTTCCTGGTCAACAACTTTTTCTGCCTATCGGCCAACCCAGGACTGATAGCATACAACTCCCCATAAGTAAGGAAAACCTGACCCTGATTGATCCTTTCCAGGACAGATTCAATAAAATTAACATGGCAAGAAACCACTGGCCTCTAAAATTGAGCTCTTTGATTCACTACCTTGGTCCTAGAAGATTCTTGAGGACCAGAACCACCAACAGATTTCCCATCAACTAGAATCAAACCAGATCCCTCACCAGAACCTCTAACTCCAGAAGGCTTTGGCAATGAAGCCAAAGGGACATCCTCCTCAGAGTTAGTATCAACATCCAAAGGAATTGGCTCTCCATTCATGTCCGATGCTCCAAAACTAGGGGGGCCCATATCAGCTATACCCTTCTGCATTTTATACAGCTCCTCTTTGCTGTACTTCTTCCTAGCTGCACTCAGCTCAGGATCCACCTTTCAAACCTGAGGCTTTTATTGGGCCTGAGCATTACTCTTAGGCCTTACCAACTTTTCTGCTTCCACATCATAAACACCAGCCAAGAATTTGCCACTTGACTTTCCACCACAATAATACAACTCCAAACCACCAATGGAAGATGTAAATGAGACTCTATTAGTCTCCTTTCCCTTGCCCTTGCCATCATCTCCACCTTTACCAGAAGAAGAAGCCTCATTAGGAAACTCTTCAAACCTTGGCCTCCTTGAGTTGACATTATGTCTCCTCCTCACCAAGTCCACTGGAGCCTGACCATCATTAGGCTTCACAAAAGAACCATCTGGGATCTTGAACATTTTCCCATCAAATTCCACCCTCCCTTCAGACACATCCCTATTCAGTGCCCAAAAATCATTGGACTTTTGGCCCTTCTTTCTGCAATAAGAGCAGACCCAAGGATCACTCCTACCAGCCCTCCTTTCAAAATCTCTAGGCTGAGAAGGAGCCTTATTGGCCTGAGTCTCCTGAACAAAAATATGTAGCTTTTTTTTCAGATCAGCCAACTGCTCCACTACTGGATAAACCTCTTTAGGCTTCTCAGGAGCCTTTCCCTTGTTCACACTTTCCTTCTTCCTAGATTCCTCCACATCTTCAGCAAAAGCTTCACTGACATTATTAAAATACTTAGTGCTAGCTTCTTGGCAAGAATCCTCTTCCAAAAGTTTCAGATGACCCTCCACAAACTCCTTCACCACAGAAAGAGAAGGCAATTTCTGATTCCCATTAGGAAGTATCTTCATCTTATCCTTCCTTTTCAACTCCTTCAGCACATCAATTCTGACATTCCTGGCCAGAGCAGACCAGAAAATATTCCTTGCAGAGTCAGTACTCTCAAACTCCTGCATATCCACTAAATAATTCACCACTGGCTCCAACTGAGCCTGAAACTTCTTATAAGTATGGAGGTTGTCCACCCCTCCATAAGATTGTGATTCACTTGAAATCATATTGAGATCCACCATTGAATATCTGGATCCCCACCTGTCTGTCATCTGCAGACACAACTTTTTCAAATCTTTCCTCCTATAACCCTCCATAGTAGCCACTTCCTTCACCAGAGCTCTGTCACCAATATAGAAGATGACTTGCTTGGCCATGTCCAGGTGAGAAGCACCATCCACATTCCCAGCAGCCTCAAACAGCTCCAGAAACAACTTCACATCCTCCCCCATAAACATAGGCCCCTTCCAGGACTTAATCCTGACAGAAGGCTTAACAGAAACAGGAGGATTACCATCCTCAGCAGCACCAACAGTTCCACTACCACCACTAGAGAAAGAGGGTCCAGAAAACTAATCTCCAACCACAGAAGAGAGTCCAAAAGTAACAGAAAGTCCAAAAGGCTAGCAAATCCTCTCCCAACATTGGGCGCCAGAAATGTAGAAAATCTTATAGAACCAGCTATAGGCCTTGACCAAGGGAGTTGGAGTAAAACTGGAGAGAAAAACCCCTGTCCCTTTGAGAAATACCAGGTGAGATTTATTTGCTACAGCAAATTAGAGACTGTTACAATACCTCTTCCAACACACTTCTTGACTGCTTAACAAGTCAAGAAAGTATCCTAGATAGAAAACAGACCAAAGAGAACCTGAAAGGCAGAAAGATCCACACCAGAAAACCAAAACACTGTGCACTTGTTGCACAGAAAACAGCAATAATACTTGATGCAGGTTGCAAAGTTACACCAGAGAAACAAGTTGTCAAAGTTGAGTTAAATGAAGAACTAACCTTGCAACAAACACAGCCAATTATGGCCAAAAAGCAGTGAAAACTGAGTGAGAAACAATGATATAATTACCAGATGGTTGTATGATAACTAAGGTTGACCCAAACTGTCTTATTCAGTATGTACCAAAGACCACCCCTCTAAAAATCCATGCACAGCAACTAATTTGGCGCTTTTGACAGCCAAATTGAATTAAAACCCTCTAGAAATGCTTTCCAGCCTTCTATAACCAAGGCAGGTGGACCTCCCTGAAGCCAGAAAACCACCAAAAACATTTAATAAATCCCAAAATACTTATAAAAATCCACCACGACTACTAAAACTCTCAAAACACAAAATTAAGCAATGAAAACATTGGGACATGAAATATAGAGCCAAATTAGCTCTACTTAATGGTACTAAGCACTTAACCCTTAGATTTAAGGTTAGCCTGTAAAACACAAAAAACAAAATTAAACAGTTATCTTTTTGAAATGAAAAATGAAGAAATGGCCCCTTAAAGCTTGAAATGTGAAAAATATCAACAGTACATCAAATATAGAGAAAAACTGGGGCTATCCAATGGTAGTACCCACATACCCATAGTCCCAAAATTCACTGAATAAATTTAAAATTACACATAAATCTTCCACCAATTTCAATTAAGACATACACAAACTGCACCAAACAGACTAACAAAGGGATCTGCCAATGTTGGAAGACCACAATGGTAGTTCAGTTAATTCACTCTTAAACATGAATAATCCTAATAGACATATGTTTAGATGTCAATTTCCTGTGCAAGAGTACAGAGGATGGATGACTATTATACATAGAGTAGGAACTTTACACTCTAATGTAGATCTGTTATCTAGAGTACCTCTACCTAATAATGATGATAATTCAGCTTATGTTCCTGAGACAGAGATTATTAACATTTATGGCATTTATATTGTAGATCTTGAGAATGAATTTATGCAATCAAATCTTGATAATTATGCTTCAGATCCTGACTTGAGTAAACTTACTACAATATTAAATGATCCATCTAACGCTTCAATGAGTGTTTTGGTAAAAACATTGCCACAAAAATACAGGGAAGGATTAGAAAAAGGTAAATTTTCCATTGAGTATAATTTTATATATTATAGAAAAAAATTAAGTATTTTAATTGTAATTCCTCCTTGAATGAAGGAGGTAATGTTAAATATTTTTCATAATGATATATTGGCAGATTAATTTTGACTTCCATAAAACATTAACTAGAGTAAATAACATAACTTGGTGGCTTAACATGTCTTATGATGTTAAAAATTATGTTAAGACATGTGATTCTTGTCAAAAATCTAAAAGATTGAAAGTTAAAAGAGCTGGTTTGTTACAACAAATTGAGAAACCAATAGCTCCATGGGAAATAGTTAACATTGACTTTGTAATAGGGCTACCAATAGCAGGGCATAAGAGTTATAACTCCTAGTGGGTAGTTGTAGATAGGTTTACAAAAATGTATAAATTTATTCAACCCACAAAGTGGTCTCTGAAAAGGACTTGGATTTAATATGGTGGCACAGATGTTAAATATAGCAGTTTTCCCCAAAGCAATAGTTTCAGACACAGATCCAAAATTTACTATTGAGTTCTGGATATCACTTATGGATGTTTCAGGTTATAAATTAAAACTTTCTACAGCACACCATCCACAAACTGATGGGCTAGAAGAAATAATGATACAAAATTTAGAAGATATGATAAGAATATATTGTGCTTTTGGTCTTGACTTTAAAGACAATGACAAATTCATTCATGATTGGGTAACCCTTATTGCAGGTTTAGAATTTTCATACAATACTACAGTACATTCTGTCACTGGAAAAAAGCCATTTGAGTTATGGTTGGGTTATGTACCTAATAGCCCTGCTAAAACTCTTATTAAATTACCTAGATTAGATATTCATCCAGGTAAAAATTCTTTTCTTCAGATGCAAGAATTATGCAGAAAGCATGCTCAAGAATGTATAAATAAGGCATTTGAGTATGAAAAGAAAAGATGGGATAAATCCCATAAAGAGCCCATTTTCAAAGAGGGTGATGAAGTACTTATTTCTACACTACATTTCAATTTAAGGTTATGTTAAATTGAAGGATCTATTCATTGGACCATTTGTAGTAAAAAAAATTGCTGGTAAAAATGCTGTTAAAGTTATTCTATATGCACCATATGATAGAAAACTTTTAGTGTTTCCTATTTCTCTTATAAAACCATACCATTCTAATGATACTGCTCTATTTCCAAGAAGATTAGGAAGGCATAGACAGCAACCTGAAGAAATAGTTGAAAAGGCAGAAAGTGAAAAGATACTTAAAAAGAGACACCTTACAAAAGAAAAGGGAGTTGAGTTTCTTCTAAGGTTTAAAAATAAATGAAGTGAATATGACCAGTGGATTTTTGAAAATTAGATCTCTGATCTTAACAAACTCTTTAAAAAATTTTAAACCAAATCACTACACAATATAGGGGGTGGAATGGCTAGCAAGTCCCCAACCTGAACTCAGATGGAACTCCGATAGAACTCAGACTGAACTCATATTAAACCAATAATGAGCTCTACTTGAACACCCACATAAAACTGTTCTGATGAGTGGTTTTCATCCCTGATTGTATGGTTCCTTTGTCAATAGATAAATGTGTTTTCAATCTCTGGTGAATTTGGGTCCAAGGTTTCAGACTCGCTAGCAAGTCTGCCTCCCATATTGTGTGGTGAATTATACTGTTAAAAATACAGTATATTTAATAAAGAAATGTATATAATATTTTCTATCCATCCCTTACTTAATAATTAAGATGTCTTAGAATTTTTTATTGTCTTTTTTGAGTAAGGGAGTTTCAGCCTAGCTATCACCAGGACTGAGTATATCTAATTTTTGAAATAAGATAAACTTACACCACACAATATGGGGGGAGGACTTGCTAGCAAGTCCGCAACCTTGAATCCAAACTCACCACAGATTGAACACACATTGAACTATTGATAAAGGAACCATACAATTAGGGATGAAAACCACTCAGCAGAACAGTTTTAGGTGGGTGTTCAAGTAGAGTTCAGTCTGAGTTCCATCTGAGTTCAGGTTGAGGACTTTCTAACAAGTCCACCCCCTATATTGTGTAGTTTTAATTGCATTAATCTTATAAGTTAAAATTATGGTTATTATGCTTATATATATATTAGGGGGTATCAATTTTCAGGGATCTGCAATTAGGTATCTTGAAATTTTTTCCCAGGATCAGACATTATTAATTGTGGAAGATTCTTATCCACTAGCCCTGGGGCTAGTGGATAAGAAATCCACAATAATGCATTATCCCACCTCTTATACCCTAATTTTCATTCCTAATTCCTGATCTCAAACTCATCACATCCATGATTGATTTGTCTGCAAGTTACATGACATATAATTGTGGATTCCATCCTTATGTCTCTCTTTACTCTATGCAAGATGTGGTTATGAAAAATTGAGTAGAAAAATGTTAGATAAGAGGTGAACATTGACACTTAAAGTGTCTAACAACCCAATTATTATCAAAAATAATTGCGGAAGATAATTAGGGTATAAGGATTTTTATCCGCAATTAATTTAATTGCGGATCCCTGAACATTGATACCCCCTATTTATTACACTATTATATGACTTATATGAATTTAATTAGCTTATTCATAGCCCAATAATACTTTTTAAGGTGCTAATTTTGTCATAATATAATTATCTTAAGTGATATTAATTATTTATAGACATACATAAGCTTATATGTATGCATAAATCTCATATTCAGTAAAATACAAAATTATACTATGTATATATAGGTCTATTTGAATGTTCAACCCTCTAAATAGCCTATAAGCTTTATTTTTTTGCTTACTTTAGGTCATATGGACATATTTAATGGACTCACCATGCCTATACAATCATATACACCTTTTTCAGGTGCAAATATCCAGTTTGGACAACTTAAACTGCTTCCTTTAATAGATTTTCACAGATTTATGGGTCAGGATATGATTACTGGGTTAATGTGGATGCTTGGGGAAGTTATAGGGGGTTTAGAAAAATTATTTGGCTCTTTATATGCTTTGGGTTTCATTTTATTAACTTTGAATGAGTTAATTTACTTGTTTTCTTATGGTATCTGCTTTAATCTGTTTTTTCTATTTATGGTATGGGTGTATGAGATCCTTAATTGTGATTAAGGCCCTTACTGGAGGTTTGGGTGTTAAAACTTCTTGAACTGGAAGCTATGGGTATTTGATAAGCCCTCAAAGTGCTGTAATTTTGGGGGATAGCAGTGGCATCATCTTTTTTGAAGTTCTGTGCACTCCAGTGGATTTTGGTATAAATAAAGGAGAATTTTACAGAATATTGGAAATCACTTACTTAATAAACATCAAATAAACATTTTTAAAAAATTATTAGAATTTAAAAATATATTTTAAAGCCCTTATATATTGATATTATCTTTATATCAGCTATAACCATATTTTATTAGCCTATTTTCCACCACTAGTCTGTATCAAGCCAAATATTGTGAGCTAAAATTTGAGAATAAAATTTTTATTAGTTTTTCCCTGAGATTTAATGTATAAATAATTTATTATTAAGTAGTAGTATCATTAATATTTACTATTAAATCATACTTAAATACTAGCATACAAACACAGAGTTGTAACTACAGGAAATCGGGGGGATATTTCTAACAATACCAATGATTTAAAAATGTCAGGAAGCCATTGGAAAGTGGTTTGGGTGCCATATTAAAACTTTTAGAAACTGAATTTTTTCTAAAATTGGATCCAGGTTGACTTTTACTTGATCACCATCTGATCAGAGCTTGAGCATTCACTTGACCAATAGTTGAGCTCAGTTTGGGCAAATGTGTATGCTAATTCAACATTTATTATGAATATTCACCACAGAAAATTTGGGGGGGTATTGCTAGCAATACCCCTCATTTAAAAATGTTGGGAAGTGGTTGGAAGGCTGTTGGAAGGCTGTTGGGAGTTCATTGTGAAACCAGATTTAAATTAATTGGACAAAGATTTGGTAATCAGTTAGACCTAGGTTCAACCAAACTCAATCACAGGTTTCTTGGAGCTTGGTGATTACTTTGATTTTGAGCTGAGCACAGATTGAGCAAAGCTTGAACATATCACTTAACATATCATAATATTCACTTTCCCATCTTGTGGAAAGCAAAATTTGATATTCGTTCTAAGAATATCTACATATATTTTCTTGCCAAGTTGGTAACAGAAGGTTAAACTGTAGTATCTCAATTATTACACTAGACTACATAGATATTTGATAAAACATACAATTCAAATCAATTTTAATATTATTGAGATCACCATAAGTGTCTGTCCAAAGACTTACAAAAAGTATGTTAGTATCAAGACATCGTTCTAGGTAGTAGTTTCAATTTGGATTTTGAACTGACATCTAAAGCATTTTACTATTAGACAGAAACATAAATAAGTGTAATAAGAGTGAAATTATTCTATTTTGTGATTATAATGTAACAATAAAGCACATTTTTATTGAGAAAATTTTTCTTCCTCCACAAACCAAAATTTACTCTATAGGCTCAAGATTTATTTTTAAGCCATATTATTCATTTCAGTTATCATTGATTTACTTCCAATATTTATTAAAAAGATAATAATAATACATGTGAAAGAATTATGAGCTTAGCATAGCATATGCTAAAAAGTTATTTTGTCGTTTTATTCAAAACTGATTCTTCATTTTTTGCTTCAATTCATCTTTTAACAACCACTATCTTCAGATACTATTCTTACTTAATATGTCAAGTCTCAGATGTGTTGGAAAGTTCTCAATAACAATCGATCAAATTTATATGAATGTAATTTCAAGATTTCAAAACTCACCGACCCCCACGATTTTACAGCGAGGCCATTTGAATGTTCATATTTTTGGACTATTTGAAGAAAGAAAACCAACCCTTGTCGGTAATCTTTCTCAAGTGCAGAGTCAGCACATTGGACCACTATTGGGTGACATTGGCTCTGGATCTCACCATTTAAACCAAAGAAGTGCCTTGAATCCTATGAAGCCTTTCTATTTTCATGCTTACTTGGTTCCAGTTTTTGGTAATCAGTATCAACTTTGGGGATGCCTCTTTTCTTCAAGTACACTAATCAGTCTTGCTAAAGAAGCATTTTCTTCTGCTCAAATCGATTTATGTCCAATCCTGAACTACGACTCCACTATCTTTTTTAATATCCCGCATGTAATTTTTGAAGGCTCTTTCCAAATATCTCAGAGTACTCAAGATTGGAAAGCTGATCAACTTATCCGAGGAATCAAAACAGTTCTCAAAACACATCAACTTCAAGCAATAAATTTTATGATTGACAATGAACAAATGTTAAAGGAAAAGTTGGATATCATGTGGAGGCACCAGGACAACCATTGGCTTAGAACTGGATTCGATGACTATAAAGATCAGTTTCCTAACAATCAATTAACGCCTGAAGGAAACGGGTCAATACTTGCTGATGATATGGGTTTGGGAAAGACACTTTCAACTCTTTCTCTTATAAGTGAAACTCAAGGTGAAGCAAGACAATTCCAGGTATCAGAAAATCAAGAAGGTATTAATCGGAGTTCAGCCACACTGATTATATGCCCCCTGGCAACACTATCGAATTGGATCAATGAAATAAGTGTGCACTTTGAAGATAATGCGCTTCCTTTCAAGGTTCTTTATGGGAAGGATTGTCGAAATACTAATGTCAATGAGCTACAGGACACTGCTATTGTTTTAACGACCTATGAAATAGCTAGCCCAACGATGTCAAAAAAATCAAAGCCAAAAAAAGATACTGGTGACTCAAATGCTCTTTTGGTATAGAGTTGTTTTAGATGAAGCTCAGTTAGTGCCCATTTCTATATCTAAAACTTAAAACTTAATTTTTATAATCAATTTTTATAAATATTCTTTTAGTTACATTAAAAATCCTTACTCGCAGAGGGCTCAAACAATATTTGACTTGGAATCCCAACACCAACTATGCTTGACTGGAACTCCACTTCAGAACAGGCCCACTGACCTTCAAAGTCTCATATTTTTTCTTAGAATCAAAAAGTGGCAAGAAGACTGGTTATGGAAGAATTTCCTTTTTCCAGGTTTGCAAAAAGGAAAGGCTAATTCTATTAAATCAATCAATCACTTAATGAAAGTCATAAGCCTACGTAGAACAAAGGATGCAATTTTGTCTCTTCCAAAAAAGATTCAAAGGGGGATATCGGTTCAATTAGCAGATCCATGGAGGTCTAAACTTGATGTGCTTCAAGAAGGATTCACTGAGCGATATGGGCCCTCCAGAAGCACTGACTTCCCTTGGGACTCATCTGAGTTTCTAAGAGAGCTGATGATTTTAAGAAAATTCTGCAACCATCCAATCTACGAAAATCTGGATGAAACTCCAACTTTTGATTTCACCTGGCAGCATTCCGCAAAGATTTGTCATCTTATAGGCAACTTAAAAAACTTTTTGTCTGGTGAAAGGGGTATAAATTTTCCAACAGCTGTTATATTCTCCAACTTTGCAGACTTTCTGCAGATGTAAGTGATTCTATAATGAATTGTTTTACAAAATTGTGTTGGCTTATTAAAAACAATTTTCTAATATTTCAAAATAGAATAAAAATGGCTTTAGATGACCACAATATTAGGTATACCCAGCTTACGGGTGAACTCAGCAGGACAAAGCGAGACAAAAATATGCATGAATTCCATTTTAATAAAAATTGCCAAGTTTTGGTTGGAACAATTCAGGCTGCAGGAGTGGGTATAGATCTCAGGTGTGCTCAAAATGTATATATAATGGTGAGCTCAATGTCTTTTATTTCATATTAAGAACAAAAATATTAAATTTTTTATATGTTCAATGTTGAAATAGGAGCCAAATTGGAATCCAGCAGTTGAGCAACAGGCTGTTGATCGGCTGTATAGAATGGGGCAGCAAAATGAAGTAAATGTTTTGAATTATTTTGTACAAGGAAGTATAGAATTCAGAATGTATAAGATTCAAAGGAAAAAAATGGAGCTAACAATGTAAGCCAAATTTCATTTCTATAAATTTTAATGATAATAGTAATCATTAAAATTATGTTTTTGTTTTCAAGGCTAAGTGTCCCAAACAGTGGAAATAAGGAGTATGAGTGTGCAAACCTATTATTAAGGGAGTTTGTCAATCACTCACATTAGAGGGAGAAAGAATTTCAAGGAGAGCAGGTAAATTTATGGGATTTTGAGGATTTAAAAGTCTGAGTTGTTGAGGATTTAGAGATGCAAGATATAAGGGAGAATAACAGTCATTCGGCAAACCCCGGGGGACATGAGAAGGATTAAGGTTAGGGGATAATGTTGAAACCAAACTGATTCTTTTGTACAAGGCCAAGTCCTTTAGCACACTTCCAGAGTAGGTTGAATTATCTCGAATATCAAAGTGTTGTTGGTCAAGATATTGTGCAACTTTAGAAAAATCTTCAGACCTCCATTGCATTAAGATACGTCTTAACGATCCATCATTATCAATTTCGGTGTCTGAACAACACTTGATGTTTGTGAAAAGGTTGTGATAAGTTTCACAATGTGGAAGTTGTTTAAGAAGTTTAGTTCGGTTAACTGAATTCTAAGAATCTTTGTTATTTGAAATAAAGGTCATAAATAAAAACGGTTGAAAAAAAAGGGATTTTCATACTTTTTTTTTTATTCTATATTTATGCTTTCTCACTTTGATTATTTCTTGAGAGCTATGAGAATCCTTCCCAAGTCTTAATCTATCAGCATGACCTAAAAACCAACGGTGAAGAACTCCTATTTGATTTGAGAAGCTAATTTGAGTTGAGTCAATTGGATATGCAATCAAATTATTGGTTTTTAAGGCATTGTCCCAGTGTTTAATGAGAATATTTGCCAAGACCTGGTTCCATTTGTCAAACCAATCTAGGTTCCAAGCAAAAGTTGATCCTGGGAAACCACACATGCGAAGGTGCTCAATAAAAGATTCACGGAAAATTGGTGGAAACTTTTCTGAAGCCGCTGAATTTGATTCTGGATGAGGTAGTTCAAAGGCAATGTTGCAAGAATTCATGTCGAATGATGAAAATCTATCTAATAGCTCTTCAGTAGGGTTTTGTTTCCATCCATTTGATTCTGGTGACATATCCAAAAGTGAACGACAAAAATTGTGTATAGATCTACAAAAGTGAGAATTGAATGGAGGCAAAGTCTCATTAAAAATTCTATTAAGTGTTCTTGTGTTTGTGGGCAGGTTTCCATGAGGAAAGTAAGAGCTACTAGGGTTCATAAATAATTAGATTAAGAAAGTGTTCAATTAAATTAAACAAAGAGGAAGGATAAATTGTTGAGCTCCAAAACTTTATGATCAAAGTTGATTTAAGGAGAAATATCACAAAAATTAAGAATAAGAAATATTTCAACTTTATGGAATTATAATATGCATAAATTATATTTTTATATGCAACTTGAACTCAAAAGGAATGGTATAAAATAAAGAGAATGATTATGTGATAAAAGCAGACTCATTTAAGAAACGGATTTTTTTTTCTTTTCAAAAAATTCTTCCACAAAAATAATTTGTTAAATGTGAGGCTATGTTCATTTTTTGATTACCAAAAAATTATTTTTGGTCCAATATGATAGTAATACATATTCTATTGAGTAATTTTTTTCAACCTGAATAAATAGACTAGAGTGTTACTTCATCACATTTATGTATGAAAAGTTATACAAGGTTTCAGCTTTTATGTAATTCTTTAAGGTTTACACTTTTGTAGCATCTATTATTTGAGTATTTTTGATTTTTTCTTTATAGAAAATTCTACCTAGTACAGACCAATTTTCAAATTGAAAGAAATATGTTTGTGATTGTTTTTTACAAAATATTAAACTTATTTTTGGGTTTAACTTTGATTTTTGGGGTAATTTTTTAAATAATTATGTTAAAAATATGGATTACTTTTCTTATAGTCCATAACTAAGAATTTTTATCAAAATCAAATAATTATAGGGTAGTTAGATATAACTCAGAAGGCATTTGATAGAAAAATAATTAAGATGCTTGTGCGTACAACAGAATTTTTTCTATGATAGAAAATATTCTGATAAACATGCATGCATTGTTGTACAAATGCAGAGAGTATACAGAATACAAATAGAGTAGACTGCATAACTTTAAATTAATATATAATTTATCCAATTAAAAATTAAACATTTAAACTTAAATAATTTCAACACATATTCCATCATATTCTTTTGATAAAAAAATGTAGCTTATATTAGCTAGTGCCTTTCAAAAAAAGGAATACCTTCAATCGGTAACTTCGAATAGCTAACTTATTCCTACAATTATCACAATTAAAATGCCTCCATTTTTTTATGTATGTCAATGTAAAGATCTTGGATGTGTCAATAGAAAGTATCAAACTTCTTCTGGGTCCTTTGAAGTTGGTATGGCTTTCAAAAGCTCTAATTCTTATGCAAAACATCAAGAGGAAAGAAATAGGAAGGCCCAGATGGTTATTTCTTCCAACAATCCACTTAACATTGGAAGTTCCCACTCCACAGAAACAGTAAGCTGTATATCTATAGTTCAATGTGAGAATTAAAGTCTTTATGATGTTTCAATGATTTATTACATAGGGGCAGTTGCTATTGGGGGCAGAAGTATCTTCAACAGTCTCTAGAAACTCAAATCTTGGGGAACGGTATAGCCAAATAATTATGTGTCAGGCAGCAAAGCTTTCTCTGATTCATCATTTGAGCAAAGAAGGTTGTACTCAATTTTTGGATGAAGAAATTAAGAAGCTCAAACTTCTAGGTGATAGTGGAATACTGGATTCTGATAGCATTGTCTGCCTGGTCCCACGCTCGATAGATACAGTTTTTAGTCGATTAAAGCTCAATCAATCATTTTTCACTAAAACATGCTGTCCTAAATGCTTTGCTCTTTATGAGTATAACTCTGAATCTCAACCATCTATACTATGTTGCAATCAACCGTTTCTTTCATCATCAAAGCGCTATTTAAAAATGTTTGGAGCAGGACAAATTGCAGTTAAATGTGATGAAAGGCTGTATTTGATGGAGGAACATCAAGAACATGTAAAATACTTATCTCTTAAAACATTTCATCACCATTCTTTTATCAACTGGCTTAAGGAAAAGATCAAACTGTTCAAATTTGAGCTTCTGATTGAGAAGAAAACCCCTGTGGCAGAACGTGTAGAGTATGATTTGATGAAGGATGTTTGTGATGGTTCAATTTGGAAAAACTTTCCCATAACCACTCCAGCTCTGGATAGCAATGATGATGAATATACGATAACTTCAGGCAACTTAATGTTTACTTTATATGTTGACTGGTTTAGGCCTGGTGGCAATAGGATTGGATGTCATCAGAAGTCTGTAGGAAATATTATGATGGTGTGTATGAACCTACCTCAAGAAGATAGATACAAAATGGAAAATCTTTTTTTGTATGCTATTATACCCAGACCAACAGAACCCACAAGTGAACAGCTTAATCACCTTCTAAAACCACTGGTTAATGATCTACAAACTCTATGGGATGGTATATTGATTGAAAAGACACATCTTTATCCACGAGGCCGGAAATTAAGAGTTGCATTGTTCTCTTTGATAGGTGACATTCCTGCAATACGAAAATTGGCTGGCTTTTCGAGTCACTCTGCAAAAATGTTCTGCTCTTTCTGTAATATCTCTAAAGATGAAATTAGTGAAAAGAATGTGGGAAATTTTTCATTACGGAATCATGAGGATCATATGTGCTGGGCAACAAAGTGGAAAAATTCTAAGTCACATTGGGAGCGTGTATCAATTGTTCAAAATCATGGGGTACGATGGAGTGAGCTGAAGAAACTTGAATATTGGCATCCAACTGAATATTGCTCAATTGATGTTATGCATTCACATATGCTTGGCAACCTAAAAGATCACAGTCTAAGCTATTTTCAAATCCAAAATGCAGAAAAAGATCTAGAAAGAAAGCTGGAAAAGGATAAAAATTGGCATGTAAGAGAAGAAGATGATGATTTCTTTTCTGATACTTCACTGCACAAACATTCGAAAAAACGTAGAAGTAGCTTAAGCACCACGAATAATGATGATGATGATACAGGACACACGAGACAGCACAAGCGGCAAAGACGTACGAGTTCAAGACAGTCATCAAGTCATCATGGACTAGATAATGAAGGATTGGGAACAAATTGATCAAGAAGCCAGAGTAGGTCATCCAGCTCCAAATTTATTCCTCCATATAGCAATGTGGCCTCAATACAGTCTCACAGCAGTGACAGTAGGAATTCATTGTATAACTTAAGGCAAAGAAGCATTAGCATATCACAGAGTGAAGGATCTCACTCATCAAATGAGACAGCTAGAGATGAAGAAAATAAAAGGAAAGGTAAGAGAAAGAAAATGAAGGTAGTAGTAATCCACGAATCACAGCAGCAGAGCTACAGGTTGTATGGAAGATGATTGATCAAGTAAGAAGACCTTCCTGGCTAACACGAGTTCCAAAATCAGTAGGATCTAAAAAGGCAGGATCCCTCAAGGCAGCAGAATGGCACATGCTGTATACTCTCTACTTCCCTTTGTCACTTATACCCCTTTGGTTTGAAAAATTTAAAGAATCTGAATCTTCAGCTTCCTCAGCTGATAAACCAAGAGAATATTATCTTCTCAAGTCACTTGTAACATTATGCTCGATCACCAATTTTTTGACATTAAAAAATATACAGGCTAATGAGCTTAAAGATCTAGATCAATTTCTGTTAGAGTATCGTGAGTGCCTTGAAGAGGGTTGGAAGAATATTAATGCAAAGCCAAATCTGCATATCACTCAACATTATCCTGAAATGATAAAGCGTCTTAGTCCACCATCAGGTACAGCTACTTGTTCTGGAGAGCGGGTGAATCATATATTATCTGAAATTCCAAACAATCACCATCCACATATGTAATGTTTGTAAGCAATGATTTAAAAACTCAGCTGTGCTAATTTATTAATATTTACCACAGGAGAGATACCGCTAACAATGCTCAAACATTGGTATCGGAAGTCTAGGGTATTAGATCTTGGTGAAGCTGAAGATAATGATCAATGTGAGACTAAAAAAATCCATATTGATCTCGATAAACAAAACAAATGGATCCATCTAAGTATGGCATTATTTACTAAATGGGTAAGGGCACGAATGGGAAAAGAAACTTCAAGATGGGCTTTGACACCATCAGAGAAAAGTGGGGATTGGGTAGTTGAAAATGTAGCAAGCATATTGATACATGGAAAGAGGCTTACTAGTTACCATCGACACATTGCTAATTCAACAATTGAATTCTACTATGGAAAAGATAGCCAGTTTGGGCAAATTGATGATCTTTTCAGATCAAAGGAAGAGATTGATCAAATATATTTAATAGTAAGTCCTTTCAAGGAGCTCCGTCCAGAAGAAAAATCAAAGGATCCCTATGAGCTTTTCCCACAAGTGCATTGTCGGTTAGTAAGAGTAGCCAAAGCAACTCAAATTGTGATTAAGAAAGATGCAATAATTGGACATGCAGCTACTGTCGAGCACAAAAAAGGAATGTTTGGAATCAAAGACGAGGTTGTCACTGCCATTGGACTGCAGACAGTAGTGAGTGAAAAAATTAATCAAATTTATTTTCTGTTGACTAACATCTTTGTGTTAATTTGGGATTGGGGAAATTTGTAGGATTGGTGATATTTGTAAATGGTGAAAGAAATAATTCAATGCTCAATTAAAAAATGCAATGCATCCAACTTACCTTATCATAAATCAGTGAACAATTACTTTGGTTGCTTTTATTGCGAGAGAACCCATGCTTTCAATGAGTCATTTTTATCTTAAATGTAAGAATGAAAGAAATAAAATCATGATAATGAGAAATATGATAAAATTTTTACTTAATGAATGATCTTCTTGCTCATTCATCTACTATAAATAGTTTGACCTTCCAACTTTAGCTGATAGCTATATATTATTCACTTTATTTTTCGACAAGAGAAAATACACGTTTACAAGACTATATACATAGTATCTTTTTTTACTTTAGCTTTGATAGGTATAAATTTTAACAACTTATTATTTTTATTTTATTTTATTTTATTACAGTTCATTATGGATGATAATTTTGAAGGGATGTCTGTTGACCCAACCGATTCTGATTGTTTTCCGCCTCAACATACTAATACTGGAAATACTCCTCCACCACCCTCTGCTGATCCACCTCCAGATGCATCTCAATCTGTACCACCTAATCCCAATCCAGGCCAAGAGTCTCATTCAGAACCGAGAAATTTTAATCCCAATCATCCTTCTGCTTCTGAAAGTGCTAATCAGCAAGCTGATCAGCTAGGAAGAGATTGGGCTAGTGAAGTATTGAGGGAATTTTTTGGAGACCAATCATCATCTTCTCAGCCTAACCAAGGAGCAAGCACAAGTGGAGCAGGTAAGTCAAATTTGTAGTGTATTCTTTTATTGAAAAATAACCAATTTAATTAACTTATTTGAATTGTTAGTGAATCCCTCAATCATTATGGGTATCAGTGATTACCACAGACTCAATTCAGCAGAGTCTCATGAGCGAGAACGGGGGTTAAGGGCTGTAAGAGGCTTAGTTAGAAGGAATGATGCTCCCAGGAGCTCGGACAGTCTAAATAGAAATATTTACCACTTTCTGAAGTATTGTCTTGGGGGACCAACACAAATATCAAAATATCCTGCGAGCCCAACACCTTTGGAGATTGAAAATTGGAAAGATTGGAGCCAATTCAAACTAAAAACCATTCAAACTGTCCTAACCCAAGTCCAATCTTCTAACCGTGCCAATTCTGCAGCTGATCGACAATTTCTGATAACCAATTCTATAGCCTTCTTGCGATCCAAAATTCGACTACCCAAATTTTTTCCAGCACCTGAGCCTCAAGGACTAAAAGGAGGAGCACCGATCCCACTTTCTGTCAAAAGAAACTTAGAGCATGAATTGCAAGAAAAAGGTTTTCGGAAATTTGCGTTTGATTGGACTTGCCGTGATTTTTCAGAATCAACTTGGAATCAAGTCATGGGAAGCATAGTATGCGACCACTGTACCAGATGGCTCACCACCTTGAATACAATCGATCAGTCAAAGCTTCAGTTCACTCAATGTGTTATTGAGAAATGGGTAGTTAATAAGGGGAAGGAGATGATAAGGTTGTTTGGGCAAGAAGAGGAAAGGGTAGCAAGAGAAAAGATTGAAAAGAGGGCAAGGGCACAAGTAAAACGTTATCAGACCAAGGTAAGTTTTTTATTTTACTTTGCTTTTTGTTATTATGAAGCTGATTTAGTTGGAATTCAGATTGCTAGTGCACGCTACAAGTTAGCAAGAGATCTCTGCAGTGATGTGCCAGGTTTTGTTGTGCTTTTTCATGATACTAGGTGCATCTCTGATATCGAGGAAGGCCCAGCACGTATCCGAGCTATTCCTGGATGGCGAAATCCTGAACTCAATGATTTGTTTAAAAAAATGGATAAGATGACAAAGGACTTAGCCCATACACCAGCTCAAAAAAAATCAGCATTAAAAACATATTCACGGTCATCAGAAAGGACAGTTGCACAAAATGGTATATTCAATGTTCCCAAATACCTCCCCAAGAATTGCTATTCAGCAACATTTTTGCAAGGATTATCTGTGAATGAACGTGAGTCACTTGGGGTTGGAGCTGATATTGATCTGGTAAAGATTCGGGAATCAATTAATAGAGCATCAACATCATCATAACTTAGGTATAACAGTGATCTTCTGTGTAATATAGCTATCTTATATTGAATTTTATGTATTATGTTTTTTTTCAAAGCAGCTTGGTAAATGTTATAAAGTGATATTGAGAGAGAGTAACATTTTATTTAAGAAAAACAAATAATGTATGAGATATAAAAATGTATTTTCAACAAATTGATGGTCCATACCTCTTTATGTCACATTTATGTATCCATATTAATTTCAATCGAATTTAATGTTGACCAATACATAGTGAATACACGCTATGCCACTTATACTTGCCAGGCATTGCTACCATTAAATATGCCAGTATCAAAAATTAATTTCGATCGAAATTAATGAGCATGATAATCATGAATTTCTGGAGTCAACTGATTATTTTTATGCATGGTGCCTTGCCAACATTAATTTCAATCGAAATTACTTTTGATACTGGCATATTGCATGGTGTCTATTCCTGGAAAGTGTAAGTGGCATAGTGTGTATTCATTACGTATTGGTCAACATTAATTTCAATAGAATTTAATATTGACATTTTCATATTGAACCCAAACCAGCAAACGACCCAAAAAATTCTTCATAAAACTGCTCATTAATTTCGATCGAAATTAGTGAGCACCATATACATATTGAATGGTAGTTATATCTGGTGTGTGTAAGTTGTAAAGCTTGTGTTCAATGTTTATTGGTCAACATTAATTTTGATTGAAATTAATATTAATGTGTAAATGATATTTACATGCTCAATATGCATTGTAATGTGTTTACTTAAGAATAGAGTGCCCTACTTTTCATCTTACATAAAAATGCTTGGTGGCATGTCAAATTCAATTTTTATTAAAATTAATGTTGACATGTTACCATGCATAACAGTAAGCAACTGACTGAATAAATTGATGATAATCATGAACCTTAATTTCGATTGAAATTAATGTTGCCAAGTGCAGATTGAAAAAAAGCTATGCCACTTACACTAGCCAGGCATATCTACTATTTATTATGTATTGGTCAACATTAATTTTTATAGAAATTAATATGTATATGTAAATTTTATATTTACCCTCAACATGTATAGTAAATTTCAATACTTAAAAATACTTGCCGTCCTTTACATGTCATGCAAAAAAGCATTATATCATTTCAACATTAATTTTGATCAAAATTAATGTTGGCATGCCATTATGCATTGAAACAACTAACTGACTGAAAAAGTTCATGATCAAAATGCTCATTAATTTTGATCAAAATTAATGTTGACCAATACATATTGAATATAAGTAATCTCTGCTTACTCAGACCAGATATAACTACCATTCAATATGTATATGGTCAGCCTTAATTTCGATCAAAATTAATGGGAAGTTTTATGAAGAATATTCTGGGTTGTTTTCTGGCTTGGGTTCAATATGCAAATGTCAACATTAAATTCGATCGAAATTAATGTTGACCAATACATAATGAATACACACTATGCCACTTACACTTTCCAGGCATATATACATGCAATATGCCAGTATCAAAAGTAATTTCGATCGAAATTAATGTTGGCAAGGCACCATGCATAAAAATAAGCAGTTGACTCCAGAAATTCATGATTATCATGCTCATTAATTTCGATCGAAATTAATTTTTGATACTGGCATATTTAATGGTAGCTATGCCTGGCAAGTGTAAGTGGCATAGCATGTATTCATTATGTATTAGTCAACATTAATTTCGATCGAAATTAATATGGACATGGACTATGCATAAAATTCCTATAAGTATAGGTAAGCTAAGCAGTTAGATAAACTGGTTTGATCAAGTACACCATATAAAAATTGATGTTTTAATGCCTTGGTTAATTTTGATCAAAATTAATTTTAAGCCATGCGTGTTGAATTTTATCTATGTCTGTGTAGTCCATGTGAAATGGCTTGTATTCAATATGCAGGGGTCTATATTAATTTTGATCGAAATTATGAGGTTCATTGCCTCATAAATTTGATGGTTTCTGTCAGTGTTTCATGCATGGTGCCATATGATACTTGTTGATTCCTATCAAAATTAATTTCAACACCAATATATTGAATACAAACCATGGCACTTACAGTACTTGGTCATAGCTAAAATTCAATATGCTAGTCTCAAAATTAATTTCGATAGAAATTAATCAGGATCCATGAAGTTTATCAATAGTGTATGAGTTAAGTTTCAAGTCATATGTTTCATCATTTTCTTGCACCCATTTCTAGGTTATCTCAACAATTTTTTTCAAGTTTTATTATATTAATCAAAACTGTGGTAAGTTGTGAAAAATTAGCTAATCCAAATCTCAAATTGAATATTAATATTTTAATAATTTTGAATGTAGCTTAAGGTATTTCATTGGGTGATTCATAATAATATTTTATCAACTTAGTAGTCCTATAACTTTTGAAAAGTAACAATATTGGTATAGTTAGGGACAACAATGCAATATCTTGTGCAGACTAAGATATATTGCAAAATAAAACTATTCAATTTTTTTTTCCCTTAGTTGTATCCAAGTTTATCAAAGGTTTGGTCACGGTGCCCACACCCTAGCCTGACACTCCTCCTGTCACTTAAAAAACAAATTCTTATCTTAAATTCTAATGTTACCAATTTTATATTTATAATTCATTTCTTGTTTGATGAGGCATATCAGTATATATGTGAATCTCGCATTGTCATCTGAAAGTAAATTTAACAAATATTCATAAAGGATTATCCTTTTTTTCATATAATATACTAATTAAGTGTATCTCCATTGTTTAGGAGTAAATTCTAATTTAAAAAATTTTTTATTTACCCGTGGCAATTTGCATATGGGATATACATTTGTTATTATTTGTTTTTCACACTAAAAGTCTTCAAAGAATTACTAGTATTTTCTGTTAGCTACATCAAATTTCGCTTCAATATAAACAGATTGTGATTTAGCATGTTACTCAGTT
Source organism: Hemileia vastatrix (assembly GCA_030280995.1). Lineage (NCBI taxonomy): Eukaryota > Fungi > Basidiomycota > Pucciniomycetes > Pucciniales > Zaghouaniaceae > Hemileia > Hemileia vastatrix. The sequence goes on from JASXTE010000005.1 coordinate 27,963,312, forward strand.
TACCCCACTATGAATAATACATGTTAAAAAAAGCTCAAATAATATAAAATCCCCCTCTTTATGTTTTCTGTTTCTTTCATCCTCACTTTAATTTTAATCTTATTCAATTTTTTATCCTATTAAATTATCAACTTCAATTTTCTAGAATAGAGTTTCTTATAATTATTCATCATATTACATCATAATTTTTTGATATCAAATACTTTTTTTTAATATTCATTAATCAATATGTCTAGTATACAAAATCCTACACCTCCACTTTGTATGTATATCATGTTCCTCTCTCTTAATTTATATATTTCACTTAGGTTCTATATCTTTTTTTTTCAAAAATTTGATTTTCCAGCACCCAAATGTGTTTCATCCCACTCTCTGATTGATACTTGCTTTGAAGCTTTTGAGCTTGCACCATGTCTGCCACATGGCATGGCACCTAACCCTCCTGTACTTAGCAATGAGAGGCAGGAAATAACAAGAGTTCAGTATCACAACTTACTTGAATTGGCTAGAGATAAAACAGAAGAGCTTGTCAAGATCCTTAACAATAATCCTTCTCCTTCATATTTATCTAACCCTTTTAATGACTTACTCCAATATGTGAAAAGCCTTGAAAAATGTATGTTCATCACCTTTTTTGTCTCCTTTTAAATTAGTAGATAAGATTATTAATATTTTTTTTCTTCATATATATTTGTAGCTTATGAGGAGGGTATGATTCCTCCTGATGAAATCATTGTCATTAGGGATGATGATGAGACAGATGAACCATCAGATTTAACTCATGCTTCAACTTCTAAGGAAAATCTTGAAACACCTGTTATCCGCTCCAAGAAAAAGAGATTATCCCAAGGCTCCTCTTTTGTTCGACGCATTAAACCGGCTTCTGCTAATGAATTTTCTGATGTATCAAATAATAAATCTCAAAAAAAAAGCAAAGGTTTTGATAATGAGTATATTCTTGTTTCCTTTTTTTTATTGTTATTCTTTTATCTTTAAAATTCAATCATATATCTCTTTTATTGCTTACATATTCTACTTTTTATCTTTCTTTTGATATTTTGTACCAGAAACTCACCTGCTGTAGATTGTTCCATCCATAAACGCCCTCTCCCTGATGAAGATGATGAAAAGAGCAATGAAAATAGCGATGATCAACTGTCAGAATATGAAGCTATGCTTGTTCATCAAAAAAAGCAAAGTTTAAAATCTTCTTCAAGACATGTTGATATGTTTGATAAAGATGATGATTCAAACAGCTCATCACCAAATTCCTTCATTTCTAAGAAGCAATACCCATCACCTCCTAAATTACCTTCTTTGACCTCTTTGGAAGCTTCTCTAACAATGAAATCAACTCCAATCAAGATATCAAAAAAACCTCTAACTTATTCACCCTCAGTTCTAAAAGAATCTGATTTGCAGGAGGAATTCTGTAAAATTCATAATTTTTATAAAGGTAGAATCAGCACGGCAAAGGTCCTCAGGTCGTGGTTGGAAATTGTTACTCTCCTCGAATTACGCTCTTCTACTTCTTCCCAAGAACCCATGTCAAATATTCCAATGTTTACTTTTCATTGGGAAAAATCTTGTGGAGAAGATTGGCTTTCAAAACTTACTGAGTTATGTAAGTTACCATAATTTTTAGTCTTGACTTTTGTTCTTTTACTTATTTTTTTTTCCTTTTGTAGCAAATATTTTTTTAGAGATTGATAGCTCACAGCTATGGGTACTCGATAATATTGATTTCAAAAAAATGGAAGATTTATGTGATCCTGATGGTTTAAATACTGAAATTCTTTCCTCAACAAAGAAAACGGATCACCCTGAATCCAATCTTATCCGAATGCTCATGATATTAATGATCCCAAGTGACCACTGCCGTTCTTCATGGGTATCTCTTATATCATCTTCACTTTATCTGACCGCACATGAATTCAGCCAGCTTCCATCACATCAAAACATTAACTCAGATTGTCAAATTGAACGTGGTCTTCAGCTTCTAGCTCACCTTTCAAATCTGAAGAGTCCGATTTCTGATGGCTTAGAAGTTGGTCCCACTGCACTTCAAACCCGTGATATATCAATGTCAACTCTTCTTCAAATCAGCAATATTATCATTGATATAATTATGTCAATTATCATTCTTAAATCAGAATATTGTGCTGCAACAATATCAAGTGGCAAGACTAGTGAAGCTCAACAATCAAGTGAGAAAAACGAAAATACTGAACTGACTATAATGAGAGAGAAACAAAAGGCTGCACTAAACAAAATAAATTCTGAATACTCCCACCACCGATATCAATCTTTCACATTCTATATAATCGATGGTGTCCGTGGTTTATTTCTGAGCTCTCAAGATCATAGATTGGCTTCAGCAGCTGATTGCTTGGAGGTAATATCAGAAGTTAAGTTTCTTAATTTACATGAAAAAAAAATCATTTGATGGAAGAAATAATTTGGAAAAATTTAAATAACTATATTTTAACATTAATAAAACCTTTTATAGGCGAGTGTGATCCATTTCCTTTAAAATTTGATACCCCAAGTCCTCCGGGAATTGCTAGGGCTATTTCTGCAGATTTTCTTAATCACTGGAGTTCCATTCAGCCAGTATCACCTTTTTTTGCTAAACATAGCCTTTCAATAAATTAATATTCCAACATGTAAATAGATAAAGTTCTCTCTATATGATATATCTTGTATAATTCAAGTTATTTTCCTTCAAATACGTCAAAAATGTGACCATCTTTGAAATTTATTAAGTAACCTTTGACATGATTTTCTAAATTAATTATTAAAAAAAATTATTGTAAGTCCAGCAATAACAAAGATTTTAAAATCTACTTATATGATTTCAAATACTTGTATTAAATTCTTAAATATTTTATTGTTTATATAAAAATATGATAACTGCTCTAGTTTTGTTACTTTACCTTTAATATTATATAATCTATTAATTATTACAAATATTTTCGTTGATTGTAACATTTTTAATCAGAAGTAGAACAATTTAAATAATTAAATGAGTACATACTTAAAAAAATACAATTTAATCTATTATTGATTCAAAATTCTTTCTTCAACTCTTTATTATTAACTTTTTTATTAATAAGCCTGTTTGACCTAAAATACTATACAGTTAATTTGGTAGCATTAAAAGCACATTTTTATGGCTAATATATTTCAAATTCTTTATTATAGTTTTTTTTATTTTAGAACCTTTGCTACCAATTTAATAAAAATGACATTTAAAGATTTCACAACTTATATATTTCCTCAAAAGTAAATCAAATTTTCTTATAATATTATGAAAAAAAATTATTTTATTTCACAAATAAAAAAAATAGATAATACTATAATTATCAAAACTGAAAATGTTACAGCTACTCCCAGTATTTATCATGTTTAAATTTGCATTAAGTTGTGTATATATAATATAAATTTTTAATATTTATATATCTAGATTTTTTAGATTTGTCTTAACATTAGATAAATAATACTTTGCTGATTCTATTTCTTCCTCTATTAAGTCATCTCTTTTCAAAAAACCTCTCAAAGCACTAATCAAATATTCTAACCTAAATTTTTCTTTTTTAATTTCTAAGTATTCTGAAATATCAATATCAAAAACATTAAGCTTTTCTATAGCATGAAAAATTCTAGTGCTGATTTGAATAGAAGAACCTATCCTAGTGAAGCCAGGAATTTCATGACATCTTGAGGTAAAATGCCTTAGTTGATTGGCAGGCCATAATGTCACTGTTATTCCATTAGTTGCTTCAAAGTTGATTTTACTTTGAATTTCGGGAAACATAAGTTCTCCACCTATTTGTCGTGGTTGGGTCTTATCATACTTCATATGAATGGTGTTTTTTTCTGTATCTTTAGGAAAAAATATTCCTAAAGTATACTCACTTGCATCCTTATCGAGATGAACCTCATTAGAGAACCCATTACCATTCCCTCCAGATGTCCAAGTTAAATTACTAGCAAACGGTACACCCTCTTCTTCACTAGAAACTTTTGAAAATCCAGGAATACCAAGTTTTGCGCAAAGATTAGTTGCCTCATTGTACTTTACATATGATATTTTTTTAAAAAAATATTCAAAGTACTGTCACCGGACGACCTACGCACAAGGTCGAGGATGTTCCTGCAAGTGAGATGAGGGATTTTAGAAACTTCTTCGAAGCACAGAGGAATGATTTGAGGAAATGATTCGAAGGTTACTCGAAGTAATAGCTATAGGTTCGAGGTTCGTTTGAGAAGAATTATAAACTAGTTCCAAGGTAATAATAATTCTTAAAATCTCACAAAGGGTTGGAAACTCAATAATCAAAGATTTAGGATTTAGAAATGAATATTGAGAAAGTAAAAGAAAGATACAATAACAATGATTTAACTTTTAAGGATTTACCACTATTAATGTAAATACGATATTATAATTTAATTCTAAGGAATATCAAACCAAAATACCCAACTCCTTTTATATCCTTTGTTCCTCCTTGCATTGACCTCCCTTCCATTGCAGCATTCCCATTCCATTGACCATTACTAACATACACTTAGACCCTCTCCACTAAATATCCGTCCATGCTCAATTTACCCCTTTTAATTAATTAACAAAACTTTAATGAAAAAACTACTACTATACTATTTCGTTGATCCTAGCGCTGTGCGTCGCTTATTGAAAAGGACTAAGGTACCCTATTGGGAGATTGACTAATTTAGATTTAGAGTTTAGGCTAGCGCAGTTAAATAGTAATTACACAAAGGAAAATCGCAGTTGCTATGGAGAATTGCTTTCTGCGCTTCGAGTATAGATTTAGGACTTGATGTTATTGATTTATTGAGTTAATTTCGCCTCGAGTGTCACGTGGCGCGTGACAGATGCCCGGGTATAAAAAACGCAAACTCCGTTGAGCTTGAACCATCTTCCCACACTAATTTCCCTTGTCTAATACTTTTTCCCTCATCTCTCAATTATTTATTTTATAATGAACTTCCCTACTCCCACACCCACGCCTCCACACCCTAAAGCGGATGGGGGAATAATCACACGACAGTTTTCACAGACTTGCACGGCTTGTGAAAGCATGGAATATTTCTGTGTCGAAAGTACGGCGACTCGAGGCCCTCGCCAGAAATGCGAGTTTTGCCGTTGGCGGCGAGTGGCGTGCGATGCGTTGACGAAGAACGCGGAAATCGAAAAAACGATTTACAAAAACAAAATTTTGGGTAGTTCAGAAGACCAAAGAGGTGGTTGAATACATTTGGGATGTCTCAATCGAAGATGAACAATTGGTGGGGGAAAATGATAAGGAGATGAACAACGAGATCTCAACCTGGGTAACCCAGGCCACGAGTTCGAAGCGAGGTGTCGAGGAAGAGGTCGACGAATTGGTGGAGGAGGATGAAGATGAAGTCCCTGTTCCAGGGCGGGCACCCAAGAAACGACGGGTGGTCATCGAGGACGATGAGGAAGAGAGAGAGGCAGAAGTCAAAGTGGCGCCCAGGTTATTTCTGGAGCCTGATCCCATCTTCGAGGTAAGTTTTAATTGTTTTATTTCAAGGATTAAGTTACTGATGAGTCTTGTTTTAGACATCGAATAACCTGGAAGAGCCGATTGTGGAGCCTGCGCCGGTTATACCAACTGAGGCAAACCCTCCAGCCACGGAAGTAGTTGAAGAGCCCGAAGACACCCTGGACCAGGTGTGGTCGAAGAAACCTTGTCAAGGTCGACGAGTAAGGTTCGCGGAAGAACTATGTGGGGAGGTCGACGCTATTATTGACGCTGCTTCCTTCGACGTGGCGGAGGAGCTCTTGGAGATTGGAGAGGTGGTTCCGGTAGGAGAGGAGGAGGTATTTGATAAATGCAGGAAGGAGATAAGGGTAGTTTTGGAGAAAATGAAAAGATTGATTCGAGAAAAATTAAAAGAAAAAATTTGAAATGAAAAGGAGATGGAAAGAAGTAGAAAAAAAAATTGTATTTTAGTTTTATTTTATTTTTATTTTATTTTATTATTAGTATTATTTTTTTTTATTGTAGGGGAATGTTGTTAATTTTACAAGATTTGAGAGAGAGAAAAAGAAGAGAAAAAAAAAGAAAAAAGAAGTTTTAAATAAAAAAATTTAGAATTTGAAAGAAGAATTTTAAAGAAAGAAAAAAGGTTGTTTTAATTGAAGGAAGTTTTAGTGTTTTTAAAAGAAAAATTTTTATGTAAGAAAAGAGAGAGAAAAAGAAATGGTTTTGTGATTGAGATAAGTTTATTAAATTGAGGATTTTAAATTTTTTTTTTTTTTTTTTTTTTTAAGAAATTTTAGTTTGAAAAAAGAGGAGAAAGAAAAGAAAAAAAACAAAGTGTAGAATTTAAGAGAGTTTGAAAAGAAGATTTATTTGTTTCGAAGAATTATTATAGGGAGATTCAGGGGTTGAAGTTAAGTTCGAGGAAATGGTCGTGCCATACAGGATTTGATGATTCGAAGGAAAGAAAGTCTTTAAAAGAGAGAATAAATTTTTTGAAAGAGAAATTTTTGAAGAGAATTTTAAATTTAAGAAAACAATGTATTTAAAGAATTGAAGAAGAAAAGAAAGAAAATATTTAGAGAGATTTATGAGTTTTTTTATTTTATTTTATTATTTATGTTTATCCTATTTTCTTTTATTTTATTTTATTTTATTTTATTTTATTTAATTTAATTTAATTTTATTTAATTTTAATTTTGATTTTATTTTATTTTATTTTATTGTATTTAATTTTATTTTTGATTTTATTTTTAGTTGGTTTTGGAGGAAATTTATAGAAGGAGATGAAAGAAAAAAGAAGAGAGAAAAAAGAAAACAAGGCTAAGAAATTTAAGAGGTGTTTTAGATTTTAAAGAAAGAAAGAAAAAGAAAAGAAAATTTTAAATAAAGAAATTTTAAGGTTTTGGTTTTAAAGGATATTTCGAATGAAAAGATTTTAGGAGTTCAGGAGCGTTAGAAACATTGATGGCTGGTTCCCAGGATGTTTTGTCTGAGTCATTGAGGAAGCCTTCCCATTCCAGGAGGTATTGAAGTTTCCCCTTGCGTATTCTTGAATCAAGGATACGACTTACTTCCCACTCTAGATGATCTTCTACTTCGACCGGTTCCGGAGGGGGTTGGTTCTTGCCCGGGTATATTTCTCGAGCCAGTTCCAGGAGAGATACATGGAAACAGGGTGAATCGCCTGCCATTTAGGAGGTAACTTAAGTCGAAATGCAGTTTTAGAGACTTCAGAGTCGATTTTGAATGGTCCCAAGCGCTTTTCAGCCAGTTTCTTTGATGGTCTTGTTGTTCGAATGTTTCGTGCGTCAAGCCATACTTTGTCGCCTGGTTTAAAGGAAGGAGCAGATTGTCGATGTTTGTCGGCCTGTTCCTTGTATCTTCGAATCGCTGATTCCAAATTTGTTTTAAGTTCTTCTTGGAGTCGTGATATAGTTCGAAGATAATGTTCCGCAGGATGATTAGTTCCTACATGAATTGAGTTGAATCGAGGATGTCGTCCATAAATGGTTTCGAAGGGAGATTGTCGTGTCGAAGAATGAGTCGAGTTATTATAAGCAAATTCGGCCAATGGTAGCCATGTGGTCCAATCGTCTTGTTGGTAACTGACATACATTCGAAGATATTGTTTGAGGATTTGGTTAACTCTTTCTGTTTGACCATCAGTTTCAGGGTGATAGGCTGTGGAGAGATTCCTCGTGATATTGATTTGTTGACACAGTTGGGTCCAGAATGTGGATACAAACAATGAGCCTCTATCTGAAATAATATCATTTGGTAAGCCGTGTTTAGAAAATACATATTCTAGAAACAATTTTGACAAATCTTCTGCTGTAGCAGTAGTGGTGGTTTTAATAAAAATAGACATTTTTGAAAATCTATCTACTATTACTAATATAGCATCAAAATCATTAGAAATAGGAAGTTGAGAAATGAAATCCATCAATAAAGATTCCCAAGGTTTAGAGGGAATAGGAAGTGGTTGAAGCAACCCATGCTTCCGGTGACGGGGAGCCTTATTCCTATTACATTCGTAACAAGCTTTTATATAGGCCTTGATTTCCTTGGTCATACCTGGCCAGAAGAAATCCCTCGCTATTAACTGGTAGGTTTTATCAACCCCAAAATGACCAGCTAACGGAGAATCATGTCGACTGTTGAAAATCCATAATTTTATCTCATTGTTGTTGGGTATGACTACTCTACCTTTGAAGACTAATAGACCTGATTCAATACTAAATCTTTTGGCCCCTTGCTTCAAGAGTATTTTGTCTTTTAACCCTAAACAATTATCGTCCTTCGACTGAGCTTCGAGGATGTTGGATAGTGGATTTCGAAAAGATTGAATTGTCATCGAATTAAGTTGATGAGTCGTTAACATTGATTTGTTGAAGATTGATTGCACATTTGCTGGGTTCTTGTCAGCAAATGCGTCCCCCCGCTGTGGGTAAACGTCGTCCCGACGTGACATGATATCTGGGACAATGCAGTTTTTTCCTGGGCGATAGGAAATAGAGAAAGAAAATTCAGACAAAAATTCAGCCCACCTGGCTTGACGCCTGGTTAACACTTTAGAAGACATGAAGTATTTCAAAGCATTATGATCTGTTAAAATTTGAAAAGGACTATCTAGGCTGAGAAGAAAAGAACGCCATTTTTTAAGACAATGGATAATAGCTAAAAGCTCTTTGTCATGAATTTCTTAATTTAATTCCGCGGCTATGAGTTTGCGTGACTCAAAAGCAACAGGATGAAACAAATTTGTTTCAGGATTTAATTGGGAGATGACCCCTGCAATAGCATAATCGCTCGCATCTGTCTCAACTATTGTCAAGGCCGAAGGATCAAAATGTCGAAGAATTGGGGCTGTGGTGAACGCCGTTTTTAGTGCTTCAAATTCCTTTTGTGCTGTAGAAGTAAAAACAAAAGGAATATCTTTTCTAAGAAGAGAAGTAAGATTGGAAATAGTTTTAGAGTAATCTTTAATAAATCTTCTATAGAAGTTTGCAAAACCCAAAAATCCTTGGAGTGATTTAATGTTTTTGGGCTCAGGCCATTCCAGGATTTTCTGGATTTTTTTATCATCCATGACTAAACCGTCAGTGAACAACGTAAAACCCAAAAAATCAATTGATTTGAGGTGGAATTCGCATTTATTATGCTTGGCGTAGAGACCATGATCTCAATGACGATTTAGGACCTGTCGAACATGATGAATATGTTCATCCAGTGTTTTCGAGAATATTAAAATATCATCTAAATAGACGACTACAAATTGTTCAACAACATCCTGAAAGATATCATTAACAAAAGTTTGAAAAGTTGAAGGTGCGTTACATAATCCAAAAGGCATAACTAAATATTCAAAACTACCAAATCTAGTGCGCATTGCAGTCAGTGGTTCATGACCTTCCACAATGCAAATAAGATTGTAAGCGCCTCTAAGATCAATTTTAGAAAAGAAATTAGCACCATTGAAAAGGGTAAGAAGTAATGACATAGGAGGAACAGGATATGCATTCTTCTTCGTGACTGTGTTGAGCTTTCTATAGTCAACACACAACCTAAGACTACCGTCCTTCTTTTTTACAAAGAGGACAGGAGAGCCAGTTGGAGATTTACTGGCTCTGATGAAACCTTTGGCTACATTCTCTGCAATGTAGTCTCGAAGAACTTGAGATTCGTCCTTCGATAAAGAATAGACAGGACCTGCCGGAGGTACTGGGCCTATTAACTCTATTTGATGGTCGTAGGGTCGATGAGGTGGTAACTTATCAGCCTTGCGGATTTAGAAAACATCGAGGAAATCGTGGTAGATTTCCGGTGGAGCTGATTTGATGGCTTCAACGTTTATTTGGTTGTCCTCTTCATCTTCGAGAGAATCTGTCGAGGGGATACCTGTATTGAGAGAGCAGAATTCGATTACTTCGAGGCAATTTAAATCCTCTTCAAGTGAAGTCATCAAGCTAGAAGGGTTAGCTAATTGCTCATTTAAAGAAGGTACAGATGCTTGCAAGTCATCTGGCAGAGACTTGTCCTCTAGCAGGACGTTGTCAGGCGGGTTGTTTAACTCCCTATTGACCTGCATTGAAGAATCAGAAATATACTTAGAGCGTGGGGTGATCAATCCCCTAGTCCAATCAATTTCGGGATTCCAATGCGTTAAAAAGTCATGGCCAAGAATGGTATCGTCCATCCTTGGGGCGTCCAAGACTGATAATTCCCACTCGAAGGGGGGAAAATTCGGAAAGTTGAAAACCCATAAAACTTTCTTACTTACCCAATATTTGGGTTCCTCTGATTCGACCAAATAGATGGGAGTTCAATCGATATCTGTAAATGTTAGTTGAAGCTTCTCGGCAAAAGATAAACTAACAAAAGAAATTGAAGCTCCAGAGTCTATAAGACAACTGAAGGGGATATCCTCCTTAAAAAGAATGAATCTCAAGCGGTTTAAGGCAACTCCAGTCCTTAAGACATGGAGGTTCTGTGCACTGGTAGAGATAAGATAGTTTGCTTTGCACACAAGTAAACTATCTACTAGTTTTTTGACTTCGAACTAGTACCTTCTCTTTCCTTCAACTTTACACAGTCTTCCAACTTGTGCTTACCCCCACAATACATACATAACCCATTATCTGCTCTTCTCTTCCTCTCAGCTTCTTTAAGTTCCCCTTTAGGATCCAGTACTTTGCTGATATCGCCTGGGGTCGAGCCTTTTGGTCGAGGTTTATCCTTTCCCTTATTGGGTTTGGATTGAGTCGAGGAGGATTGATTCGGTCGTGGGTGTGAAGAAGGTCCCGATTTAAAATTTAGGCCTTGAGATTTGTTGGCATATCGACGATGTTGAAGTCGTCCTTGATAAACGCCGTCAAGTTCAAGGGTTCAATCCATTAAATCCGTTAAAGTAGTCATCTTCTGACCGTGAAGATTTAATTGATTCAGAATCCTCGAAGGAAGTCCTTTCCTGAAATGATACTTAAGGGCAGCATCATTCCAACCTACTCGAGTTTGAAGTGCTCTGAAGTTTGAGATATATTCAGAGGCTTTACCATTATCACTCATGCAAAGAAAATCAAGTTCAATTTCTGCGTTGTCCGTTTCATTAGGGTCCCCAAACAACGTAAAAAGTTGGTCTTCAAACTTTTCCCAATTATTGATAAGTAAGTGGGTTTCTGTCGAAGAAAGCATGAGTAGATAAGGTTCGAACCATCTTGCTGCTTTCCCGGCTAGGAATGAAGAAGCGTAAACAACCTTTGATCGGTCGCTGTTAAAGGTTCGAGGGTCATTATGGAACAGTAGCTTGCAGGTTTGCAAGAAGGGTCGCAATCTGTCGGGGTGATCTCCGTCAAATTTTTCAGGAGATTTCATAGAAGGAGTTTTGAACTTAGATCCCTCTGAAGACGTTGGATTTGAAAGGGTTTTCATAAAAAGTCTCATGAAATCTTCCAGAGAGTTAGATGGTCCCGGTTCTGAGGATTGGCCAGAAGGGTGATTGGCAGGGGCGGATGGTGCCTCATGCATTGTATCCTCTCCTTCTTCTTCATCACTAGAATCCTCAAAATCTTGTGGAATGTCTTCTACAGATTGAACTGAATGTTTCCGTTCCCTAAGGTCAAGTGGTTCCAAAGAGTGAGTGCGAGAAACAGACCTTGTGGCTGTTGGCCTGCCTCTAGCGCGAGCTCTAGTAGTAGCGCCCGTAGGAGGAGTGCGTTGAACAGGTGCCATTTAAAATTTTAGAAGCACCTAAAAAGACGTAGTAGTGCAAAGAATGAGAACTACGGAGAATTAAATTATACTGTCACCGGACGACCTACGCACAAGGTCGAGGATGTTCCTGCAAGTGAGATGAGGGATTTTAGAAACTTCTTCGAAGCACAGAGGAATGATTCGAGGAAATGATTCGAAGGTTACTCGAAGTAATAGCTATAGGTTTGAGGTTCGTTCGAGAAGAATTATAAACTAGTTCCAAGGTAATAATAATTCTTAAAATCTCACAAAGGGTTGGAAACTCAATAATCAAAGATTTAGGATTTAGAAATGAATATTGAGAAAGTAAAAGAAAGATACAATAACAATGATTTAACTTTTAAGGATTTACCACTATTAATGTAAATACGATATTATAATTTAATTCTAAGGAATATCAAACCAAAATACCCAACTCCTTTTATATCCTTTGTTCCTCCTTGCATTGACCTCCCTTCCATTGCAGCATTCCCATTCCATTGACCATTACTAACATACACTTAGACCCTCTCCACTAAATATCCGTCCATGCTCAATTTACCCCTTTTAATTAATTAACAAAACTTTAATGAAAAAACTACTACTATACTATTTCGTTGATCCTAGCGCTGTGCGTCGCTTATTGAAAAGGACTAAGGTACCCTATTGGGAGATTGACTAATTTAGATTTAGAGTTTAGGCTAGCGCAGTTAAATAGTATGTACACAAAGGAAAATTGCAGTTGCTATGGAGAATTGCTTTCTGCGCTTCGAGTATAGATTTAGGACTTGATATTATTGATTTATTGAGTTAATTTCGCCTCGAGTGTCACGTGGCGCGTGACAAGTACATTGCAATCCTCTTCATTCGTTTTTTAGATTCATCCGTTTTTACAATATCATCAGTGTATTCATCTGCAAGGAAAAGCATTCAAAAATTAAGAATTTAAATTAAAAAAAGTGATACTTACGAATATGTAAAGATTTCTTTCTATCTAAAATAAAGCCACCACCAAACATTTTTCCAAAACCACCAGCTCTTTGATGATAACCATTATTTTTAATTTCATGTTCGCAGTAAGAAAGATCCTTAATGCATCGCACCGTAGCTTCTAACATATCTAGTTCTTTGAGCTCATGAATTTCAAAAGTCTGCACAAGAACATTAGGTATTAAGACACCTTTTGGTTTATAAATACTACATCCAGGAAAAAATTGTAATAATTATTGCAATCTGTCATATTATTTGCATAAGATCGTGCATAGAAATGTGGCTTCTTCCCGTTTGTATCCATTCCAAGAGCGTTTACAAGTTTCATTCCAATAGCAATGTCTTTTGCCCACCTATTGTTAGAGTTCTTCCCTGGCCGTTTTTTTTTTCAAATCGTTACTCATTGATGGTTCAATCCTAAGAGAATTCAATTTTGATTTAAAATAGAAAAAAATCAAAAATTAGAAAATAGTAACATAATTTCAATTATCAGTCAATGATACCTTTAACTTTATCATATCTTCAATATTAGAAATACAAAAGTTAGCATATCTACATATTAGTAAATTTATATACTTTTTCTTTATTTCAAATATTAAGAAAGCGTTTCAAAGGTATACTTTATTAAATTATACATATAAAGAGTATAGCTTTATCCTGTATGCATTCAGCAAGTACGAGATTTGGCTCTACACTTAATATTAATAATATAATGAAAGTATAACTCCAATACACTAGTAATATTAAAAAGTTTACGGAATTATGATATCCACATATATAAAATGAAAAATCTTGCTCTGATCAATATATTGACTTAGAAAGTTATACTTCAATAAATTATTAATTTTTAAATTGTAGCATTGTCCTGTATGCTTTCAGCAAGTACGAGACTTTGAAACAGCTTAAAAATCAATAAATTAAAGGTAAAGTACAAACAATCTAATTATTATTATGAGAAGCAAAACATTACCCTGTATGCTTTCAGCAAGTACGAGATGATGTTTTACTTTTCATATTAATAATATAATGGTTGAGAAAGTATTAAAGAAATATAGAAAAATGATAAGCAAAACATGAACTTACATGTCTATAAAATCTTCTTCCATTTGTAGCTGATTGATCAAAATTAATTATAAAGTTTATTTTATAATCACTGTTTTAAAAAATAAATGGTTAGATAAATAAATTGAACATTTTTGATAAGGAATAAAGAAAAGTAAATTGACAAACAAATAAAAAAACTTTAAGTTAACTGAAAAAGAATTATTTTATAATGAATCAAAAGGGTACAGTAAAAGATACCATAAAAATAAATTCAGAATTAGAATCATTAGATTAACTTGTCAAAAGTGTAAAAAAGTGCAACAAACCAAAATGATATGAAATGCAATAGCAAGAAAAATTTGCTTACCGGTAATCAGATAAGGTCAAGAAAATAGTACCAATAATTCAAAATGATAAAGCAAAAATATGATTGATAATTTTTGAAAAAGGTAAGTGAGAAAGAGAAAGGAAAAATAAATTGGGTGGCAAACAGATGTATATATCATGAATTTTCACTGATCACATTTTCAAAAAAATGCAGCTCTCCAAGTCATATGATAAACTTCATCTAAATTCCAAGAATGATGTTGCCAAGGCACTGTAAACAGCATGATCATTTTTTCCTATGCATATACTAATTCCAGCTAGAATTTACTTGGCTGCATGTTGTACAGATGCACATTTGTGGAACACTGAATTTCACATCTAAAAAAAATTGATGCCACATAATTCTAGCTACCATGTTTCACGTAGCTAAAAAACATACACTCATCACATTTAAATTTACATTGCGCCAAAATTAATTCATTTTTGAATTTTTTTAAAGGGAACTATAATGTGCACCACCTATTTCTAAAATATGAACCTCCGCACCATATTAAATTGGGAGACTTTTAATTATGCAATTTTTTTGCCGTGACCTTTTTCCTGATCTTACTTGGTTCAAAATATTGAAACATGGCCAATGTTGATGAAAGAAACATTTGATTTTGTTTCTATGTGTAACAATGGAAGGCTGTTTCTTACTGGCTGAAGAGTGTTGTATATTTTATTTGAACAAATTTTTATTTTTTTATGTATTTTATTTAAAAAATTTACTTTTTATTGCAGCCAGATTTATACTGGCTGCTTTTTAGAAACCTTAATTTATGACCCAAGCCTTTGAAATTGGCTTGGGTCCCTTACATTGCAATTTAGTACTTCCAGCCAGGTTTCCCCTGGCTGGAAGTGTATCTTTCAAGCAATTGAAGTCGCTAAAAGCGACTTTGATTGCTTGCTGTAATGTTTGCCACCCTCCCAGCTAATTTACTAGGCTGGGAGGTGGCCAAAGCAGTGTGCAACGCGCGTTGCACAATCGCTACCATATCTCATGCAGCTGATATCAAGTCAGCTGCATGAGATATGCGCAGCACATGCAATGCGCATTACTTGCAGCAGCGATGCGTGTTGCATGTGCTGCATGCAGTGCATTGCACAGCCAGTTTTTTTCTGGCTGTGCAATGCACACAGAGAAACCAAAGTCCCTGCAAGGGACTTTGGTCTCTAAAATGGAAGCGACTTTCCCTACCAGGTGCAATCTGGTGGGAAAGTGAGAGAAACGTTAGACCGAAGTTGTTTGAAAGCAACTTCGGTCTTAAAAACATTAAAAATCATAAAAAAAAATGAGAAATGTAGAAAAAAAAAAAAAATTAAAAATTAAAAGGTGAGTATAAGAAAAAAAATAAGTGCTAGTGATACCAAAAATCCAAGCCAATTTCATTTAGCTTGGTTATTTAATAATTATTTTTTAATACATTAAATTTAAAATTCAAACACCATAAAATATATGAATTTTTTTTATATGAATATTATAAATTTAATCTACCTCTTTCTCATAATTATATTTATAATTTTGTTTTTTTAATTTTTGACATTTAAGTTTATTTTTTGGAAATACAAAATTAAATTTTCAACTAAATTTTTTAGTAAGGTAAAATAAATTATAAATTTGACATTTTGTAATTGAATAATGAAAAAAAATTTAAATTTATTTAAAAAATATTTTTGTTAGAAGAATACAAATATTTTAAGGGTAGAAATATGGTGCAAATTGTAAGTAAAAAAAATTATATTTTTTTTTGTGAGGGGTTATTTCTATTTTTAAAAATATTTTTAAAAAACATTCATTAAATACTGAATTAAATTACTTTGAAACTCAAATTTTTTGTAAAATAATTAAAAATGAAATAATAATATTGTTGTATTTGATATAAAATTTGAATTGGTAATATTAATGTCTCTTTAAGTAAATTTGAAAATCATTTAAAAAGACCATGTTGATAAGTACTTCATTTTTGATATACAATGGTTATATATATATCTTATATATATTTCTTGAGTGTTATTTTTATATACATTCAATAAAATTTGTAATATAAAATGCCATTTAATAATTAATTAATGTTCAACTTAGTTATAACAACTTCATATTTAATACCAGCCACTAGTATTTACTTTTTAATTTAAAACTCCAATATAATATGAGAGTATCCTTATTTTTTCTGTATGTAATGAACAACAATAACAGACCATAAATGAGTGGGTAATTAATTACAATAAATAGTTGAAGAATAACCTATAAGAAATGATAAGTTTATCAAAAAGAGTACATTAAAAAAATATACTTTTGAATTTTTTTTGATATAATTTGGGTAGTTAAATGAAAATTTAAATTATCAGACATCAAAATGGATAAAATCTAAAAGTGGTGTTTATATAATAAGCCTCATATAAAAAAAAGGATAAAAAATCTACTATGTAACTAAATTATTAAATATTAAGGTATTATTAAAATTATTGAAAAACTTATTTTACAGTTATAATGAAATCTAAATGTGAAAATAATGGTGGGATAATAGTAAGACTATGTGGAAACACTTTAATTTATACATACTTTCAACTATGTTCAGATAAAAAAATTGTTAAAATTGTATAATAACATCTAGTTAATAGTGATTCAATTTTATTTAGATCAAGAATAAATTTTTCTGAGGAAAAACTAATTAAATTGAGATATGGCCATCTCCTTTCAAGAGATAGAATAATAATAAAAATTTAAAAAATTATAATAAGTATTCTTAATCACCATTTTTGAAAAGTCTCTAGTAAAATTCATTATAATATATCATTCCTTAATTACATTATATGGAGTTTCATCTTGAAGTAGTGATGTGCAGCTTTGAACTTATGTTATGAAAAACAAAAAAGTTAAAAAATATATAATTATACTAATGAAAAAGCCAAAAATAAAAATACTATTATAAATTAAAAAAATAAAACTACATAAATTTTATTCTGCTCTAATGATGGAAGGGTACTATGTATGAATTTCCACATGTTAAATCCAAACCTGCTTTAAGGCTAGTTTACAGGTAGAGCTATTAAGTTTTCTTAAATTCTAAAAATAACTTATGCATTTTACTAATTATTTTTTTCTTGTTTTCTTTCCAAAGTTGTTAGAGTTGCTTAATTAATACTGTTATCTTGATTGTAAGATATATAATTTTTTTTGAATACATGATTTATTGTTTCAAAAATTATATTATAAATTTAAATCATTTATTTCATTTTCTAAAGCTTCATTGTCAAAGACACAACTCCATTTTCTATTACTTAACAAATATATAAAATGTGATAGTAAAATTTGAGGAATTTTCTTTTTGAGAGGGTCAAACTATATTGTGAAGAATTTTATCTAGAAATTCTTGTACTCTAAAACCAAATAATTTTCTCCCTTAAGTAAGCCATTTCAAAAATATGAGAATATAAACAAGAATTTTAACTTATCTTATTTTTATTTTCTTTACTGAAAGTTTTAGTTCAATCCCTTTTTTTATATGACATTAGTATAAAAACATGGTTAAATGCTACTATATAATTAATTTTTATTATATATATATATATATATATATATATATATATATGAAATATTTAGAAGGTCATCCTTTTTTATTTACTTGAATAAATGGCTCAATTATAATACCCAACACTTATTAATGTTTCCCAAACTCAATAACAAATTTCTCATATGAAATATTAGCTTCTAATATAAGAAGTTTATCTATAGATGATATTCAACATGTGATTTTACTTTTTAGATTCAGCTAAAATGAAACAAAAGGAGAAATCATGCATATGTGTATAAATGGTAACCATATGTTACTTAGAGGATTGTGAAATTCACTCATCAGAATGGTTTAAGTATTAAAATAAATTGAGGTGATTATTTTCTAGTATTTGAAACTAATTAGGAAATTATTCTAAAAATATATTTTAATGTGTATCATGTTTAAAAAGTTGGAAATATGATTTTTGAAAATTGTGAGTTTCTTATGAGATACCAAGCTTTAGTTTACATTGTTTCAAGTAGAATAGAATTTTAGTATTAGAAATTGAAAGCAATGTACCATTATCAGATTTTAACTGTGTTCTACTTATAGAATGATTACATAACATTAAACATTATTTAAATCAAAAAGGTTTAAAAGTTATTTAGAATTTTACCAAATTTCACCATTTATTAATCTTTAATTTGAAAGCAAACTATGATGTACACTCACTAGAAATAAGCAATCCCAATTTTAACATAATTTATCAATCCAAAAATAATGAGTCAATTAACATGAAAATATATATTATTTCAAAACCAACTCTCTAGATTTAAAATATGATGCTTTAATGAAAAATTATTACAAAACTTTAATGCAATGAAGTCTCTTAAAAAATTCAAAAATAGAATATCAAAACAAGTAATTTCTGCAAAAAAAACTACTAACTATTGTAGATAAAGCATAAAAATAAGTCATATTTTTAAAAAAAATGATCTAACAATATTTATTTTTGTTAAAAAAATCAAAACATTGTTAAGTTTGCTTGTTATAATAATGTTAAAATCCACTAAACATTATCTAAAGGTGGTAAAATATGTTAAAAATATGTTGAATTTTATGAGATAAAAATCAACAATTTTGTATCATTTCCTGTTGTGCTATGACTTTATTCCACCCTTTTTATCTGATTCTTCCAGTATTACTTTGCTATGATCACTAGTTTTCAAGTTAAAATTTACAAATGTTCATTATACTTGATAATATGAAAAATAACTCAAACTTTTATAACTACAAAATAAGATTTTGTAACTCCTTCTTTCAATCAATATTTGAAGAAATTTTTAGTTTATTTGAGTAATGATTTTAAGAATAACAAAAAATTTAAAATTCACAAGGAATTATTTCCAGAGACTATAATTATTTACTTGTGTAATGCATGAGCTACTTATCAATGATGTAAAACATCAGAAAAGTAAGTTATAGTTATAAATCTACAGATTATACTGTTTCTGGTATATATATCTTCAATAAATCTTTTAAACTTATCTTAGCCTACATACCACACAATAGAAAATCATTATATTAAAAAAGGAAAAAATTCTATGATAATATCATAAAGAATGATAACCATGGATTAATATTCCATAAAAATGGTTAATAATATTTTAAGAGAACCTAAATCAGTATTCTTTCATCAAAATATATCCTTTTTGTCTTTGTAATTTATTCCAAACAAATTTTTTGAAAGTTGAATCTATATATCTAATGCCAAAACCACTATTAAGTTCCCTCTTAGACTTTTTAAGAAATTATATATATATATATATGTATATATATATATTATTTATCAAAAATTGAAATAAAGAATAAAAACATAATTTTATTTACCTTTAATTATTTAAATATAGAGTATTTTCAGAATGCATTGTGGTTACTTGTGAAGGTTAGAAGATTTGAAGTTGGATTTATGAGTTTTTAGAAGGGCAAATATTGTAAAATTCTTTCATAAATATTTATTTCATAGTTTCAAATGTTGAAATCTACAAACTAATGGGATTTAAAATTATATTGAGATTTAAAATCTGTTTTCTACTCAAGTAAAATAAAATAAAATGATGATATCAATATTGAAATTAAGTTTAAACTTTTGATATGCTCTATCTTCAATTTTATTGATAGTGCATCAAAAATTTAATAATATTTTTTTCCTTCATCACTTTTTACATAAAAGATAGTTTTATCATTTTATGAATTAAAGATTGCTTATATAAATTTAACATCTATGTCAACTGTTTATGACTATTAATCTATATAATAAATTTTTTAGAAGAAAAAATAACATCAGTATATACTGACTTTGAAATTATTCAATTTAAAATAGTTTACAGGTAGATAATGAAGGGTGATTTCATTTTTGAATATGAATTATAGAAGTCTTATTTTGTCAATTTTAATTCTTTTTGAGCTCAAATGTATCCACCGCAACTTATGTAAGAATAAAAATTATTTTTATTGAAATTTACATGAGAAAGTATGCCTATTATTCAAAATCAAACTTGCTCTAATGGTGTTTTTCAATCATTATTTCCATTCATAACAATAAAAAACATTTCAATTTGCTGATGTTTTAGTTTTTGATATCCCCAAGTTTATATCTCAGGTGTACTATTCACAAAATTATTAAAAATATAATTTTCGAAATACATGATAAACTTGAAAGTGAGGGGGCATTAAATTTTTAAAAATGAATTCTAAATTCAGGATGGATAGTATTTTTTCTATTTTCACAAATGAACAATTTTTTGTTTCAATTAATCCAGAAAGAAAATTTTGTTGTAAGCATATTATATTTTATTTATTATGATTTTAAATACTATATTTTCAAGATTTGTGTTTAATATTTCCTGTGAAAGTTAATGTTAATGTGAATTTAAAGTAAGCTTGAAGAAATTTAATCAATAGGCATATTGGATATTTAAAATAATATTTTGCTCCAATCTTGAATCATCCTGGGCTTAAAAATATCCCAAATAAGGTTTTTGTGGGTCAATTTGGATTTAAGTAGGATTAAGTGAGGTTTAATAAAGGACAGATAAAAGGCTAAATTCATTACTAGTGACTTTTTTCTCAAAATAGTTATAAAATATGTATCATTCTGGAATCAAGCTTCAATAAAGTTGAATTGAAACAGAGATAATTTCTAGCAGCACAACACCATATTTACAAAGGTGTAAAATACCTCAAATATTACTCATAATATAGGAAGGCAAGGAATCTACAAAATTCACATTTCAAAAGAGGATTTATATTTTGAATTTGAAATTGAGAAATGGAATATTATTTTCCAATTTAAATATCTATTAGTCATTTTACCAAAAGTTTTCAGTAATCAGATTGAATTTTGATGGTATTTTGTTGTAGATTAATCATTTTGATGAGCCATTTACTCAAAATTACTGGTTTTGTTTCTAATATTCCATGTGAAATTCATTACGAATCTTTTTGAAAGTGAATAGTTGACATATTGGATATGCAAAAGCTTATGTTAGATCAAAGTGAGATCAAAGGGAGTTCAACTGATGATCAAATTAGGATTTTACAAGATCAAACGGTGATCAATGTAGGTTCATCTTGAGCACAATTTGTGACAAATCTCTGACTAAATGTAAGGCCAAACAATTTCCTACATGGTGATGATGTGTGCATAATTCAAGCATAGATTTGTGGCTCAACGGAGTTCAAGCAAGGGGTATTGCTAGCAATACCCCCCCATTTTTTCTGTGGTGATTTTAAATTCAATATGCATATTCAATATTCAATATAAATATGCATATTCAAAATTTAAAATGCATGTATGCACAGGCATATGAAATATTATATGTGCAGTTTTTAAGAATTTTAAAGGCAGAATACATCTTCAATATAAATACATAATGCATATTAAATTAGTCTTTTCAATGTAAATTCAAGATAGAAAAAAAATTAAATTTAATATTAATATATTATAGCATTATCTTGTACAAATTCTTCATTTACAAGACCTCAGTATGTGTCAAAAATTAATAGTATAATTATATGGAAATATTCATTACATTTTTATCATAAAAAGAAAAGTACTATTCAGTGAATTAATCAAAACTAGAAGATTTTATTTCACTTAAAAATATATTTATAGAGAAAACTCCAGAGGCTTACAGTGATATTATCACCTAATGAAATCAGGTGAAACTTTTTATGAAGTCCTATTATTTAATAAAACTATCAGAATTTTTATTTAAAATTTCTTAAATACATTTATTACAGGAAATGAATGTGTATAATGCTTTCAGGTCCCCACAAATACCACTTGTTTAACTACCCATTCATCCATGAGCAAAACCCATTTTGAGTCTGCTTGAGAAACAAAGCACATTGGCCCATATTTACTGCCCATATTCCAACAGGCTTCCCACTACTTCCAAACTAGGCTTGAATGGTTTTTAAAAAAGCTCATTTTCTCCCTTTTATATTATTTTTTTCTTTAAAAATATTGACTAAAGCCTTTTTTCTGTTGAAAAAAATGGATTTATAGATCAACACTCAAACAGTAAATTTATTAATATTTCTAGAATTCAATAATCAAAGAAATACAGAGATTTTGTTTTATAGTTCAAAATTTAAATAAGGCCCACAGGCTATTTCCATGTGAAAATACATGATAATGATTAAAAAATGTGTCTTTCCAGTTTTACACTATTTGACAGAAGAATTAGATCACATATTCATTATAGAATTAGGGTAAAGTGATTATCAGATGCATGAAAAGTTTTCATTATGTATTCAAAATTAATGATCAATGAAAATGCATTATGCATACTCAATATGATTTCATTATTCATACTCAATATGGATGCATTACAGGTATTCAATATGAATGCATTATAGATACTCAACATGGATGGATGATCTATATTAAATTTTAATCCATTATACATATGATATATTTCATCATTCATTATTATTAATGCATATCACATATTGCATGTTTTATATAAAATAACACATAATGCATAATTTATATGAATAACATATTGAATAATGAATTTGCATATTTCATACTAAATAATGCATACCATATTGAATATTTAATATTTCATATTGAATACAATATTGAATATGCAATATGGGTTATTGATCAGCTTGTGTTCATTGTAGGTTCTAGTGGGATTCAATCTGTGACTAAATCTACTTTCATCTGGTTTTCTAGATGTTTATATTGTGACCAACTTAGGTACAAAAGATTGACCCATTGGAGTTCAACTGAATGGTTTTGCTAGAAATACCCATCAGAATTGCCAGTGCTGTGTGATAGTTTTAATAGGGTAAAGGTGAGATCAACTTTATTTCTCTGTAAAGATTTGTATGCATCTATATAAATCAGGGGATGTTAATCCCTAAGAGAGAGGAATACTACTAGCACTGATGCTATCCAAAGATGGGAGTGAATATAATGAAAGAAGCTGTGAGACTAACTGAGACTGACTTTGTTGGGGCTACCAACAGTGAGGTTTACAACTTATGAGAGATTTCACAGTAACTAGATTACTAAATAAGTTGTCCAATGAGGAACACCCCACAGTACTTTACCCATAATACCCCCTTATGCAATATCCTCCCCTTCTGCCTCTTCCCATGCATAGCATCTAGGTACTCCTCATACTCACCTCTCAACTCTAATCTTAACCTTTCCCATGCTTTTACCCTTTCCTCCCCCTGAGCTCCTTCTCAATCTCTTTAACCTCTGATTAGCATTACTTAAGTTTTCTAATGGTTCCCAAGATCTATCTTTTATCCCATAACCTTTCCAATGCACCAAATATTGATCCTTTCCCCTGTACTTCTGCTTAGCAATAATTTTTTCCACTTCAAACTCCTCTTCATTTCCTACATAGACTGGCACTGGTGGCTCTTCTGGGAATCCTGGTATTTTTTGTTCTTGGCACCTTGTGAGTATTGAAGTATTGAACGCTGGATGCACTTTCCTCCTTGAAATTGATAGCTTCAATTTTTACACTGAGTTGGATATCTTGAGCTAAATTTTCAACAGGCCCACCTTCCTGTGATCTAAATTGGGGCTTGGGTTTAATGAAGAAAGAAATTTTTAGCTGAGCCAGACCCCATCACCTACCTGTAGTTCCTGATTCTGGGTTTTTCCTTGATCATGATGGAGCTTCATTGAATGTTGAGATAATTTTAGTGCTTATTATAGCTCCTGAAGTATACTCAGTATTTTCTGAATCCATTCTTCAGCTTCTGGAACTTGAATTTTTGATGTGGTCCCAGTTGAGAATTTTGGAAGGTATTCGTAGTTGGCATAGAAAGGTGGCATGTCTGTTGCAGAACATGTCTGGTTATTGTATGAGAATCTAGCCAATGGTAGCAGCAAAACCCAATCATCCTGCTGGTAATTAATGGAGTTTCCCAAATATTTTTTGATTGCCTTATTCACCAGCTCAGATTTACTGTCAGTCTGAAGATGCCATCCTTTTAATAAAATGGAATTAATTTTTAGTTTCTTAGACATTGCCTTCAACAACTTAAAGTTAAAAGTACTTCCCCTTTCAGGAAATCCATTTAACTTCCAGACATGGACCACCATCAAGTCCTTAATACACTCTGATGTAAAATTGGTAGTGGTGGGTAAAAATGTGCCATCTTTGTGCAGTAGTCAACTCCTGTTACAATAGAGTTCATTCCTTGTGACTTGGGTAACTCCACTATAAGATCATAGGATAGTTCCCTCCATGGCTGCTTGGGTATACTAAATAGGTTTAGTGGTGTGGATGTTGGGCTGACCTTGTTCTTCTGGCAAGAGTCAAATTCAGCTACATAATTCTGGAAATATGTTGTTGTGGACTTCCAATAAAATTTGTGATTTACCAGCTCCATTGTTTTAAGGGGTCCTGGGTGTCCTGCTATTGGAGAATGGTGCCTTGTTTCAACCACCTGCCTCTTGAACTCTTCATCATTTGGCACCACTATCCTACCATTCCAACAAATCACTTCCTCCTCCAAGTGAAACTTTTCCAATATCTTTTTTACCAATACCTCCTTAGATAACAGCACCTTCACCAGATACTGAACTCCCTCATCTTTTTTCTGACTCCACCTTATCCATTCCATCAAATCCTCATCTTTAAATTCAACCTCATCTAGGATTACCTCCTCTTCAAGATCCCCCTTCAATAAAGTTTCACCAACAGTGTGCAGCTGGTTTGGTGTTGGGAATAGGTCAAGGAGTTGTGATATCACATCAGGTTTTCCACTTTTATTCCCTGGTTGGAATTGAACAAAAAAATTTATTCTACTTAGCAGTTATGCACAGAACACTTGCCATAGAGCCATATTTTTTGTGGTTAGCAATGGTTCCAAGTGTTTTTTATCTTTATAGATAATAGCTTGTAGACAATGTAGTCCCCATTTCAAATAGTGGCACCAGATGTGTAGAGCTTCTACTTATTCCAAAATCTTCTTATCATTTATTTCATTGCTTTAATTTGGTGCCTAGAAGTTTACCTTACAAATATGCTACTGGGTGTAACACGTTTTCAGCATCAAATTGGGATAATACCTCTCCTAGTGCAAAATCTGAGCAGTCACATTGCAGAACAATTGGCTTTAGTTAGTATGGGATTTCAAGAATAGGGGCTGTCACAAATTTTCTTTTCAGGTATTCAAAAGCATTGTTTTTGGCTACTTATCCAAGAAAATTTGGCTTCTTTTTTGAGGTTATTCAGTGTGTGGTAAATGTGGGAATAGTCTTTGATAAAATTGCAGTAAAAATTTTCAAAGCCTTAGAATGACTGTAGCTCCTTTACTGATGCTGGAATTTGAAACTCTGCTACTGATTTTACTTTCTCTTGGTCCATACACACCTTATCCTTTGAAATGATCATACCCAGGTAGGTGATTTCACTCATTGAGAAGATACATTTCTCTGGTTTTAACCATACCTGGGCTTCCCTAAGGCACTGGAAACAGTCTTTTACATTAATCTGGTGCTCCTTCATTGATCTGGAGTAAATTATGATGTTTTCTAGATACACTTCCACACTTATCTCTATTCTATTTCTAGAGGTGCTATTGGTGATGTTTTGGAAGGTAGAAGGTGTATTAAATGATCAAAATAGCATTACCAGCCATTCAGAATGTCCAAACTTAGTGCAGAATTCCAGCTTGTGTTAATCTATTTATTTTACACATATGTTGTGGTAACTTGCCCTAAGATCTAGGTATTTGTAAATCTCTGCACCTTGAAGTCTATCAATTAGATCACTATTCAATGGAAGGGGATATATGTAGTTTATCATCAGAGAATTTAACCTTCTGAAATCCATGAAAGGTCTCAATGACCCATCTTTTTTACCTGAAAATATCACAAGGGATTCCCAGGGAGATTTTGACTCTCTAATGAAGCCATTCTTCAGATTTTCATCAATAATCCATTTTAGTGAAGTTGACTCAAAGGTTGAAAATGGGGTTATGAAAATAAATTGTGGAGTTTTGCCTGGAACTATGAAAATTGAAAAGTTGTATGGTAGATGAGTTGGAAGGTTCTTGACTCCTCCATCCTCAAAAAGTGGTAAGAAATCCCAAAAATTTTCAGGGATTTTTTCCTTGAGGGCTTTATTTGGCCTTGAATATTGGTCCTAGGCTGAAATCTTGGTGGATATGTTCCATACTGTTGCGGCACATTCCAGTTTTTCCTCTCCCTCCAGAACCCCCTACAAGTCACTGAAACTTAGCATTAAGAAAAATTGTCAGTTCTTTCAGAAAGTCTACTGATGATAATAAAACACAAGGAGTCTTTCTGGGAGGGGCCAGGGGCCCAATACTTTACCTTTGCCTTCTTACTTTTCATCTCCTTGCCTACACTTTATTTTTCTCTTTCTCCTCCTTTTGGTGAACTTTATCTTATTTCTGGTCTTTTCTGGAGCTCCCCATTGGTGCCCCATCCCTAGCCTGCTTCTTAAAATTAACAGAAAGAATCAGTTCTGGGGTCAATTCAACTGATTATAAAAGAACATCAGAGGACTTGAAGGGAATGGCCCTGGGGACAATACTTTAGCACAATTTTTCCCATTCCTTCCCATTTTAACCTTCTTTTCCCTCCAGTCAAGGTGTGGGTTATAATGGTTCAGCCATGCCATGCCCATTAGTATTTTATACTGGTATTTCAGGTTTGATCTGTATTCCTTTCATTGAGACTCCCTTACATTGCACAAGAATCTGAAAAAAACCTTCTCCCTTACTTCTCCTCCCCATCTGGGGATTGGTCAAACATAGTTAGATACCTGGGGTGGCCCAATTTTTCTTTTTTTTATTACTCTGTAAAAACCTGTTAGAAATAAATCATCCTGTGGCCCCACAGTCTAGAAGGGCTTTTATTTTTGGTTGTGTAATTAAGGGTCATTAAAATCAAGTTCAGTATATTATGATTATCATTTATTTCAAGTGGCTTACACACTGATAGTTCTACTTCTTACTCTTGCTTATCATTTCCCTCTAGTCCACTCAAGGAGGGCACAGCCTTCACTCATGATTTCTGTCTTTTAACTTCCCCTTTCCTGTGCTATCCTCCACTTCACTAACCCTGATTTTTCCTCTAAACTCCTTTTCCAAGTGACCACTACTTCCATGCCTCAGACACAAATTTTTGATCATGTGTCTTTGGTACTCCTCACCTGAAAGACTTCTCTTCCCACAAGTGCCCTGTGTGTTTTCTACATCCATATCCATAGTTTTTGGGTCCAAAATAATTGACCCACTTGATGGGGGATATTTTTGCTAATGACAAGCACTACTCCCACCATCTATTTGCTGATGTGTGAGCTTTTTATTAATTTGAATGGCCAGCTCCATGAGCGCTTGTATATAGGTTGGAAGGGGGTGACTGACTAAAATGTTCCTGATTTTTGGCAAGATTCCATTTCTGAAGTGAAAAATGAGTGCTCCTTCTTCCCATGTTGTAATGTAATTGGTATGGCCACAGAATTTCAAGACATTCTCAGAAATCAAGTGTCTCTGACATAGCTTATTCAGTGCATGCTCCAAGGTTGTGGCCTTATTGGGATCACCAAAGGCTAGATCAAATTCCTTCATGAGTAAGTGGAAAGCTTCCACTGATTGGGACTTTTCAAGGAGCTATTTGGTATATTTCTTTTCCCAGAATGCTGCCTTATCTATTAGGTATAATATTTCAAACCCAATTTTTGATCACTCATCTGGGAGCTGACACCTACTGATCAGGACATAGAGTTCTACCTGTGATGTGTAATGAACCACTTGGGGGCCTTACTTTCTATTTAAGACTGCTAGAACTGATATATTTGGGATTTTGATAGGTGGTTTTGGTATGGCAGGCAGTACCTGTGCTTTGGCTTCAGAAGTATTCAGCTCTACTTCATTGGGGCTGTGATATGAGGGTTTTTCCACTGCTTTACATTGTATTTTTTTCAAGTTTGCCATTTGTTCTTGTATTCCAAACAGGAGTTCAGCATTGGATTGACCTGAGGGGCTCATGATTCTTCTGTAGTGCACCAGTTGTAGATCAGAAAAAATTTTAAGACCTATGAGGGTGGACTATTACTAGTGTTGATGCTATAGAAAGATGGGACTGACTATGCTGAAGTAAGCAGTGTGACTAACAGAGATTGGCTATGTTGGGGCTTCCAACAGTGAGGGTTACAACTTATGAGACTACACAGTAACTGGATTATTAAATAGGTTGTCCAATGAGGAACACCACACAGCAATTTCCCCACAAACCCCCCTTCTGCCTCTTCTCATGCATAGCACATAGGTGCTCCTTTCCCTCATCTCTCAACCCAAGTCCTAACAGGGGGAAATTAGAAAACTTGCAGTCATGCCATTTTTTGGTACTTTTGCACAATTTTATACAATCAGTGTATTAAACTATGTAGGGCCTATGATGAGAAGAGGGCATACAATATCACATGGAAATATGGTGCCATCATTATTTATTTCATTTTGCATTTCTCACAAACTTCTAATTATAAATTTTGCATCATCACTAAATTTTTTTAATTCATTGAAATTAGAGAGAATATTTGAGAAGCAAGAAATAGTTTTTATGATAATTAGAAATCCTAAAAATATAAAATATTTAAAATATACAGATATAATTTGGAGATGTGAAAGTAAAACCAATTAGAATTTTATTTCTTATAAAAAATATGTAATGATACTCTTATCAATTTCAGCTACATTTCTTTGAGGTATATACTTCCATAGCATAAATTCATCAATATATATCTTAACAGAGATTATGAAATCTAATTTCCTGAAATTTCTTTCTAAGCCAAGTGAAAAAAGTTAAAAAGATGATATTATTATTTACTTGCAAATTCTCAACATAAAACAGAACACTTTATTTTCTGTTCACTTCATTATATTTAGTCAATTACCATCACATCTTCAATTAAATAAAATATTTTTGATCAAGCAGAAACTGCTACTTGAGACTAACTTGATTTTTTTTCTTAAAGTTATTTGAAAATAGATTTTTAAAAAAAACTTCATGCATAAACTATAGTCTCCCTTATTTATTTAGAATGATTATTTTGAATGAGTTTTCTATTTTATCAATGAAAGAAGAATTTAATTTTGTGATAAGGTTCATAATAATTTATATGTGTAATAGACTGTAATTTTTCTATAGAAAAGGCCCTATTTCTTGAAATTTTTTTAGTTGCATCCCAAATATATTGTTAAATAAATTTCTTTAGCATTTTGCATGAAGTAAAACCTTCAGGGGAAAAATCTGTTTTCTGATTTTTTTTAAATTTTTGTTGATAAGAATCACAAAATGTTTCTCATGCACTCTTGGGCCTAAGCTTGTGTTCAAGGCTCTGTAAAAATGAGAAATAAACCATCTGGATAAAAAAATGAGTTTTATGAAGCTGTCAAGGTATACTTTTAGTCTAGAAGATTTGGTACGTAGTTCTCCAAGGATTTAAAAGGCTTAAATGGGTTCTCAACAAATTTGTACGTATTTCTTAATTCAAAGATGAATTTTTTACTTAATAAAAGAGGTAGGATTAAAATATTAATATAAATTATAAATTAGAATTACGCTATTGTAAATACTAATGATATAGAATATAAGAATAAGTGTTTAGTTGGTTAATAGTTGTAAAAATGGTTTGGTAAGATAGAATGATCAAAAGACAACAAAAAGAGAGGCCTTTTATAGGCAAAGGAGAGACAAAGCACGGAAAACAAATTCTAAAAACAGTAGGAAAAGAGAGAGAAAAAGAACATTCCAGAAAGAGTATTTCAAATAATAAAGTTATTCTAAAAAGAAGGCGTCAAAAAGATGTATTTACAGAGTATGTCAGAAATACATCAATATTTTTAATATTTACTGTAAAAGTCAATCCTAAATAAGAAATTTGATTTTTTTGTATATATTTAATATTATTTGAATATTTAAATCTTATTTTATCTTTGTATTTATTTTTTAATATAAAATTTTATTTTTTCCCAACCTGTCAAATGAGCATGGTGTTAGAGAAAAATATAAGGGACAAAATTATAATTTTAATTTTAATTATTTATTTAATTAATTAATTTAATTTTAACATTTTGTAATTAGTTAATTTATTATAACTAATTTTAATGTAACTAAATGATAATTAAATGATAATTAAAAATGATAGGGTGCGGCTTCATCCAGTAAATAATTAATTATTTCACTCGGTAAGTCTAGTAGCCTGGCTGACACTCCCTCACTCTAAAAAAACAATAAAAAAAAATGCTATGATTTTTTCTTTTTATACTTTTTTAGTAGAGTAGGAAGATTAGATATCTCCTTCCCAGGTATCCAAGAATCATATTCAGATGATTTATTCTTGAATCTCAATAAGTATTCTGTACCTTTCTCAGCAGTGACTATTCTGTCATTTAAAATTTTTTCAATTTCTGCTGTCTCAGTGATTTCATTTGGGGTTTTCTTTGGTCTACCCCTCCTTTTTGGAAATAAATCACTATTGGATGTGTAAGGTTTCAAAAGAGATATTGGAAAAACAGGATGTTTTCTGTCATATGGGGAATACAGAATAACTTCAACTGCATTATCTCCAATCATTCTTCTGACAACAAAAGGACCAACAAATGGATCTTTTAATTTGTTATTACCTTGTAAGTTGAAGTGGACTGTAGAAATCAACACTTCATCACCCTTTTTAAAAGTGTATTCTTTATGGGATTTGTCCCATCTTTTCTTCTCATATTCAAATGATTTTTCAATACATTTTTGAGCATGATTTCTGCATAGTTGTTGCATTTGAAGAAAAGATTTTACACCACACCACACAATATGGGGGGCGGACTTGCTAGTGAGTCCGCAACCTTGGACCCAAACTCACAACAGATTGAACACACATTGAGCTATTGATAAAGGAACCATACAATCAGGAATGAACACCACTCAGCAGAACAGTTTTAGGTGGGTGTTCAAGTAGAGTTCAGTTTGGGTTCAGTATGAGTTCAGTCTGAGTTCCATCTGAGTTCCATCTCAGTTCAGGTTGAGGACTTGCTAGCAAGTCCACCCCCTATATTGCGTAGTGCCAGGATGTATATCCAATTTAGGTATTTTGTTATTGAGAATTTGGGCAGGAGTATTAGGAACATATCCAAGCCAGAGCTCAAAAGGCTTCCTTTGAGTAACAGAATGAACAGTGCTATTATAAGCAAATTCTAACCCAGGAAGTAAGGTAACCCAATCATGAGTGAATCTGTCATTATCTTTATACTCAAGGCCAAAGGCACAATATCTTCTTATCATGTCCTCTAAAGTCTGAATCATTCTTTCAGCTAAACCATCAGTCTGAGGGTGATGGGCAGTAGAAAGTTTCAGATCACAACCACAAACATCCAACAGAGACATCCAAAATTCAGAAGTAAATTTAGGGTCTCTGTCAGAGATTATGGCTTTAGGAAAACCAGCAGTATTAAACATATGAGACCACCATAAGAAAGCTAATTCTTTAGTGGAAACATCCTTGTGGGTAGGGATAAATTTACACATTTTTGTGAATCTGTCCACAATAACCCAACAAGAGTTATAACTGTCTTTACCAGCAATAGGTAATCCTGTTACAAAATCCATGTTTATTATTTGCCATGGGGCATCAGGAGGTTCAATATGTTGCATTAATCCTGCTCTTTTACCAGTTAATCTTTTTGATTTTTGGCATGAATCACAGGATTCAACATATAATTTTGTGTCTTCAGACATATTAGCCCACCAAGCAGTGTTCTTAATTCTGATCATTGTTTTGTCAAGATCAAAATGTCAAGCTAATATGTCATCATGACAAATTTTCAAGATGATTTCTTTCATAGAAGGAGGAATAACAATAACATTACTCAACTTTCTTCTATAATATAGATATCCTTCATCAATTGAAAATTTTCCTTTTTCCAAACCTTTTTGGTACTTTGGTGGAAGGGTTTTAATTAATGCTTGTATTGAAGCATTCTTTGGATCATTTAATATGGTGCATAACTTTTTCAAGTCAGTGTCCTTATCATATGATTCCAGAATAAGCTGTAATAGCTCTTCCTCCATATCAACCACATATATCCCATGGATATGGATAATTTCATCCTCAGGATCATATGCAGGATTTGAGTCATCATTTGGTAAGGGTAACCTTGATAACATATCCACATTAGAGTGACCAATACCAGCTCTGTGAACAATTGTCATTCTCCCTCTGTACTCTTGAAAAGCCAGCTGCCATCTAAAAATATGTCTATTAGGTGTTTTCAAGTTTAAAAGGGATTTAACTGCACTGCAGTCATGGACAAGTTCAAATTTCTGGTCATCTAGGTAATAATGAAGCTTTTCTAGAGCCCATACTACAGCTAAACACTCTAATTGAGTAGCACCATATTTCAATTCACTATTTCTCAAGGTTCTTGAAATATAACAAATTACTACTTCTGAAACTTTATCATTTATCACTTGTTTTTGATGGAGGGCAGCACCAAGACCAATGAAACTGGCATCAGTGTACAAAACAAATGGTTGATCAAAGTCAGGTAAAGCAAGAATTGGTGCTGACATCAAACAGTGTTTCATAGTGTCAAAGGCTCTTTGTCTTTCACTATTCCAGACAAAAGCAACATCCTTTCTAGTTAATTGGGTAAGGGGTAAAGCTATGACTTGGTAATTTTTAATATACTGTCTATAGTATCCACACATTCCCAAAAAACTTTGGAGCTCTCTTACTGTTGTAGGAGCTTTCACCTGTTGTATGGCTGCCACTTTGTTCTGGTCAACACATATCTGTAAGCCTGAAACAACATGGCCAAGAACTTTTAAAGAATGGAAACCAAATTTACATTTCTTCAAAGCAAGTGTCATATTTATTTCGTCCATTTTCTGGAATGCTTTACACAGGTGTTTAAGATGGTCCTCAAATGTTTTTGAGAATATAATGATATCATCAATATAAACCATCAGCCAACCTTCAATTATCTCTTGATGGAATGTGTTATCCATTACTTTTTGGAAAACAGAAGGGGCATTTTTAGGGCCAAATGGCATCCTAATATACTTATAAATACCCATATGAGTGGCAATCATCAGAAAGTTCTGAGAATTTTTCTCAACAGGTACCTGGTGATATCCCTTATTACCATCCAAACAGCTGATATATTTAGCACCCTGTAAAGTAGCATGTATAGAGCTGATTCTAGGTAAAGGATAGATATCATCAACAGTATAAGTATTTAGTGCTCTATAATCACCACATAACCTGGCTTTATCTTTCTCATAAGAAATTAGGACAGGTGAGATAACACAATATTTAGGTGTTTCAACTACCTTTTCAATAATATTCATTTTTAAAAGGGTAGAGATATTATCTTCAATATCTTTTCTCTTTGTGGGAGAAGCAGGATAAGGCTTCTTCTTTAAACTAGGTGGTATATCAGTTAATGGGCAAGACAATGAAATTTTCATTTCCTCTTTAACTAATCCCAGTTCATGTGACCCATGAACAAAGTCCATAGGAAAAGATTTTATCAAGTTAATGATGGAATCTTTATCCTCACCAGAAAGTTGTTCTCCAAAAGAGGCATTGTCAATTTCAGACATAAGGGCATGCATTTCCTTTGTAGATCTTCCTTTATATTGAACCACAGAATTACATGTGTTCAATTCTGGTTTTAATAATTTTTTAGGGGGGGAAATTTTAAATTTTCTCTTCCCATTCAAACCCATTGTGAAACATTGGTTTGAAGGATCCAATTTTATGCCATACTTGGTTAAAATATCATTCCCTACAATAAACCAATTGCTCAAGTTATCATTTTTCATGACAACAAAATCACAAATAGCTCTTACAAAACCATGGTTATATTTAAAAAACACTGTGGCTTTGTATTTACCAATGGGGGACAAAACAGAGCCATACCCTCTCCAATTTTCAGAAATGATAGGCAACAGTTTAGATTTATAGTCTT
The DNA here is from genome assembly GCA_030280995.1 of Hemileia vastatrix. Taxonomy (NCBI): domain Eukaryota; kingdom Fungi; phylum Basidiomycota; class Pucciniomycetes; order Pucciniales; family Zaghouaniaceae; genus Hemileia; species Hemileia vastatrix. Next base: position 27,997,510 of record JASXTE010000005.1, read on the forward strand.
GATCTACTGAGGCAAGTGCTATTTCAGATACTACACTTCCTCCAGCTCCAGAATCCAGAACAACTTCAATGCTGGTTCCATTAATCAAGACTGGTGCCTTAAGAGGGGCAATAACAATTGAGTTATCCTCAATGTTCTTTATGATCTCAGCATCCTCAACTGTAGATAAATCATTATTATCAACGTCAATAGTATTTAAATAATGAATATCTTCTTCCAGCATCAAGATTTCTTGTTGAGATTCATATGAAATATTGCTGGCACAATCACTTGATGTATCATCCAGTGCCACTGTGTCATCAGCATGCTCCTCTGTTTGTTCCACAAGATTTATCTTCTTGTCACAAACATGGCCTTTCTGCCAAGGCTTGTTGCACTTGAAGCAAGTGTTTGTTGCATACTTCTTTGGTGCAACAGGGGCAGAAGGTTTACCAACCTTTTCCAGAGGTTTTTGTTGGTAAGTGGAGGGTTTCTCCAAAGGGGTCCTAGGAATGAATCTTCTTGCATCATACTTATTGTTTAGAAGTATCTCATTGCAAGTATTAATGAAAGAAGAGGGTTCTTTGGAGAACTCAGTCCTAGCCACAATCAAGTCTCTCAGAGACATTGGTAATTTATAGAGGATCCTGTCCTTCCATAAATCAAACTCCATATTTGGGTCCATTGCCCTTAAGATTTTTACAAGTTTCATTAAAAACTCAATAGGTTTATCAGTAGAAGAGCTATATCTAGTTTCCTCATACTGCCTTTGTTGAGCCATTCTGAACTTGGAGCCACCAAATTGTGCTTTAATTAATTTCTTCCAATCCTCCCATGAGTAGTCATTCCCATCCAGGAGAACAGATTCATACCACATCAGGGCAACATTAGTGAACAAAGAAATTAATTTGGACACAATTTCCTCATCTGGGAGTTTGTAAGAATTTTTTAAATTATCAATTCTGCAAATAAATTGTTGCCAATCAGAGGAAGAATCACCATCAAATGTTGGGTACTGGTCAAGTTTTGGCCAATTCTTTTGATTTGAAGGAGTCTCCTTAGTACTAGCTTGTTTCTGAGTAAGAAGCAGCTGTAATTTCTCTAATTGTGCTGAAATCTCATTGTTTAATCCTTCTGTTGCAGATCCTGGTGCATCATCAGTTTTTGATGGAAACTCAGTGTTATCAACAGGTATTTCTGGATCAATTTTTATTTTAGATGAACTAGCCACAGGTACTGGTTGAGAATCCTGCACTATATGTTCCTTCACAGAATTGTCAGAATATTTTTGGTCATTTAACAATGAATTCAATGTTTCTTCAATGGTTGTTAGTCTTGTTTTCATTCTTGGAAGACTAGATAAACTTTCATTGACAGTTGCAAAAGATAATTGATTTTTATGTTGAAAAGATGACAAATGGTCACTCAATCTTTTCAGATTTATCTTATCTATTTCTACCTCCTGGCAACAGGCAGATACAGTATCTTTTAGTTTAGACAAATCATTTTTTATATTTTGCCATAAAGCAATTTTCTTTTCATGGGTTGCTTTGTAATGAGACAATTCATCAGAGACTCTCTGTGCTTCACTTTTTAATGCTTGATAACCCTGATCAGTTAACAAACTATTATATCTCTGAGTCAATTGCATATTGTTCATTATATGATTTTGCTTGGCAATAATATCTCTCAAGTGCTCATCATTAATTCTTGCTACATCTGGAGTGTTTCTCAATAAGGAAACTGAGTAACTTTCCAGGCTCTCATAGAACTCAGGGTCAAGAGTTTCATCAATCACAGCCATATCAGGATTAATCATTGAGGTAGCAATTAAAAGTAATGGATTAGATACATGAGATAACTGTCTACTATTCCCAAATTCTATAGGTCTCAAGGTTTCATCCTGCCTTCCAGATTTACCTGAAGGAACAGAGTCAGCCACAAGAAAAGGCACTTGAGAATCAATAGAGGGACGTACCAGGGTTTGCTGGGTATCACCATATTGGGCTTCCTTCTTCTTTTGCCTCCTTGATAAGGGTGGGGAGGAGTGGGGTTTGCCTGGGTGGGCCTTGATGGACCTACCTGAGGTAATTGATGCTGATTTTGAGCTAAGTAGTCCCACTGTGTGTTCAGCCAGTCCCACTGCCACTTGGACACTTCCACCATCTCTTGGGATTGGGGAGCCAATTGTTGTTGATCCCTGGGAGGAAGAGGTTTCCTTTTCTCTTGGAGAGAAGTATTTTTTCTTTTCTCCCATTCTTCCAAGGCATCTACCCTTACCTTTAGTTTTAAGCTGTCTGTCTTTAACTCCTTTATGTGGGTTGACAGATTCTTTATCTGCTGGGACAACGGCATCTTTTTTATCTTGAAGCCTCTTGGAAGCTCTTCTGGTGGGTTTGTCCTGGGTTTCTGATCCTGAGTATTGTCCACTAGGATTTCTACTTCTTCCATTTCCACATCCTGTTTGGGGCAAGGATTTATTAGTTTGAGAAATTCTTCTTGTTAAAGGAGAACTTACCAAAGTAGGCTCATCATAATCAATTAAGTCTAGTTCTTCTTCACGTGTAGTAAAACCACTTTGATCAGTCATTTTAAGATTCTACTGAAATGAAGGAAAAGAGACAAAAATTAATTAGTCTTTATTTTTAATTTTTATTTAACAGAAATAAAATAAAAATAAAAATAATCTTTTTAGGATAAAAATCAACTTAAATAAAATTAATAAAAAAAAATTTAAAACCAGGATAATGCAATCAACTGTAGAAATAAATTAGAATTTCTATTAATTTTTATTTTCAGGATTTAAATCAACTAATTTATTACCAGGATTTATTGTCAACTGAAATAATCAAATATGAATCTTTATTAATAAAAATTATTTTAACTGATTAATTAACTACCAGGACTTAATGTCAACTGAAGTAATTTAAATATGAATTTTATTACTTAAAAAGATTTATTGGATTACCAGGACTCAAAGTCAACTGAAGTAATGAAATGTTAATTATTTATTAAAAAAATATAATTGTCAGGACAATTTTTCAACTGGAACAATTAATTAATCAGGACAAATGTCAACTGAAAAATTATAATAATTATTTTATTTAATAAAAAATATTATTGTCTGGACAGTTTGTCAACTGGAACAATTAAAATTCAAATTAATCAGGACAATTGTCAACTGAAAAATGATAATAATTAATATTAATATATAATTGTTTTATTACCTCTGGGACTAAGAACAGTTATTGCTCTATTATGGTCAACCAGGAAAAATAAAAAAAAAATATAATAATAAAAATAAATTCCAATTACCAGACACCTCCCCCTGCAAAATGAGCAAATTAATGCCACTTACAGAGTGCTGAGTAAAAGGAAATACGTAGCAAATGAAGAGTGAAGAGTAACCCACAAATAGTAATCACAATAATTACCACGATATATACGATCTTTAGTCAGTATATGAACTTAAGTTTTGGAGCGCGGTTCAATTCCCGTTCGCAGCAAAAACTTTTATCACGTGACGTATGACGTTCGTCGTTTTCTTGCCTCCACTCGTCCTTTACAGGTGCTTCTACGCCGATGGTCCTCTCGATTACGCCTCCAGTAACGTTGCGCCGTTGATATTTCAGAAAGGTTCCCAATTGTCAAGGTACACTTTTAGTCTAGAAGATTTGGTACGTAGTTCTACGAGGATTTAAAAGGCTTAAATGGGTTCTCAACAAATTTGTACGTATTTCTTAATTCAAAGATGAATGTTTTACTCAATAAAAGAGGTAGGATTAAAATATTAATATAATTTATAAATTAGAATTACGCTATTGTAAATACTAATGATATAGAATATAAGAATAAGTGTTTATTTGGTTAATTGTTGTAATAAAATGGTGTGGTAAGATAGAATGATCAAAAGACAACAAAAAGAGAGGCCTTTTATAGGCAAAGGAGAGACAAAGCACGGAAATCAAATTCTAAAAACAGTAGGAAAAGAGAGAGAAAAAGAACATTCCAGAAAGAGTATTTCAAATAATAAAGTTATTCCAAAAAGAAGGCGTCAAAAAGATGTATTTACAGAGTATGTCAGAAATACATCAATATTTTTAATATTTACTGTAAATGTCAATCCCAAATAAGAAATTTGATTTTTTTTGTATATATTTAATATTATTTGAATATTTAAATCTTATTTTATCTTTGTATTTTATTTTTTTAAATATAAAGTTTTATTTTTCCCAACCTTTCAATTGAGCACGGTGTTAGAGAAAAATATAAGGGACAAAATAATTTTAATTTTACTTATTTATTTATTTAATTAATTTAATTTTAACATTCTGTAACTAGTTAATTTATAACTAATTTTAATGTAACTAAATGATAATTAAATAATAATTAAAGATGATAAGGTGCGGCTTCATCCAGTAAATAATTACTTATTTCACTGGGTAAGTCTAGTAGCCTGGCTGACACTAAATAACCCATTTATTTTCAAAAAAAAAAGGAAAATAATTAGGGTATTTCATTTTTTTTTCCACCACCAATTTAATGTTGGATTGGAGTATTTGATACCCCCTAATATGTGTTCAATGTATGTCTAATAGGTTGCACACGTCAGAAGGCTGTATAATAAGCGTGTAATTGCTATATTTAGAAATATAGGTTGTCGCCAGATTACTGCCCATAAAGAACTCAAGTTTGGGGCCATTCTTCGGCTGATGCCGACATATGAGTGCAGATGTCGCAATCGACTTGCAAACGTCGTGTACCGAATACAAACCCTAATATCAGAACCCTATGTTACATCAATTGTCAGAATCGTCATTTATTTTCGCACGGTGGCACAACTTCTCCCATAAATTTGTCAAAAAGGAATATTGAAGGAACGTGTTTGACCAATATCCGCTTTCAATGCAGTGATACAGTGTAGTCAAAGTGGAAAATTTCAGTTTGCCCCTAAACCTAGCCTAACATAACCTATTCTAATAATCATCCACCCTTTTACAGGTGATCCGTTGAGAGATTTGAGTGAAAATTTGGCAATCCATCAACCCGATAAAATCTGATGTGCTGGGCATACCATTCGTGTGAGGCTGTCTAGTTCCGCTTACCGTTGAAGCAACCTTGATGGTTTGGTAGTCACGAATTCAACTCCCGTGACGGACATCAATCCTTTTCGGCCACCATGACTGGGGGTGCTTGATTCGGTCGCTTTGTCAATAAAGTTAGGACATAAGTGTCATACAGCTATACCAAGAAAGCTTTGTGAAAATGCAAATTTTTTTACAACTTTTAGCCTTTCCCCGTACTCCTTTTGGACACAACGTGAGCATGCAATGGACCAATTGTTCCTGTAAACAGCCATTCACGATATCCCATCCTTCCAATGTATGTATATATCCAAAGTGTACAATTCAATTTTGCACTACAAGTATTATTTTTGAAAATCAACTTGGCATTGTACTCAAATTGGACCATCGTGTGTTCGCATCATGTCCCAAAAGGAGGGTGGGGAAAGGCAAAAGGTTGTAAAAAAATTTGCATTTTCACAAAGCTTTCTTGGTCTAGCTGTATATGAGATTTGACAAAATTACCAACAATATACAGCTATTTGGGAAAAGCTTGCTGTGTTTTTGGCTTCCACTCCCCGCCAAAAACATGAGTTTAAGCCGCTTTTGGCAGGGGATGAGGGACAAAAAAAGAGCAAGGTTTTCCCAAATAGCTGTATGTAAAGATCCAAAAATATATGTTAATACTTACTGGTAAGAATTCAACCTAAATGAGTTCAATAAATTAGCGTAAATATAAATGGAAAATGTAAAATACAAACTTGTTGCAGGTAGCGCTTTCTTTGAAAGAAAAAATTCATTAAATTTTGCAGACTGCGCTGACTGGCACGTTCATGATAACAAGATAATGTTAAGTCACTGGGACTATGTACTTAGTTATGTGTGCAAATGTATATAGTCTGTAGTCGCAGTTCTACAGGCTGACACCGTGCTACAGATAAAGTACTAAAGTTTAGATTCCAATTATATATATATATATATATATATATATATATATATTGATTTGTTGATATATTATGCTAAGCACTGACTAGTAAATTAACGCTAAATTTCCTAAATTTCTTGAAACTGCGGTTAAATCTACTTGACCGTTGTCAGTTATGAAGAGTCAGTATATATTTACCTCAGATCAAATATATAAGAATTGTAATGTGAAAACGTTTTTATTTTAAGAACTAACCTAAGTAAACAGAGGAGTGTATCTTTCTCACATTCTCATATAACTTGATCGGGACATATGTATGGGCACCAATCAGTGTTTCTAATGGACAATTTTGTTCATTTATACAATAGATTACAAACTTAGAAAAAGATCGGGTTAATTTCTCATATTCAGCTAGTTGCTTACTTGGATCAAATGAAAAGTGTCCAAAGTAAATTAAAAGGTTTCTCACTAATATCGGACCTTTCTTTTGAATGTCTCTAAAGTGAAAGTGTTGCGTCTTTAGCTTACAGGTGGCGATGGTTTATAGTCAGAATTGGATGATCATACAGCTAAGTCATAAAAGCTTGCGGAATTTTTGATGAAAAAATAAAAGTTGTACTCAACACAAAATGATTTGCCTATTCAAAAGGGTTGGGGATAGGGCGGGGGCACTTCCTTCAGAATAGGCAAATCATTTTTTCGTGGGCGAAACTTTTTGTTATGTGTAGTATGATAGCTTAGTGATTGTTAAGTACATAAAGTGTATATAGTCTGTGGTGCAGCTGACGCGTCTAACTCCGGTTCACTCCGGACGAAGCGCTGACACTGCTACCATAGGTTATGGGCTTTCCCTAATTATTTACTAGCAGTAATAATTTTGTAAATTCCTGGAAACTATTGTGTGCCCCGTGCCTGCCCCACGTTAAACGAGTCTCTCCACTGTGCAATTCATCTCACCAGCACAATTCTTTTTTTGAGCGCTACAACTAATTATCTAGCATATCTGGCCATTTAATTCATGCCAGCTGTACCTTCAGAACCAAATCCATTCCAATCACATCCTAGAATACAACACGAGCGCCCTCCTCTTTTATTGCGTGAATTGAGGAATCTGAACCCTCCTCCCTCTCTTAATACCCGCGCAAGGCAATGGTCACACTTGTTTTCAGGCACTCCCTCTTCACCTACATCTTCCAGTGACAGTGCAAACACTGCTTGCCTACCCACATCTACACCACCTATTTCCCCCTCACCTGTTCCCCTATCAGCCAATAGCAATACACCTTCTGGTGTTATTACCCCTCACAAATCTCCCCCTCATCTAGTTAGGCAAACATCAGGGGTTTGCTCAAACCAAATGTCATCCCACAGCAAAGCCAGTTTGCATACACAACGACCGACACACAATAATAATTGTGCCTCATTGTCGCGCCATGCAAGAACCAGTAATCTGCAACGTTCCCCTTCTAATTCATCTCTGAGCAGCAATAACTTTGTATCTGAAACTGAACCCCCTACTTTTATGACTTACAGAGGTAAAGACTGTACTGATGTGATTGATGAAATAATCCAAAGAACAAACAAGATGTCTAAACTTAAAGCTGATGGGACTAACTGGAAAACATGGGTGAAGAATATTAACATTTTTTTAACACACCATGTACGTTCCACTAAATACATTTCAGACGCCAACACTGTTAAAAACAATATATCTAAATTCGAGGATGAGATGAGCTGGCATGCTATCTACAACACCATTGATGAAAAACTTCAAGCTTTCATTGAATTTTCCATTACAAGCTATAAAGCATTTTCTATTCTCAGTTCCAAATTTGATAAAGTGTCTCACACTGCTCGCATGGCCCTTTTTAATGATCTTTTAAATGTTAAAAACTCTCCTTTCACTAATGTCATGGAACATGGAGAAAAAGTCAAGTGACTTTTAGAGGCAGTTCAACGATCAGGTTTTGTTTTTGGTTTTGATGAAATGGCAGCAGTTTTCACCCAACTCTTATTACCGTCATCAGTTAATCACCTTGCCACTGAAGCAAATTGTCATTTTGAATTGCGAAAAGACATCTCTCAACCCTCTTTTGATGACATGATGAATGTTCTTCAAAACTCATTTATCAATTCATCTCAATCCTCCTACAATGCCCCTACCCTTTCTACAGCTTTTGAACTGGCAACTGAACCTGAATCTGTTTCATCTATGGCTTTCAAAAAAGGCCACATGGACAGCTACCGCCCTGGAAATTGAAAACCTGAATATTCCTGTTTTTACTGCAAATCCTCTGAACACTTCCAGAACACTTGTCCATATGATCCCAACAGTAAAAGTTTTAATGTAGCGGTTTGGGGACAACATGAAGCTTTTGCTTGGGACAACAAGGACTCTATGAACCTTGTCCAAAAGGCACTGAACATTAGGAAAGGAAAACAACCAGCTCAAAGTTCATCAAAACCCAGCTTAAACAAAACCAACTCCAAAGCGCTAGATGTTCTCACTACTGCTTTGAAAGAAATTGATTTTGGTACTGATAGCTGGACTGAAGGGAAAGACAGTAAATATTGTCAAGGTGTTTTTGATTCTGGTGCCACACATCATGTCACTGGTGATGTACGTCTTCTTTCTGACTTCAGAACTTTGGATACTCCTATTCCAGTCAAAACTGCAACTGACTCTGGTGCTGCTTTCATTACTGGTCACGGAAACATGTTCATTAAAGGATGTGATGGAGAATTAGTTACAATCAAAGGTGTTTTATATTGTGATAGGGCAAAATCCACTCTTATTTCTCCTTTTGATCTTTTAGATAATGGCATTTCTATTTCTTTTAATCAAAATCATGATTATGTTATTTCAAAAAACAAAAAAATATTATTTCTAGCTCTTAAATCTTCTGCTGGTCAAAAATGGACGGTTGATCTAGTCTGTCCTTGTGCACTAGAGACCAATGTTTTTGAAATGAATTATTTTAACTCTTTATCCTCTGCTACCCTTCCTTCCCCTTTTGTTCCTTCACCCCCTTTAAAAATTCATTATCCAACTGCGGTTCCTGACTCAATCATGGATTGGCATTGCCGTCATGGACACACAAGTACCAGGGTTTTGAGAAGACTTGCCAAAAAAGGTCTTTGCAAAAATGCACCATCTTACATCCCTTCATGCAGATTACACTGTGATGTTTGTGCTATGTCAAAAAGCAAAAGGAAAAAAATGTTCAAGACATCCAAGTGCACCCATAAGCTTATGGATTTGGTGGTTTCTGATTTAGTAGGGCCCATGGATGATGTCACTGATAGAGGTAAAGTTTATATAGCTACCTTCAGAGAATCCTTCTTGACTTATGGGGAAGTTTTTGTCCTAAGAAAGAAGTCAGATGTTTTTGATGCTTTTATTAATTTCAAATCTTGCTTAGAAAACATCACTAATAAACGTCTCAAAATACTCAGAACTGACAATGGCAAAGAATACATGAACAAGAAATTCTCTGAATACCTTTCCCAACACGGTATCCTTCATGAACACTCTATGCCTTATCACCATGAACAGAATGGAATGGCTGAAAGATTCAATGAAACCATTGGTGGAATTTCCAGAACAATCCTTCTTGCATCAAATATGCCTCCCACTTTCTGGACTTTTGCTTATCGTTGGGCCTTCTTCATTCACAATAAATTACCAAATGTGAGAGTTACTGATAGTACCCCATACCAAATCATTTTCAACAAAAAAGCGGACTTATCTCCTGTAAAATTTTTTGGTCAGTGGGCATATGTGCACATTCCAACTGAAAAAAGAACAAGAATGGAGGTCCGGGCTATGCGTTGCAGGGCTGTTGGTTTTATTGATGGTGGTAAAGGTTGCATTTTTTGGCAACCAGAGTCTAATTCTTTTGTTCAATTGGCAATGGCAAATTTCATCCCTGAAGGAGACGAGGACAATACCAAAACACTTACAGTTTCACATCCGGCCAAATCTCCTTCTAAAAGTGACCTAGCATTTATTTTGAATCAACTGAAATTTGGAAATTTTACAGCAGAAGAAACTATTGCTACCCAAGATGTCATGGTTGATTTCATTAACAATAATGCTTATGAACTTTCTGACCACTTACCTCAAATTTTCAAACAAGCAATGAGGCATCCAGATGCAGTTGAATGGAAGTCAGCTTGTCTTCAGGAATTAGACAACATGTCTAACATGAAAGTTTGGGATATTGTTCCTCTTCCTCCTGGAAAAACTGTTACAGGTGCCCAATGGGTTTTTGCTCTAAAAAGGGATGAATTTGGGAAGATCATCAAACACAAGGCACAATATTTAGCTCAGGGTTTTTAACAGATTGAAGGTATTGATTTTAATGACACTTTTGCATCTCTGCGTCTGATCTTCACCCTAGCTGCTACCTACAACTGGCCAATCAAAACTTTTGATGTCACTGCAGCCTATCTCCACAGCGAAATTGAAGAAGAAATTTATGTCAAGCAGCCTGAAGGTTTTGAGTCTGTTAATACAACTCTTGTCTGAAAACTTAGAAAAGCTCTATATGGTACAAAGCAAGCAGCCAGGTGTTGGTGGAAACATCTCTGCAAATTCTGGCAAATTTAGGTTACAGAGCAAGCAATCAGGATGCAAGTGTATATGTGCTAGCAAAAGAGGGTTCGAAGGGAGTGTTGTGGATTCATGTAGATGATGGTGTGGTGGTAGGGAGTAGTGATACAGTTTTGAGGGAGTTGGAAATGGATATGGGGAGTAGTTTGAAGGTAAAATGGTCTGATGGTATCTCTTCTATTGTTGGTCTAGCAGTTTCACAATGTCTCAAAGGTTTTACTATCCACCAACCAGCTCTTATCAACAAAATTCTGAATGAACACAATCCAGCTGGTCTTAACTCTCACTCACCTTTACCAATGGGTCTTTCTTTGGTGTCTTTAAAGGAGAGATCTCATCCTCCACAGGAACCTCTCAAATTTCTGTCTATTATTGGTTCTTTATCATATCTTGTAGCTGGATCAAGGCCTGATTTGGCATATCCTTTCAACTTCCTGGCACATTATGCATCAAGACCAGGTAAAGTTGAATGGGATGCGCTTAATAATTTGCTGAGATATCTACAATTTACCAAAGACATGAAATTTCATCTTTTCCCAACAATCAATCCCAATCCATCTACGGAAGTTTATTGTGATGCTACTTGGGGTGGTAAATTTGCTAGGGCTACTGGAGGTCATGTTCTTCAGGTTAACAACTGTCTTATCTTATGGCAATCAAAGCGTCAATCAAGGGTGGCCACAGCTTCACTTCACTCAGAATTAATGGCAATGTCAAATGCAACACCTCAAGCTCTTTGGATGTGTAACCTTCTACGTGAAGTGGATTTGTGCCATGGTCCAACAACTCTGTATTGCGACAACAAAGGTGCAATTGTAGCAGCTACTGATAACCCCTCTGACAAACATTGTAGGCATGTTGACAGAGATTTATACTTTGTGAATGAACAAGTTCATCGACAAGAACTTGAAATTAAGTGGGTATCAACTAAAGATCAGGTGGCAGATTTGTTGACAAAGAATTTGGGACCAAATTTTTGGAAAGAAAAGAGATATTTATTAGGTGTTTTCTAGTTTCTATGTTTTCCCTTCTTTTCTTTTCTTTTTATTTACTTTCAAATTTCTCTACTTGTTTTTGGAAAGGGATGGTTATAGGGAAATCACTAAGAGGGGGGGGTGTTATGTGTAGTATGATAGCTTAGTGATTGTTAAGTACATAAAGTGTATATAGTCTGTGGTGCAGCTGACATGTCTAACTGTGGTTCACTCTGGAAGAAGCGCTGACACTGCTACCATAGGTGAGTAACAAAATACTATTGGATCACTCTGGACAAAGCGCTGACACTGCTACCATACTTTTACAGCTAAGTCATATAAGATTGTGGAATTTTTGACAAAAAAATAAAAGTTGTTCTTAACAAAAAATGATTTGCCTATTCAAAAGGGTTGGGGATAGGGCGGGGGTACTTCCTTTTGAAGAGGCAAATCATTTTTTAGTGGGCAAAACTTTTATTTTTTTCATCAAAAATTCCGCAAGATTTTGTGACTTGGCTGTATTTTTTTGTCAAAAATTCCACAAGCTTTTATGACTTAGCTGTATATTTCTTAAGGCATCTAGACTATATACATATGTATGCAGCACAGTAGAGTACTTAGCACCCGCCCCTTGACAAGGCGCAAGACATTGTAGTTTGTGACTTTTTTTATAATGGTTTTTTAAATAAGAATAATATTTATAATTATTAGGGGGTATCAATGTTCAGGGATTGGAAATTAAATTAATTGTGGATAAAAATCCTTATACCCCAATTATTGTTTGAAATTTTTTTTTCTAATAATTGGGTTATTAGACAATTTACATGTCAATTTTCGCCTCTTATCTGACATTTTTCTACTAAATTTTTCATAACCACATCTTGGACAACTTTCTGTCATACCCACATGTTGCACAACTTTCTGCCATAACCACATCTTGGACTACTCTCTGGATATGCCTCATGGATGTGATGAGTTTGGGATCAGGAATTAGGAATGGAAATTGGGGTATAAGAGGTGGGATAATGCATTATTGTGGATTCCTTATCCACTAACCCTGGGGCTAGTGGATAAGAATCTTCCACAATTAATAATTTCTGATCCTGGGAAAAAAAATCCTTATCCCTAATTACAGATCCCTGAACATTGATACCTCCTATAGTTACAGGAGACAAGAGAGAGAAATAAAGGAGAAAAAGAAAAAAGAAAAGAAAAGAAAAGAAAGGAAAAAATAAAAAATAAAAAAATAAAAAAATAATGTAAGGAGACCAAGTTGTTCCTAGGTAGATTTGTGTGTTGAGTTGTTAAGAGGTTTTGTCATTATGTCGGCAAGTTGTTTACCAGAGGGAGCCCATGATAGAGTAGCTTTTTTCTTGTATAGTTTCTTATTTACTTAGTAGATGTCTTGCTCCATGTGTCTTGTTCTTTTGTTTGAAGTTTTGTTGCTTGCCAATTTGGTAGAAGCTTCATTGTTGCAATATAGATCTACAGTACCTTTAAAATCAACAATAGGGGGTGTCAGTTCTGGCAAATCCGCACTTAACTTAAGTGCAGATTTCAAACCAAAGCAGCACTTAAATATTGCAAAAAAGTCACATATTTCAAAAATGGGGGTCAGTTATGACCTCAAATCAGCACTTTTTTGCATTTTTTTTTCACAACCCCATGTTGGCCACATCATCCCTTCCTTACTCACCCCGTCCCTGACACATGTGACACACTGACCTCCATCCCCTCACTGAGATTTTAAACATTTTATTGCAACATTTTAACCAGGCATGTTTTTCCCTTGTTAACTTTATGTTTTCAACCTCTTAATATCTTTTCTTATAACATACCAGTTTCATAATGCCTCCCAGAGGCAACTCAAAAAAATGCTTCAACACAAAGGTCTCCCCATAATGCAAGCCCCTCACCTGAGAAACCAAAGTCTGGAAAGCTAAAAAATGAAGATTATCTCATCATCAAATTCCTCAAAATTACATCAAATTATGATGCATGTTTTAGATGTGAGAAGTTCACCCAAATAGGATGTCCACCTTCATCAAATGTCAATGGCTTCTTGTTGATGGCAAATGAAGTAAAGAAGACAAAAGGGATAATTAACATCAATCCTAAGAAAATGAAGGAGAGTTTCAAAATTCATCAATCAAAATATAAAAAGGCTCATTTTGCTTCATCTTCCACTGGCTTTGGTATTGATGATGATGATTTGGTGAATGGAATTACTACTGTTTCCAAAAAGGTCAATGTCATGTGTCCTTTCTATGAGGATATGGATATTCTTTTTGGTTCCCAAGTTGATGTCAACCCTTGGTTTCTAGATGATAATACAAAGGATGTAACCTCTGGATCTCAACCATCCAATAATCCTCCAGACACACCTGTACTGCAAGGACATCAATCCCCTAAAGCCTCTCACCATAGTTGACCTGAAGATGATCCCAACTATCAAGCAAAACAATTATTTCAGAACAGATCTGAGTCCTCAGAGCCCTTATTCTTTGATGTATTTTTACTTTTTATTTTTTCATAAATTCTTTTTCAAATTTCTCATTCTTTATTTTCTAGTCTCCTCCAACTCAATGTCACGTGCCACGTGACACCCGAGGCAAAAGCAGCTCATTAAATCAATAATAAAGAGGTCTAAATCCATATTCAAAGCGCAGAAGCAATTCTACATAGCAACTGCAACTTTCCTTTGTGTACTCACTATTCAACCGCGCTAATCTAAAACTTTAAATCTAAATTAGTTAATCTCTCAATAGTGTGTTCAGTCTTTTCTTTGATAGGCAACACACAGCGCAATGGCCAATGTAATATTCTGCTAAAGGTTTATTGTGTATCTGTGGGCTATTAACAGGGGTAGTGAGCATAGAAAGGATGGTTAGTGGAGGGTCAAAGGGTTAACGGATGTTAGTGAGGAGAGTCCAGGTGTAACAGGTGTTTTTTGGAGGGTCTGTGGTGTGCGTAATGATGAATGGGCATGAGTTCAATGAGAGGAGGAGTAGTGGATATAAAAGGGATGGGATTTTGTTTTGACATTCTTTAGAATTAAATTACAAAACATATATATAGTTGATAGTGGTAAAGCTTCAGGTTAAATCATTATTATTGTACATTTCCTTATTTTCTCAGTAATCATTTCTAAAACATTAATCTTTGATTATTGAGTTTCCAACCCTTTGTGAGATCCTAAGAATATTAATATTACCTTTAAATTATATTAAGATTCTTATCAAGCTTATCTCGAAGGAGCAGCTCTTCCTTTGACTCATCTTTGAATAACTTCCTCAAATATTTCCACTGTACTTCAAAGAATTCTCTAAACTCCTTCCTCCATCTCACTATCCAGGAACACCCTCAACCTTGTGCGTAGGTTGGCCGGTGACAGTATAATTTAATTCTCTGAAGTTCTCATTATTTTTCACTACTACGTCCTTTTTCAGGTGTTTTTAAATTCTTTAAAATTGGCACCTGTTCAACGCACTCCTCCTACGGGCGCTACTACTAGGGCTCGTGCCAGAGGCAGGCCAACAGCCACATGGCCTGCTTCCCGCACTCACTCTCTGAAACCTCTTTAAATTAGGGAACAGGAACAATCAGTCCAATCTGTGGAAGTCATCTCCCAGGATTTTGATGATTCTAGTGATGAAGCAGAAGGAGAGGATACAATGCATGAGGCACTGTCTGCCCCTGATACTCACCCTTCTGGTCAACCTTCCGAACCTGGACCATCTAATTCTCTAGAAGACTTCATGAGACTTTTCATGAAAATGCTTACAAATCCAATGTCTTCAGAGGGATCAAAATTAAAAACTCCTTTCATGAAGTCTCCTGAAAAATTTGATGGAGAACACCCAGACAGATGGCGCCCCTTCTTGAAAAACTGCAAGCTCCTGTTCCATAACGACCAATCAAAGGTTGTTTACGCTTCTTCATTACTAGCCGGAAAAGCAGCCAGATGGTTTGAACCTTATCTTCTCATGCTCTCTTCAACAGAAACCCAATTACTTATCAATAACTGGGAAAATTTCAAAGATCAACTTTTTACGTTGTTTGGTGACCCTAATGAAACTGACAATGTGGAAATTGAACTTGATTTCCTCTGCATGAGTGATAATGGTAAATACTCCGAATATATCTCAAACTTCAGAGCGCTTCAAACTTGAGTAGGTTGAAATGATGCTGCCCTCAAGTATCATTTCAAAAAGGGACTTCCTTCAAGGATTCTGGATCAACTAAATCTTCATTGTCAGAAGATGACTACCTTAATGGATTTAATGGATCAAACTCTGGAACTTGATGGTGTTTACCAAGGACGACTACAACATTGTCCATACGCCAACAAATCTCAGGGCCTAAATTTTAAATCAGGACCTACTTCACACCCACTGCCAACTCAATCCAAACAAAATAAGGGAAAGGACAAACCTTGACAGAAAGGCTCAACCCCAGGCGATATCAGTAAGGTATTGGACCCAAAAGGGGAACTTAAAGAAGCTTAGAGGAAGAGATGAGCAGATAATGGGCTATGTATGTATTGTGGGGGTAAGCACAAGCTAGAAGATTATTTGAAGTTGAAAGAAAGAGAAGGTACTAGTTCAAGGTCAAAAAACTACTAGATATTTTACTTGTGTGCAAAGCAAACTATCTTATCTCTCCCAGTACACAGAACATCCATTTCTTAAGGACTGGAGTGCCTTAAACTGCTTGAGATCCATCCTTTTTAAGGAGGATACCCCCTTCAGTTGTTTTATAGACTCTGGAGCTTCAATTTCTTTTGTCAGTTTATCTTTTGCCGAGAAGTTAAAGCTGAAATTCACAGATATCAATCGAACTCCAATTTATTTGGTTGAATCATAGGAACCCAAATATTGGGTAAGTAAGAAAGTTTTATGGGTTTTCAACTTTCTGAATTTTCCCTCCTTTGAGTGGGAATTATCAGTCTTGGATGCCCCAAGAGTGGACAATACCATTCTTGGCCATGACTTTTTAATGAATTGGAATCCTGAAATTGATTGGTCAGGGGGATTGATCACCCCAAGCACTAAGTATATTTCTGATTCTTCAATGCAGGTCAATAGGGAGTTAAGCAACCCGCCTGAAAATGTCCTTCTAGAGGACAAATCTCTTCCAGATGACTTGCAAGAATCTTATCTTTCTCTAAATGAGAAATGGGCTAACCCTTCTGGCTCAATCAATTTACTCGAAGAGCATTTAAATTGCCTCAAAGTAGTCAAATTATGCTCTCTCAATTCTGGTCTTCCCTCAACAGATTCTCTCGAAGAAGATGAGGATGACCAAATCAACTCAACCGTAAATCTATCAAAATTTCCTTGATGTTTTCTCAATCCGCAAGGCTGATAAGCTACCACCTCATCAACCCTACAACCATCAAATAGAGGTAATAGGTCCAGTACCTACGGAAGGTCCTGTCTATTCTTTGTCGAAGGACAAATTTCAAGTTCTTTGAGATTACATTTGAGAGAATGTAGCCAAAGGTTTCATCAGAGCCAGTAAATCTCCAACCAGCTCCCCTGTTCTTTTTGTAAAGAAAAAGGATGGTAGCCTTAGGTTGTGTGTTGACTATAGAAAGATCAACACCGTGACTAAGAAGAATGCATATCATGTCCCCCCTATGTCATTGCTTCTTACCCTTTTCAATGGTGCTAATTTCTTTTCTAAAATTGATCTTAGAGGCTCTTATAATCTCATTTGCATTGCGGAAGGTCATGAACCACTGACTGCAATGTGCACTAGATTTGGTAGTTTTGAATACTTAGTAATGCCTTTTGGATTATGTAATGCACCATCTACTTTTCAAACTTTTGTTAATGACATCTTTCAAGATGTTTTCAAACAATTTGTTGTTGTCTACTTAGACAATATTTTAATTTTCTTGAAGACACTAGATGAACATATTCATCATGTTCGACAGGTTCTAAATTGCCTTTGAGAGAAGGGTCTCTACGCCAAGCACAATAAATGTGAATTCCATCTTAAATCTATTGATTTTTTGGGTGTTACGTTACCCACCGATGGTTTAGTCATGAACGACAAAAAGGTCCAAAAAGTCCTGGAATGGCCTGAGCCCAAAACTGTTAAATCCCTCCAAGGATTTTTGGGTTTTGCCAATTTCTATAGAAGATTTATTAAAGATTACTCTAAAACTATATCCAATCTTACTTCTCTTCTTAGAAAAGATATTCCTTTTGTTTTTACTTCTACAGCACGAAAGGAATTTGAAGCATTGAAGACTGCATTTACCACAGCTCCAATTCTTCGACACTTTGATCCTTCTGCTTCGACAATAGTCGAAACAGACGCTAGCGATTATGCTATTGCTGGGGTCATTTCTCAATTCAATCCTGAAACAAAATTGTTTCATCCTGTTGCTTTCAAGTTAGGCAAATTCATTTCAGAAGAATTAAATTACAAAATTCATGACAAGGAGCTTTTAGCTATTATCCATTGTCTTAAAAAATGGTGCTCTTTTCTTCTCAGCCTAGATAGTCCTTTTCAAATCTTGACTGACCATAATGCTTTGAAATACTTCATGTCTTCCAAAGTGCTAACCAGGCGTCAAGCCAGGTGGGCTGAATTTTTTTCTTAATTTCCTTTTTCTATTTCCTATCCCCCAGGTAAGAGCTGCATTGTCCCAGATATCCTGTCATGTCGGGACAAGGTTTACCCACAGCGGGGGGATGCATTTGCTGACAAGAACCCAGCAAATGTGAAATAAATTTTCAACAAATCAATGTTAATGACTCATCAACTTAATTCGATGACAATTCAATCTTTCCAAAATCCACTATCCAACATCCTCAAAGCTCAGTCGAAGGACAATTATTGTTTAGGGTTAAAAGACAAAATACTCTCAAAGCAAGGGGCCAAAATATTTAGTATTGAATCAGGTCTATTAGTTTTGGAAGGTAGAGTAGTCATACACAACAACAATGAAATAAAATTATGGATTTTCAATAGTCGACATGATTCTCCATTAGCTGGTCATTTTGGGGTTGATAAGACCTACCAGTTAATAGCCAGGGATTTTTTCTGGCCAGGTATGACCAGAGAAATCAAGGCCTATATAAGATCTTGTTACAAATGTAATAGGAATAAGGCTCCCCATAACCTGAAGCATGGGTTGCTTCAACCACTTCCTATTCCCTCTAAACCTTGGGAATCATTATTGATGGATTTTATTTTTCAACTTCCTCTTTCTAATAATTTTGATGCTATATTAGTAATAGTAGATAGATTTTCAAAGATATCTATTTTCATTAAAACCACTACTACTGCTACAGCAGAAGATTTGTCAAAATTGTTTCTATAATATGTATTTTCCAAAAATGGCATACCTAATGATATTATTTCATATAGAGGCTCGTTGTTTGTATCCACATTCTGGACTCAATTGTGTCAACAACTCAATATCACGAGGAATCTCTCCACAGCCTATCATCCTGAAACGGATGGGCAAACAGAAAGGGTCAATCAAATCCTTGAGCAATACCTCTGAATGTATCAACAAGACAATTTGACTACATGGTTACAATTGGCCGAATTTGCTTATAATAGCTTGACTCATTCTTCGACATGACAATCTCCTTTTGAAACTGTTTATGGAAGTCATCCTTGATTCAACTCAATCCAAGTAGGAACTAGTCATCCTGTGGAACATTATCTTCAAACCATATCACGACTTCAAGAAGAACTTCAATCAAACTTGGCATTAGCAATTTGAAGGTACAAGGAACAGGCTGACAAACATTGACAATCTGCTCCTTCCTTTAAACCAGGCGACAAAGTATGGCTTGACACAAGAAACATTCAAATGACTCTACCATCTAAGAAACTGGCCAAAAAGCGCTTGGGACCATTCAAAATCGACTCCGAAGTCTCTAAAACTGCATTTCAACTCAAGCTACATCCTAAATGGAAGGTAATAGAGCCCTGTTTTCCACATATCCCTCCTGGAACTGGCTTGAGAAACATACCCGGGAAGGAACCAACCTCCTCCGGAGCCGGTCAAAGTAGAAGACCTTCTAGAGTGGGAAGTAAGTCGTATCCTTGATTCAAGAATGCGCAAGGGGAAACTTCAATACCTTGTGGAATGGGAAGGCTTCCTCAATGGCTCAGACAAAACATCCTGGGAACCAGCCATCAATGTTTCTAACGCCCCTGAACTCCTAAAATCTTTTCATCTTAAATATCCTTTAAAACCAAAACCTTAAAACTCTCTTTTATTTTTATTTTTATTTTTATTTTTCTTCTCTTCTCTTTTCTTTTCTTTTCTTAAAATTCTAAAAACTTCTTCTCTTCTAAAAATCCTTACTCTGTTTTCTTTTTTCTTTTTCTTTTTTCAAAAAGTTTTTTCAACCTTCCTTAAAAATAAATAAAAAAATTAAATTAAATTAAAATCAAATTAAAAAATAAATTAAAATTAAAAAAATTAAATAAAAAAAACAAATTGTTAAAAAATTCATTAAAATAAAATCTTAAAAATAAATAATTCCTTTAATTTTCTTTCTTTTCTCCTTTCAAACTTTTTTTCTTTTTCAAAATACAATTTTTATTTCCTTATTTCTTTTTCTTCAAATTATCAAACTTTTTCACAAACTCAATACAACAAAATTTCTCAAACTTCACTTGAACCTTTAAATATCTCTTTTAAAATTCTTTAAACAAATTACTCTTTTCTTTCAAATTCTTTTTTTCAAAAATATTTTTTTCTTTTCTCTTCAAATAACCAAAATTCCTCAAAATAACCTCAAATAAATTTTTACGAATAACATTTTTCTTTTTCTTTTTTCTCATTAAATTTTCATTTAAAAACATAAAACCAAAATTTTCAATCAACTATTTTTTTTTTACTTAAAATTTTTTTTTCTTTTCAAAACTTAAACTAAAATTTCCTCAGTTAAATATTCTTTCTTTTCTTCTTTCAAAATTTAAAAATTATTATTCAAATATTTTTTTCTTTCTTTTTTTTCTCTTTCAAAATCTTATAAAACATATAATAAAATTTCAATTAAAACAACAAAACCAATAGAATAAATAAATACACAATTTACATTTGCTTTCTACTTTTTTTTTTCTCCTTCCCTCTTTTCTTTTTTCTCTACCCATTTCAAATCTTCTCCTGCATTTACTCCAACACCACCCTTATTTCCTTTGTGCATTTTTCAAATACCTCCTCCTCTCCTACAAGTACCACCTCTCCAATTTCAAGTAACTCTTCTGCCACATCAAAAGAGGAGGAATTGACAATCTTGACAATCTTGTCACTTAAGCTTTCAACAAATCAAACTCGTCAACACTGCCAAGGTTTCTTTGACCACAACTTTTCAAGTGTTTCCTCATCCTCCTCCTTTGAATCAACAGCCAGTTGACTGGCCTCAACTGGAAGCAATGGAATAGCTTCCACAATCGGAGCTTCTTTGATGACATCTGAATTCTAAAAAATTATAACATATAGTCATCAGTGTAAACTCAAAAAAAAAACTTGAAACAAGAAAGGGTAAAACTCACCTCAAAAACAGGATCAGTTTCTAAGAACAGCCTTGGAGTGACCTCTATTGTCACTCCCTTCTCCTCCTCATCATCATCCTTGATGATCATCTGTCGTTTTTTGGAGTACAGTTTGAGATGGGAACCTCATCCTCATCCTCTTCAACTAGTTCATCCACCTCTTCTTCCACCCCTTGTTTTTGACCTGTGGCCTGGGCTACCCAAGTCACCATGGTATCTTTGACCTCGTTCTCCTCTTCTTCCACCAATCAATCATTTCCGACCAATACATCCCAAATATTTTTTACCACCTCTTTGGTCTTAGGGATCACCCAGTACTTAGTCCCCGTAAACCTTCTCTCGATATCCCTGTTTTTTGTAAGGGCATCACAAGTCACCTGTCTCCAGCAACAAAATTTGCATTTCTGGAGAGGTCCTTGTGTGGCCATGCTTTCGACGCAGAAATACTCCATCGATTCACAAGCCATGCAAGCGTGGGTATATTGGCGAGTAACAATACCTACATCAGCTTTGGGGTGTGGAGGAATGGGAATGGGAGTGGGGAAGTTAGACATAATAAAAATTTTAAAAGAAGGAATAAAAGAAAAAATTATAGTGTGAGAGAAATGTGTCTCACGCTCAACGGAGCTTGCATCTTATACCGGGGCATCTGTCATGCACCACGTGACACTTGAGGCAAAAGAAGCTCATTAAATCAATAATAAAGAGGTCTAAATCCATATTCAAAGCGCAGAAGAAATTCTACATAGCAACTGAAACTTTCCTTTGTGTACTCACTATTCAACCACGCTAATCTAAAACTTTAAATCTAAATTAGTTAATCTCTCAATAGTGTGTTCAGTCTTTTCTTCAATAGGAAACACACAGCGCAATGACCAATGTAATATTCCACTAAAGGTTTATTGTGTGTCTGTGGGTTATTAACAGGGGTAGTGAGCATAGACAGGATGGTTAGTGGAGGTTCAAGGGGTTAACGGATGTTAGTGAGGAGGGTCCAGGTGTAACAGGTGTTTTTTGGAGGGTCTGTGAGGATATAGGGAGGTTTGTGGTGTGCAGAATGATGAATGGGCATGAGGTCGATGTGAGGAGGAGTAGTGGATATAAAAGGGATGGGATTTTGGTTCGACATTCTTTAGAATTAAATTAAAAAACATATATATATTTAATAGTGGTAAAGCTTCAGGTTAAATCATGATTATTGTACATTTCCTTATTTTATCAGTAATCATTTCTAAAACATTAATCTTTGATTATTGAGTTTCCAACCCTCTGTGAGATCCTAAGAATATTAATATTACCTTTAAATTATATTAAGATTCTTATTGAACTTATCTCAAAGGAGCAGCTCTTCCTTTGACTCATCTTCAAATAACTTCCTCAAATATTTCCTCTGTACCTCAAAGAAGTCTCTAAACTCCTTCCTCCATCTCACTATCCAGGAACACCCTCAACCTTGTGCGTAGGTCGGCCAGTGACACTCAAACTCAAATTTCAAAAAAGAATAAAAATTTCAGCAATGAGAATCCTTCTTTGGAAGCTGAGTTAGATGAGCTACCTGAACCCTCTAGCTCAAGCTCCAAACTAAAGTGTCAAGCATCAACTTCAACAAACTTGAACAATCTTTTATAATGTGGTAATACTTCAACAAGCTCTTTGTGCTCCCTTGATGATTATTTTGTAAAAAAGATATAAGTAAGTTTTTGTCACTATATATCTTCTTCAATAACATATTTATTCATTTTTCTAGTCAATTTTTGCAGAAAAATCCTCTATTGAAAAAAATTCCCTTGATTTTGAGAAGATAAAGTTTGATCATATACTAATGAAAGATAAACGGGCCTTAGATTTGGAGGATTTTTTTATTTTGCTTCAATCAAACTTTTAAAAGGCTAAATTTAAGTTGGAGGAGATGGAAAGAGCTCACCTTTGCTTGGAAAAAACAAAAGACTGTGAATTTCAAAGAGAAATGGCTAGTCTTTAATTGGAAAAACAAGAAATTAAAAAATAAGAATTCATTACAGAATGTATAAAAAATGGCCAATCTTATGAGGACACTTTAAAAAATTGCTTGAATTTTTTAATTGATTAATTATTTTTTTGGTTAAATTAATTTTATTTATTTATTTTTGGTGATAATCTCTTATATGCTGACTTTTCAAGGGTCTTGAGTATAGATGATTTTTTTTGGAAAGGATTTGAAAAAGTCATACAATTTTTCATCTTTACATTCAATTCAATAAATTTACTTTTCTAAATACATCTAAGTCTTCAAAATTCTATATCTGTTTTGAAAACTTGGAAATGGCCCCCCCTTGCATTTCATTAAATCAAGGGATGGGTATCACCAAATTTTTCTAAGTCATCAATTTCACATGTCATATTTGAAAATTTGGAAATACCCTCCCCTGTGTTTTCTTGAAGTAAGGGGTGAAAATCACCAAAATTTAATATAATTACATAAATTAATAAATAATATATAAGATAAGTCAAATTTACTAGTTTTAAAGTAATGAAAATTCTTTAAGCCAAAATGCAGATCAACTCTAGAAAATAAGTTTGGGATTTTCCACTGGTATAGGCTAGAGGAACCCCATGAAACAATTTAATGTTTTCATCATTACCATTTATACAACACAAGTTTGTTGGCCCATTACTTTAGTTTAGTGGATTGAAATGTCACATAAATTTTTTAAAAATATATGAAAGTATAAAAAAATATTTGGTGACTCTACAAATCTTCATACTTTTTTGATCTACCTAAAGTTTTATTAAATTTTTTACCTTTTCATTCTTTTTTTATCTTATTTATACTTTGGATTAGCTTTTGACTTATTTGGAAAGAGCAGCTAAAATGAGGACAAGATTCCAAACCTGGAGGAGCTTTTGCTGTTTGGTAATTATCATTAGAAGAGTTCCAAACTGATTTGATGATTCCATTTTCTAATCCAAAATTAATTATACACCTATGATTCAGGAAATATAAACTATGTCCTTTGATTTTAGCAGGTGAAGGAATAGGTTGTCCAGTAAAAAAATTAATAAATGTTCTAATACATATCTGTAAATTTTATCTTAGGAAGTTGGTAGTGGGTGTGACAGGGTAAGTAATAGAAAAGTGGGGGTGGCTGCATAACTCTGGTCATTTCATTTCTGTTCAATTTTTAGAAAGGAGGGTGGGGTTTTCAAATTTTTAAATAGCCAGGCAGCCAGTGAACATGGCTGGCTGTTGTTTATATTTTAAGGGGGGTGGCTGGTGGTGGGGGGAGGGTTAGGAACCCCAACCAGGAAGCTTTTCTGACTGGCTGGGATTTCCAAGGCCAGAAAGGGGGGTGGTAATGGTACCCCAGCTGGGTAGTGAATCTTCCTGGCTGGTATTTCTGAGGCCATTTGGGGGGGAGAGGTAGTGGGAGGTAGTGGTGAGGTGGGGGAGGTTAAATGTACCACATCTAGGCAGAAAATCTGCCTGGCTGTGGTTTCTGGGGTAAGTGAGGTGGTGGAGAGATGGGGGGCATAAAATACCCCGGCCAGGCAGCTTCTCTGCCTGGCTGAGGTTTCTGAGTTGAGAGTGGTTGGGGAGAGGTGGGGGCGTAAAAAATCATTTGAGGATACCAAGAAGGGGGGGAAGGGTGGTATTTGAGGACACCAGGAAGGTGGGAAAGGGGGGAAGGGGAGATGATGGAGAGAAAAAAATAATAGTCTAATCTGGAAAACCAGAAAAAAAACTTACAGGATAGAAAAAGAAAGAGAAAAAAAATAAGAATTAGCAAATATAAAAATAAAAATGAAAAAGGGACTTACCTGGAGAGATGATTTGAGAAAAAAATCAACTTCAAATTCTTTGGAGGATGTTTGAGGGGAAGAGGAAAAGGATATGAGGGATGAAATAAAAAAAGAATGACTAAAAAAGTATGCAATTTCATGCTGAGGTGGTGAATTGAGAGTGAGGAAGGCATGACTCATATATGGTATAAAAATGTAAATGATGTATGATGTTTTGATTTATAAAGTGGTATGCAGCAGAATACTGTGTATGAATGGGATGATGCTGACAAATCAGTGAAATGAAAAATTATTGTGAAATCAGAACTTTTGGTTGAGAAAGTGCTGATTTGAGTGAAAAAAGTGACTTATCTCATTTTGAAATCCGCCAGTGTTGGGGCTAGTGTGTAATTGAAATTAGCACTTAAATAAGTGCAAATTTTCCAAAACTGAGACCCCTATTGTCTTTTTGGGATGATGTGGTTGATTTAGAATCAATCTGAATATGAGTGGATCATCTTGCTGGAAAGCAGGTGACTGGTGTTGTTGACCAAGAAGAAGAATAAAAGCAGTGAAAAAAGATTCATTTGATGGTGTTGATATTGGTATTTGCTTCCTCAATAAGATAATTATTTAATGACAAAAATAACTTAGATTTGTTATTTTTATATCCTTTAAAGATTGTGAGTATCCTTACTTTCAAGGGCTTAGTGTAATGAGTTAGATAAAAGTGACTTGGTCAATTTATTGCATTTGATTAAAGTGTTGTGAAACAAACTAGGCCCTAAATTTTCAATTTCTGTGGCAGTATCAGTCAGAGTTTATATAGGGGCTGACAACCAACCTCTAACATATGTCAAAGATTTTTCCAAAAATTTGGATTTCATTACCATCATGTTTAGTGTCACTAAAATATGTATTTAATTATTTCAAATTGGATCACCATATTTATTTGTTTTTCTTATCTCATCCTAGGTTTACACTTTTTATGGTCCCAGGTTCTCTAACACTACAGTTCCTAATGCCCCATTGAGGTCAAAAGATGCTACCCAGGCAGCAAAGCAGCCTGGCTGTTATTTGAGGTGGGGAGGGAAAAAAAATTCCAGCCACTTCCAAGAGAAAGAGGGGATGGGGGGATAAGGGGTTTTATATCACAAAAGAGGGGGGAAGGGGGAGATTGAGGTAGTTAAAGAAGTGGGAAATGAGGGATTGATGCAGCCAAGGAAGGAGGAAAGGGGGAGAAATGACCAGGCCAAGGAGGGATAAAGAGTAGGATGGAGAGAAAAAAAAGAGAGAAAAGAGGGAGAGAAAAAAAGTAAATTTTACCTTGAAGATGAAAAATAAAACCACTTACTGGAAAAATGATATAAAAATATTAGCCAAACAGTAAGTGGTGTTTACATATTTCTACCCATTCTACAATTCTTTGAGTTGTGGAATGTTGCATATAAATGTGATGATGCTGAAAAAGAATTGAAATGGGCTGTATGGTGAAACCAGCACTTTTGGTTGAGAAAGTGCAAATTTGAGTGAAATAAGTGACTTATTTCATATTTGAAATCCACCAGTTTTGGGGCTAGTGTGGTTTAGAAATACACACTTAGATATGTGGAGATTTGTCAGAGCTAAAACCCCCTAATAATTTCAAGAAGATTTTTGATCCAAATACCTGATTTTTTTTCTGTTGAAAGTGCCATCAATTCAGCACAACACATGGATGTTACTACACAGGATAGATGTCTTTACATCCAACTTATAGGGCACAAGCAGAACAAGAGGAATGTGTCTGGCTAAATTTATCAAGAGTTTTGTTTATCAATGTATGTTGGTTGATAATGAAACCAAGGTAGTTTTTATTGATAGAGAGACCAAAAAATTGAGTCTAGTGAGATTTTCCATTTAATTGTGAGCTCATTTCCTAATTGTGATTATAGAAATCTGAGTTCTTCAATTTTGCTTGCCATTACCATACTGTCATCAATGTGAGCACATATTACTGTTCCACTTTTATTGTGTTGTATGAAATATACACTTGAATCATATTTTGAGACTTAATAACCTAAGATTACCAGTTTAGAGGACAAGTTTTCCCACCAGAATTTAACCACTTGGCATGTGCCATATAGTGCCTTTTTGAGTAGTAGCACTTTTCCATCATTCTTTTCAAAACCAGGGGGGTCTTTAATGTGGTATTTCTCAGTTATGGGACTGTGTACGTATGCTGCTGTTATTTTGAAGGAATGAACATGCCATTTATTTTTAAGCTTCAAGCGTTAAAATAATTCTTTGAGAAGTAAAAGTTGCTTTTGGGGAGAAATTCTCATGATAGTCTATACTGTGAATTTGTCTGAAAACTTTTACAAAATATAATACTTTTAGTTTTATTAAGTTTCCATCTGCATCAAATTTTTCAGCAAAGACCCATTGTGAATCAGTGCTACAAGCTTATTTTGGAGGTGTTGAGCTCATACATACATTCAGGTTTTCTTTGGGTTTTAATTTTTATATGCAGTTTTCATGCCATTTTTGGCTGTTAGGTAGTTTCATGGCTTCCTAAAATGATTTTGGTGCTGTTGAGGATAAAAAACATGATGCCCTTTCAATTGAGTTGAGTAGGTCTTCTTGATTTTCTATTAGTTATTCAGCATCAAAATTTTCAAGATTGTAGATATTTAATGGCTGGCACATGTTACTTCCATGTGGGTTAAGGAGGTTTCTAATGGATATTTTTCTGATTGAGGTGTGGGTTTGGGGTCAAAAGCTGCCCATGCACAGGCAATTATTCTCTTTTGTTCTATTTTCCAGAATAATAAGCCCTTTTAAGCTTGTGAAAAACCTACTAAAAATATTTTTATGCTCTAGGATTAAGTTTCAGCCTCATATCTCTTGGAAAATGTACATAGGCTGTAGAGTCAAAAGGTCTTATGATGTTTGAGATTGGTGAGTATCCAAACATATATTTGAAAGGAGTATATTTGGAACATATAGAATTTGGAAGACAGCTCTGTAAGTAGGCTTCCAATTTTTAAGCGAAACCCCAGAAGAATTTTGGTAGAGCACTGTTTAGAAGAATTGTTCTTCTCATGTCAGATACTGATCTATTTTGTCTTTCTATTTTTTCATTTTTTTGTGGTTGTATGGTATTTAAAGCTCATAGATAATGACCTTTTATATGAAAAAGGTTGAAAATGCTTTGTCAAAAAACTCCCCACCATTTTCTGAGTGGAAACTCTTAACACTCTCACTTGTTTGAGTTTCTATTCTATTTATTGTATTTATAATTGTTATTGTCATATCACTTTTAGATTTAAGGATGTGTAGTTCAGTGTAGGTGGTTGCACTGTATTTTATTTTTAGAGTGTAGAGTCTGTTTTCATATATTGATTCCTCAAGAGGGCCTATTAGATCTTCTGTGATTAGATATAGTTTGTTTATAATTCTTTTACAAGATAGTAGGTCATAAGATTTGGTGCTTTTCAAGACTTTAAAAATTACGCAATTTATCTCACCTGAAGGTATAGAAGTTGGTAAACTTTGTTCTAAGCCTATAGAGATCAATTTTCTAATTTTTCACGAGCTTGAATGGTCAAAAAAAATGATACACTATGCAATATAGGGGGTGGACTTTCTAGAAAGTCCTCAACCTGAACTCAGATGGAACTCAGATGGAACTCAGACTGAGCTCATACTGAACCCCTATTTAACTCTACTTGAACACCCACCTAAAACTGTTCTGCTGAGTGGTGTTCTACCCTGATTGTATGGTTACTTTATCAATAGCTCAATGTGTGTTCAATCTGTGGTGATTTTGGGTCCAAGGTTGCGGACTCGCTAGCAAGTCTTCCCCCCATATTGTGTGGTGATAGTAGTGTAAAATATTATTTTTTTATTTTCTTCATTGTTTTCATCAATAAGATTATGATTGAAAAGAGTTACTGGTTCAAGAAAACAATTTGCATCTTCTTGATTTTCTGATTTTATTTCCATTTTTGAAATTTCAATTAAAGTATTAAAATTATTATTTTTATTGGTTGTTTTTGGAAAGGGAAAGATCCATCTTCTATTTGTGAAACAGCTTGAATGAATCATAAGCCTGCAGAATGAATGTAGATGAGATTATCAGAATTCCATTCAGTGGATGTGCCTCATTTGAATAGGTTGGCTGGAGAAATAAGAGTGTGGGAAAAATTCTCACAGAACTATACATTGTTAATATTGATAAGTGTCTCACCCAGTTTATAAAAAGGTAGGGTGCCCTTCCCTGTAATGAAATTATGGACATTGTTAGTTTTCACTCACAAGCTCAATAAATTGTCTAAATCATTCAAGGAACTTGTTGGATGGTGAGTGGTGCCTGTATTGAAGACAGGAGGAGGCTGATTTTGTGGGGGTTTTGCCTCTGAGATTGATAAATTTTGGAAATCAGCAGCTGCTTCTTCATTCTGGTTTCCAATTTCTATTATTTTGGTTTGATGAGTTTCAATTTTTTGTGAATTTTCTTTTGGTTGTATTTTCCTAGGATGAGTTAGTCTGTATGATTTGATTCAGCCTTATTTGTGTTGAGGATTCTCAGGTGATTTTGTTGGTAAGGGTTGTTGAGAGTTTTGGAAATGTGGAGGTACATAAGGATGTGTTAGTACCAGGGAGTTTACTGATGGATAATGAGCTTAAAATTGAGATGGGGCTATTGTTGGTGATAACAAAGAGATTCTTTTCTGATTTGGAATTGGAAAAATATGTTTAAGATGAAGATAGTGTTGCGATTCCAGAAGTGTAGGATTATTGATGGCATCTGCTTGAAAATCATTGGTGGGCTCTGGATAGTTGTCCATTATGGCTGCAGATTTGCTTGGGAGAGGAATAGTGAATGATTCTTCTAATTCACAAGTTAGGTGCTAATGGTCACAGGTGTTTTTTAGAATTTGAGTAATTTTTATTGAGGATGGTGCAACCTGTGATGGTTCCATGGAGTGTTATACTTCTTGATGAACCTTATTGGCGATTCATGACTTTGTATCAACTGTATATTTCAGGACCATGGAGAACATGGAATCTTTGGTAAAATTGTATCCTTTTTCTAAAATTTTTTCAAATAATTCTTGAAGCTTAGTAACTAGAGCTTAAGTGTGAGTGAAATATCTAATGTGCAAGGAATGTATTTTTCAGTGCAGGCTTAACTGGGGTACTTGTGAGTTGGCACTGAAGAGGTCCTTTAGGTAGGAAAAAGTGGCAGTGCTGGTTTTCTTGGAGATGCATTGCTTTATTAGATACTTTAAAAGTGAGTTCATATGAATCTTTTGATCTATGGTTTCATGAGAAGTAATGGTAGTAGCATGATGTTGAGTGAAAAAATCTTTGTCATATAGGTGGTCAAGAAGGATTAATTGTAGTTCCAAATACCAGCTGAAATAGTTGCTACCATCTAAATGTATGGTATGTATACAGTCTTTTATTTCTAAGTTAATATGAGCTAAAGAGACTCCTTTTGCTTTCCTTTCTTCCCTCTCTTCTTGTCCAGGTAATTCTGATTTATATCCTGATATAGTATCATCATCTTTGGCTTCATCAGGGTCTATATGAGCAGGTCTATATGGAGCTGAAGGAGCATTTGAAGGAGAGGGAGAATGCATGTGTGGGGGTCACAATTGAATTGTTCTTCTTGTTTGGGGAGAAGCATTTGGTACTTGTTGATTTGAGATTTTAAATTATGTATATAGTCATTTTTATTTATTTATATTTTTAATTAGTATATAGAGGAATTTGAAGATGTCTCCATCAACTTGAAATAGATCCTAGTAAGAGGAAAACCCAGTTTTCCTTATACTAAAGATAGAAAAAGGAAAATGGGAAAAAAATAAAAGAAATAAATGAGGAAGAAAAAGAGAAAAAAAATAAAAGACAGAAGGATAAAGAAAAAAAATTGGTTTTCAAAGGAGGCTGTTGGGAGTTCTAGTTTCCAAAGGAAACCAGCTGTGAGATTTAGTCTAAGTTTCCAAATGAAACTAGCCATTAGATTTGAGGAATCAAAAAAACAGAAAATAAATAAAAGATGAGTATAGCTGATTAGCATTTAAGGTGCCATAACCTGTTGTGTCTTTAACTTATAAGTGGTGATGTTTTATAGTCAGAGATGGATGATCATATATTTCTTAGGGAATCTAGAGTATATACATATGTATGTGGCACAGTAGAGTACTTAACAGAAAAAACTTTTCCTTGTCTTTTATATTTTTTAGGATGTGTAACTATCATTTATCAGACACAAGCATATAGTTTTGCAGATGGAGTGCTATTATTATTATTGAAATTAATATTAGGGGTTATCATAGTCAGAATTTTGTAATTACTTAACAGTTATTTCACAATGCAAAAGGAAAGCCACAAACTTGAAATTAACTATTAGTAAAAAGGTGTCTTTGGGGCACAATATGGCATACTTCAAACAATAATCATGGGTGATTTGGTGGTGAAAAAAGTTATTTTGAAATAGAAGATTTATAAATTTGATACCCTGTATTATTATTATTATTAAGGTGTTTCAAACATTACCAAATATGCCACATAAACACACTACAAAACAGGTACCAAACCCACCATCAAAAAATGAAATACACCTGCCCTGGAAAGTTGTATTTCAACAGCATATTTGTCCCCAAACACATCTTCTTTTGGGTAAAAAAAGTCATCAAAACACTTCCATTCATCATCATGATTAGTCAGCACTAGGTACAAAGACACTAACACTAGGTACAAAAGTGCAAACACCTAGATTTTTTTTCACCTAATACTTAAGGGCTTATTCATATGAGCAAGTTATATGACTTACCAGAGATTAATTAATCCCATAATCATACACTTACTCTTAATCTTTACCACTTTTCACCAACATAACATGCCACTTTCAGTCCACCATCAAATTAAGATCACTTCTGCAGCTGTAGCTCTTGATCTAATGGTTAATTCTGATACTAATTCTGATGCAGAACTTGAATTAGCTTTCATGTGTGACATGTTGGAAATCTGCTACTTATTTCCTAGAACACCTTCCATAAGACACCAACCACTATATCACTTTGATGTTTTTACCCACATTCCTGAAGCTAGCTTTCAACAGATGTTTTGTAAAACTTTTCCTGGATATTTTGGCTTACTTGAATTGATTCAAGATCACTCCCTTTTCAAAAATAACTCTTATTTTCCTCAAAGAGATCCAGCTATTTAAATATCTGTAACACTTTTACATATTGTCTCAAATGTTAATGGTGCAGAATTAACCCATCTTGAAAAACCTCTTCCAGCTTAGTCAAGGAAAAGTTCATCTTTATACAAAGAAAGTCATAACTGCAACTCTTTCTCTTGAAGCTCAACTTCTGAAATGGCACAATAAAAAATTAAGGTTAGAAAACTCTCAGGTAATGCAAAAGGAAAGTTTTCCTGGCTGAATTGGTTTGGTTGTTGGTACCACCACAGCTTTGAGTCAAAAACCTGCCAGAGATGGAAATAACTATTTTGATCACAAAAAAAAGTGATATTTTTTCATTTATAGTTTCAAAGAAATCTCATATTAATATTTTACTTTTTTTAGGTACACAATTGCTCTTCAATTGGTTTGTGATATTAACAAGAAACTCATTGCTTTTCATACTAGATTCCCTGGTGCTTTTCATGCTTCCTCTGTATTTTAGCAAATGAATATTTCTCAACATCCTCAATATTTTTCTGATGAAAATAAATATCTTCTAGAAGACTCTTCTTATTCAAATGGTTTTCATTTCATCCCTGCTTTTTATGGGACTGGTTATGAAGAAGGTGAAAAATCAAGATTCAATACTCATCTAGCAAAATCTCATATTAGGATTGAGCATGCAGTAGAGACACTGAAAAGCCAATTTGCTTCTCTGAAAGAGCTAAGGACTACACTCTGTAAAAAAAAGAAATGAAGGTTTCTGTAGACTGTATTACTGTTTGTCTTATATTACTCAATCTTTTTGCTAAATTAGAAGATGGAGGGAACAAGCTTTATGAAGATGAGATTCCTGATCCACCTCCACCAATAGAATCTAGCAGTACTTCATCATATCAATATAGTTATATGCATGCTAGAATAATACCAATCACCCTTTCTCACTTTGAGGGCATAGCTTAACTGATTTAAAATTTGTTTTTTGTGTAATAATTTTTGCCAATGAAACTCCCCAGTTTTTCAGTTTCATTTGTTTTGGTTCAGCTCCCAGACTTTAAATCACATAAAATTTGCAAACACATGACATTTCTAAGATTCTGTCTCACTAAGATATTTCATCTTCTCTTCATCTCTAACTTCCATCATATATTTTTGGCTCTGATACTTCTCACTTCACAGCACTCAAAGTAAGTCACTTTCTCATTTTTTAAATTTAATTGCTTATTGAAATGTCTTTTTTCTTTTTTCTTTTTTTTGTTTCTTTTTTTATCATCTTTTTTGTTTTGATTGCTGATTTATCTGCTCTTATTTCCCTTTCCCTCTTTTTTTCCCTTTTTTTCTTGTCCTCTATCATTTTTATTCTTGATTAATTGACTTTTTGGTGTTTTTTGGTCATTTTTAGGCATTTTCACTTATTTGGCCTTTTTCTTTGCTAAATCTCTTTGGAATCATTCAGAAACAATTTGAAAATTTTTTCCAAGCTATTTCCACTTACTTTGAGGTGTTTTTTGGCCTTTTTTGGTATTTTATTTTTGTTAAAACTTTTCAGAAACATTTTCCAAGCATTTCTTAGTGAATTTTAGGTGTTTTTGGGCTATTTTATTGGAAACACTGTTAAACCTTCAGAAACCATTTGAAAGCATTTTAAAAGCATTCTCAGGTTTTTCATTCTGTTTTGGAACTTTTTTGGACAATTTTTGGGACTTTATTTTGGCACTTTATTTTGGCACTTTTTGCTTTTTAGATAAGTTTCATCCAATTTTGATTATTTTTTTCAATTATATTGATATTTTTCTTTTTTTTTAGAAAAAAATGACTGAGAATCTAGACTCATCTAAAAAAAGAAATTTATTCCTCAAACTCATCCCTTTCTTTACTTACCTCAATATCTTCATCTTCTCCTTCTTCACTTTCTTCAACATCATCTTTTTCAAAACCTGGGTAAAGTAGAAATTACTTAAGAGAAAAACAAATTTGTTCCAAATTTATTAGCAGTTCAACTGGCTTCAGTTACTTCAAAACTAGATTCTTCTAAAAAAAAGCTATCCAAAAAAACTACCTGAAAACACAAATTTCTTTCTTGAGACTATAACCAATAAAAAATCACAGTCAAGTAACAATGAAGAAGATAAGACTGGAAATAAAAAAAATGATGTTGTTTATAATTCTTTCAAACTTCAATTTATTTTGGGATTCATTCATTTGAAGAAAATACAAATGAAAAATTTCAAAATTTATCAGATCTTATATTGACTTTGTATCAAATGGCCTTAGCTTATCAACCTTTATCAAAAAAAATATTCTTGGAGGTTTCATGTATGTTATTGGTTGGAGAACAGGATATGACAAAGTTTTTGCACTCAGTAAGCTTATTTATAGATGAATGAATATAAAAAACATTTGTTATTCTTTCTACAGGTATCTATTCTTTACTCAGAGATCTTACTGCCAAAGAAATGAAACAAGATTTAAAAAGATGGGACTCCTTATCTACATTCAACCATTTTTTAGCTCATTCACCACAAAAAATTGTGTGGCACCTGCTAGCAGGTGCCCATCCTTATATTCAAATTTTTTTTAATAGTAAATCTTATTTGATGTTGTGCAAGCTAGTTTGCTCATTGTTCAGTGTACAGTCTTTCAAGAAGAATTACAGCTGAGCTGAAATTGAGTTAATTCAAAGAAAGGGATTGGCACCTGCTATCAGGTGCCCATGTTTTTTTTCTGGTGATATATTAAAGAATCTATGTCAACATGCTTTTGAATTTAATCATGAATTGGAAAATTGGTTTAGAAGCCCTAATTAGACAGATGCAGAATGGCTAAAACTTGTTGGTGATGATATTTTTGCTTCTAATGTCACTGTAACCTTTGGTAGTTTTTATAACAAAACTCACATGAATGAAAATGATTTCAACTATCTCATATTTGGAATATTCTCATAAGTTAATCCAAAAACTGGTCTTACTATCCCCTCACGCTCCTCATACACAAAAGGTCATGGTCTATACTTTCCAGACCATTGATACATTATTGACTTTGGAACAGGAAATGGAATAATTGAAGCAATTTGATATTCAAGTTTTCATAATCACCAGACAACTAAAGCACCACCATTCACTCAGCTTGGCTGCTCTTTTCAAATCAATAGGGAGCTGCTCAATAGGATTGATAAGGTAAGAGAAAAATATGAGGTAAAACAAAAAACATTAGGTGGAAAAAAAAGTATGGGGTGTAATATAGGTTGTTAACTTTTATCTTTATTTCACAAAATAACATTTTACAAGTCATATATGATACTCTATTTACCTAAATAAATGTTCCATCAGGCCATGTGTCTTATAATGGTCATCATGAGGAAATTTGTTTTTCTCATGAGGTTCATGTATACATTTGTGTTTTATTTCATTGACTTTGGTCACAGACAATTTCAACTCACATTTTCACTTGAATTGTCATTAATTCAGTTTTTTCAATTATCTTATAAGACTTATTTACATGTTAATTTATGCAATGAACATAAATTTTTGCAATATATTCCCCTACTTCAATAAAACACAGGGGAGGGTATTGCTTTTTTTTGTCATAATTTTTTTTCTGACTTAGAAAAAAATGGTGATCCCCACCCCCCGTTAAATTTGCACTTTTTCTTTTTCTGAAACAAGTGTAACTTTTAGGAGTAAGAGAAATAAATTAAGAAAAAAATTTTAGTCAAAAAAAAATATAGCCTTGTTTGAGTTTATTAAAAATCTCCCTATAAGCAGAAAAAACAGCCTTTGACATTGATTGAGTTGACCCAAAACTAGAAGAAGCCCTTTTCTTGAGTCTGTTGCTATAAGTGGTTGATTCTTTATCTTCTAATCTTTCATTGTCAGCTACTTCCTTACAAATTTCTAGATTTGATGAGGCTTGGGTCTGGTATATACATGGGGATTAAATCAGTACTACAAAAGAAAAAATAAAGCAAAAGTAGTTTAGCCTTACTACCATGGGCTCATCAAGCTCAATGTCAGAATATGCAGATGGTTCTCCAAATTCTAAAGATTCGAATGAAGGATCCATAGGAAAATATTGACTATTTATATCAGACTCAGTAGTTCTTGGACCTTGATTCATGTGCAAGGGGTTGACATTGGGCCTTTTTCCAAAGAGTTTTTCCATTTGATCATAAAGAGGAAAAATAGAGTTGAGTTTTCAGAAATAGATGTGATTCCATGCTTTTCATCATCTTCAGTAACTCCAAACCCAGTTGAAGAAGAAGCCATATTTGCTTTCTTGTATTTTGTTTGATATTTTTTGAATCTTTACCTCATTTGCTTTGTTGTTGAATCCATCTTACCTTTAGTTTTTGATTTCCACTCCACTTCCATTTGATTAAAGCCACCCAATTTTGATGCAAGTGGATGACCATCTTGTGTGGAAGTTTCACAGCCAAAACAGAAATCAAAACTAGATTTAATTTTCAGCCAGTTAATTACAATCTGTAGGTCAGACAGTTTCAATTGAGTAAATTTTTGAGAAGTAGATTTTGGGCAAGGCATGATAAATTAACACTAAACAAAGAAATTAGTGAAAAAAAGAAAAAAAATTTCAAGAAAAGGAAAAACTAACAAATATTTTAGATATTTATGATGCCTTGTATAAAATTAAGAAGTTTTGAATATAAAAATTTGAGCAAGAAAATTTTCTAAAAAACAGAATAAAATTTAATGGACTTACTGTGGTGTGAAAGAGAAAAATTTGATTTGGAAATGAACTGGGGGAGAATAGTTGTGATGGGGAGTATATGGGTGAGGATGGAAGGAAGGTGATGCACAGCTGATTGGGAGGATGTGAGCACTTGTGGGCTGATTTGTGGATAAGAAAATTTTACAAAAGTAAGACGTATTTGACCCCATGTTTGAGACCCCAAGTACCAAATCAGCCATGTTTCATGGCATGTTTGTGTGGAATTTTTCAAATGAAACACACTAGGTGTGCTTGGTAATTTTTGAGACCCCCTATTTTTATTTTTATTATTATTATTATTATTATTATTATTATTATTAGGGGGTATCAATGTTCAGGGATCAGCAATTAAATTAATTGCGGATAAAAATCCTTATACCCCAATTATCTTCTGCAATTATTTTTGCAAATAATTGGGTTATTAGACACTTTACGTGTCAATGTTCACCTCTTATCTGACATTTTTCTACTCAATTTTTCATAACCACAACTTGGCCATCTATTCTTCCTTACCTTGTCAATTCTGTTTGCTCATCTACGCTCACCCCCAACTCTCAACAACATTTTTTTTGCTTTCATTTCTGCTGGAGTTCATACACCTATCTCTCATTGGCCTTTCATCTCCTTGGTTTTCTCAGTGGCAACTTCCTCCAAGAAAAATTTAAAAAAATATGGGCTTAGCTAATTTTTCAAGTGGTAAAAGTGACTTATGCAAATTTTTAAGTGTTTCAATCAACTTAGACAAATTTCCGAGTGGTGAGAGTGAATAACACAAATTTTTGAGTGTTGCAAGTGACTTAGACACATTTCCAAGTGGTGAGAGTGAATCACACAGATTTTTGAGTGTTGCAAGTGACTTAGACACATTTCTGAGTGGTGCAAGTGACTTGGACAAATGTTTGAGTGTTGTGATTGACTTGGAAAAATTTAAAAATGTTGAGGGTGACTCAGACAAATGTTTGAGTGTTGTGAGTGACTTTGACAAATTTAAGAATGGTGAGGGTGACTCAGACAAATGTTTGAGTGTTGTGAGTGCCTTAGACAAATTTACAAGGGGTGAGGGTGACTTGGACCAATCTTTGAGTGAGGTGTGCAGATAAAAATTTTGTTTTAGGGCTTAAGAACAGAAATTTAGTTGTGTTATGCTCCAGAAAGAAATAAGATTAGGATACTTGAGTTGA
This sequence comes from Hemileia vastatrix, assembly GCA_030280995.1. Lineage (NCBI taxonomy): Eukaryota > Fungi > Basidiomycota > Pucciniomycetes > Pucciniales > Zaghouaniaceae > Hemileia > Hemileia vastatrix. The sequence continues at coordinate 28,035,454 of JASXTE010000005.1, forward strand.
AACTATTTGAATTGCTCATGAATGTGATGAGTTTGGGATCAGTAATTAGGAATGGAAATTGGGGTATAAGAAGCGGGATAATGTATTATTGTGCATTCCTTATCTACTAGCCCCAGGGATAATGGATAAGAATCTTCCACAATTAATAATGTTGGATCCAGGAAAAAAAAATTCCTGATCCATAATTGCCAATCCCTGAACATTGATACCCCCTATTATTATTATTATTATTATTATTATCATTATTATTATTTTTCAGAATTCCCTAATTAAAAGCAGGGTAACAATCATTATACAGCTACTTGCAATGAGCTTGTGGCTTTCTAAAAAAAATTCCTCTCCTACCTCCACAGAATGGGAGACAAGATTATGTCTCCTTATTAGGTAGTCCCACTCCTAATTCCTTATGGATAGCTGACCTGAAGTCACTGTGGATGAGGTAGGATAGTAATTTTTTTTAGAAATCTGCAAGCTGTTGGCAAGTAGCCATATGTACATACATTATATTTTTTTGGCATAGTTTGCCACCTTCATGACAAATTGAGAGATCGTGAAGGTGTAGGGACCAAGCACTATTAAGAACCAAAATCAGAAAAAAGAGTCTACTTGGTTAAACAATTAATTAAATATATCAGCTCTATTGGAATGAGAATTTTATCTCTTTCAATTTCATTTTTCAAAAATTATGAAAGAAAGGAACTATATTTAGAGAGGTACAGTACCCGGACAAGTGTTCTGGCCACTGTTTATACATATTTTTTTTCATCTTTCTCTCATACCACCACCATCACTGCTAAACCTCCTAAAATTGGCTTCCTTGATCTTTGACCCTCAATTTTGCATCTGATAAGGTTTTTATATCTTTCATTTCTCACTTTTAACATTTTTTCTATGTTTTCTTTATGCAGTTTTTTGGCCCTTTTACACCGCAAAAAATTGATCACTATATTCAGTTTTTATTCAAGAGTAAATTTGATTTGATGTTGCACAAGCTAGTTTTCTCATTTCTCAGAGCATCCACACTTGTTTGGTTGTGTAACTCCGGCTTACATGCATATTACTTCTGCATTGCACAAATTTATGATATCATTCCACACTCATTTTTTAAAAAATTCACTATTTGCGAGTTACACATAATATTCATCACTCATGTTTCTTAATTTATTCAATAACATCACTGCCTCCATGGCACTGATTTCTTATATCCCTCCTTCTACCATACTCATTTTTCTTCACTCAACTGTTACATTTCAAATGCCTTTAAATTTCCTTGATGATTTATTAGACATGGAAGAAGAAGATCTCATTCTTACATATTTGTTAATTACCTATTTCAACAATCAATCATCTAATTCAACTACACCAAGAACAAAGAAAAAAATGATACAACGAGATTGTTACACTGGTAATGCACACTTAATGAAAGACTACTTTGGGCAAAACCCCATTTACAACAATATTATTTTTGGGTGCCAATTTAGAATAAGCAAAGATCTATTTACAAAAATTGTTGAGGATCTACAGATGTACAATAAATATCAGGTTTAAAAATCTGTAAGTATAGTATTTTTTTAATAATATCCATCACACTTTTTCTCAATTTTTTACTAACTACATTACTAAAGGATTGCTGCAGGAGACTTGGATTGACACCTCACTAAAAGCTAACTATTGTACTTCACCAGCTTGCCTAAGGTATTTTGGCCAACTCAACTGAAAATTATGTTTGCATAGCTGAAACCACTTCACTAAAGGCATTGAAAACTTTTGTTAAAGACATCATATCTTTATACAAAAGCAAGTATTTATGAGAACCAAACGCTGTGGAGAAAACCAAGATTTTGAGGGAGTACAAAGACAGGGGGCTTCTGGGATGTCTTGGCAGTATTGATGGGATGCACTTGGAGTAGAAAAATTGCCCCACAGCCTGGGCTGGTCAGTTCCAGGGGAAGTAAAAAACTCCAACAATGATATTGGAGGCTGTAGCAAGCAAAAACTTACGAATTTGGCATGCTTTCTTTGTATCACCTGGAGCTTTAAACAACATCAATATTCTTCATTGCAGAAACTTGTTTGATAAACCTTTGGGCGGTAGTCAAGATGGTGTAACATATAAAATAAATAATAGAATTTATAAAAATGGTTACTACCTTGCTGATGGTATTTACCCACCATGGTCAACACTGGTAAAAATGATTTCTCATCTGCAAGATGAGGAAAGCCAATATTACTCTAAATTAAAAGAAAGTTCTAGAAAGGACATAGAATGTGCTTTTGGGGTTTTGCAAAGTAGGTGGGGCATTCTAACCCAGCCATGTCCTCTATGGCATATCAAATAAGTGAAGGAGACAATGACCTCTGTATAATCTTACAAAACATGATAGTGGAAGCAAAATCAGAATCAGATCCTTACCTAAATGAACAATCCATTCAATTTTAAATTTCAACAAACCACCAAGTCCTTCTTTGACAAACAGCTTAGTGAGTTTTATTCAGAACAGCCAGGAGCCTCACAATTCCGACACACATTTTGAATTGTGAGAGAATCTGAAGAGACATATTTGGAAAAATAGAGGAAGATTTGAATATATACAAAGGGAATACTATATGATTACTAAATTTTTATAGCTATTGAGCAGTACAAATAACCTAGCAATAGTATCAGGCCACCCGTAAGCAACATATATTTCAGAATGAGATAAGTAGTAATACAAATGTGTCTATACCTCTTATTATATAAAATAGTCTTGGGATAAGTTTCCCAAGCCTTAACTATTGAGCAGCACAACTAAGCTATCACATGCGCACCCAATAGAATAACATGAGAATGTAACTGTGTAGTACTAAAGAATTATAAAAACTTGAGATAAATTTATATTATATATATAAAGCTTGTTAGCAAGTGCCAGCCTTTTATATGGTTGGTGATAGCTTTGATGCAGACTTTTTATATTTCTTGGCTTCCTTGAACAAGAATATCTTGCCCAGGGAATCCTATATTTCCAAACAGCCTTTACCCAAGATTTTTACCACACCTGGGAGGGAGTCGCAAAAGATATTTGGTGCACCTTCAAACTTTTATTATGCATCATTGATGATTAGCAGTTATTTTCTGAAACTTGTATTTTATCTTTTACAAAGTCTATTTTTTATTCCAAAATTCTCTGATTGTTTTATTTACAAGAACATAGTAGATTGAAAGCAACTTCAAAGCCAAATCAATATATTGTTCTTGTTGATGAGGAAAATTACAAGATATATATTTTATAATAATATATAAAAATAAAAAGAAGTTTGAGTTGAAAATAAAACTAAATATATGTAATACTTGTAAGAAATTATGTAAATAATAATTAAAAAGAAGAAAATTGAGTCAAAAGGAATGGAACAGACCAGTATATATATTACTTATGGGCCTCCTAGTAAGCTCAAAGTGTAGTTGGAAGAGCTGTTTGCTGCTTGCCTGCAAGAAAGAAAAAAAAGAAAAAAAAAGGCAGAAGGAGAGAGGAGGGAAATATCTTACCAGTAATTAATCAGAAGAGCCATTTGGTGCTTGCCTGCAAGAAAGAAAAAAGTAAGAGGAAAAAAATAAATAGTAAGTAATTTCTCTCCTCTCGCCTATTCTGTTTTGGTTTTTCTGTTTCTTTTTTTCTTTCTTGTAGGCATGCACAAAATGGCTCATCTGATTAATTTACTGGTAAGTTATTTCCCTCCTCTCTCCTCTTGCCCTTTTTTTTCTTTTTTTTCTTTCTTGCAGGCGAGAAGCAAATGGCTCCTCCGACTACATTTTCACCTCACATACTCCACACTGTAACCCAAAAGCCCTTACAGCAAATGGCTCTTCCAACTAATTGCTGGTAAGTAATTTTACTCCTCTCCATACAAGTAATAAATATATTTAGTTTTATTTTTGACTCACACTTCTTTTTATTATTACTGCTCTTTCATATTCATTTTGACTCACTTTTAATTTTCTTTAAATCATTATATATATTTTAAATTCACAAATAAAACAATAATTAACAAACTAAATCAAGAGTTACTCTTTTCAATCCACCTCTTTTTCATGTCCTCCTTCATTTTTTGTAAAAGCTCCAAGTCTTCATCAGTACAACAATTATTTTCTTTAAGTAGTAGAAGTTGTTTCATATCATTACCTCTCATTTCACTTAGATTTTTCTCTTTGTCCAGTTGGAGGCACTCTTTTTGAATTGAAAGTTTCTCTTTTGTAAGTAGAATTTTCTGTTTGGTAAGCTCATTTTGTTTTTCCATTAACTTCATTGCTGGTAACTGATTTTCTGCCATTTTACCCATTTGTAAAGCCAGGTTAGTTTGTTCCTTGATATTGCTTGCTTCACTAATACAAAATCTTTATGAAGATTTTAGACCCAGAGGACATGGAGAAAAGGCTGATTGTGGGGTGCCACTATGTGTTTCCACTTTGATGTCGCTGCTTGTCTCTTCTACTTTATTGATATCACTTGAGTATGTGTTACTAGATTGAAGATCCTTACTTGTATTGAGTCTCCATTTAGGAACATGCCTAAGTTTGTCCCACACAGTCAAGCTTTTAAAAGATGATTTAGTTTGTTCTTGATAAAGAGATAGTGCAAGCCTCATCCAGTCACTGGGTGGGCTTCTTTCAATTGAGTTATAAATAGTGCTGAATTTAAAGGTGGATTTGTAAAGGGCTTGCCATCTAAGGTTGATTATTGAAAAATAATAAACAAGTTTAAATAAAAATTTTAGTCTACAAATTAAATAAAACTTACCAGATTCTAATCTGTTCATGATCTCTATATTAGGGGGTATCAATGTTCAGGGATCTGCAATTAGGGATCAGAATTTTTTTTTCTCGGGATCTGACATTATTAATTGCAGAAGATTCTTATCCACTAGCCTCGGGGCTAGTGGATGAGGAATCCATGATAATGCATTATCCTGCCTCTTATACCCCAATTTCCATTCCTAATTCCTGATCCCAAACTCATCACATTCATGATGGATTTTTAAGAAAGTCACATGACATATAATTTCTGATGCCATCCTTAAGCCTCTCCTCACTCTATGCTACTTAATTTTTGGTGGCAAACACTTAAGTTTTTTTTCTATCTACACACCCCAACTGCACATTTGGCGGTGAATTCCCACTTCCCACTCATCAACTAAACCTTCTACTGACACCTATACTACTGACAAGAATGAAGCACCTCTCTACTAGACGGCTACTTCACTCCACTATTAATGCTATCAATTTAATTTTAGTTCTCTACTATAAATATGACTCTGATTTTGAAGATGCCTTAGCCTATTTGTGTTTTCTTTCCAAAAAGTGTTACCTCATTTCCAGGGGGCCAAATCTTTATCATGATCCCCAATATGATCTCTTCTCCATTCTCAACATTCCCCAACTAAGCTTCACTCAGCTATTTAGAGCTTCACCCAATTCTTTCTTCAAACTTTATCAACTCATCTCTGAACATCCTATCCTTCATAACAATTCCCATAACAAACAGCGTAATCCTGCCATTCAACTTGCTGTTGCACTATGTCGCTTTGGCTCAAATGGAGATGGTGCTGCTGTAAGAATTTTGAATAATCTATTTAACATAGGATATGGTATGGTGATATTATACACCAAGTGCTGTATGATTTCTATCCTTTCCCTCAAGTCTCAAATACTTGCTTGGCCAACTCCAGAACAACAACTTGAATCCTCTCAAGTAATGCAAGCCAAAGGTTTCCCTGACTGTGTAGGTTTTGTTGATGGCACAACTATACCTTTGAGTCAAAAGCCTGTTCATGATGGGAACCATTATTTTTATCGCAAAAAAAGGTTTGTTCAAAATCTTCTCCAATTTCTCATGATTCATGAACTAACTTTTTATCTTCCTTCTAGATACTCTATTGCTGTTCAACATATATGTGATGTCAATAAAAAATTTATTGCTCTTCACAGTGGCTGCCCTGGATCATGTCATGACTCTTCCGTCTTCCAAAGAATGAGGATTTCTCAAACCCCAGACTCATACTTTGACGAATTTCAGTACCTCCTTTCAGACTCAGCATATGCAAGTGGGAAGTACATTATACCTGCTTTCTGTGGTGCAACCTTAGAAAATGACCCCAAAACTAATTTTAATTATCACCTTGCCCAATCAAGAGTACAGATTGAACATGCTATAGGTATTTTAAAGGGACAATTTTCTAGTCTTCGGGAGCTCCAAATCCAATTTCAAAAAAAAATGGAGATCAAAACTGCGAATCATTGGATCATGACTTGCATTATACTCCACAATATCCTAGCTGATTTAAAGGATGAGTGGAATGATCTTTATGAAGAAGAGGATCCTGAACCAGCACCAGCTCTCCCCTCCCTTGAATCACAAAACATTCAATCAACCGGAATACAATCCATTATAATGCCAATCACTCTCCAACATTTCACTTCACAACAATTTTAAAATTTTATTTTGGTGCTCCCCACATGTCCACTTTGTGTACTTTTTTCACTTGGTTTGGTATTTTTGTTTGATGAAATTCATTTTTTTTGAATTTATGGTGTGGTTTTCCAACATTGGAAGACACCTTTTTTGCTCTGTTTGGTGTTGTTTTGGTATGTCTTAATTGGCATTGGTTGAATAATTGAGTGTTTTTCTGGTTTTATTCAGTGGATATTGGGACTACAGATATGTGGGTACTACCATTGGATAGCCCTGGATTTTCTCTATATTTGATGACTTGATGATATTTTTCATATTCCAAGTTTTAAGGGGTCCTTTACTCATTTTTCATTTCTAAAAGATAGCTGTTTAATTTTGTTTTTTGTGTTTTACATGATAACCTTAAGTCTTAGGGTTAAGTGCTTAGTATCATTAAGTAGAGCTAATTTGGCTCTATATTTTATGTCACAATGTTGTCATAGCTTAATTATGTGTTTTAAGGGTTTTAGTAGTTGCGGTGGATTTTTCTAAGTATTTTGGGCTTTATTGGAGGTTTTTGGTGGTTTTCTGGCTTCAGGGAGTTCCAGCCGCTTCTAGGCAGGCCACCTGACGTTGGGCCAACCCCCTGCCTTGGTGCTAAGAGGCTGGGAAGCTCTTCTCTTTTTTTTGGATGGCTCATTGGTTTTCTTTCACCAGCTCAACATGAAATTGCATATTTTATGAAATCACATATTTTGTCAGTGTTTGTTTTTTTTCATTCACCACTCATATCCTTTTCAAACTCTCCTCAAACATCCATCAAATATTTTCAATTCCTCTATTTCATTCCTCTATTTCTCATCTCATCTCTCCAGGTAAGTCATTCTTTTTTTTATTTTTGATTTTTTTTACTCGCTAATAATTTATTTTTTCTCTTTTTTTTGTCCTTTTTTTTTCTTTTTTTTTGTCCTTTAAGTGCTTTTTTTTGGTTTTCAAGTTTAGACTAATTTTGTTTTTTTTGTTCTATCTTTTTTTTCTTTTTTTTCACCCTCCATCATCCCCCTTTCCCCCCTCCTTGTCTGCCTCCATACCCTCTTTTCTCCCCTTCTTGGCCACCTCAAGTCCCCCCCTTTCTCCCCCTTTCCCCCCTCCTTGTCTTCCTCCATACCACCCTTTCTCCCCTTCTTGGCCACCTCAACTCCCCCCTTTAATCCCTCCTTGCCCACCTCAACCCCCCTTTACCCCCCCCTTTACCCCCCCTTTACCCCTTCTTTACCCTCCCTTTCCCCCCCCTTTACCCCCTCCTTGGCCCCCTCAAGCCCCCCTCAAATCACTCCTCATACCGCTCCACACCCCCCCACCACCTACTTATTAGGGGGTGTCAGTTCTGGAAAATTGGCACTTAACTTAAGTGCAGATTTCAAACCAAATCAGCACTTAAATTTTGAAAAGAAGTCACTTATTTCAAAAATGGGTGTCAGTTCTAACTTCAAATCAGACCTTTTCTTGCTCACCTACTTCTCGCCACACATTCCCCTTGTTAGTTTGTGCTTCATAGATCATGTTCTCACTATTTGTTTTCCAATTGAAACATTGTTATCTGACCAATGGTAAGTTTTTTTTACTTCTTTTTTTTCAGTATTTTTTCTTTTTCTCTTTTTCTTCTTGATCATTTAGGTATTTTTTTTGTTTTAATTTTGGTAAATTTTTCCACCTCTCATGCAACCACTCACACCACTGCCACCACCTTCTTGCTCACTACCACTGCCACCACCACGACCACCTCCTCACTCACTACCACCACCACCTTCTCACTCACTACCACTACCACCACCTCCACCTCCTCACTCACTACCACCACCACCACCACCACCACCTCGCTCATTACCACCACCACCACCTCCTCGCTCACTACCACTGCCACCTCATTCCCTACCACTACCATCACCTCCACCTCCTCACTCACTCCCACCACCACCCTCTCACTCACTACCACTACCACCACCTCCTCGTCCTTGCTCACTACCACCACCACCTCCTTGCTCACTACCACCACCACCACCACCTGGCTCACTACCACTACTACCACCACCACCACTCACACAGCCATCACCAACTCACTCACCCCCTCAACCACCTCACCCACCACCACAACCAGCTTTCTCACCACTACAACCACCTTTCTCACCACCAGATACAGCATCAAGAAAAACAGAAATGATAATTTCACTATACAACTGTAGAAAAAAGTGCACTAGCCTAATTAACTATCAAAAAATACTAATAATGTCCTTATAGTTAAGAAAATGGCTGTACATGCTCTAAAATTGTAGCTAACTGAGAGCAAATGAGCTTCAGAAGCTTGAGATACTTCTAAAATCCTCTTTTTTGAAATTTGAAATATACTAAAATATTTGAGACATGAGCAAGCAAATTTGGTGACTTGCTCATTAGTGTTTTGTACATAAGGAGCAAGAAATTTCACTCCTTCCTTTTTTTATGCAGTTAGTTTTGGGTGTTCGAGATGTTTGGTTGCTTATAAATCAATCATGAGTGAGGGGAAAGGGTTGTAATGAAGAGAGGGAGTGGAGTGAATTAATGATCAGAGAGGAGTGAGAGGAAGAGGGGAATTGAAAGGGGAGGGGTGATAGGAGCTGCAAGTGGAGAATGTAACAAAAGGAATGGAGAGGTAGTGGGAGGTGAGAGAGAGGGAGAGTAGTGAGAATTGTGAAACCAGCACTTATGGTTGAGAAAGTGCGGATTTGAGTGAAATAAGTGACTTATTTCATTTTGAAATCCACCAGTGCTGGGACTAGTGTGTTTCGGAAATCTGCACTTAAATAAGTGCGGATTTGTAAGTGCGTATTTGCCAGAACTGACACCCCCTATTGAATCGGTAACAATTCAATAAGTTAGGTTTAGGGGGGAGGGTTGGAGGGGTTCAAGGGGGGGTTTGAGGTGGGTCTGAGGGGGTAAAGGGGGGGTAAAAGGAGGGTAAAGAAGGGGTAAAGGGGGGTAAAGGGGGGGTAAAGGGAGGGTAAAGAAGGAGTAAAGGGGGGGTAAAGGGAGGGTAAAGGGGGGGTTGAGGAGGCTAAGGAGAGGTTGAAAGGGGGTAAAGAAGGGGTAAAGAAGGGGTAAAGAAGGAGTCAGGGGGGGTAAAGGGGGGGTTTAAGGTGACTAAGGAGAGGTTAAAGGGGGGTAAAGGGGGGTAAAGAAGGGGTGAAGAAGGGATAAAGGGGGGTAAAGGGAGGGTAAAGGGGGACTAAATGGGGGGTTTGAGGCAGGTAAGGGGGGTTGAGGTGGGCAAGGAGGGCATTTTGAAGAAAAAAAAGACTAATCTCTGCTTTTTAATTTTTTTTACAGAATTTATTTTCTTTCCCTTAGTTTCTGGACATTTCCCCCTGTTTTCAAAATAAATCAGGTAATTTAATTTTTTATATTTTTGTTTGTTTTTTCAAATAATTAAATATTCTGAAATTTACTGAAATCAATTTTTTTATTTATATTTTAATAAATTGGATTGAATGATATCAACAATTATTTCCAATAGCAGGTAAGTAATTTTTATTTGTTTATTTATTTTTAATTTAAATTTACTGAATTTATTTTAATTTTTTTTATTTACTCTTTTTTTTGGTTGATTTTGTTTTACCTTGTATTTTAATTATAATTCAGGTTTTTATTTTGAAATTTTATTTTTTTTCAAAATTATTTACTGATTTTTTTGCAACTAATTTTATTTGTTTTTTTTTATTAAAATTTTTTTCTTTTCAATTATTTTACTGATAATTTTTTATTGTTGGGGATTTATTTAATATATATTTTTTTATTTTTTTATTTTTTTGTTTTTATAACTTTTTTTTCCAAGAAGTTACTATGGAAAATTTAACTCACTCATCTTCATTATCATCAATTTCTTCTGAATCATCTTTCTCATCACTTTCTTCCTTGTCTTCAAATCTTGAAAGCTCCAAGAATAATCATCAAATATATTCTTCTTCTTCTTCTTCAACTTTACTTTCTTCTATCTCTTCAAAGACCTTCCATTCTATTCCTTCAATATATTCAAATTCTTCTTCTTTATCTTTACTTTCTTCTATCTCTTCAATGTCCTTCAATTCTATTCCTTCTCCCAATCAATCTGAGCTTTCCTTACCAGAAAATAAAAAGCAGAAAATCATGGAACCAGCTAAAGAATCAAGCAATTCATAGACATAATTTTATAAAAATAGAAAATTGATTAGGATGAAGATATTTTGCAAAACATTCTTTGGACATTTGGACAATCTCAAATTTTATAAGACTTCAATATCAAATGTTAAGAAGTTTTTTTTTTACAAAAACATAAAAAACCTTACAGAAGGTTGTATAGATCTCATTGTTGCAGTTGTCAATAATGGATACAAACCTCAATTCATCTTAGAAGTTCATTCATTTAATGGGAAAAAGGATGAAGTTTTTTTCCAGCTTTCTGATTTAATCTCTACTCTCTATCAAATGGCTTTGGTTTGACAACCCTTATCAAATAAAAATCTGATTTCTGGTGTGATGAAAGGTTTTGGTTGGTTACCTGGATATGATCAAGGAGTTTCTTTTGGTATGTATAAAAAATTTTTTTATAAGTAATTTTTAATTTTGTCACATATTTCAGGAATTTATTCTTTATTGAAAAATTTGAAACTGGAGCAAATGGAAGAAGATCTGAAACAATGGAATTCATAGGGATCATTTAATATTTTCATGGCAAATTGTTTAAAAAAATTATGTTTTCAAGATTTTCAAAAAAACCATCAACTTGCTTTAGAATCTGGTCTACCAAATTGGTCTGATCCTGAATGGGAAGAAGCAATAAATGATTTTGTTTTTTGTTCAATTGTTATCATCACTTATAATGAATTTTACAATCTTGTTCATCTAGATAAAAATGATAAGAATTCGCTAACATTTGGAATTTTCTCTTATATTAATCCAGAGACTGGTGTTCCTATTCCATCACCCTCTTCTGATGAGGGACATGGACTTTATTTTCCTGACCATAAATTTATTATTGATTTTGGTAGTGCCAATGGAATTGTTGAGGCTATATGGAATTCTTCTCAACACCGGCATCAAACAACTAAATCACCTCCAACTTTAGTTTCTTGAAAAGAATTTACCCATTTTGGCTGTTCATTCCAAATAAATGAAGGTCTTATTAATTGTACTAAAAATCAAAAAAAAATTGTTCTTAGTAGATCTGTCAAGTATTTCTAATAAAATATTATATTTTTTCTATCATTAAATATTTTCTTCCAATTTTTTTTCCTTCTTTTACTCTTTTATTAATTTTTTTTTATTTTAAATTTTTTTAAATTATTTTTATTATTTTTATTTTTTTAAACTTCCCTTTTTATTTTCCTCTTTTTCAATTTTATTTATCCTTTTTAATTTTTTTCATTTAATTTTGGATTTTTCTCTTCCAATTATTTTTTAAAGTTACATCAAGATAGATTAATTTTTTATATAATGGTGCATCTGCCTATTATATGAAATAGGAAAACTGTCAGCCAGGCTATACCAGGACCCCAGTAAATGATATGTTCAGTTATTGGACCTGAAAGAGGGCTTAAGAGTTGCATTTGATGTATATAAATTTATATTTTATTGCATAATAAAATTATATAAGTATCTTATTTAATATAAGTGTTATATTAATTTTATTGTTATATAAATTATTTATACATTTAAATTAAGCATAACATATTTTATATTCTACAAATAATGGCGCATTTTTATGTATTTAATAATTATAAATTAATAATTAATTTATTACAAACATATATTATAATTATATGTGTAAAATTGACTTATAATGTAATTAAATTTATATATTAAATAAAACTTTTCATATATTATTAAACAATAATATTGGGTGCTTTTTTGACCCTTAACTGTTTCAGAAAAATTATTATATAAATTATAACACTTGTTTAATAACATAGTATTAAAATCCCCACTTTAAATTACAAAGATCATTAAATTAATTATATGTTTCATTTAAACTAATTATTGAATTAATTACATAGTTAAAACAATTAATTAAAATTGCTTTAAACTGGATTGAATTGATTACATGAATTTTTGGCATGAAAATAATTCTATTTGTTTTACTTAAACCCTTTACATGTCACTATAATGTCTGTTTTGGATTATTTTACTCACTGTTCTCATGTTTCAAACTTACTTGGTTACTAATTATTTTAATTAACTGTTTTTGGGAAATTATGGTGGGGAAATTAGTTACTTACTCATGGGTTTAGTTGAATGTCTCATGTTTTTCTCTCAGTCTCCATGTTTTAGTTCTATTCTTTTTAATGTCTAGTTTCATGTTATTCCTTTTTCTAATTACTATATGGTGACGCTTCAGAGGGTCCTTTTCCTATAAAAGGCTTTGGATTATCCCCTTTAGCTGAATCACTTATTATACACTCCACTTAATTACAATTTTAAAGGTTATAAATTTATTTTATTTTTATTAGAATTATAAATCTATGTTAAAATAAATAACTTACTTGAAAGGTTTCAATTAGTCTAATAATTATATTGGTGTTTGAGGCACATTGAAAATAATTCTTACTTATATAAATATATTATAATTTAATACCTGTCATTACTGTACCAAGTCCAAAGGAATCTCGTTGTCTCTCCCTCTCAGAATAATTATTTTATATTATTTTTTTATTTCTTTATCTTTTATAATCTTCTCCTTCTTCTCGATGAACGGCCAATAATTGGAGGCCTTTCCAAACAATGACGACGATACGCCACCTTGCAACAAACGACATTGCGCATGGACCACCCAAGCCAAAAAGTAATTTTTTTTCAGCAACCGTGTTTTGAACTTGGGTTTGACCTTTTAGGTTTATATTAGATTAAATAATATTTAATTTTGAAGTGATTTCTCAATCACTATAGTAAGTTAACCTTTGCACCTCTCACTTATATTATTAAATTTTTATTGCAATAACAGTGATTGTGGTTTAATTGCTGATTCACTGAGTGTAAGTGTTCAATTTTTTTAATTTTTTTATTATTCCTAGTTGGCCATAATATAGTAATACTCTTATTCCTAGAAGATCATTAATTTTTAGTAAGTTATTAAATTAATTTTATTAAAAAAAAATTGATTTATTAGTTGACCATAATAGTACTCAGTACTTAGTCCCAATTTTCCAATTTATTATTTTTGGTATTATTATTTTGGCTGACTTATAAAACCTTTGTTGGTTGGTCCCATTATAATTATTGTTATTTCTTAATAAACAATTGTATTTACATATATTTGTATTACATTTTTTGTTAATTAATTAATTTTGAATTAAAATTTAAAATTTTTGTTTTGTTAAAAATTCAATTATTTATATTTTATTTTGAAAATAACAATTTGAATCATTAAATTAATTTTGATTCTTTGTTCACAGTTTCAATGTCCAGTAGTTTGGCTAACAGCATGGATAACTTACATGTGGATGAGATTGAAGTGGATGGTGACACTGAATCTGTAGGTTCCTCTAAATTAACTTTCAAAAATTATTCAGCTTACAAAAACCCTTCAGGACATGGAAATGGCAGGAGAAGTGGCAAACCCCCCTCACCAAACACCTCTGAAAGAAGTAAAACCTCTAATAAATCAGGAAAATCAACTCAAAGGTATATAAATAAAAAAGATACCACTGACTCAACAAGTAAACAACCTGTCCAGTCACATCAAAGAGCTGAGAGCAGAAAGTATGAAGCACAAGGCAAGAGTAGACACACTCTGGCAGCAGATGCAGGAATTATTAAATCCCAAACAGGCTAAAACTCCTCATTTCCCAGCCTCCCAGCCTCAGCCTGAACCTCAGCCCAATCAAGTACCCAGCCCCTTCATGCAAAATCAAAGCACTCTGTAGGTAGAGCAGTGGAAATGGGATTACTTGACTAGCCATTACCAACAGAATGTTCAGCAACCAACAGCTCAACACCCTGGCACATCCAGGACACCAACCTACCATCAATCTCCTCAGCCCCATCCTTATCAGGGAGGCAGAAGAAAGAAAGCACAGTGGAAGTTTCCTCCCTTGCCATGGTGAGTAATTTGTTTGATAAACATGTTGGTGTGTATAATAACAAATCTTCTTCAGGTAATATTGTGGATTCTGGTGAAAGAACAGTTAAACCCTTGAAAAGACAACTTCCTTTAATGAGTAGCCCCAATGATGTAATTAGCAAATTATCATTTGATGAACCTTTACATTTGACTTCTACTTCTTTACTTAATCCTTCTCTTGCAATTAAGAATGATTCTGTTTCCCCTGAAGTCTACACTTTAATTGAGAAAACTTCTGAAGAAATATTCAAAGATACCCTTGATTTTAATGTTGTAAAAGACAAACATTTAAGAGATGTGTTAATACATGAGAGTGATAGATTAAATAATTTGCACTTGCATTGTAAATAAAGTTTTTCTGTACAAGATACAGCTTATTTTAAAATCAAAGAAACCTTGAATATTGTTCTTAGCCAACAAAAACAAATAAGGAGTGACCATAGATCTATCTCAGATAAGAATATCAATTTACATAAAACCTTGAGTTAATTGAAACCCCTTATTGAGGAAATTTATTCATTAAAAAGTGAAATTAAATCTCTACAAAATGAATTTAAAAAGCTAAAAAATGATTTCCATGCACTAAGTGCCAAACACACAGTTTCTGAGGACAGAAATGTTTTATCCCTTGAAAAAGTAAGTGACCAGATGTCTGAAATTCCAAGAATAAGAAACTATGTGGCTGACCTGCAGGAAAAATTTTCAACCTTTACCATCAATAATTATGGTATAAATGAGAATGCTGCCCATAAGCTGCATAAAAATAAAGGGAAAGAACCTAAACAGAGTTCCTATTTTCTTCCTCATATTTTAGCCATTAAACAAACTGACAATGAGTCTGTAAAATCTTTTGTTACTAGCAAAAAATCTTGTGATGGTCATGTACCAGCTGTTTCTGTAAATAATGAAATTTCTGAACACCTGGCTAAACTTCAGGAATTATTAATGATAAATAATTCAACACAAAGGATGGACCATCCCAGTAGTCAGAAAAATTGGCCTAAATTGGACCAATATCCTACCTTTGATGGTGATTCTTCATCTGATTGGCAACACTTTATCCAAAGAATTGATAATTTAAAGAGATCTTATAAACCGCCTGATGAGGAAATTGTTTCTAAGCTAATTTCTTTATTTTCAAATGTAGCCTTGATGTGGTATGAATCTGTTCAATTAGATAACAACCATTATACATGGAATGATTAGAAATCCTTGATTGAGAATCAATTTGGTGGCTCAAAATTCAGGTTGGCTCAGCAAATACTGTATGAGAATACTAGATATGTATCCTCATCTATTGAAAACCCCATTGTTTTTCTTATGAAAGTAACAAAAATTCTAAGAGCAGTTGATCCAAAGATGTATTATGATATTTGGAGAGATAAAATCTTGTATAAATTTCCAAATTCTCTTAGAGATTTAATTGTAGCTAGAACTGAGCATGTGAGGGAACACTCTTCTTTCATTAACATCTGTAATGAGGTACTGCTCAACCATAGATATGAACCAAAGAATTACCTTGGTAAATCTTATCATGATCAAAATAAACCCTCTACAAAGCCCCCAGAAAAATCTGGTAAACCTTCTGCCCCAGTTGCACCTAAAAAATATGCAACAAATACTTGTTATAAATGTAACAAACCATGGCAAAAGGGTCATGTTTGTGACAAGAAAATTCATCTTGTTTAACAAAATGAAGACACTGATGAGGCTGAAATTGATGTCAATAATTCTTCTAGTGATTTTGAAAGCAATATCTCCTATGAAAATGACTCTGTTAAAGATGTTTTAATGTTGGAACAGGATGTCCATTATTTAGATAATATATCTGAAGAATGTGTATTTGATTTATCTTCAGTGGAAAATGCTGAAATAATTAAAGATATCACTAACAATTCTATAGCCATATCCCCTTTGAAAGCACTTTTTATCATTAATGGTAAAAATGTTGATGTAGTTCTTGACTCTGGTTCTGGAGGAAGTGTAGTGTCTGAAAGAGCTTTAGCTTTGGTAGATAATGATTATTTGAGTAAATTATTACCTATAACTTCTGAAAAATGGAGAGGGTATGGTTCTACCTTAATTCCTATTGGCAAATTCAAAACCTCTGTATTCTTCAAATATAATGGTGGTTTTGTCAGAGCTATTTGTGAATTTGTTGTCATAAAAAATGATCATTTAAGCAATTGGTTTATTATGGGTAGTGATATTTTAACCATCTTTGGTGTGAAATTGGACCCAGCAAATAATTTCTTCACCTTGGGATTGAATGGCAAAAGAAAATTCAAAATTTCCTCCCCTAGAAAACCTTCTGGGCATCTGTTAAAGTCTTGTGACTCACTGATCCAGTGTAAAGGCAGAACAACAATTGAAATGGATGATTTATTAAATGAAATAAATACTGCTTCTTTTGGTGATCAGTTAACTAGTGAACAAAAGGATTATATTATTGCCTCAATTAACTCTTTCCCTATGGCTTTTGCTCATGGTTCTCATGTCTTAGTAAGTTTTCAGGAAGAAATGAAAATTACCTTATCTTGTAACTTGAATGATATTCCTCCTAGTCTTAAGAAAAAACCATATCCTGCTTCTCCAACAAAAAGAAAGGATATTGAAGATAATATTGCCACATTATTGAAAATGAATATCATTGAGAAAGTGGATGTCACCCCCAAATATTGTGTCATCTCCCCAGTCTTGATTTCTTCTGAAAAGGATAAAGCTAGATTATGTGGATATTACAGAGAATTAAACACTTATACTGTTGATGATATTTATCCTTTACCCAGAATTAATTCAATACATGCTACCTTGCAAGGTGCAAAATTTATTAGTTGTCTGGATGGTAATAAAGGGTATCATAAAGTTCCAGTTGAGAAAAATTCTCAGAATTTTTTGCTTATTGCTACTCATATGGGAATATATAAGTATGTTAGAATGCCATTTGGCCCTAAAAATGCACCTTCAGTTTTCCAAAAAGTCCTGGATAACACTTTCCATCAGGAAATAATTGAAGGATGGCTCATGGTGTATATTGATGATATCATAGTTTTTTCTAAAGCTTTTGATGAACATATGGTTCATTTAAATAGGGTTTTCCAAAAAATGGATGAAATCAATATGACCTTGTCCTTGAAAAAGTGTAAATTCGGTTTTCAATCTTTGAAAGTCCTTGGCCATGTTGTGTCAGGCCTACAAATTTATGTAGACCATAACAAAGTTGCTGCAATTCAAAATGTGAAACCACCAACTTCTGTAAGAGAAATCCAAAGTGATTTGAGTATGTGTGGCTATTATAGACAATATATTAAAAATTATCAGGTCATAGCCTTGCCTCTTACCAAAATAACTAGGAAAGATGTTGCATTCATCTGGAATATTGACTTTAAAAAAGCTTTTGATACATTAAAATGTTGCTTAATGACAGCCCCTATCTTAGCTCTTCCAGATTTTAACAAACCTTTTGTCTTGTATACAGATGCTAGCTTTGTTGGTCTGGGTGCTGCCCTCCACCAGAAACAAATTATTAATGATAAATCCTCAGAGGTTGTGATTTTTTATATTTCAAGAACCTTGAGAAATAGTGAATTGAAATATGGTGCCACTCAATTAGAGTGCTTAGCAGTTGTTTGGGCTCTTGAGAAACTTCATTACTATCTAGATGACCAAAAGTTTGAATTGGTAACTTACTGTAGTGATATGAAGTCCCTCTTAAACCTGAAAATACCTAATAGACGTATGTTCAGGTGGTAACTTGCTGTTCAAGAATACAGAGGACAGATGACAATTATCCATAGGGCTGGAAATGTTCACTCCAATGTTGATATGCTTTCCAGATTTCCTCTGCCAAATAATGACTCCAATCCTGCTTATGTACCTGAAGATGATACTGTTCATATCCATGGTATATTTATAGTAGATATGGAAGAAGATTTATTACAATTAATACTGGATTCATATGATAAGGATTCTGATTTAAATAAATTAGTTACTATCTTAAATGATCCTAAGAATGCTTCAATTCAAGCATTGATTAAAACTCTTCCTGCAAAGTATCAAAATGCTTTGCTTAAAGGAAAAGTTTTCTATTGAAGATGGTTATATATATTATAAAAGAAAGCTTACTAATCACCACAGAAAATTTGGGGGGGTATTGCTAGCAATACCCCTCATTTAAAAATGTTGGGAAGTGGTTGGAAAGCTGTTGGAAGGCTGTTGGGAGTTCATTGTGAAACCAGATTTAAATTAATTGGACAAAGATTTGGTAATCAGTTAGACCTAGGTTCAACCAAACTCAATCACAGGTTTCTTGGAGCTTGGTGATTACTTTGATTTTGAGCTGAGCACAGATTGAGCAAAGCTTGAACATATCATTTAACATATCATAATATTCACTTTCCCATCTTGTGGAAAGCAAAATTTGATATTCGTTCTAAGAATATCTACATATATTTTCTTGCCAAGTTGGTAACAGAAGGTTAAACTGTAGTATCTCAATTATTACACTAGACTACATAGATATTTGATAAAACATACAATTCAAATCAATTTTAATATTATTGAGATCACCATAAGTGTCTTTCCAAAGACTTACAAAAAGTATGTTAGTATCAAGATATCGTTCTAGGTAGTAGTTTCAATTTGGATTTTGAACTGACATCTAAAGCATTTTACTATTAGACAGAAACATAAATAAGTGTAATAAGAGTGAAATTATTCTATTTTGTGATTATAATGTAACAATAATGCACATTTTTATTGAGAAAATTTTTCTTCCTCCACAAACCAAAATTTACTCTATAGGCTCAAGATTTATTTTTAAGACATATTATTCATTTCAGTTATCATTGATTTACTTCCAATATTTATTAAAAAGATAATAATAATACATGTGAAAGAATTATGAGCTTAGCATAGCATATGCTAAAAAGTTATTTTGTCGTTTTATTCAAAACTGATTCTTCATTTTTTGCTTCAATTCATCTTTTAACAACCACTATCTTCAGATACTATTCTTACTTAATATGTCAAGTCTCAGATGTGTTGGACAGTTCTCAATAACAATCGATCAAATTTATATGAATGTAATTTCAAGATTTCAAAACTCACCGACCCCCACAATTTTACAGCGAGGCCATTCGAATGTTCATATTTTTGGACTATTTGAAGAAAGAAAACCAACCCTTGTTGGTAATCTTTCTCAAGTGCAGAGTCAGCACATTGGACCACTATTGGGTGACATTGGCTCTGGATCTCACCATTTAAACCAAAGAAGTGCCTTGAATCCTATGAAGCCTTTCTATTTTCATGCTTACTTGGTTCCAGTTTTTGGTAATCAGTATCAACTTTGGGGATGCCTCTTTTCTTCAAGTACACTAATCAGTCTTGCTAAAGAAGCATTTTCTTCTGCACAAATCGATTTATGTCCAATCCTGAACTACGACTCCACTATCTTTTTTAATATCCCGCATGTAATTTTTGAAGGCTCTTTCCAAATATCTCAGAGTACTCAAGATTGGAAAGCTGATCAACTTATCCGAGGAATCAAAACAGTTCTCAAAACACATCAACTTCAAGCAATAAATTTTATGATTGACAATGAACGAATGTTAAAGGAAAAGTTGGATATCATGTGGAGGCACCAGGACAACCATTGGCTTAGAACTGGATTCGATGACTATAAAGATCAGTTTCCTAACAATCAATTGCCGCCTGAAGGAAACGGGTCAATACTTGCTGATGATATGGGTTTGGGAAAGACACTTTCAACTCTTTCTCTTATAAGTGCAACTCAAGGTGAAGCAAGACAATTCCAGGTATCAGAAAATCAAGAAGGTATTAATCGGAGTTCAGCCACACTGATTATATGCCCCCTGGCAACACTATCGAATTGGATCAATGAAATAAGTGTGCACTTTGAAGATAATGCACTTCCTTTCAAGGTTCTTTATGGGAAGGATTGTCAAAATACTAATGTCAATGAGCTACAGGACACTGCTATTGTTTTAACGACCTATGAAATAGCTAGCCCAACGATGTCAAAAAATCAAAGCCAAAAAAAGATACCGGTGACTCAAATGCTCTTTTGGTATAGAGTTGTTTTAGATGAAGCTCAGTTAGTGCCCATTTCTATATCTAAAACTTAAAACTTAATTTTTATTATCAATTTTTATAAATATTCTTTTAGTTACATTAAAAATCCTTACTCGCAGAGGGCTCAAACAATATTTGACTTGGAATCCCAACACCGACTATGCTTGACTGGAACTCCACTTCAGAACAGGCCCACTGACCTTCAAAGTCTCATATTTTTTCTTAGAATCGAAAAGTGGCAAGAAGACTGGTTATGGAAGAATTTCCTTTTTCCAGGTTTGCAAAAAGGAAAGGCTAATTCTATTGAATCAATCAATCACTTAATGAAAGTCATAAGCCTACGTAGAACAAAGGATGCAATTTTGTCTCTTCCAAAAAAGATTCAAAGGGGGATATCGGTTCAATTAGCAGATCCATGGAGGTCTAAACTTGATGTGCTTCAAGAAGGATTCACTGAGCGATATGGGCCCTCCAGAAGCACTGACTTCCCTTGGGACTCATCTGAGTTTCTAAGAGAGCTGATGATTTTAAGAAAATTCTGCAACCATCCAATCTACGAAAATCTGGATGAAACTCCAACTTTTGATTTCACCTGGCAGCATTCCGCAAAGATTTGTCATCTTATAGGCCACTTAAAAAACTTTTTGTCTGGTGAAAGGGGTATAAATTTTCCAAAAGCTGTTATATTCTCCAACTTTGCAGACTTTTTGCAGATGTAAGTGATTCTATAATGAATTGTTTTACAAAATTGTGTTGGCTTATTAAAAACAATTTTCTAATATTTCAAAATAGAATAAAAATGGCTTTAGATGACCACAATATTAGGTATACCCAGCTTACGGGTGAACTCAGCCGGACAAAGCAAGACAAAAATATGCATGAATTCCATTTTAATAAAAATTGCCAAGTTTTGGTTGGAACGATTCAGGCTGCAGGAGTGGGTATAGATCTCAGGTGTGCTCAAAATGTATATATAATGGTGAGCTCAATGTCTTTTATTTCATATTAAGAACAAAAATATTAAATTTTTTATATGTTCAATGTTGAAATAGGAGCCAAATTGGAATCCAGCAGTTGAGCAACAGGCTGTTGATCGGCTGTATAGAATGGGGCAGCAAAATGAAGTAAATGTTTTGAATTATTTTGTACAAGGAAGTATAGAATTCAGCATGTATAAGATTCAAAGGAAAAAAATGGAGCTAACAATGTAAGCCAAATTTCATTTCTATAAATTTTAATGATAATAGTAATCATTAAAATTATGTTTTCGTTTTCAAGGCTAAGTGTCCCAAACAGTGGAAATGAGGAGTATGAGTGTGCAAACCTATTATTAAGGGAGTTTGTCAATCACTCACATTAGAGGAACAAAGAATTTCAAGGAGAGCAGGTAAATTTATGGGATTTTGAGGATTTAAAAGTCTGAGTTGTTGAGGATTTAGAGATGCAAGATATAAGGGAGAATAACAGTCATTCGGCAAACCCCGGGGGACATGAGAAGGATTAAGGTTAGGGGATAATGTTGAAACCAAACTGATTCTTTTGTACAAGGCCAAGTCCTTTAGCACACTGCCAGAGTAGGTTGAATTATCTCGAATATCAAAGTGTTGTTGGTCAAGATATTGTGCAACTTTAGAAAAATCTTCAGACCTCCATTGCATTAAGATACGTCTTAACGATCCATCATTATCAATTTCGGTGTCTGAACAACATTTGATGTTTGTGAAAAGGTTGTGATAAGTTTCACAATGTGGAAGTTGTTTAAGAAGTTTAGTTCGGTTAACTGAATTCTAAGAATCTTTGTTATTTGAAATAAAGGTCATAAATAAAAACGGTTGAAAAAAAAGGGATTTTCATACTTTTTTTTTTATTCTATATTTATGCTTTCTCACTTTGATTATTTCTTGAGAGCTATGAGAATCCTTCCCAAGTCTTAATCTATCAGCATGACCTAAAAACCAACGGTGAAGAACTCCTATTTGATTTGAGAAGCTAATTTGAGTTGAGTCAATTGGATATGCAATCAAATTATTGGTTTTTAAGGCATTGTCCCAGTGTTTAATGAGAATATTTGCCAAGACCTGGTTCCATTTGTCAAACCAATCTAGGTTCCAAGCAAAAGTTGATCCTGGGAAACCACACATGCGAAGGTGCTCAATAAAAGATTCACGGAAAATTGGTGGAAACTTTTCTGAAACCGCTGAATTTGATTCTGGATGAGGTAGTTCAAAGGCAATGTTGCAAGAATTCATGTCGAATGATGAAAATCTGTCTAATTGCTCTTCAGTAGGGTTTTGTTTCCATCCATTTGATTCTGGTGACATATCCAAAAGTGAACGACAAAAATTGTGTATAGATCTACAAAAGTGAGAATTGAATGGAGGCAAAGTCTCATTAAAAATTCTATTAAGTGTTCTTGTGTTTGTGGGCAGGTTTCCATGAGGAAAGTAAGAGCTACTAGGGTTCATAAATAATAAGATTAAGAAAGTGTTCAATTAAATTAAACAAAGAGGAAGGATAAATTGTTGAGCTCCAAAACTTTATGATCAAAGTTGATTTAAGGAGAAATATCACAAAAATTAAGAATAAGAAATATTTCGACTTTATGGAATTATAATATGCATAAATTATATTTTTATATGCAACTTGAACTCAAAAGGAATGGTATAAAATAAAGAGAATGATTATGTGATAAAAGCAGACTCATTTAAGAAACGGATTTTTTTTTCTTTTCAAAAAATTCTTCCACAAAAATAATTTGTTAAATGTGAGGCTATGTTCATTTTTTGATTACCAAAAAATTATTTTTGGTCCAATATGATAGTAATACATATTCTTTTGAGTAATTTTTTTCAACCTGAATAAATAGACTAGAGTGTCACTTCATCGCATTTATGTATGAAAAGTTATACAAGGTTTCAGCTTTTATGTAATTCTTTAAGGTTTACACTTTTGTAGCATCTATTATTTGAGTATTTTTGATTTTTTCTTTATAGAAAATTCTACCTAGTACAGACCAATTTTCAAGTTGAAAGAAATATGTTTGTGATTGTTTTTTACAAAATATTAAACTTATTTTTGGGTTTAACTTTGATTTTTGGGGTAATTTTTTAAATAATTATGTTAAAAATATGGATTACTTTTCTTATAGTCCATAACTAAGAATTTTTATCAAAATCAAATAATTATAGGGTAGTTAGATATAACTCAGAAGGCATTTGATAGAAAAATAATTAAGATGCTTGTGCGTACAACAGAATTTTTTCTATGATAGAAAATATTCTGATAAACATGCATGCATTGTTGTACAAATGCAGAGAGTATACAGAATACAAATAAAGTAGACTGCATAACTTTAAATTAATATATAATTTATCCGATTAAAAATTAAACATTTAAACTTAAATAATTTCAACACATATTCCATCATATTCTTTTGATAAAAAAATGTAGCTTATATTAGCTAGTGCCTTTCAAAAAAAGGAATACCTTCAATCGGTAACTTCGAATAGCTAACTTATTCCTACAATTATCACAATTACAATGCCTCCATTTTTTCATGTATGTCAATGTCAAGATCTTGGATGTGTCAATAGAAAGTATCAAACTTCTTCTGGGTCCTTTGAAGTTGGTATGGCTTTCAAAAGCTCTAATTCTTATGCAAAACATCAAGAGGAAAGAAATAGGAAGGCCCAGATGGTTATTTCTTCCAACAATCCACTTAACATTGGAAGTTCCCGCTCCACAGAAACAGTAAGCTGTATATCTATAGTTCAATGTGAGAATTAAAGTCTTTATGATGTTTCAATGATTTATTACATAGGGGCAGTTGCTATTGGGGGCAGAAGTATCTTCAACAGTCTCTAGAAACTCAAATCTCGGGGAACGGTATAGCCAAATAATTATGTGGCAGGCAGCAAAGCTTTCTCTGATTCATCATTTGAGCAAAGAAGGTTGTACTCAATTTTTGGATGAAGAAATTAAGAAGCTCAAACTTCTAGGTGATAGTGGAATACTGGATTCTGATAGCATTGTCCGCCTGGTCCCACGCTCGATAGATACAGTTTTTAGTCGATTAAAGCTCAATCAATCATTTTTCACTAAAACATGCTGTCCTAAATGCTTTGCTCTTTATGAGTATAACTCTGAATCTCAACCATCTATACTATGTTGCAATCAACCGTTTCTTTCATCATCAAAGCGCTATTTAAAAATGTTTGGAGCAGGACAAATTGCAGTTAAATGTGATGAAAGGCTGTATTTGATGGAGGAACATCAAGAACATGTAAAATACTTATCTCTTAAAACATTTCATCACCATTCTTTTATCGACTGGCTTAAGGAAAAGATCAAACTGTTCAAATTTGAGCTTCTGATTGAGAAGAAAACCCCTGTGGCAGAACGTGTAGAGTGTGATTTGATGAAGGATGTTTGTGATGGTTCAATTTGGAAAAACTTTCCCATAACCACTCCAGCTCTGGATAGCAATGATGATGAATATACGATAACTTCAGGCAACTTAATGTTTACTTTATATGTCGACTGGTTTAGGCCTGGTGGCAATAGGATTGGAGGTCATCAGAAGTCTGTAGGCAATATTATGATGGTGTGTATGAACCTACCTCAAGAAGATAGATACAAAATGGAAAATCTTTTTTTGTATTCTATTATACCCGGACCAACAGAACCCACAAGTGAACAGCTTAATCACCTTCTAAAACCACTGGTTAATGATCTACAAACTCTATGGGATGGTATATTGATTGAAAAGACACATCTTTATCCATGAGGCCGGAAATTAAGAGTTGCATTGTTCTCTTTGATAGGTGACATTCCTGCAATACGAAAATTGGCTGGCTTTTCGAGTCACTCTGCAAAAATGTTCTGCTCTTTCTGTAATATCTCTAAAGATGAAATTAGTGAAAAGAATGTGGGAAATTTTTCATTACGGAATCATGAGGATCATATGTGCTGGGCAACAAAGTGGAAAAATTCTAAGTCACATTGGGAGCGTGTATCAATTGTTCAAAATCATGGGGTACAATGGAGTGAGCTGAATAACCTTGAATATTGGCGTCCAACTGAATATTGCTCAATTGATGTTATGCATTCACATATGCTTGGCAACCTAAAAGATCACAGTCTAAGCTATTTTCAAATCCAAAATGCAGCAAAAGATCTAGAAAGAAAGCTGGAAAAGGATAAAAATTGGCATGTAAGAGAAGAAGATGATGATTTCTTTTCTGATACTTCACTGCACAAACATTCGAAAAAACGTAGAAGTAGCTTAAGCACCACGAATAATGATGATGATGATACAGGACACACGAGACAGCACAAGCGGCAAAGACGTACGAGTTCAAGACAGTCATCAAGTCATCATGGACTAGATAATGAAGGATTGGGAACAAATCGATCAAGAAGCCAGAGTAGGTCATCCAGCTCCAAATTTATTCCTCCATATAGCGATGTGGCCTCAGTACAGTCTCAAAGCAGTGACAGTAGGAATTCATTGTATAACTTAAGGCAAAGAAGCATTAGCATATCACAGAGTGAAGGATCTCACTCATCAAATGAGACAGCTAGAGATGAAGAAAATAAAAGGAAAGGTAAGGAGAAAGAAAATGAAGGTAGTAGTAATCCACGAATCACAGCAGCAGAGCTACAGGTTGTATGGAAGATGATTGATCAAGTAAGAAGACCTTCCTGGCTAACACGAGTTCCAAAATCAGTAGGATCTAAAAAGGCAGGATCCCTCAAGGCAGCAGAATGGCACATGCTGTATACTCTCTACTTCCCTTTGTCACTTATACCCCTTTGGTTTGAAAAATTTAAAGAATCTGAATCTTCAGCTTCCTCAGCTGATAAACCAAGAGAATATTATCTTCTCAAGTCACTTGTAACATTATGCTCGATCACCAATTTTTTGACATTAAAAAATATACAGACTAATGAGCTTAAAGATCTAGATCAATTTCTGTTAGAGTATCGTGAGTGCCTTGAAGAGGGTTGGAAGAATATTAATGCAAAGCCAAATCTGCATATCACTCAACATTATCCTGAAATGATAAAGCGTCTTGGTCCACCATCAGGTACAGCTACTTGGTCTGGAGAGCGGGTGAATCATATATTATCTGAAATTCCAAACAATCACCATCCACGTATGTAATGTTTGTAAGAAATGATTTAAAAACTCAGCTGTGCTAATTTATTAATATTTACCACAGGAGAGATACCGCTAACAATGCTCAAACATTGGTATCGGAAGTCTAGGGTATTAGATCTTGGTGAAGCTGAAGATAATGATCAATGTGAGACTAAAAAAATCCATATTGATCTCGATAAACAAAACAAATGGATCCATCTAAGTATGGCATTATTTACTAAATGGGTAAGGGCACGAATGGGAAAAGAAACTTCAAGACGGGCTTTGACACCATCGGAGAAAAGTGGGGATCGGGTAGTTGAAAATGTAGCAAGCATATTGATACATGGAAAGAGGTTTACTAGTTACCATCGACACATTGCTAATTCAACAATTGAATTCTACTATGGAAAAGATAGCCAGTTTGGGCAAATTGATGATCTTTTCAGATCAAAGGAAGAGATTGATCAAATATATTTAATAGTAAGTCCTTTCAAAGAGCTCCGTCCAGAAGAAACATCAAAGGATCCCTATGAGCTTTTCCCACAAGTGCATTGTCGGTTAGTAAGAGTAGCCAAAGCAACTCAAATTGTGATTAAGAAAGATGCAATAATTGGACATGCAGCTACTGTCGAGCACAAAAAAGGAATGTTTGGAATCAAAGACGAGGTTGTCACTACCATTGGACTGCAGACAGTAGTGAGTGAAAAAATTAATCAAATTTATTTTCTGTTGACTAACATCTTTGTGTTAATTTGGGATTCGGGAAATTTGTAGGATTGGTGATATTTGTAAATGGTGAAAGAAATAATTCAATGCTCGATTAAAAAATGCAATGCATCCAACTTACCTTATCATAAACCAGTGAACAATTACTTTGGTTGCTTTTATTGCGAGAGAACCCATGCTTTCAATGAGTCATTTTTATCTTAAATGTAAGAATGAAAGAAATAAAATCATGATAATGAGAAATATGATAAAATTTTTACTTAATGAATGATCTTCTTGCTCATTCATCTACTATAAATAGTTTGACCTTCCAACTTTAGCTGATAGCTATATATTATTCACTTTATTTTTCGACAAGAGAACATACACGTTTACAAGACTATATACATAGTATCTTTTTTTACTTTAGCTTTGATAGGTATAAATTTTAACAACTGATTATTTTTATTTTATTTTATTTTATTACAGTTCATTATGGATGATAATTTTGAAGGGATGTCTGTTGACCCAACCGATTCTGATTGTTTTCCGCCTCAACATACTAATACTGGAAATACTCCTCCACCACCCTCTGCTGATCCACCTCCAGATGCATCTCAATCTGTACCACCTAATCCTAACCCACCACCTAATCCCAATCCAGGCCAAGAGTCTCATTCAGAACCGAGAAATTTTAATCCCAATCATCCTTCTGCTTCTGAAAGTGCTGATCAGCAAGCTGATCAGCTAGGAAGAGATTGGGCTAGTGAAGTATTGAGGGAATTTTTCGGAGACCAATCATCATCTGCTCAGCCTAACCAAGGAGCAAGCACAAGTGGAGCAGGTAAGTAAAATTTGTAGTGTATTCTTTTATTGAAAAATAACCAATTTAATTAACTTATTTGAATTGTTAGTGAATCCCTCAATCATTATGGGTATCAGTGATTACCACAGACTCAATTCAGCAGAGTCTCATGAGCGAGAACGGGGGTTAAGGGCTGTAAGAGGCTTAGTTAGAAGGAATGATGTTCCCAGGAGCTCGGACAGTCTAAATAGAAATATTTACCACTTTCTGAAGTATTGTCTTGGGGGACCAACACAAATATCAAAATATCCTGCGAGCCCAACACCTTTGGAGATTGAAAATTGGAAAGATTGGAGCCAATTCAAACTAAAAACCATTCAAACTGTCCTAACCCAAGTCCAATCTTCTAACCGTGCCAATTCTGCAGCTGATCGACAATTTCTGATAACCAATTCTATAGCCTTCTTGCGATCCAAAATTCGACTACCCGAATTTTTTCCAGCACCTGAGCCTCGAGGACTAAAAGGAGGAGCACCGATCCCACTTTCTGTCAAAAGAAACTTAGAGCGTGAATTGCAAGAAAAAGGTTTTCGGAAATTCACGTTTGATTGGACTTGCCGTGATTTTTCAGAATCAACTTGGAATCAAGTCATGGGAAGCATAGTATGCGACCACTGTACCAGATGGCTCACCACCTTGAATACAATCGATCAGTCAAAGCTTCAGTTCACTCAATGTGTTATTGAGAAATGGGTAGTTAATAAGGGGAAGGAGATGATAAGGTTGTTTGGGCAAGAAGAGGAAAGGGTAGCAAGAGAAAAGATTGAAAAGAGGGCAAGGGCACAAGTAAAACGTTATCGGACCAAGGTAAGTTTTTAATTTTACTTTGCTTTTTGTTATTATGAAGCTGATTTAGTTGGAATTCAGATTGCTAGTGCACGCTACAAGTTAGCAAGAGATCTCTGCAGTGATGTGCCAGGTTTTGTTGTGCTTTTTCATGATACTAGGTGCATCTCTGATATCGAGGAAGGCCCAGCACCAGCCCCAACTGCACCTATCCGAGCTATTCCTGGATGGCGAAATCCTGAACTCAATGATTTGTTTAAAAAAATGGATAAGATGACAAAGGACTTAGCCCATACACCAGCTCAAAAAAAATCAACATTAAAAACATATTCACGGTCATCAGAAAGGACAGTTGCACAAAATGGTATATTCAATGTTCCCAAATACCTCCCCAAGAATTGCTATTCAGCAACATTTTTGCAAGGATTATCTGTGAATGAACGTGAGTCACTTGGGGTTGGAGCTGATATTGATCTGGTAAAGATTCGGGAATCAATTAATAGAGCATCAACATCATCATAACTTAGGTATAACGGTGATCTTCTGTGTAATATAGCTATCTTATATTGAATTTTATGTATTCTGTTTTTTTTCAAAGCAGCTTGGTAAATGTTATAAAGTGATATTGAGAGAGAGTAACATTTTATTTAAGAAAAACAAATAATGTATGAGATATAAAAATGTATTTTCAACAAATTGATGGTCCATACCTCTTTATGTCACATTTATGTATCCATATTAATTTCAATCGAATTTAATGTTGACCAATACATAGTGAATACACGCTATGCCACTTATACTTGCCAGGCATTGCTACCATTAAATATGCCAGTATCAAAAATTAATTTCGATCGAAATTAATGAGCATGATAATCATGAATTTCTGGAGTCAACTGCTTATTTTTATGCATGGTGCCTTGCCAACATTAATTTCGATCGAAATTACTTTTGATACTGGCATATTGCATGGTGTCTATTCCTGGAAAGTGTAAGTGGCATAGTGTGTATTCATTACGTATTGGTCAACATTAATTTCAATAGAATTTAATATTGACATTTTCATATTGAACCCAAACCAGCAAACGACCCAAAAAATTCTTCATAAAACTGCTCATTAATTTCGATCGAAATTAGTGAGCACCATATACATATTGAATGGTAGTTATATCTGGTGTGTGTAAGTTGTAAAGCTTGTGTTCAATGTTTATTGGTCAACATTAATTTTGATTGAAATTAATATTAATGTGTAAATGATATTTACATGCTCAATATGCATTGTAATGTGTTTACTTAACAATAGAGTGCCCTACTTTTCATCTTACATAAAAATGCTTGGTAGCATGTCAAATTCAATTTTTATTAAAATTAATGTTGACATGTTACCATGCATAACAGTAAGCAACTGACTGAATAAATTGATGATAATCATGAACCTTAATTTCGATCGAAATTAATGTTGCCAAGTGCAGATTGAAAAAAAGCTATGCCACTTACACTAGCCAGGCATATTTACTATTTATTATGTATTGGTCAACATTAATTTTTATAGAAATTAATATGGATATGTAAATTTTATATTTACCCTCAACATGTATAGTAAATTTCAATACTTAAAAATACTTGCCGTCCTTTACATGTCATGCAAAAAAGCATTATATCATTTCAACATTAATTTTGATCAAAATTAATGTTGGAATGCCATTATGCATTGAAACAACTAACTGACTGAAAAAGTTCATGATCAAAATGCTCATTAATTTTGATCAAAATTAATGTTGACCAATAAACATTGAACACAAGCTTTACAACTTACACACACCAGATATAACTACCATTCAATATGTATATGGTGCTCACTAATTTCGATCGAAATTAATGAGCAGTTTTATGAAGAATTTTTTGGGTCGTTTGCTGGTTTGGGTTCAATATGAAAATGTCAATATTAAATTCTATTGAAATTAATGTTGACCAATACATAATGAATACACACTATGCCACTTACACTTTCCAGGCATATATACATGCAATATGCCAGTATCAAAAGTAATTTCGATCGAAATTAATGTTGGCAAGGCACCATGCATAAAAATAAGCAGTTGACTCCAGAAATTCATGATTATCATGCTCATTAATTTCGATCGAAATTAATTTTTGATACTGGCATATTTAATGGTAGCTATGCCTGGAAAGTGTAAGTGGCATAGCATGTATTCATTATGTATTAGTCAACATTAATTTCGATCGAAATTAATATGGACATGGACTATGCATAAAATTCCTATAAGTATAGGTAAGCTAAGCAGTTAGATAAACTGGTTTGATCAAGTACACCATATAAAAATTGATGTTTTAATGCCTTGGTTAATTTCGATCAAAATTAATATTAAGCCATGCATGTTGAATTTTATCTATGTCTGTGTAGTCCATGTGAAATGGCTTGTATTCAATATGCAGGGGTCTATATTAATTTCGATCGAAATTATGAGGTTCATTGCCTCATAAATTTGATGGTTTCTGTCAGTGTTTCATGCATGGTGCCATCTGATACTTGTTGATTCCTATCAAAATTAATTTCAACACCAATATATTGAATACAAACCATGGCACTTACAGTACTTGGTCATAGCTAAAATTCAATATGCTAGTCTCAAAATTAATTTCGATAGAAATAAATCAGGATCCATGAAGTTTATCAATAGTGTATGAGTTAAGTTTCAAGTCATATGTTTCATCATTTTCTTGCACCCATTTCTAGGTTATCTCAACAATTTTTTTCAAGTTTTATTATATTAATCAAAACTGTGGTAAGTTGTGAAAAATTAGCTAATCCAAATCTCAAATTGAATATTAATATTTTAATAATTTTGAATGTTGCTTAAGGTATTTCATTGGGTGATTCATAATAATATTTTATCAACTTAGTAGTCCTATAACTTTTGAAAAGTAACAATTTTGGTATAGTTAGGGACAACAATGCAATATCTTGTGCAGACTAAGATATATTGCAAAATAAAACTATTCAATTTTTTTTTTTCCCTTAGTTGTATCCAAGTTTATCAAAGGTTTGGTCACGGTGCCCACACCCTAGCCTGACACTCCTCCTGTCACTTAAAAAACACATTCTTATCTTAAATTCTAATGTTACCAATTTTATATTTATAATTCATTTCTTGTTTGATGAGGCATATCAGTATATATGTGAATCTCGCATTGTCATCTGAAATTAAATTTAACAAATATTCATAAAGGATTATCCTTTTTTTTCATATAATATACTAATTAAGTGTATCTCCATTGTTTAGGAGTAAATTCTAATTTAAAAAATTTTGTATTTACCCGTGGCAATTTGAATATGGGATATAAATTTGTTATTATTTGTTTTTCACACTAAAAGTCCCCAAAGAATTACTAGTATTTTCTGTTAGCTACATCAAATTTCGCTTCAATATAAACAGATTGTGATTTAGCATGTTACTCAGTTTACCCCACTATGAATAATACATGTTAAAAAAAGCTCAAATAATATAAAATCCCCCTCTTTATGTTTTCTGTTTCTTTCATCCTCACTTTAATTTTAATCTTATTCAATTTTTTATCCTATTAAAATATCAACTTCAATTTTCTAGAATAGAGTTTCTTATAATTATTCATCATATTACATCATAATTTTTTGATATCGAATACTTTTTTTTAATATTCATTAATCAATATGTCTAGTATACAAAATCCTACACCTCCACTTTGTATGTATATCATGTTCCTCTCTCTTAATTTATATATTTCACTTATGTTCTATATCTTTTTTTTTTCAAAAATTTGATTTTCCAGCACCCAAATGTGTTTCATCCCACTCTCTGATTGATACTCGCTTTGAAGCTTTTGAGCTTGCACCATGTCTGCCACATGGCATGGCACCTAACCCTCCTGTACTTAGCAATGAGAGGCAGGAAATAACGAGAGTTCAGTATCGCAATTTACTTGAATTGGCTAGAGATAAAACAGAAGAGCTTGTCAAGATCCTTAACAATAATCCTTCTCCTTCATATTTATCTAACCCTTGTAATGAATTACTCCAATATGTGAAAAGCCTTGAAAAATGTATGTTCATCACCTTTTTTGTCTCCTTTTAAATTAGTAGATAAGATTATTAATATTTTTTTTTCTTCATATATATTTGTAGCTTATGAGGAGGGTATGATTCCTCCTGATGAAGTCATTGTCATTAAGGATGATGATGAGACAGATGAACCATCAGCTTCAACTCATGCTTCAACTTCTAAGGAAAATCTTGAAACACCTGTTATCCGCTCCAAGAAAAAGAGATTATCCCAAGGCTCCTCTTTTGTTCGACGTATTAAACCGACTTCTGCTAATGAATTTTCTGATGTATCAAATAATAAATCTCAAAAAAAAAGCAAAGGTTTTGATAATGAGTATATTCTTGTTTCCTTTTTTTTTTTATTGTTATTCTTTTATCTTTAAAATTCAATCATATATCTCTTTTATTGCTTACATATTGTACTTTTTATCTTTCTTTTGATATTTTGTACCAGAAACTCACCTGCTGTAGATTGTTCCATCCATAAACGCCCTCTCCCTGATGAAGATGATGAAAAGAGCAATGAAAATAGCGATGATCAACTATCAGAATATGAAGCTATGCTTGTTCATCAAAAAAAGCAAAGTTTAAAATCTTCTTCAAGACATGTTGATATGTTTGATAAAGATGATGATTCAAACAGCTCATCACCGAATTCCTTCATTTCTAAGAAGCAATACCCATCACCTCCTAAATTACCTACTTTGACCTCTTTGAAAGCTTCTCTACCAATGAAATCAACTCCAATCAAGATATCGAAAAAACCTCTAACTTATTCACCCTCAGTTCTAAAAGAATCTGATTTGCAGGAGGAATTCTGTAAAATTCATAATTTTTATAAAGGTAGAATCAGCACGGCAAAGGTCCTAAGGTCGTGGTTGGAAATTGTTACTCTCCTCGAATTACGCTCTTCTACTTATTCCCAAGAACCCATGTCAAATATTCCAATGTTTACTTTTCATTGGGAAAAATCTTGTGGAGAAGATTGGCTTTCAAAACTTACTGAGTTATGTAAGTTACCATAATTTTTAGTCTTGACTTTTGTTCTTTTACTTATTTTTTTTTTCCTTTTGTAGCAAATATTTTTTTAGAGATTGATAGCTCACAGCTATGGGTACTCGATAATATTGATTTCAAAAAAATGGAAGATTTATGTGATCCTGATGGTTTAAATACTGAAATTCTTTCCTCAACAAAGAAAACGGATCACCCTGAATCCAATCTTATCCGAATGCTCATGAGATTAATGATCCCAAGTGACCACTGCCGTTCTTCATGGGTATCTCTTATATCATCTTCACTTTATCTGACCGCACATGAATTCAGCCAGCTTCCATCACATCAAAACATTAACTCAGATTGTCCAATTGAACGTGGTCTTCAGCTTCTAGCTCACCTTTCAAATCTGAAGAGTCCGATTTCTGATGGCTTAGAAGTTGGTCCCACTGCACTTCAAACCCGTGATATATCAATGTCAACTCTTCTTCAAATCAGCAATATTATCATTGATATAATTATGTCAATTATCATTCTTAAATCAAAATATTGTGCTGCAACAATATCAAGTGGCAAGACTAGTGAAGCTCAACAATCAAGTGAGAAAAACGAAAATACTGAACTGACTATAAGGAGAGAGAAACAAAAGGCTGCACTAAACAAAATAAATTCTGAATACTCCCACCACCGATATCAATCTTTCACATTCTATATAATTGATGGTGTCCGTGGTTTATTTCTGAGCTCTCAAGATCATAGATTGGCTTCAGCAGCTGATTGCTTGGAGGTAATATCAGAAGTTAAGTTTCTTAATTTACATGAAAAAAAAAATCATTTGATGGAAGAAATAATTTGGAAAAATTTAAATAACTATATTTTAACATTAATAAAACCTTTTATAGGCAAGTGTGATCCATTTCCTTTAAAATTTGATACCCCAAGTCCTCCGGGAATTGCTAGGGCTATTTCTGCAGATTTTCTTAATCACTGGAGCTCCATTCAGCCAGTATCACCTTTTTTTGCTAAACATAGCCTTTCAATAAATTAATATTCCAACATGTAAATAGATAAAGTTCTTTCTATATGATATATCTTGTATAATTCAAGTTATTTTCCTTCAAATACGTCAAAAATGTGACCATCTTTGAAATTTATTAAGTAACCTTTGACATGATTTTCTAAATTAATTATTAAAAAAAATTATTGTAAGTCCAGCAATAACAAAGATTTTAAAATCTACTTATATGATTTCAAATACTTGTATTAAATTCTTAAATATTTTATTGTTTATATAAAAATATGATAACTGCTCTAGTTTTGTTACTTTACCTTTAATATTATATAATCTATTATTTATTACAAATATTTTCGTTGATTGTAACATTTTTAATCAGAAGTAGAACAATTTAAATAATTAAATGAGTACATTCTTAAAAAAATACAATTTAATCTATCATTGATTCAAAATTCTTTCTTCAACTCTTTATTATTACCTTTTTTATTAATAAGCCTGTTTGACCTAAAATACTATACAGTTAATTTGGTAGCATTAAAAGCACATTTTTATGGCTAATATATTTCAAATTCTTTATTATAGTTTTTTTTATTTTAGAACCTTTGCTACCAATTTAATAAAAATGACATTTAAAGATTTCACAACTTATATATTTCCTCAAAAGTAAATCAAATTTTCTTATAATATTATGAAAAAAAATTATTTTATTTCACAAATAAAAGAAATAGATAATACTATAATTATCAAAACTGAAAATGTTACAGCTACTCCCAGTATTTATCATGTTTAAATTTGCATTAAGTTGTGTATATATAATATAAATTTTTAATATTTATATATCTAGATTTTTTAGATTTGTCTTAACATTAGATAAATAATACTTTGCTGATTCTATTTCTTCCTCTATTAAGTCATCTCTTTTCAAAAAAACTCTCAAAGCACTAATCAAATATTCTAACCTAAATTTTTCTGTTTTAATTTCTAAGTATTCTGAAATATCAATATCAAAACATTAAGCTTTTCTATAGCATGAAAAAGTCTAGTGCTGATTTGAATAGAAGAACCTATCCTAGTGAAGCCAGGAATTTCATGACATCTTGAGGTAAAATGCCTTAGTTGATTGGCAGGCCATAATGTCACTGTTATTCCATTAGTTGCTTCAAAGTTGATTTTACTTCGAATTTCGGGAAACATAAGTTCTCCACCTATTTGTCGTGGTTGGGTCTTATCATACTTCATATGAATGGTGTTTTTTTCTGTATCTTTAGGAAAAAATATTCCTAAAGTATACTCACTTGCATCCTTATCGAGATGAACCTCATTAGAGAACCCATTACCATTCCCTCCAGATGTCCAAGTTAAATTACTAGCAAACGGTACACCGTCTTCTTCACTAGAAACTTTTGAAAATCCAGGAATACCAAGTTTTGCGCAAAGATTAGTTGCCTCATTGTACTTTACATATGATATTTTTTTAAAAAAATATTCAAAGTACATTGCAATCCTCTTCATTCGTTTTTTATATTCATCCGTTTTTACAATATCATCAGTGTATTCATCTGCAAGGAAAAGCATTCAAAAATTCAGTATTTAAATTAAAAAAAGTGATACTTACGAATATGTAAAGATTTCTTTCTATCTAAAATAAAGCCACCACCAAACATTTTTCCAAAACCACCAGCTCTTTGATGATAACCATTATTTTTAATTTCATGTTCGCAGTAAGAAAGATCCTTAATGCATCGCACCGTAGCTTCTAACATATCTAGTTCTTTGAGCTCATGAATTTCAAAAGTCTGCACAAGAACATTAGGTATTAAGACACCTTTTGGTTTATAAATACTACATCCAGGAAAAAAATTGTAATAATTATTGCAATCTGTCATATTATTTGCATAAGATCGTGCATAGAAATGTGGCTTCTTCCCGTTTGTATCCATTCCAAGAGCGTTTACAAGTTTCATTCCAGTAGCAATGTCTTTCGCCCACCTATTGTTAGAGTTCTTCCCTGGCCGTTTTTTTTTTTTCAAATTGTTACTCATTGATGGTTCAATCCTAAGAGAATTCAATTTTGATTTAAAATAGAAAAAAATCAAAAATTAGAAAATAGTAACATAATTTCAATTATCAGTCAATGATACCTTTAACTTTATCATATCTTCAATATTAGAAATACAAAAGTTAGCATATCTACATATTAGTAAATTTATATACTTTTTCTTTATTTCAAATATTAAGAAAGCGTTTCAAAGGTATACTTTATTAAATTATACATATAAAGAGTATAGCTTTATCCTGTATGCATTCAGCAAGTACGAGATTTGGCTCTACACTTAATATTAATAATATAATGAAAGTATAACTCCAATACACTAGTAATATTAAAAAATTTACGGAATTATGATATCCACATATATAAAATGAAAAATCTTGCTCTGATCAATATATTGACTTAGAAAGTTATACTTCAATAAATTATTAATTTTTAAATTGTAGCATTGTCCTGTATGCTTTCAGCAAGTACGAGACTTTGAAACAACTTAAAAATCAATAAATTAAAGGTAAAGTACAAACAATCTAATTATTATTATGAAAAGCAAAACATTATCCTGTATGCTTTCAGCAAGTACGAGATGATGTTTTACTTTTCATATTAATAATATAATGGTTGAGAAAGTATTAAAGAAATATAGAAAAATGATAAGCAAAACATGAACTTACATGTCTATAAAATCTTCTTCCATTTGTGGCTGATTGATCAAAATTAATTATAAAGTTTATTTTATAATCACTGTTTTAAAAAATAAATGGTTAGATAAATAAATTGAACATTTTTGATAAGGAATAAAGAAAAGTAAATTGACAAACAAATAAAAAAACTTTAAGTTAACTGAAAAAGAATTTTTTTATAATGAATCGAAAGGGTACAGTAAAAGATACCATAAAAATAAATTCAGAATTAGAATCATTAGATTAACTTGTCAAAAGTGTAAAAAAGTGTAACAAACCAAAATGATATGAAATGCAATAGCAAGAAAAATTTGCTTACCGGTAATCAGATAAGGTCAAGAAAATAGTACCAATAATTCAAAATGATAAAGCAAAAATATGATTGATAATTTTTGAAAAAGGTAAGTGAGAAAGAGAAAGGAAAAATAAATTGGGTGGCAAACAGATGTATATATCATGAATTTTCACTGATCACATTTTCAAAAAAATGCAGCTCTCCAAGTCATATGATAAACTTCATCTAAATTCCAAGAATGATGTTGCCAAGGCACTTTACACAGCATGATCATTTTTTCCTATGCATATACTAATTCCAGCTAGAATTTACTTGGCTGCATGTTGTACAGATGCACATTTGTGGAACACTGAATTTCACATCTAAAAAAAATTGACGCCACATAATTCTAGCTACCATGTTTCACGTAGCTAAAAAACATACACTCATCACATTTAAATTTACATTGCGCCAAAATTAATTCATTTTTGAATTTTTTTAAAGGAAACTATAATGTGCACCACCTATTTCTAAAATATGAACCTCCGCACCATATTAAATTGGGAGACTTTTAATTATGCAATTTTTTTGCCGTGACCTTTTTCCTGATCTTACTTGGTTCAAAATATTGAAACATGGCCAATGTTGATGAAAGAAACATTTGATTTTGTTTCTATGTGTAACAATGGAAGGCTGTTTCTTACTGGCGAAAGAGTGTTGTATATTTTATTTGAACAAATTTTTATTTTTTTATGTATTTTATTTAAAAAATTTACTTTTTATTGCAGCCAGATTTATACTGGCTGCTTTTTAGAAACCTTAATTTATGACCCAAGCCTTTGAAATTGGCTTGGGTCCCTTACATTGCAATTTAGTACTTCCAGCCAGGTTTCCCCTGGCTGGAAGTGTCTCTTTCAAGCAATCGAAGTCGCTAAAAGCGACTTCGATTGCTTGCTGTAATGTTTGCCACCCTCCCAGCTAATTTACTAGGCTGGGAGGTGGCCAAAGCAGTGTGCAACGCGCGTTGCACAATCGCTACCATATTTCATGCAGCTGATATCAAGTCAGCTGCATGAGATATGCGCAGCATGTGCAATGCGCGCTGCATGCAGCAGAAACGCGCGTTGCATGCAGCCTGCATTGCTGCTGCATGCAACGCGCATTTCTGCTGCATGCAATGCGCATTACTTGCAGCAGCAATGCGTGTTGCATGTGCTGCATGCAGTGCATTGCACAGCCAGTTTTTTTCTGGCTGTGCAATGCACACAGAGAAACCAAAGTCCCTGCAAGGGACTTTGGTCTCTAAAATGGAAGCGACTTTCCCTACCAGGTGCAATCTGGTGGGAAAGTGAGAGAAACGTTAGACCGAAGTTGTTTGAAAGCAACTTCGGTCTTAAAAACATTAAAAATCATAAAAAAAAAAATGAGAAATGTAGAAAAAAAAAAAAATTAAAAATTAAA
The DNA here is from genome assembly GCA_030280995.1 of Hemileia vastatrix. NCBI lineage: Eukaryota > Fungi > Basidiomycota > Pucciniomycetes > Pucciniales > Zaghouaniaceae > Hemileia > Hemileia vastatrix. Next base: position 28,075,173 of record JASXTE010000005.1, read on the forward strand.
ATGTGAGTAAAAGAAAAAAAATAAGTTCTAGTGATACCAAAAATCCAAGCCAATTTCATTTGGCTTGGTTATTTAATAATTAATTTTTAATACATTAAATTTAAAATTCAAACACCATAAAATATATGAATTTTTTTTATATGAATATTATAAATTTAATCTACCTCTTTCTCATAATTATATTTATAATTTTGTTTTTTTAATTTTTGACATTTAAGTTTATTTTTTGGAAATACAAAATTAAATTTTCAGCTAAATTTTTTAGTAAGGTAAAATAAATTATAAATTTGACATTTTGTAATTGAATAATGAAAAAAATTTTAAATTTATTTAAAAAATATTTTTGTTAGAAGAATACAAATATTTTAAGGGTAGAAATATGGTGCAAATTGTAAGTAAAAAAAATTATATTTTTTTTTGTGAGGCGTTATTTCTATTTTTAAAAATATTTTTCAAAAACATTCATTAAATACTGAATTAAATTACTTTGAAACTCAAATTTTTTGTAAAATAATTAAAAATGAAATAATAATATTGTTGTATTTGATATAAAATTTGAATTGGTAATATTAATGTCTCTTTAAGTAAATTTGAAAATCATTTAAAAAGACCATGTTGATAAGTACTTCATTTTTGATATACAATGGTTATATATATATCTTATATATATTTCTTGAGTGTTATTTTTATATACATTCAATAAAATTTGTAATATAAAATGCCATTTAATAATTAATTAATGTTCAACTTAGTTATAACAACTTCATATTTAATACCAGCCACTAGTATTTACTTTTTAATTTAAAACTCCAATATAATATGAGAGTATCCTTATTTTGTCTGTATGTAATGAACAACAATAACAGACCATAAATGAGTGGGTAGTTAATTACAATAAATAGTTGAAGAATAACCTATAAGAAATGATAAGTTTATCAAAAAGAGTACATTAAAAAAATATACTTTTGAATTTTTTTTGATATAATTTGGGTAGTTAAATGAAAATTTAAATTATCAGACATCAAAATGGATAAAATCTAAAAGTAGTGTTTATATAATAAGCCTCATAAAAAAAAAGGATAAAAAATCTACTATGTAACTAAATTATTAAATATTAAGGTATTATTAAAATTATTGAAAAACTTATTTTACAGTTATAATGAAATCTAAATGTGAAAATAATGGTGGGATAATAGTAAGACTATGTGGAAACACTTTAATTTATACATACTTTCAACTATGTTCAGATAAAAAAATTGTTAAAATTGTATAATAACATCTAGTTAATAGTGATGCAATTTTATTTAGATCAAGAATAAATTTTTCTGAGGAAAAACTAATTAAATTGAGATATGGCCATCTCCTTTCAAGAGATAGAATAATAATAAAAATTTAAAAAATTATAATAAGTATTCTTAATCACCATTTTTGAAAAGTCTCTAGTAAAATTCATTATAATATATCATTCATTGATTACATTATATGGAGTTTCATCTTGAAGTAGTGATGTGCAGCTTTGAACTTATGTTATGAAAAACAAAAAAGTTAAAAAATATATAGTTATACTAATGAAAAAGCCAAAAATAAAAATACTATTATAAATTAAAAAAATAAAACTACATAAATTTTATTCTGCTCTAATGATGGAAGGGTACTATGTATGAATTTCCACATGTTAAATCCAAACCTGCTTTAAGGCTAGTTTACAGGTAGAGCTATTAAGTTTCCTTAAATTCTAAAAATAACTTATGCATTTTACTAATTATTTTTTTCTTGTTTCTTTCCAAAGTTGTTAGAGTTGCTTAATTAATACTGTTATCTTGATTGTAAGATATATAATTTTTTTTGAATACATGATTTATTGTTTCAAAAATTATATTATAAATTTAAATCATTTATTTCATTTTCTAAAGCTTCATTGTCAAAGACACAACTCCATTTTCTATTACTTAACAAATATATAAAATGTGATAGTAAAATTTAAGGAATTTTCTTTTTTAGAGGGTCAAACTATATTGTGAAGATTTTTATCTAGAAATTCTTGTACTCTAAAACCAAATAATTTTCTCCCTTAAGTAAGCCATTTCAAAAATATGAGAATATAAACAAGAATATTAACTTATCTTATTTTTATTTTCTTTACTGAAAGTTTTAGTTCAATCCCTTTTTTTATATGACATTAGTATAAAAACATGGTTAAATGCTACTATATAATTAATTTTTATTATATATATATATATATATATATATATATATGAAATATTTAGAACGTCATCCTTTTTTATTTACTTGAATAAATGGCTCAATTATAATACCCAACACTTATTAATGTTTCCAAAACTCAATAACAAATTTCTCATATGAAATATTAGCTTCTAATATAAGAAGTTTATCTATAGATGATATTCAACATGTGATTTTACTTTTTAGATTCAGCTAAAATTAAACAAAAGGAGAAATCATGCATATGTGTATAAATGGTAACCATATGTTACTTAGAGGATTGTGAAATTCACTCATCAGAATGGTTTAAGTATTAAAATAAATTGAGGTCATTATTTTCTAGTATTTGAAACTAATTAGGAAATTATTCTAAAAATATATTTTAATGTGTATCATGTTTAAAAAGTTGGAAATATGATTTTTGAAAATTGTGAGTTTCTTATGAGATACCAAGCTTTAGTTTACATTGTTTCAAGTAGAATAGAATTTTAGTATTAGAAATTGAAAGCAATGTACCATTATCAGATTTTAACTGTGTTCTACTTATAGAATGATTACATAACATTAAACATTATTTAAATCAAAAAGGTTTAAAAGATATTTAGAGTTTTACCAAATTTCACCATTTATTAATCTTTGATTTGAAAACAAACTATGATGTACACTCACTAGAAATAAGCAATCCCAATTTTAACATAATTTATCAATCCAAAAATAATGAGTCAATTAACATGAAAATATATATTATTTCAAAACCAATTCTCTAGATTTAAAATATGATGCTTTAATGAAAAATTATTACAAAACTTTAATGCAATGAAGTCTCTTAAAAAATTCAAAAATAGAATATCAAAACAAGTAATTTCTGCAAAAAAAACTACTAACTATTGTAGATAAAGCATAAAAATAAGTCATATTTTTTAAAAAAATGATCTAACAATATTTATTTTTGTTAAAAAAATCAAAACATTGTTAAGTTTGCTTGTTATAATAATGTTAAAATCCACTAAACATTATCTAAAGGTGGTAAAATATGTTAAAAATAAGTTGAATTTTATGAGATAAAAATCAACAATTTTGTATCATTTCCTGTTGTGCTATGACTTTATTCCACCCTTTTTATCTGATTCTTCCAGTATTACTTTGCTATGATCACTAGTTTTCAAGTTAAAATTTACAAATGTTCATTATACTTGATAATATGAAAAATAACTCAAACTTTTATAACTACAAAATAAGATTTTGTAACTCCTTCTTTCAATCAATATTTGAAGAAATTTTAGTTTATTTGAGTAATGATTTTAAGAATAACAAAAAAATTGAAATTCACAAGGAATTATTTCCAGAGACTATAATTATTTACTTGTGTAATGCATGAGCTACTTATCAATGATGTAAAACATCAGAAAAGTAAGTTATAGTTATAAATCTACAGATTATACTGTTTCTGGTATATATATCTTCAATAAATCTTTTAAACTTATCTTAGCCTACATACCACACAATAGAAAATCATTATATTAAAAAAGGAAAAAATTCTATGATAATATCATAAAGAATGATAACCATGGATTAATATTCCATAAAAATGGTTAATAATATTTTAAGAGAACCTAAATCAGTATTCTTTCATCAAAATATATCCTTTTTGTCTTTGTAATTTATTCCAAACAAATTTTTTGAAAGTTGAATCTATATATCTAATGCCAAAACCACTATTAAGTTCCCTCTTAGACTTTTTAAGAAATTATATATATATATATATGTATATATATATATTATTTATCAAAAATTGAAATAAAGAATAAAAACATAATTTTATTTACCTTTAATTATTTAAATATAGAGTATTTTCAGAATGCATTGTGGTTACTTGTGAAGGTTAGAAGATTTGAAGTTGGATTTATGAGTTTTTAGAAGGGCAAATATTGTAAAATTCTTTCATAAATATTTATTTCATAGTTTCAAATGTTGAAATCTACAAACTAATGGGATTTAAAATTATATTGAGATTTAAAATCTGTTTTCTACTCAAGTAAAATAAAATAAAATGATGATATCAAAATTGAAATTAAGTTTAAACTTTTGATATGCTCTATCTTCAATTTTATTGATAGTGCATCAAAAATTTAATAATATTTTTTTCCTTCATCACTTTTTACATAAAAGATAGTTTTATCATTTTATGAATTAAAGATTGCTTATATAAATTTAACATCTATGTCAACTGTTTATGACTATTAATCTATATAATAAATTTTTTAGAAGAAAAAATAACATCAGTATATACTGACTTTGAAATTATTCAATTTAAAATAGTTTACAGGTAGATAATGAAGGGTGATTTCATTTTTGAATATGAACTATAGAAGTCTTATTTTATCAATTTTAATTCTTTTTGAGCTCAAATGTATCCACCGCAACTTAAGTAAGAATAAAAATTATTTTTATTGAAATTTACATGAGAAAGTATGCCTATTATTCAAAATCAAACTTGCTCTAATGGTGTTTTTCAATCATTATTTCCATTCATAACAATAAAAAACATTTCAATTTGCTGATGTTTTAGTTTTTGATATCCCCAAGTTTATATCTCAGGTGTACTATTCACAAAATTATTAAAAATATAATTTTCGAAATACATGATAAACTTGAAAGTGAGGGGGCATTAAATTTTTAAAAATGAATTCTAAATTCAGGATGGATAGTATTTTTTCTATTTTCACAAATGAACAATTTTTCGTTTCAATTAATCCAGAAAGAAAATTTTGTTGTAAGCATATTATATTATATTTATTATGATTTTAAATACTATATTTTCAAGATTTGTGTTTAATATTTCCTGTGAAAGTTAATGTTAATGTGAATTTAAAGTAAGCTTGAAGAAATTTAATCAATAGGCATATTGGATATTTAAAATAATATTTTGCTCCAATCTTGAATCATCCTGGGCTAAAAAATATCCCAAATAAGGTTTTTGTGGGTCAATTTGGATTTAAGTAGGATTAAGTGAGGTTTAATAAAGGACAGATAAAAGGCTAAATTCATTACTAGTGACTTTTTTCTCAAAATAGTTATAAAATATTTATCATTCTGGACTCAAGCTTCAATAAAGTTGAATTGAAACAGAGATAATTTCTAGCAGCACAACACCATATTTACAAAGGTGTAAAATACCTCAAATATTACTCATAATATAGGAAGGCAAGGAATCTACAAAATTCACATTTCAAACGAGGATTTATATTTTGAATTTGAAATTGAGAAATGGAATATTATTTTCCAATTTAAATATCTATTAGTCATTTTAACAAAAGTTTTCAGTAATCAGATTGAATTTTGATGGTATTTTGTTGTAGATTAATCATTTTGATGAGACATTTACTCAAAATTACTGGTTTCGTTTCTAATATTCCATGTGAAATTCATTATGAATCTTTTTGAAAGTGAATAGTTGACATATTGGATATGCAAAAGCTTATGTTAGATCAAAGTGAGATCAAAGGGAGCTTAACTGATGATCAAATTAGGATTTTACAAGATCAAACGGTGATCAATGTAGGTTCATCTTGAGCTCAATCTGTGACAAATCTCTGACTAAATGTAAGGCCAAACAATTTCCTACATGGTGATGATGTGTGCATAATTCAAGCATAGATTTGTGGCTCAACGGAGCTCAAGCAAGGGGTATTGCTAGCAATACCCCCCCATTTTTTCTGTGGTGAATGTAATTGTAATTCCTCCTTCTATGAAAGAAAATATCCTAAAACTTTGTCATGATGACATATTAGCTGGTCATTTTGATCCTGAAAAGACATTAATTAGGATCAAAAACACTGCTTGGTGGGCTAATATGTCTGAAGATACAAAATTATATTTTGAATCTTGTGATTCCTGCCAAAAATCTAAAAGGTTGACAGGTAAAAGAGCAGGGTTATTACAACATATTGAAGCACCTGATGCTCCTTGGAAAATCATTAAAATGGATTTTGTCACTGGTCTTCCTGTAGCAGGTAAAGACAGTTATAAATCTTGTTGGGTAATAGTGGATAGATTCACAAAAATGTTCAAATTTATTCCCACCCACAAAGATGTATCCACAAAGGAATTATCTTTCTTATGGTGAACTTACATGTTCAATATTATTGGATTTCCAAAAGCCATTATATCTGATAGAGATCCAAAATTTACTTCTGAGTTTTGGACCTCTTTGCTGGATATTTGTGGCTGTGAGTTAAAGTTGTCTACAGCTCACCATCCTCAGACTGATGGTCTAGCTGAAAGAATGATTCAAACTCTGCAAGATATGATTAGAAGGTATTGTGCCTTTGGATTAGAATATAAAGACAATGGCAGCTTTACTCATGACTGGGTCACTCAATTTCCTGGTCTTTAATTTGCATATAATAACACTGTTCATTCTGTCACTGAGAAAAAGCCTTTTGAGCTTTGGTTAGGTTATGTCCCAAACACTCCTGCTCAGATTATCAATAATAAATTAACTAAGTTGGAACTACACCCTGGTGTAAAATCTTTTATGCAAATGCAACAGCTATGCAGAAATCATGCTAAAAGCTGTATTGATAAAGCATTTGAATATGAAAAGAAAAGATGGGATAAATCCCATGAAGAATGCACACTTAACAAGGGCGATGAAGTGTTGATATCTACTGTCCATTTCAATTTAAAATGTAACAACAAATTAAATGATCCTTTTGTAGGACCATTTTTTGTTAAAAGAATGGTTGGAGATAATGCAGTAGTAGTTGTATTGTATTCTCCATATGATAGGAAACATCCTTTTTTTCCCATTTCTTTGCTTAAGCCTTATAATTCCAACAGTGACTTATTTCCCAAAAGAAGGGGAAGACCTAAGAAAAACCCTCAGGAAGTCACAGAAACTGCAGAAATAGATAAAATTCTCAATGGAAGAATTATCAATTCTGAAAGAGGTACTGAATATTTATTGAGATATAAGAACAAATCATCTGAGCATGATGCATGGATATCTGGAAAGTAGATTTCAAATCTTCCTACTCTGTTAAAAAAGTACAAAAAGAAAAAATCTTAGCATTGTTTTATTGTTTTTTTAGAGTAAGGGAGTGTCAGCCAGGCTATACCAGGAGCCCAGTAAATGATATGTTGATTTATTGGACCTGAAAGAGGGCTTAAGAATTGCATTTGATGTATATAAATTTATCTTTTATTGGATAATAAGATTATATAAGTATCTTATTAAATATAAGTGTTATATTAATTTTATTGTTATATAAATTATTTATACATTTTAATTAAGCATAATATATTTTATATTCTACAAATAATGGCGCATTTTTATGTATTTAATAATTTTAAATTAATAATTAATTTATTACAAACATATATTATAATTATATGTGTAAAATTGACTTATAATGTAATTAAATTAATTAATTAAATTTATATATTAAATAAAACTTTTCATATATTATTAAACAATAATATTGGGCGCTTTTTTGACCCTTAATTGTGTCAGAAAAATTATTAAATAAATTATAACACTTATTTAATAACATAGTATTAAAATCCCCACTTTAAATTACAAAGATCATTAAATTAATTATATGTTTCATTTAAACTAATTATTGAATTAATTACATAGTTAAAACAATTAATTAAAATTGCTTTAAACTGGATTGAATTGATTACATGAATTTTTGGCGTGAAAATAATTCTATTTGTTTTACTTAAACCCTTTACATGTCACTATAATGTCTGTTTTGGATTATTTTACTCACTATTCTCATGTTTCAAACTTACTTGGTTACTAATTATTTTAATTAAGTGTTTTTGGGAAATTATGGTGGGGAAATTAGTTAATTACTCACGGGTTTAGTTGAATGTCTCATGTTTTTCTCTCAGTATCCATGTTTTAGTTCTATTCTTTTTAATGTCTAGTTTCATGTTATTCCTTTTTCTAATTACTATATGGTGACGCTTCAGAGGGTCCTTTTCCTATAAAATGCTTTGGATTATCCCCTTTAGCTGCATCACTTATTATACACTCCACTTAATTACAATTTTAAAGGTTATACATTTATTTTATTTTTATTAGCATTATAAATCTAAGTTAAAATAAATAAATTACTTGAAAGGTTGCAATAAGTCTAATAATAATATTGTTGTTTGCCGCACATTTAAAATAATTCTTACTTATATAAATATATTATAATTTGATACCTGTCACTACTGTACCAAGTCCAAAGGAATCTCGTTGTCTCTCCCTCTCAGAATAATTATTTTTTATTATTTTTTTATTTCTTTATCTTTTATAATCTTCTCCCTATATTTCCTCCTCTTCTTCTCCTTCTTCTAGATGACCGGCCGATAAAAACTTAATTGGGACTGGTGAAATTAATTGGTTGTAGAAATTTTCAATTTTAATTTTTTTCTTTCAATTTTGGATTTGTCTCTTCCAATTATTTTTTAAAGTTACATCAAGATAGATTAATTTTTTATATAATGGTGCATATGGCCTTAGGTCATTCTAATGGCTATTATATAAAATAGGAAAACTTGATTGGGACTGGTGAAAATAATTGGTTGTAGAAATTTTCAATTTTAATTTTTTTTCCATTTGATTTCTTTGATTCAATAAATTTCAGGAGGGGGGGTATTGCCCATTTTTCATATCAGACTTTAAAAAAAAATTTGTCTTGAAAATCTAATGATACCCTTTCCTTAATTCAACAAAATACAGGGGGGTATTGCCAAATTTTCATATCAGACTTAAAAAAAAATTTGACTTGAAATTTTGGTGATACCTATCCATTACTTCAATAAAATCTAGGGGGGAGTATTGCCAAAATTTCATATAAGACTTGCAAAATTCTTTACTTGAAAGAATTTTGGTGATACCTGACCCTTAGTTCAATCAAATGCAGGGGTGGGATTGGGAAATTTTCAAATGTGACTTGAAAATTTAAACTAAAAAAGAATTTTGAACATTAAAAATTCTTGAAAGTTTTCTTTAAAAGAGAATTTATAACATTAAAATATGAAAATTCAACTAATGATGGATAGAGTAAAAAAATACAGGAAATTAAGATAAAAATTTATGTACAATTAATTATGAACAGTTGAAGTGTAAGATAAATAAAACAAACTAGTCATCAAACAATTTCTTCAAACGTTCAATTTCCTCAACAGATTTATTAGCTTTAACACATTCTATCAAGAATTCTTTCTTTTTGAAATTTTCTTCACAATCAAGCTTATATTTCATCTGTTCCATGAGTTTTTGATGTTCAAGTGTTTTCTCCTCTTTCTTTGATTTTTCAATACTTAGAGATAACTCAAATTTCTTCTCCTCCAAGTCTTGTTCCCTATCATCCTTCCATGAAGAGAGTTCAAACTTCTTCTCTTCCAAATCATATAACCTGTCATTCCTCCTTAAAGAGAGCTCGTATTTTTGCTTTTCAAACTTTAGAGTCTCTTTAGCAACTTCCACTTGTTCTAGAGTGGTAAGAAATATTAACAAAAAGTAGAAGAAAAGCAGAGTAAAGTATTAAGAGGTTTGGTATCACTTACCAGCATCACGTTTCTCTAAAAATTCTTTGATAGAAGAAAAAGGGGTTTGAGATGAAGTATCACTTTTTCTTCTTCTTTGAGAGTGGAAATTCAGACTACTTGAAGCCCTTTGCTTTTTGTTCAAGGTCACATTTTCCTCCTCTTCATTTTTGCTGGCTTCTGACTCAGTTGATTGTGGCTCCTGCATTAGTTATTCAGCCTATTTATAAATAAGAAAATGTAAATAAAAAAAGAATTGTTAAGATAAAAGAAAAAAAACATACTTGAGTTAGATAAGGTTTGTTTATATCTCCATAAGGATCTATTGAAAAGATATCTTGATTTGTGGAAGTTAAATGAGGGGAGGCTTGAGTAGAAGAAGAAGGAAAAATATTTCTTTTGACATCATGTTCGGAGATAGCATCTTCACCATCCAACATGTTTATAGGATTAAAATAAGCTCTCTCTCCAAAAATAGAATCCATCTTTTTAAAGTAAGGACATAAAGAATCAAGTTTATCATCTATGGATTTGATGCCCTTACTGATATCAAGGTCAGTAATACCAAAACCAGTATAAGATGAAAGAGTCTTTGCCTTCTTGTACTTGGCTCAATAATGCTTGAAGCGTTCAGACATCTGTTTTGGTAAAAGATCTATCCTTCCCTTAGTCTTATTCCATAATTTGTTGGACATTAGAAGATAACCATTAACTTTTGATGCAGGGGGCCATCCTACTTTAGTTGCATACTCAGTACCAAAACAAGAATCATAGTTAGATTTAGTTTTTAGCCAGTTGATAAGAATGAGATGATCATCTTTCTTTAGTTGAACAATTTTGGATTTCTCAGCAGAGCGGGGGAAAGAGGGGGTAGTGGGATTTGAAGAACAACTGGTTCATGGCTGCCTTTGAGAAGATCTATGATGACGAGGCATGTTAAGATAATTAAAGATGAAAAGGAGCAGAAACAAGCAGATGAGAGAGTGAGATGAAAAGGAGCAGAATCAAATAGATGAAATGGGGAGAAATTCTGAGCGGATAGAATGAACAGGATGGGATGAGAATGGGAGTGCACAGCAAGGTAGAAGGCATATCCAGAGAGTAGTCCAAGATGTGGTTATGGCAGAAAGTTGTGCAACATGTGGTTATGACAGAAAGTTGTCCAAGATGTGGTTATGAAAAATTGAGTATTAAAATGTCAGATAAGAGGTGAACATTGACACGTAAAGTGTCTAATAACCCAATTATTAGCAAAAATAATTGCAGAAGATAATTGGGGTATAAGGATTTTTATCCGCAATTAATTTAATTGTGGATTGGTCAACATTGATACCCCCTACTGTGTCTTGCTATACTCATTAAAATGGCTTTTGATTTTCCTATAAAATGTCTCCCCAGATTGGTATGTAGAAAATTCCGGTTGCTTGCTAATAAAAATCCAAGATATAGCGAGTTGTTCCTCCTCATGTTGAGACCAATTTGGTGACTGTTTTCTCTTATTTTCAAATTTGCTGGAGCTTTGAGGTGTAGACATAGTTTAGAAAGTACTATAATATAAAAAAGTGATAATTTTGGTGTGATGTGATGATGAGAAGTGAGAAAAGTTATGTTCAGTAAGAAAATAGCAAGTAATGAAATGTTCGGTAAGAGTGAAGATTTAATGAATTGGAGGTAGTGAGGTGTCGCGAGGTTGACCAAGTGAGATGAATTACTGAAAAAATGGCAGGGCAGAAAATGAGTTCCACTAATGATTCAATAATTCGTGGAAAGATCCATGATTTACTGAAAAAATTACTGATTTGACCCTTTACCAAAAGACTGAAAATAGATGAGTGTGGAATTTTAGCAGCTATTTTCTGTAAAATATGCATACCAAACGGGTTTACCGAAACGAGTGGAGATGCTCTCAGTGCGCAGTCTTTCCAGACGAATTACAGTTGAACTGGAATTGAGTTAAGTCAAAGATAGGGATTGGCACCTGCTATCAGGTGCCCATGTTTATTTTCTGATGTTAGAGCATTAAAATTATCCACCACCTTTATATGAAGCAACTGCCACCTACAAAAAGTGGCCCTATTGCACCAATGATACTTGCAGGTGCCACTACAAGTCATATTTCCCCCATTTCAAGGATTTCGGAACCACTTTTTGCCAAATAGTTGTCCACTACTACTAGGAGGTAAGGCTAGATAATTCACTTAAACTGGGTGGCCCATGCAATACAACACCTCAGAACGTGCAAGAAATGTCCCAAAGGGTTCCTGTGAGCTATCAAGACACTTTAGATGGCATCCCTGTTTATCATACCAGTGAAGTCTTGCCAGTGACCTGTGGACAAAAGTTGATTTTTTTTCTCAATTTTTTTTTCAACTTTATTTGCAGAATTTTCAGTAGGAAAGCAGAGCTTTCTAATGGTTAATGTCACAAAACAATGACGCTATTGGTTCTAAAGTCAAAAAACATGATATTTTTGAAAAATCTTGACATACAAAAAACTAGCGAATGATGTGATGTTCTGATAAGATGTATGGGATCTACATTGTTAAGAGACTCGGAATAAACTATTGATTCATGGTGGTAGCGTGCTGTTATTAAGATTGAGAACAAAATAAAAAGTGGCCAGAACACTTGTCTGGCCACTGTACACGCATGGTCTATTTGAAAGGTGCTTTGGCGATGTAAGTGTGAGTGCGGGCAGTAGGAGATTTTAACCGAGGTGCGCCGAATAGAGTGAGGAGACGACTAGTAATAATTTTTTTGGCAGTTTTCCCACATAACTGCTCCTTTTCTTAAATACCTAACAATGGGTGAAATCAGAAGAAATTTTTTCTAGTAAGTTCCCCCTCTCATCTATGTGATAATCGGATAAAAATTTAATTGTGTGCAATGTTAGATAGTTATCTTCATCTTCGTATAGCTGCAAGACTTGGAGCGACAAGTTGAGAACCTTTTTTTGGTTATCCAAAACTGAAGTTTGTTAACCGGACAATACAGAGAATGGTGATTACAACTATATTCGAATAGGTTTGTGCAGTTTTGTAAAACGTTTCAAAACTTTTGCACAGAGAAATTGACATTCGACAGCAAAATTAGAAAATTTTAGTACATTCAGGCCAAGTAGGTCGTCACATGTGTTATGTTTGCCAAGTTTTGAAAGCAAATATATAAGATTGATTTATTGGAAAACAAGAAAGATATGCTGTGGAATATTCAGCGAATCAAATGGGTTTTTATCTTAAGGAAATACATGTGTAGACTTGATTTTTTTAAAAGTAACATATGTGGAGAAATGTGGAGAAGTATAAAAGGTGTAGAATGTGTTGTGGATTCAGAAAGGATAATTTCATTACTGCCAAGATGCTGTACTTATACTACTAGATACATTTTGTTGTCGAGCACTTTTGTAGTCTTTCTTACTATAATCACATATTTTATCTCCTTCACATCCTTTACATCATCATATATTTCACATTCCCACATATCCATCTAGTTTCTTTTACATCAACTCCATCTTATTCTTCTGTGCCATCACAGAATGAAGATATGTACAGGAAAAAGTGAAGAGAAGGTGGAGAATGAAAGTATGTGAAAGTGGGGAACAAAAAGGCGGAGAGTAACGCGGGAAAAATAAGTAAAAGTAAATATGAGCATGACAACATGTCAATCTTCCTGTCTAAGTAGCTTGAAGATTTTGCAGAACTACATAAACCTTTGCCTGCAAGCAATATGGCTTCAACAAGAACTTAAAGATTATGTCAACTTTAATTTCAGCTGAGGAATTGTTGGGACTTTACTTTAAAAGGAGCACATAATCAGGTATTTAAGCTCAAGTACCGTTAATAGAAAGGAACCAATACAATTTTAATCTATGAGCGGATTATAAGGAACTAGTTTAAGTATCCGCTTTCAAGGCACCTTTCCTTGTTCTTTTGAATAAAGTTATGCTACTAAAATTTGATCAAAGCATGTACCTACTCTCCTTCCTTAAGCTTTTCGTTCCCAGATGTTAAAAACAATTGGACTTTAAGTGAAATTCCACTAACCGACAATGAGTTTTCTTCAGGTGAGCAACGGTATCAAAGAGCTATATACGATCCTAGTGATAAAGACAACTAAAGTTACGGCTGTCGCCCTATATACAATTATCTTTAGAAAAAAGTTACATGCTTTTCCTCTCCTATTTGCATATACGAGGGAAAATATCAAGAATGAACTTTAGTGTATTTACATAAATAGAAGGAGAAACGCCACTAGCAACCAGATGTAGCTTTGCAACACGTTTTAAACGTTTCGAAAGAATGACGAGTGGGAAACCGAAGTCACACAAACGACGTAACATATAGTGAGTAAAATAATTGTAATAAAAATTGTAAAAAAGGGTGGCGCGGGAGCAAAATAGATTTACAGGGAGGCTTGGAAAAATTATTGAATGAATTGATAAAACAGATGAGTGTTTTTTTGAAGTTTTATTACATGAATTTTTTTCAACGGATATTTACCCTTTCTATGAGGGTTTCAAGCAGCCACACATTTATCCATGAAATGCAGGCTTCTGTTGTTGAACTAATTAATTGTAAAAAAACATGCAGTAGCATGGGGGAATTTGTTAGAGCAGCATTGAATAGTAGTAAAAAGCATCCAGGAATTGTTAGAAACTAGGTAGTAAGTTGGGCGCCTGTAAGGTTGACAACACCATTTTTCTCTAATTTGTGTAGAATGATGTCCCGCAAGACCAGAAACATGCGATTCATGTTAGGTCTCGACTACGCCGCAGTGTCATCTTGTATATAAAGTTAAAGAATGTGTAAGACTAGACTTTATTTACTTACCAGATAATGATGGAAGAGAAACAAAATCAGATGAAATAAAATGAAGTAAAATATAAATAACAAGATTACATTCGCTTTTTCTCTATTGGAAAAGGGTTCTTGTCATCAATACATGAAATTATCCATTTTGTCTCCCACCAGTTCTTTTTATGACGTGCATTTAGATTGTCAGAAGTTTGAATCCCTCACACTGCTTGTCGATCAAGCAGTGCAAGTTTTTTAAAGGGGTAGGTCAGAGAAATGATCGAAAAAATAGTTTGATTCGTCTGTGATGGTGACTTACAGGAGTAAGTATATGTCTGACTCATTTAACTCTCGTCTCACCATAGGCGGCAGTGAAATAAGGGGCGAAATGATAGTTTACATAAAAAGAGCATCTAACATCCTTGCTTTTAGCATGTGGATCCCCAGCAGTCCTCGAGTTCGTCTATATCCATTCATATGTTTATAAAAAATGTTTTTCTTTTCTTTTTCTTGCTGTAATGCCCCTTTTTTTTGGTGGGCAAGTGTGGCATGTTTCAAGACTGGTTTTCAAGGTCATGTTTATATTGAATGATACACATATAAATTTTTAGAAATGGGACTCTATTTAGTGACTTCTGTGAAGTTGACTCCAAGCCAATGTTGCTGATGCCAATGAAGGGAACTCATACGCTTGTCCCTACTCAAACAATTAATTTGTTAATTTTGACAGATCACAATGGTGGCAAAGTTAGTATTCTTTACTGGAAAAAGTATCGTCAGTTTGAGAAAAAATAAAAACCAATTTTTTTTCTTTTTTTGAACGTGAAAAAATTAGAGCGATTACCATAGTAAATTGAGCAAGCAATTTCTACTACCATATACCAATGATTTCATAAATGTATGAGATATATGCCCACACCCACACGACAGTACAATATCACACCCGCACACCTTCCATCTTTCCGTCTACAGGGCTTCATCTCACCATCTTGTACATATAGGCGGCTAGCACCAACTTTATGATCGGGGGACCTTCTCTCCTGATTGATAACTGATTAATCAAATTCTCTGCCTCCTTGTTTCGGGCTCCACGCTAAATCTGAGCCACTCGTTATATATACCTTGCTCCCTTTGAAATTCTTTTTCTTTCTCTCACTTTTCCCCATTTTCTTCATTTTTGAATACTTTTGTTGCATTATACCGCTATATCGCTTCCACGCTGTAGGGCCACAGCACGCCTCTAATATTTTGTCTGCCCTCTAGAATATAAATCAGTTACTGTTGCTTTTAAAATATAGGCACCATCGGACATACAGTTAACCAATAGAGGAAACGAGATCAGGTGGATTTCAGGCTGTCTCAGCTTTACTCTGCGCAATCCATATCCCCCAAATTATTTTCCAGTTTGCTTATCTGTATTACCCACTCATTCTGACCTGCATCCTCTATCAACTGCTGTCGCCATCTTAAGACGCAACATCTGAGTTGACCTTGTCCGGCAAACGCAAGGAAGAAAGGGCAAAACAAAAAATAGAAAACCAACCAACCAACCCTTGATTGATCTAGCTCCCTTATTAATAAGCAGTAGAAGCAGTGAAGCTATACAAGCACCACAAACCACCACCAAGCACTTTCAAGCACTAGACAGACCACACTGCTACTCACGGGTCGAAGTAGTTGTTCACACCCCTTTGGTGTAACCTGACTACATTAACTTGCTTTGAAAGCTGATTTCTCCCCTGGCTTTGCTGTTAAGTGTCTGTCAGTATTTTTACATTATTTTAATTTGACACAAACAATTTCAAGTTACAAAAGCTTTTGTCGTCCAGCGTCCTCATCCTGCTTTTAATTTTCATTGCTTTTGTTTCATCAAATTCACACCACACCTGCTTCTAGACAAGCTCTTGTTCCTCCGTTTGTCGTTTAGCGTACAAACTCAATTCTTTCAATTTTATTATCTTGGCGCAACAAGTGAAGGTAAAGTTATTCTGAAGTAAAAGGGTAGATTCGGGTAAGTTTTATTTTTATTTTTCAATACTCCATTTTTCTTTCGTGTCTGTATGCAAATTATTTGATAGGATATTTGAAGCTTGTCTGCCGCCGCTGGTGTAATAGATTTGATCAAGTACTTGGAAATTTTTATATTTTCTGTTGTGGCACGTTACTCTCAATTTCGCTTCCCAGCGCATACCAAGCCTTTATTGGATCCAACCTACTTGATTGGCTTCTTGTCAGGTTTATCTCTTCCCGAAATTGTCTTTGCATTTGCATATGCCCTCTCTTCTATATCCGTAAATAAACGATATGCTTTCTTTTTTATGCTCGGACCCTTCTTTTCACGATCATGTGTGCACAGCCAAGAAGGTCTCAGATGCCCAAAATTTTATTAGCATCATGTTGCACATACTCTTTGTATGATTAAAGGTTGTTCATGGTACTAACCTTGTGAGATGGGTTAGGTTTCTGGCGGATTATAATTTGAATTCTTCTCAACTACATATGGCCGTTGTTACTAGCGTTTCGAAAAGTCTTTTGCGTGACATTCTATTAGAATTTTTTTTCACTCCCATACAAACATTTTTTATACGACATTCCTAGAATTTTTCATGTCATACGTTTAACATTATCTCCCTCTTCACGGGTTAATTAAATTAACATTACTTTAAATACTTCCAGATAGGATTTTTTTTCTGTTTGAGTAGGATTCTTATTTCGGCTGGTTTCAAGATTATATTTTGCATTTCATTATTAAGATCTATTTGACCGCTGGCACACAGATGCTAATTCTATTACATTAATCATATAGTTTATTTTTTTAAGGTGAATATTGTTTTTGACCTCCTGGCCCCCAGTTTATTATTTTCTTAATTTAGTCTGAACCTGGGGTTGCACATTAGCTTTTTTACTTTTATCATTTTTTATTAGCTGACTCTTTTCATTTCCATTTAATCGCTTCTTCTCTTGATCATTTTCTCCATTAATCTTCCATCAATGGTCATCTAGTTAATTTGTTTTATCCATTGGTATATTTGCTTGAAAACATTCCAGTTCTTGCTTGGAGCCTTTGTTTGCTAACTACTGAAAGATGAACGAGGTTGTCGAAAATTCCTCCAGCTACTTCGATACGCACTATCGCAAATCACAACCTGAATTACCGTACCGCAATACTACGTCGTTGACCAATATTCAAAATAATCTCTTTCTAGAAGAACCAGATTATTTAGTCGATTCATCATCAATGCACATACCTGAAAGTGATAATGAACTCGCCTTCTTTGGAGACTATTGCTTAATGTGTGCTACTGTTTCTAGATATCTTATGATGCTGGCTGATATTTTGAATGTTTGTAGGTGTGATAAATTATGTAAGGGTCCAACGATTTATTGCTCCGCAAAATGCAAAGAGAAGGATGCTGATGAACAGCCTACTAGTCCGATGGTGCTCTGTTAGTATCAAGTTTTATTAAAAAAATACTCATTGATCGCAGATATATATGAATTGTTTTCGCTCCTTTATGTCCGTATTTAGCTCTGTTTTCGTCTTGCGTTCCTCAAAGCCAGTCTTCCACCCCATCCTCGAGTGCTTCTCCCTCAACCTTGGCATCACCATATAGTTCGTCTATTGAATCTTCCGGCCGCTTGGCTATACTTTCTTCTGGACCGCCTGGTGCTTTTGAAGAACCATTCCCTTTAGATTTGGGTGAAAGCATGTTAACCAGTTTATTTCCCGAGTTTGAGATGAAGGCTCTACAGGAATAAGCTTCTCATAACATTCGGCAATGTACAACATGTTTTTTGGGATATTTTTAGCTAAATCCAGCCTCCGAAAAAATAAAATCAATTGTTACATGCATTACAAAATTAAAATTAAAACATTGTTGAGTAGACGCACAATTTTCATATATTTCAAAACCAACACTTTGATATTCATACATTCTCTATGCGGGCACTATATTAGAAGATACAAGTCCGCACCATCTT
Organism: Hemileia vastatrix; assembly: GCA_030280995.1. Lineage (NCBI taxonomy): Eukaryota > Fungi > Basidiomycota > Pucciniomycetes > Pucciniales > Zaghouaniaceae > Hemileia > Hemileia vastatrix. The sequence continues at coordinate 28,093,718 of JASXTE010000005.1, forward strand.
GTCGTTTTTTGTTTGATATTCTATGAAAAATGATATATACACATATATTCATCTATTACTTTTGTATTCTTGTTTGTTTTATGATGCTGTATGCTTGTGAATGAAAGGCGTATGCAAAGTAGGAGGGGCTAAAAAAAATAAATGCCAAAAAAATATTTGAGCTTGTCACCTCAAAAATTTTGGGAGAACAAGTTCATTATGCTTAAGTAGGTATAGTGGATGGAAATAAGTTCTAGTGGTTTTTTTTGCATAAATCCAAGATACCTGTTTTCCACTTGCAGCCACCACATCATAAATACAAGGAAGTAGTTAATTACTTTAGATTCTTCACTTTCTTCACTTTCATACAGCAGGGGAGTTGAGTTTTTTCTGGTTTGTTCTGACTATTTTTAATGCCTATAAAATATTAGCAAGTTTTTGTCTGTTTTTTTTTACTACTGTTACCTCTAGAGCTGGAACAAAACTGCAACCAATGCATGAAAGGTTGCAGTCTGACAAAAAAAAAAAAAAAACACCTTTGTAAAAAAATTTTTAGCTGCAAATTTACCGCTCCTGTTAGATCAAGTAGCTCTCTTGGCCTGTCAACCCACCAAGCTCCTGTCTTCCTCCAGTTTATCCCTCACCTATTGCTCCGCAAACTGCCATGGTGTTGGGTTCTCCTTTGCCAACTAAAACCTTTTTCATCTTTCTCTCCATCCTTCCCTTCTCTATAAAACCTTGAAGATGGAGAGAATTTTCAATTTGGTAAGTTTCTTTTCGCCTCCTTTTTTTTTGCTTGCTTGCTTGCCTACTAAAGTCACTTGTTTCTTTCCCTCCCCAATTGTTCTTTCTTTCTGTTCTTCACTTCTCTCCAATTCTCTCCTCTGTCTTTCCTCTCTCATAATTTCTGTATTTCTTCCTCCTAGTCCTTCCTCTCTTCCTCTCTTACTCTTGTTTCCATGTTTTTCTTTTTTCTCTCTCTAAATTTTGTCCTGTCTGTCTCTGTCTAACCTTGGCTAGAGCATGTTTACTACCAATACGTTGAGCTGCCTCTTTCCCTGTAGCCTTACCTATTGTGTGTCCACTATATTTTTGTGGCTCTCTCCCTATAACCTTAGCTATTTCATGTTTACTGCCAATCTATTGACCTATCTGTCTCCCATTAACCTTACCTATTGCATGTTCATTCTATTTACTTGTCGCTCTCTTTCTAACATTTGTTATAGCATTTTTACTTCCAATCTATGGAACTGACTCTTTCTGTCAGCCTGGATATTCCCAGGACTGAGTAAAACATGCATAGAAAATATGCTAGACACATATATTACACATGGGGACAATAAGTGAAAGTGTCAGCCTAGGTATCTCCAGGACTGAGTAATTCTTATGTTTAAAGTAAGATAACCTTAATTAAATTAAGCTTATCACTTAAGAATAAGGTTATAATACTTATATATATGGTTATAATACATATATATATAATTATTACACTATTATATGTCTTATAGTAGTTTAAATAGCTTATCCATAGCCTAATAATACTTTTTAAGGTGTTAATGGAGTCATAATATACTCATCTTCAGTGATATTAAGTAATTATAGACATAAATAAGCTTATATGCATACATAAACTTCATATTCAGTGAATTATGTAGTTATATTATGTATATTTTGGTCTATAAGTGGGTTTTAACCTCTTAATAGCCTATAACCTTTATTTTTCTGCTTATTTTAGGTATATGGACATATTCAGTGGACTCACAACACCTACACAAGCATATACACCTTTTTTGGGCGCATATACCCAGTTTGGACAACTTAATCTTCTTCCTTTGATAGATTTTCACAGATTTATGGGTTGGGATATCACTACTGGGTTAATATGGATGCTTGGGGATGTTATTGGGGGCTTGGGAAGTTAATTTGGTTACTTTACATGCTTTGTGTTTCATTATATACTCTTTGGATGAGTTATTTTACCTGTTTCTTTATGGTATCTGCTTTTATCTGTTTATTCTATTTATGGTATGGGTCTGTGGTATGATTAATTGTGATGGAGGGTCCTTACTGGAGGTCTGGGTGTTGAATATGCTTGAAGTGGACGCCATGGGGAGGTGATGGTCCCTCACAGTGCTGTAATTGCCAGGGATAGCAGTGACATCATCTGGATTGAAGGTCTGTGCACTCCAGTGGATTTTGGTATAAGTAAGGAGGGATTTGACGGGTTATTGGACATCACTTACTTACTACAAATCAATTAAGCACTAAAAACAACTATTATCATATAGAAATATATTATCAAGCATTTATAAACTGATATTATCTTTATACAAGCTATAACTATATTTTATTTATCTATTTTCCACCAGTAGCATGCATAAAAATCCAAGTATTGTGAGTTTATATTGAGAATAACTATTTTATTAGTCTTCCCCAGAGGTTTAATCACTAAATCATTTATAAATAAGTAGTAGGAACATTAATATTTACTATTAAATCATACTTAGATACTAGCAAACAGTTACAATTGGGGGTCTTTCCTTAATTAGTACTTATTATTTAGTATAAGCCTTAGGACATGATTTTACTCTAGTATATCTCATACAAACCAAATATTTGGGTCTGAAGCAAATTAGTGGGTCATAATAACTCAGTGATTGCAGAAAAGAACCCTTATAATAATTTTACTAGTTTTTTATAATAAAAATGAGGTATTTACAGTAATAACTTTACCCAGTATAAATCCAATTTTAATTGTTACTTGGACACCAATATAGCACCCAATTAAATTGGTATTTGGTTAAAGCTTGGTAAGCTAAATATTCAACCTTATAAAGATCTAGTTAAACTTATTATTTTATTTTTAACAGATTTTTTTAAATTTTTCTTATATTTTATTCAAATAAATTCAGATATAAATTCAGGGTAAGCTCCAGTGCTTTTATTAGTAATTATATTGCTAATAGTTTTGTCTACTAATTACCATACAGGTTTTTTTTTTGTAGATGTGAATAATAGTTATTAAGTTATAATGAATGCTCTAAAAGACAATTTAAGTGATAAACCTGATTTTAACACCAGGTCTAAAGCTAAAAACACTGTTCCAGGACATCACTATGGAGGGCCAATCCTACCCACAGTCAGAATCAATGAGCATAGAAGAAAAGGACACCTTATTAAAAAAGATGACAATAAAAAAGACTTCACCTCCTCTTCAGAATCAACTGTCCTATGTAGAAAAATAGGTTCTGAAACTAAAGGAGTCAAGATCTACCATACTAAAGGAGGTAGAACAGCTGCAAAACAACTGCAAGGTGGGATTTCAGAAAATGAACCAAACTTTGGCAGATTTAAAGGGAGGGCAGCCAAACCAACAACCCCCTACCCAAAGAGGATCAATTCAGTCACAGGACAAGATCTTGGTAGAGAAACGGAGGTTGGATTGGTTCCATCAGCAGTGGTCAAGCCACAATTGAAAAAGGGATCCACCCCCTCACCAGACAACCTCAGCTCAGCCCTACAGAGGAAAGCAAAAGCGCCAAAAGTCAGGGCTTGCTCCTATCCCATGGTAAGTATATTACCCTCTCAGATTGAACACAATATTAATGATTACAATTTAGGTAATGTTCTTTATGTGAAATATGTCCAGAAAATTGAGGAGGACTTAAGACAATTAGGTTTTGATGTAGATACACCTGATTTATTTTTTGTTAATAACAATAGTACTATTTACAATAATATTACAGTCAACCCTCAGTTTCCACCACTTATTATTGAGATGAGAACCTCACAAAATAGTGAAGAATGTGGGAAGGAAGAAATGGAGTATTTTAATAATAACCCAACTGTCCATAGAATTAATTCAGAATTATGGAATAGAATGACTGAGTGTGAGGAACAGACAATTAAGCTCACAAGTGAAACAATTTTGTCATTGAAATTGAATATTTCTCAATTGGCAACAAGAATTAAAGAATTAGAGAATGAAAACTCAGCTCTAACTCTTAAATATAATTCTTTAAGTAATAAATATAGTGACCTTTCAAACAAATTCTGTGAGTTAGAAAAATTGTATGAAGCACATTTATTAAAATATGAATCAAGAACAAAGTTATCTTTTTCAAAAAAAAATCAGAGTGTCTCTGATATGTTACAACGATTAACTAAGCTTGAGATTGAAACTTCTAATCTACTAATGAATCAGGATAATCATAAGTATACACACTATAATAATAATCATTTAATTTTTAAAAATGAATCTCAATAATTTCCAATGCTACCACAAGTAAAACCATCTGGTGGAAGTGTCAAGTCTGAGAAGACAAATGTAAGTCACATATCCATGCAAGAGGAAACACAAGATCATTTATCCAGAGTAAATGAGTTATTGAATTTACATAAGATTATTGAGACTAAATCCAAGCAGAAGAACTGGCAAAAGATTGATCAGTACCCAACTTATGATGGGGAAGCCAGCTCTGATTGGAAGCATTTTATTCAAAGAATTTTTAATTTAAAACTCTCATATAAGTTACCAGATGAAGAAATAACATAATAAATAATTTTTTTGTTTAAGGATGTTGCTTTAATATGGTTTGAAGCTGTATTAAGTAAGGGTAAAGATTACTCTTGGGCTGAATGAAAACACCTGATTGAAAAATAATTTGGAGGTTCTAAATTCAGACTAGCTCAGCAAAGATTATATGAGAAAACTAGGTATAATCCATTGAATGGTGAAAAACCAATGGTATTTTTAATGAATTTAAATAAAATATTGAAAGCCATTGAGCCAAATATGGATTTCAACTTATGGAAAGATAAAATAATATATAAATTACCTATATCTGTCAGAGATATTGTTGCAGCTAGAACAATAATGGTTAGTGAATACTCTGAATTTATTAATATTTGTAATGAAATATTATTGAACCATAAATATGAAGCAAGGTACACCACTTATAAAAAAATAATGAACCTGTGAAAAATCAGCATTCAAAAAAACTGCAGGAAAAGCAGAAAAAACCTACTGCACCTGTAGTACCTAAAAGGTATGAGGCTAATACTTGTTATAAGTGAAATAGGCCTTGGGCTAAAAGTAAAAAATGTGAGGAAAATATAAATATTGTTGAAAATAAACATGAATCTGAAATTCAAACAGAAAAAGTAAAGATTCAAGTGATTATGACAGAAATATCTCATATAGTGATGAAAATGAAGTCTGTATGCTGGAAGATGATTTGTCCATCTTTGAAAATCCAACATTAAGTATGGACTCAAATTAATCTTTAATGAATTTTGAGGATTCAGAAATCATTAAGGATATACAAGCTGATAACTTAAAAATGACACCTATCATGGTTCCAGCTATAATTTCTGGAGAAAATGTAAATATAGTATTGGACACAGGAGCTGCTGGTTCTGTTGTTTCTACAAATACATTACAGAAAATTGATAGTGATTATAATTCAAAGCTTGAACCCCTTAAAAGTAAAAATTGGAGAGGTTATAGATCAGTACTACACCCCAATGATAGATAAAAAGCTGCTGTTTTCTTTAAACATCAACATGCTTATGTTAGAGTAACTTGTGACTTTGTAGTAATGGATAATACTAATTGTAGTAGCTTTTTTATCATTGGAAATGACATTCTGACTAAGTTTGGTGTGAAAATAGACCCTGCTAATAATAAATTTACAATTGGCATGAATGGTAAAAGAAAGTTTAAAATAAATTTTTTTAACACAATCTTACACATTGAGTCAGTAATAGATATTCCTTGCAAAGGAAGAGAATCCAATGAGATGGAACTTCTTGAAACAGAAATTTTTAAAGCATAATTTAGCACTCAGATAAGTGAAGCTAAGAAGACAAATATTTTGGACTTAATTATAGCATTTCAAATGGCTTTTGCACATGGGACCAATGAACTTGGCCTTGTAAAAGATCATAAAATGAAGATTAGTTTAACCTGTGATATGGATAATATTCCTAATATTCTTAAAAAGAAACCATATCCTGCTTCACCAATGAAGAGGAAAGACATAGAGGATAATATTAAGATGTTATTAAAAATGAACATTCTTGAGAGGCTGAAACTGCACCAAAAAATTGTGTAATATCACCAGTGCTAATTTCTTATGAAAAAGATAAAGCAAGACTGCAGTGATTATAGAGCATTAAATACATTTACAGTAGATGATATTTATCCCTTGCCAAGGATTGCCTCTATACATGCTACCCTTAAAGGTGCTAAATACATAAGTTTCCTAGATGGAAATAAAGGGTACCATCAAATTCCTGTTGAAAAGAATTCACAGAACTTTTTGTTGATAACAACACATATGGGAATATATAAATATGTCAGGATGCCATTTGGACCAAAAAATTATACTTCAGTGTTTCAGAAGTTAATGGATATAACATTCTATAATGAAATGATTAAGGGATAGTTAATGGTATACATTGATGACATCATATTGTTCTCTAAGACATATGATGAACACTTAATCCATTTAACAAAGGTATTTCAGAAGATGGATGAAATAAAAATGAACCTTGAATTGAAAAAATGTAAATTTGAGTTTGAGTCTTTAAAAGTGCTTGATCATATTGTATCCAACTTACAAATATGTGTAGACCAAAATATGGTGGCTGAAATCAAGAATATTGGAATTCCTCAAAATTTAAAGGATGTACAATATTTTCTTGGTATGTGTGGTTATTATAGACAATAAATAAAGAACTACCAATTAATTGCTGCACCATTGACCACACTGATAAAGAAATAAGAAGCTTTCATTTGAAATAATGAAAGACAAAAGCCTTTTAATAGGTTGAAATGATTTTTGATGACAGCTCCTATCATTGGATTTCCAGATTTCCAATTACTTTTGTATTGTATACTGATGCAAGTTTTATTGGTTTGGGTGCTGCTTTGCATCAAAAACAACTTATTGAAGGGAAAATTTCAGAAGTAGTAATTTGCTATATTTCACCTACTCTAATAAGTAGTGAATTGAAATATGGTGCTACTCAAATTGAATGTTTGGCAGTAGTATGGGCTCTTGAGAAGATACATTATTACCTTGAAGACTGAAAATTTGAGTTAATAACTGACTTTAGTGCATTTAAGTCACTCTTAAACATGAAAACTCCTAATAGACATATTTTTAGATGGCAATTAGCTGTACAAGAGTACAGAGGACAGATGACTATTACACATAGAGCAGGAACCTTACATTCTAATGTAGATATGTTATCCAGAGTACCTCTACCTAATAATGATGATAATCCTGCTTATGTTCCTGAAGCGGAGATTATTAACATTTATGGCATTTATATTGTAGATCTTGAGGATGAATTTATGCAATCAATTATTGATAATTATTCTTCAGATCCTGACTTGAGTAAAATTACTACAATATTAAATGATCCATCTAATGCATCAATGATTTTTTTAATAAAAACATTACCACAAAAGTGTAAGGAAGCATTAGAAAAAGGAAAATTTTCTATTGAGGATGGTTTTATATATTACAGGAAATAATTAAGAAATGTAATTGTACTTCCCAATTCAATGAAGGAGTTAATTTTAAGTATATGTCATGATGATATTATAGCAGGTCATTTTGACTTCCAGAAAACATTAACCAGATTAAAAAATACAGCTTGGTGGATTAACATGTCTGATGATGTTCAAAAATATGTTGAAACATGTGATTCTTGTCAAAAATCTAAAGAATTAACAGGAAAAAGAGCTGGTTTATTACAAAAAATTGAGCAAACAAAAGCTCCATGGGAAATAGTTAACATGGACTTTGTAACAGGTTTTCCAATAGCAGGGCATAAGAGTTATAACTCCTGCTGGGTAATTGTAGATAGATTTACAAAAATATGTAAATATATTCCTACCCGCAAAGAGATTTCTTCAAAGGACTTAGCTTTTTTATTTTGGACAAAATGTTAATTACAGCAAGATTCCCCAAATAAATAGTTTTAGACAGAGATCCTAAATTTACTTCTGAGTTCTGGACATCACTTTTGGATGTTTCAGGTTATCAATTAAAACTTTCTACAGCACACCATCCACAAATTGATGGGCTAGAAGAAAGAATGATACAAACTTTAGAAGATATGATAAGAATATATTGTGCTTTTGGTCTTGACTTTAAAGACAATGACAAATTCATTCATGATTGGGTAACCCTTATCTCAGGTTTAGAATTTTCATACAATACTACAGTACATTCTGTCACTGGCAAAAAGCCATTTGAGTTATGGTTAGGTGATGTACCTAATACCCCTTCTAAAACTCTTAATAAATTACCTAGATTGGATACCCATCCAGGTACAAAGTCTTTTCTTCAGATGCAAGAATTATGCAGAAAGCATGCTTAAGAATGTATAAATAAGGCATTTGAGTATGAGAAGAAAAGATGGGATAAAGCCAATAAAGAGAAAATGTTCAAGGAGGGAGATGAAGTCCTTATTTCTACACTAAATTTTAATTTAAATGGTAATGTTAAATTGAAGGATATATTCATTGGACCATTTGTAGTAAAAAATATTGTTGGTAACAATGCCGTTAAAGTTGTTCTATATGCACCATATGATATAAATCATCCAGTGTTTCCTGTTTCTCTTATAAAACCATACCATTCTAATGATACTGCTCTATTTCCAAGAAGATCAGGAAGGCATAAAAAGCAACCTGAAGAAATAGTTGAAAAGGCAAAAATTGAAAAGATACGTAAAAAGAGACACCTTACAAAAGAAAAGGAAGTTGAGTATCTATTAAGGTTTAAAAATAAATCAAGTGAATATAACCAGTGGATTCCAGAAAATGAAATCTCTGATCTTAAAAATCTCTTGAAAAAATTTAAATCCAAATAATACTGTTTAATTCAGTATATGTATCATAGAAAATTTAAAAATTATTTTTCTATTCACTCCTTACTTATTAATTAAAATGTCTTAACATTTTTTATTGTTTTTTTTGGGTGAGGGAGTGTCAGCATAGTAATCCCCAGGACTGAGTAATTCTTATGTTTAAAATATTATATCCTTAATTAAATTAAGGTTATAACTTAAGAATAAGGTTATAATACTTATATATATGGTTATGATACATATATATATATATATAGCTATTACACTATTATATGAGTTATAGTAGTTTAAATAGCTTATCCATAGCCTAATAATACTTAACAATGTTTTAATGCAGTCATAATATACTTATATTAAGTGATATTAAGTAATTAAAGACATAAATAAGCTTACATGTATATATCAACTTCATATTCAGTGAAATATGTAATTATATTATGTATATCTAGGTCTATAAGTGGGTTTTAACCTCTTAATAGCCTATAAACTTTATTTTTCTGCTTATTCTAAGTCATATTGATGTATGCAGTGTACTCACAAAGCCTACACAAGCATATACACCTTTTTCAGGCGCATATACCCAGTTTGGACAACTTAATCTACCATGATGGATTTTCATGGATTTATGGGTTGGGATATCATTACTGGGTTAATATGAATGCTTGGGGATGTTATTTGGGGCTTGGAAAGTTAAATTGGTTACTTTATATGTTTTGTGTTTCATTATATACTCTTTGGATGAGTTATTTTACCTGTTTCTTTATGGAATCCACTTTTATCTGTTTATTCTATTTATGTTATGGGTCTGTAATATCATTAATTGTGATGGAGGGTCCTTAATGGAGGTCTGGGTATTGAAACATCTTGAAGTGAAAGCCATGGGGAGGTGATGGGCCCTAACAGTGCTATAATTGCCAGGGATAGAAGTGACATCATCTGGATTGAAGGTCTGTGCACTCCAGTGGATTTTGGTATAAGTAAGGGAGGATTTGATGGGTTATTAGACATCACTTACTTACTACACTTCACATAAACACTAATAAACAATTTTTATAACATATAAATATATTATAGAGCATTTATAAACTGATATTATATTTATATAAGCTATAAATATATTTTATTTATCTATTTTCCACCACTAGCATGCATAATAATCCAAGTATTGTGAGTTTATATTGAGAATAACTATTTTACTAGTCTTCCCCTGAGGTTTAATCACCAAATCATTTAAAAATAAGTAGTAGGACCATTCATATTTACTATTAAATCATAATTAGATACTAGCACACACTGACAGAATGTATACTGTAAGCATACATACATAAGTGAGATAAGTCAGTTATTACAATATATGTCATTATAATACTTTAAAAACACACATATAACCACCTTTTATAGGTCTTATGTACTTAATATTAGGTTGGAATATGTCAAGGTCATATTAAGAACCTTAGACATAAGGTTACAAAATTAATAAGTAGACTTAAAGCTGTTATTTTCATTATTATAGTGAAATAATAAATAAATGCACTTTAAATCACTTAAAAGTTGAGTATATACACTATAAGTTTTATTATATTTAAATTGTGCTTTGAAAGATCAATTTGTCTTATATTGGACTATATATTTGGCTACTTAAATGTATAAAATAATACTTTCCAAAATTGATGTTTTTTATGCTAGAAATGGCTTCTGTGTACTGGCCTTATGCTGCATGCATTTATCACACGTGCATGGCTTCATTATTAACAAAGTTAGTAATATTACACTATAATCACCCCACATTGTATACTCCACATGTGTTAAAGTTCTAAAATAAGCGAGAGGCGCATATTTAGTGTCCTAATTTCATTATTAGTGCATTGACCTTATTATATGCACTAATTTTATTAATAACCTCAAGATTGGCACACAGATTTCACTAATACACTTAGAATCAACTATTTAGCCAAGGATTTACCTGTGCAAGTTCCTGCATTCAGTCACCCCACATTTCATGTCTTATTTTGGGTTTCTCAATGATTTCTCAGGCAATTTTTGTCATTTTTACATGGGGGTTTCAAGTATAAATTTGGAATAATTAAGACCTTCCTTTCTACTGTTAATCCCACCAAATGAGACATTATATTTAGGTCCATTATTTCTTTATTTAGTCTTTTATTTTAAGAATTACACAAATATACTCTCATTTTAGTTATTACTCTATTTTAATGGATTAACACATGTTATTTGTGTATTTTGGTGTGTTATATGACTCTTATTATATTATTGGTTTATCCTTGAGGTGATGGGAATGTGCAACTTCTAGTTTGGGGTGAAATTAGCCATGTTAAGGATTGGTAAATTGAGGGGGAACATAGGGTGATTTATGGGTATAAAAGGGGGAGGTTTTGGGCTTATATTCTACAATCTTTTACATCACCTTAAAAATATATAAACAAACCAAAAAAATACATATTAATTAGTCTTTTAGATACTGTTTTACATCATTAGTTATATTTTTATACCAACTGTAATATATATACCATTTATAATTAGTGAGATTAAATTACTGAGACCATTACATTGAATTACATTTTATTAATTAATTGGATTAGGAAAAAACTATTAATACTGGACAATTAAAATATTCTAGAAAAACTTGTTAATCAATCTATTCACATCTCTGTACTTGAACAAAGCCTTAAAAATTCCCTGTATCCTTACCTATTGCATCTTCACTCTATTGTCTTGTCTCCCTCCCTATAATTTTAGCTATTGCATGTTTACTATATTGTCTCCCATTAAAATTACCTATTGCTTACTACCTGAAAGACCTCCTTGTCTCACTTCCTTTTTCCTTAGCTATTGAAAGTCCCCTGCAACTCTATTGATATCTCTCTCTCTCCCTTTAGTCCTTTCACATGTTCATTATATAAAATGTCTCAACTTGATGTTATGTCTTGTTCCACTGAAGACTCATTGTTTGAATTTTCATCCCCTCTCCACCTCTCTCTCTCTCAATCTTTTGGCCTCCTCAATTTTGGCCCATTACACAGGTATTTTTTAAATTATTATTATCCATTTTTTTTTATGATTTGGCTTACATTCAATTTGGGTAGGAGTGCAATGGTTGATTTATCTTTGTTTTTTAACAATAATAATTCCTCTTTTGAAACAATCTTTCTATACAGCAACTCACAAGATTTTATTTGTGATATTTCTCCTCCATCTTTTTCTCCTCATGATGTTAATTCAGATGATGAAGCAGGTGAATGAATTTTGGTTGAAGTCACTGTTCAATACACATCATTATTTCCTGGATCCAAAAAAAAGAGCACCCACCAGTAAAGAAGTCAAAGTCACCAAAATTTAAAGACACCTCAGAGCTTGTGAAATAAATCATGTCTGAGCTAGGAATTCTCAGTTTTGTTTGAGACTTATCAAATGAGAACCTCACACAATTTAAGAGAAGTGCAATTTAGGATATTCATCAAGGGGAAAATGAGGGGTTTTCCAAATTTTCTGAGGAAAAAGAGGGAGAAGGTAAATTGTTTTGGCTTATCTGTGTAGCTCATACTACCACATTTGGTGCTTTACAAAAAATCAGTTGGAATCTGTTTAGGTTTTCAAAATTTTCCTTTAAGTTTGTAAAGATGTTCCTGAAAATCAAAGAGTCATTTTCCAATTGTCTCAAAAGGATTAAAGAGTTCTTACTGAGGTATTTTTTAGACCTAAGAGGACAGAATACTACTAGTGCTAACACTAGCCTAAGATGGGACTGACTATGCTGATACAGCAATGAGACTAACTAAGACTGAATATGTTGGGGCTACCAACATTGAGGGTTACAAATATGAGGGACTAACAAGTAAATGTATTACTACATAAGTTGTATGATGAGGAGCACCACACAGCATTTCCCCCATAAAAACCCCATATGCAATATCCCTTTCTTCCACCCATTAAAATGCATAGCTCCCAAAATGCTCCTCCTCCTCACCTCTCAACCCAAATAATAACATTACCCCCTTTTTACCCCTCCTGCCTCCTGTGCTACTTCTTGAAATCCTTAACATTTCCCTTAGACTTATCTAAGTTCTCTACTGGCTCCAAAGATCTATCTCCTACTCCATAACCTTTCCAGTGCACCAGATAGTGAACCTTTCCCCAGTACACCTGCTTAGCAATAAACTTTTATACTTAAAATCCTCTACATTTCCAACATAGACTGGTGCTGGTGGCTCTTCTGGGAGCCCTGGTATTGTTATTCTTGATGCTTTGTGACCAAGGAGATATCAAACAATGGGTGAACTTTTCTCCTTAAAATTGGTAGTTCCTATTCATATTGAGATTCAGATATCTTGTGCCTGATCTTAAATAGGCCCATCTTCTTGTGATTTAGCTTGGCACTTGGGAATAATTTAGAAAAAAATTTTAAGCTTAGCCAAACCTTGTCACCTACCTGCAGCACCAAATTTTGAGCCTTCCCTTGATCATTATGGCATTTCATTGACTTCTGGGATATCTTGAGAGCTGCTTCTAATTCCTGCCATACAATTAGTATTTTCTGAATTTTTTCTTCAGCTTCTGGAATATGAAAAATTGATAGTTTAGCAATTGAGAATGTTGGGTGATATTGATAGTTGGAATAGAAAGGTGAAATTCTGGTTGCTGCATATGTCTGAGTTTTGTATGAAACTTTATCCAATGGAAGCAGCTGAACCAAAACATCTTTCTGATAGTTAATGAAATGTCCCAGATATTTTTCAATTGCCTTATTCACTATCTCAGAGTTCCCATCAGTCTTTAGATGCCATGCTTTTGAAAAAATGAGCTTAATGCTTAGTTTCTCATAAATTTCCTTTAACAAATTATAGCTGAAATTACTTCCCCTTTCTGATAATATACTTTCAGGTAATCCATGTAGCATCCAGAAATTTTCCACCATTAAGTCTGCAATACCCTCTGATGTAACCTTTTCAGTTGTGGGGAAAAAGTACACCATCTTAGTGCAGTGGTCAACAACTGTGAGGATCACATTTTTTTGTTGTGTCTTGGGTAACTCCGCTATCAGGTCAAATGAGAGTTCCTTCCATACCTGCTTTCATATGCTTAAAAGGGTTAAAGGTGTGGCTGTAAGGCTGACCTTTTTTCTCTGGAAAGAGTCACATGCAGCTACATAGTGCTAGACATATGCCTGTATGGACTTCCAGTAAGATTTTCAATTCACCAGATCCACTGTTTTTAGCGGTCCTGGGTGTCCTGCTATTGGGGAATTTTTCCTAGACTTGACCACCTTCCTCTTGAGCTCTTCATAATTTGGCACCACTATCCTCCCATTCCAATACAGCACTTCTACTTCCAGGTGATACTCCTCCAATCCTTTACTTACCAATACCTCCTAAGATAACAGCTCCTTCACTAGCTCCTTCACTCCCTCATTCATTTCCTGCACCCTCTTTACCCATTCTATCAAATCTTCATCAAAAAACTCTACCTCATCTAGGATTATCCCCTCTTCAAGGTCCCCCTTCAACAAGGTTGCACCATCAGTATGCAGCTGGTCTGGTGCTGGGTTCAATTCAGGGTTTGTGATAGTGAATCAGGTTTTCCACTTTTCTTCCCTGGTCAAAATTTCATAAAAAATTAATTCTTCTTAGCAGTTCTGCCCAGCATTCTTTCCAGTTGGTCAACATTTTTGTTGTCAAAAAGGTTTCCAAATTTTTATGATATGTGTAGATAACAGATTTTAAATGGTAAAATACCCCCTTCCAAGTAGTGGAACCATGTTCATACAGCTTCTACTAGTGCCAATAGTTCCTTATCATATATTTCATAGTTCCATTTCTGTTAAGCCCTAAGAAGGCAGACTACTACTGGTGCTAACACTAGCCTGAGATGGGACTGACTATGCTGAGTACAGCAGTGAGACTAACTAAGACTGGCTATGTTGAGACTATCAACAGTGAGGGAAGGCTAGAATGACTATTCTGGAGACAGCAGTTATCCTAGAAAGTAATTAGATTAATAGATAAGTTGTCCAATGAGGAGTGCTCCGCAGTGCTTTCTCCATATAACCCCCTTATGAAATATTCCCTCTTCTGCCTCTCACAATGCATAGCTCCCATAGCACTCCTCCTCCTCACCTCTCAACCAAATCCTTACATTACCCCCTCTTTTACTCCTCCTTCCCCCTGCACTCCTTCTCAAACTCCTTCAAATTTTCCTTAGCATTCACCAAATTATCCTCCTGTTACCAAGACCTATCTTCAACCACATATCCTTTCAAATGCTTCAAGTACTGAACCTTTCCCCTGTAAACCCACTTAAAAACAACCTTTTCCACCTCAAACTCCTCTTTATATTCCACCTGGACTGGTGCTGGTGGCTCTTATGGACGTTCTGGGATTGTATCTTATCCAGGCTTTGTGAGCAATGAAATTCTGAAAACTGAATGTACTTTCCTCATTGAAATTGGTAGCTCTAGTTCATAAGCTGATTAAACTACCTTGTTTTTCACTTTGAATGGCCCCACTTTCTTGTGATCTAATTTAGCACTGGGACTTAATTCAGAAGGGAAACATGATCTTAGCCAAACCTTTTCACATACCTTTAGCGCACAATGCTGGGTCTTTCCTTGTTCATGATAATGCTTTATTGACTGCTGAGATAATTTGAGAGCTTCTTCTTGTTCTTGACATTGTAGAAAGACTCTTACAGTCACCTTTCTGTAAGCGGAATTGAGGGGAGTTGCATAAACCAAAGAAAGCCCTGTCCCTTTAAGTAAATAAAGATTTCACAATTAACTAAGCTTCAACCTCTACTTGTTATGAAATGACTAATAAACTATTTTTTATTAATGGTATTGAGATGTAGAATCGGTGTTTTTAATATTGAGGGTAAGCAAAATAACAAAGAAGCTGTATTTAGAATAGTTATTTAAATGATTGAATATTATATTTTTATGAAGATTTTATTTTTATAAGCTTTAGTTTTTATATTCAGATCCCTGATAATGAGACCTTTAAAATGGTACCCTATATGTTATTATATGTGATGATGAGTGTAATTAATAAAATGTTATATAAAAGTGTTATATTTATAAGGGTATTACAATTTATAATTTGTTATGTAAAATAATAATGATTGTTGTAATATGTGTTGTTGTTGTTAATGATTAAGTTGTATTTTGTTAGATTTCTCTCTATCTAATTTTGAGTCTACATTCTTTATATGCATAGTATGTCACATGCCCTATTTTCCCTTACTGGAGCATCCTGGATCTCATATGGAGCTCTTCCAGAGATCACTGGAGTTTGTACAGAGTTTGTTTCGAGCATTCCGGAGCTTTTACAGACTTCTGGACTTGATTAGAACCTTAAAATACTAATAAAAAATTTAGAAAAATTATAGACAATAGAGCTACTTCTCCTTTATAGTCCATTCTATTTTTTGTAGTCTGCGCAGCCCTATTCACCTAGTAAAGAATTTTCAAAGTTGAGAAAATTATGAGAAATGAAAAATAACCAAAAATACATTATAAAATTATTAAAAATAGTAGAAAGATAATAAAATATCCAAACAACTTTGCAAAGGTTCTTGAGACTCCTGAATTTAATTTTTATGCACTTTTAGACCTATACTTGCATTTTCTAACTATTAATTATTTGTTTAATCTTGACTCATAAAATTAACCCTTTTTAAAACCAATTTTAATACTCATTCTTTTAAATATAACCATTTTAAAATTAGATTGGATTTTCCAATCTCAATAATCAACTCCAAAAAATCCACTTTTAATAAAATTTAGTGCCCTACTAAACTTTAGACTGCCACAACATATAATAAATATTCTTTAAATCAGATCTTCAGCTTCTGGGACTTGTAACATCGATGGGGTACCAATTGAGAATGTTTGGTGATATCCATAGTTGGCATAAAAAGGTGAAACACCCTTTTCAGAATCTATCTGGTTATTGTATGAGGATTCAGCCAGTGGTAACAGCTGAACCCAATCATCTTGCTGATAGTTAATGAAATGGCACAAATATTCTTCAATTTACTTATTCACTATCTCAGATTACCCATCAGTCTGTGGATGCTGTGCTGTTGACAAGATGGGCTTAATTTTCAGTTGCTCATACATTGCTTTTAACTGCTTAGAGCTGAAATTACTTTGCCTATCTGATACTATACTTTTGGGCAATCCATGTAATTTCAAGACATCTGCCACCATTAAATCTGCAATACCCTCTGATGTAACTTTGGTAGTGGCTGGGACAAAGTGTGCCATCTTGGTGCAGAAGTCAACTACTGTGAGGATAGCATTCTTTCCTTGAGACCTGGTAAATTCCACTATAAGATTATAGAAAATCTCCCTCCATGGCTTCTTGGAAGTTTTTAGCGGGTTAAGTGGTGTTGTTGTTGGACTAACCTTTTTCCTCTGGCAAGAGTCACTTTCTGCTACATAGAGATGGATGTATGCCTTCATGGACTTCCAGTTAAAGCTACAATTCACCAGCTCCATAGTCTTCAGAGGCCCTGCATGTCCTGAAATTGGGAAATAATGCCTTGATTTGACCACCTGCCTCATGAGATCCTCAACATTTGGCCACACTATCCTCCCATTCAAATACAGCACTCCTCCAATACTTTCCTTACCAATACCTCCTTTGATAGAAGTGCCTTCAACAAATATTGCATTCCTTCATCCTTTTCCTGCCCCCTTACCGCTTCCATCAAATCCTTATCCCCCAATTCCACCTTGTCTAGGATTACCCCCTCTTCAAGGCCCCCCTTCAATAATGTTGCACCAACAGTATGTAGCTGGCCTGGTTCTGGGCCTAAGTCAGGACATTGTGATAGTGCATCAGGTTTTCCACTTTTCTTCCCTGGTTGGAATGTAAAAACAGAATTAATGCTGCTCAGAAGTTCTTCCCAGCTTGCCTGCCAGTGCAGTACACATCTTGCAGTAACACAGCAAACACAAAAATGGGGCTGCTAGGAAAGATGGTTATGGAAGTGCAAAAAAGGGGTCTTCAAAAGTGCAGAAAAATTAGACTCTTAATGCACAGTTTTTTGTGTACAATGGATATACAAGCTGCGGGAAGTAAAAATTAGAGGAAAGTGCATTCTGGACTATAAGACAAGAGTATATGGTATGTACTTGAGAAAGAAATGGCTAGCACTAGAAGAATAATATAGATTTAAGAGGCAGAAACAAGTGAGGGTATGAGTTTCACACTTAGATGCCATGATTCTTAGATGTAAGCTACAAATGCTCATTTCTGATAGAAACCTGTTGGAGAAAGAAGGTAGCACTAGAAGAACAAGAAATTAAAAAGCGG
Organism: Hemileia vastatrix; assembly: GCA_030280995.1. Classification (NCBI taxonomy): domain Eukaryota; kingdom Fungi; phylum Basidiomycota; class Pucciniomycetes; order Pucciniales; family Zaghouaniaceae; genus Hemileia; species Hemileia vastatrix. Next base: position 28,111,918 of record JASXTE010000005.1, read on the forward strand.
GTCAATAAGCAGCACGCAACAATAGGAAAAATAAAAGTAAGACTTGAGATAAGGAAGGGTACTTAGCGCAAAGGGGTTAAAAATTAGTGGATACTCACATCGAAAGCACTGGTTATTAAAATAGGTATGGAAGGTGTTACTGTACCTATTATTTAGTCAGGAATCTCAAGAAGCATAGGGTATGTACAAAAATGTGGAACATCAGGCACTAATAGTTGCTCTTTCGTAAATGTTTCAGGCACTATTAGGAGAAATAATTATGCTAACAATTGTACATAGATTATTGAGATACTTAGTCACTGTTTGATAATCTTGTACTAGCACTAAACATGTGTAGGAAAGCCAGTAGGGAAAAAGAGCACAGGGGAAGGGCACTGAACATACAAGGTATATAAAAGAGAGCTCAATTTTAAAAAAGTGCTGTGAAGAAAGTGGTGTAAATTTATAATTGATATGTAGATAAGGAAACATAGGTATATTAATTTTTTTTGTACATAATGGGTGGGCATACCAGAAGTAGCATTGTGGAGTTATTTTATTACTACAGTAACGATAGTATTAGATAGAGTACTTCAAGTGGGAGTGACTGAGAGTACTAGCACTTATTGAGAATAGATCAAGCCAACAGATAGATTACTTATATTAAAATATCTTTAAAGATCTCTACAAATTGATTCTACTTTTTTCTTCTTAAATATATATATAACCACACTTACAATACGTGCTTTCACTGTCTTTTCAAAATTAGAGTGGCATGTGCTTCTTTTTTAAAAATAGTTTTTTTGGAAAGGAGAAACAACCCATCTTGGATTGTTTCTATAGCTTAGTATTATAGAAAATATTTTCTACACCAGCAGGTCAATTTTTTAGTGGTCTGAAAGGTTTCCAAGTTTTTATCATCTGTGTAAATAACAACTTGTAACTGGTAAGGCCCTCCTTCTAAATAGTGGCACCAGGAGCATACCACTTTTCCTAGTGACAATAACTCCTTATCCTATATTTCATAGTTTAATTTGGCACCTAGAAGTGTTTGTGACAAATGAAGTGCTGGGTGTAAGACATTTTCAGTATTGTATTGGAATAATACTGCACCTAGTGCTAAATCTGAGTATTTACATTCCAGAACAAATGGCTTTTATAAGTCAGGGATTTCAAGAATAGGGGCTGTCACAAATTGTCTTTTAAGGTAGTCTTACACATCTTGTTGGCTACATGTCCAGATAAATTTGGCTTCTTTCTTTGTAAGGTCATGTAATGGTTGGAAAATGTGGGAGTAATTGTCAACAAAACAGTGGTAATAATTTTCAAAGCCTAAAAATTACTGGATCTCCTTTACTGATCCTGGTGTTCACCATTATGTTACTGTTTTTACTCTCTCCTGGCCCATTTACACCCTATTCTTTGAAATGACCACACCTAGTCTGGGGATTTCACTCACTGAGAAGATAAATTTCTCTGGTTTCAACCATACCTGGGCTTCCTTCAAGCACTGAAAACAGTCCTTTACATGTATCTGGTGTTCCTTCATTGAGCTAAAGTAAATCAGGATGCTTTCCAGGTATACTGCTACATCTATTCCTATTATTTCTCTAAAGATGCTGTTGGTGAAGTGTTTGAAAGTGGCAGGCACATTAAATGGACCAAATGTCATTGAAAACCATTCAAAATGACCAAATTTAGTGCTGAATGTCATTTTGTGTTCATCAACTTCTTTTACACAGATTTTGTGGTAACCTTCCATAAGATCTAAAGATGTGAAGATATCTGCACCTTGAATACTTTCAGCTAGCTCTTTAGTCAAAGGAAGGGGGTATCTGTTCTTTACTGTCAAAGACTTTAACCTTCCAAAATCCATGCAAGGTCTTAGCAAACCATCCTTTTTTCATGCAAAGATCACAGGGGCTGCCCAATAAAATTTTGATCCTCTGATGAAAACAACTTCAAATTTTCATAAATCATCTCTTTTAGTGCTGTTGACTCCAATATTGACTCTGAGATTATGCAGCTAAATTGAAGAGTTGAACCTGGCATCAGATCAACAGCAAAGTCATATGGTTGATGAGGTTTCAGGTTTTTTACTTGTCCTTCTTCAAAAAGTGGTAAGAACTCCCAATAGGCTTCAGGGATAATTTCCTTGAGGATTTTTGTTGGCTTTGAGAACTGGACCTAAGCTGAAATCTAGCCAGATATATACCATCTGTTGTATCACATTCCATTTCTTCCTCTTCCTCCAGTGCTCCTTCCAAGTCCTGAAACTTAGCATCAAGAGAGAGTTTCAGCTCTTGTGGAAAGTCTACTGATGACAATAAATCACCAGGAGACTTTCCATGAGGGCACCCTGACACCTGAAGGGGCCAGGGTGCAAATTCTTTCCCTGTGCCAGCCAACTTTCCATCTTCTGCCTTCTACTCCTTTTGGTGCCTTTTATCTCTTCTTTGGTCCTCTCTGGAGCTCTCTGCTGGTGACCCATCCCCAGCCTGCTGCTTAGAATAAAAAGAAAGCAAAATTTCTGGTGGAAGGTCAAATAATGATAAAAAAAAGCAGAGGACTTTCTGGGATGGGCCCCTGACCCCTAAAGGGGCCAGGGGGCCAATACTTTAGTGTCAGAGTTTCATTTACTTTTCATCTGAACCATCTTTTCCTTCCAGTCAATGTGTGGGTTGTATTGGTCTACCCATTTCATACCCAGTAACAAGTTGTACTAGTCCTTCAGCTTTGTTGCATATGACTTGCATTGAAATTTCCTTCCATCACCCAGAATCTGCATGAAATTGTCTCTTTTACTTCTCCTCCCCCACTTGGGGATCTGTCAAAAATAATTAGATGCCTAGGGTGGTCTAATTTTTATTTTAATTTTTTTTTGTGAAAAATTATTAGAAATAAAACAGTTTGTGGCCCCACAGTCCAGTAGGGCTTGTACTTTTTTTGTGGCATCTTGGGTCATTAAAGGAAAGTTCAGTATAATACAATTATCATTTACTTCAAGTGGCTTACACACTGATAACTCTTCTACTGAATTCCCCTTATTATTTCCCTTTGATCCACTCAAGGAGGCAACAAACCTTCACTCTGGAGTGCTGTATTTTACCTGTGCCTTACCTGTTCTATCTTTCATCTCACTAACCCTAATTTTTACCCTACACTCCCTTGCTAGATGACCAGACCTCCCACATTGGAGGCAAAGCCCTCTGCTTATACGCCTCTGGTATTCCTCATCTCACATATCCTCCTCTTCCCATTAGTGCCGTGTGCATTAACTGCATCAATGTCCATGGCATTTGGGTCCCTGGCACTGGCTCCACTTGATAAGGCATAGTTTTGCCACTGAAGAGCTCCACTCCAACCATCCATTTTCTGATGTGTAAATTTGTGATAAATTTGGATGGTGAGTTACATAAGCACTTTGAGGGAAGTGGAAAAGGGTGACTGATTAGGGTGTTCCTAATTTTTTGCAAGTGCCCATTTCTAAAGAGAAACATGAGTGCTCATTCTCCCCATGTTTTAACATAGCTGCTGTGGCCCCAGAATTCTGAAAAACACTTGGAAACAGAGTGTTTCTTTTTTAACTGGTTGAGAGAATGCTCCAAGGCTGTGACCACATTGGGGTCACCAAATGCTAATTAAAATTCCCCCATGAACTGATGGAAATCTGTTTACAACTTACCATTCACAAGGAGTTCTTTGTATATGGCCTCTCTCAGAGCACTGCATCATCTGTGAGGTACAAGATTGCAAACCCAATTTTTTATTTCTCATCTGGAAACTGATGACTGTTGATCAGGAAAAAAATGTTTTCCTGCAATACGTACTTATCTGCTTGGGGACCTCACTTTCCATTGAAGATTTCTGGGACTGAAATCTTTGGGCCTTTAACAAGTGGTGCTGGTGTCCTAGGTGGTTCCTGTGCCTTGGCTTCAGTAGTGTCCAGCTCTTTATCCATGGGGCCACAATATGAGAGCTGTTCCTCCACTAGACTTTCTTGAGTCTGGAATTTTGTTCTTGAAAGCATGCCATTTACTCTTGCATTTCAGCAAGGATTGTTGCCTCAGGTTGACCTGAGAGGTCCTTTGTTCTTTGGTAGTGTTCCAATTAAGATCAGACACAATGTTAAGACCTAAGAAGGGGGACTATTAATTGTGCTGACACTAACCTGAGACAGGACTGACTATTCTGAGTACAGTAGTGAGACTAACTAAGACTGACTATGTTGAGACTATCAACAGTGAGTGAAGGTGGGACTAACTATTCTGGATACAGAAATGAGACTAGAGAGTAATTAAATTACTAGATAAGTTTTCTGATGAGGAGCGCTCCACAGCACTTGCCCCATATAACCCCCTTATGCAATATTCCCTCTTCCGCCTTTAAAAATACATAGTGCCCATAGCACTCCTCCCCCTCACCTCTCAACCAAATAATAACAGTTTGGCACCTAGAAGTGTACACAAAAAATATTCTAGAGGGTGTGAGATGCTTTCAGTGTAATATTGGGATAATACATCACCTAATGAAAATTGTGATAAGTCACATTCCAGAACAAGTGGCTTTAGTAAGTCTGAGATGGAAAGAATTGGTGCTGTCACAAATTGACTTTTCAAGTAATCAAAAGCATCTTTTTGGCTACTTGTTCAATTTAATTTGGCTTCTGTCTTTGTGAGGTTGTGAAGTGGGCAGCAGATGTGAGAATAGTTTTCAATAAAGTGGCACTAAAGCTTTGCAAAACCTAAGAATGACTGGAGCTCCTTTACTGATGTTGAGGTTGGCCACTATATTACTTCCTTTACCTTCTGCTTGTCCATACACACCCTATCCTTTGAAATGATTATACCTATAAAGGGGATTTCACTAACTGAGAAAACACATTTTTCAAGTTATAACCATACTTGTGCCTCTCTCAAGCACTGTAAATAATACTTCACTTGAAACTGATGTTCTTCTTTAGATTTGTAGTAATACAAGATATCATCTAGATAAACTTCCACATCTATCACCATTATATCTCAGAAGATGCTTTTGGTGAAGTGTTGGAAAGTGAAAGGCATATTTCAGGGACCAAAATGCATTACCAACCATACAAAATGACCAAAATTAGTGCACAAAGCCAGTTTATGTTCATCTCCTTCATTCACACATATGTTGTGGTAGACTGACCTAAGATCTAGGGATATGAAGATATCTGAACCCTAAAGACTATCAATTAGCTCACTAGTCAAAGGAAGTGGATATCTGTTCTTTACCATTAGAACATATAATCTTCTAAAATCTATGCAAGGTCTCAATGACCCATCCTTTTTTCCTGAAAAGATCACAGAGGCACCCAGGGAAATTTTGATTCTCTGATGAGTCCATTTTTTAAATTATCATCAATCATCTCTTTTAGTGCTGTTGAATTCAAGGTTGAAAATGGGATTATGCGGCTAAATTGAGGAGTTTTGCCTGGCATAATATCAATGGAAAAGTTGTACAGTCAGAGGGGTGGAAGGGTCTTGTCTTTTCCATCTTCAAAAAGTGGTAAGAATTCCCAATAATCTACAGGGGCCATTTCCTTGAGACTTTTTGTTGGCTTTGAGGACTTGACCTTGGTTTCAATCTTGGCCAATATGTTCCATGCTGTTGTGTTGCATTCCAGCTCCTATACTTCCACTAGTTCCCCCTCCAAGTCCTGAAACTTAGAATCAAGAGAAAGTTTCAGTTCTTGCGGAAAGTCTACTGATGATAATAAAACACCAGGAGACACTACGCAATATAGGGGGTGGACTTGCTAGCAAGTCCCCAACCTGAACTCAGAAGGAACTCAGATGGAACTCAGACTGAACTCATACTGAGCTCTACTTGAAGAACCACCTAAAACTGTTCTGCTGAGTGGTGCTCATCCCTTATTGTATGGTTCCTTTATCAATAGCTCAATGTTTGTTCAATCTGTGGTGAATTTGAATCCAAGGTTGCGGACTTGCTAACAAGTCCGCCCCCCATATTGCGCGGTGAGACTTTCCAGGAGGGGAAAGGGTGAAAATTTTTCTCTGTGCCATCCACTTTTCCATTTTCTTCCTTCCCCCTTCTCAGTTGTGCCTCCTCCTACTCTTGGTAAGCTTTATCCCCTTTCTAGTTTTCTCTGGCTCTCCCCATTAGTTACTCATCCTCAGCCTGCTACTTAGAATCAAGAGGAAGCATCAGTTTTGGTGGAAAGCTAACTGATAATAAAAAAACATCTAAAGACTTGCCAGTATGGGCCCTTGACCCCTTAAGGGGTCAGGGGGCTGATACTTTAGTAGCAGTGTTTCCTTTCCTTCCCATTCAAACTGTCTTTTCTTTCCAGTCAATATGTGGGTTGTAATATTCCAGCCATGTCATCCCCATCACAATGTCATACTGGTAATTCAGTTTTGTCACATATTCCTTTCACTTAGCTTCCCTTCCATTGCACCAGAATTTTAAACAAACATTTTCTTTTACTTCTTCTCACCCACATGTTGATCCATAAAAAAAAATTAGACACCTAGGGTGGTCCAATTTTTCTTTTTATTTTATTTTATTCCTCTGTAAAAACTTATTGGAAATAAAATAGTCTGTGGCCCCACAGTCCAGAAGGGATTGCACATTTTTTGTGGTGTCAAAGGTCATTAAAGGCAAGTTTAACATAATGTGATTATCATTTAATTTAATTGGCTTACATGCTTATAATTCTTCTACTAAATTCACTTTATCCTTTCACTCTAATCTGCTCAAGGAGAGAATAACCATCACTCCTGAGTGCTGTCTTTTACCTGTGATTTTCTTGTGCTATCCTCCACTTTGCTAGCCCTGCTTTTCCCTCTGCACTCCCTTTCCAAGTAACCACTGCTTCCACACCTTAGAAACACAGCTTTGTTCATGTGTCTTTGGTATTCTTCATCTGAAAGCCTTTTCATCCCATTAGAGCACTGTGCATTCACTTTTTGAATATCTATGCAATTTGGGTCCAGGGTACTGGCCCCACTTGATGAGGCATAGTTGTGCCACTGAAAAATGCCATTCTCACCATCCATTTTCTGATTACTAAACTTTTTATTGATTTGGATATCCAATTCCATGAGAGCTTGGAGAGAGGTTGGACAAGGGTTACTAATAGGGGTGTTTCTGATTTTTAATGCGAGCCCATTCCTGAAGTTAAACATGAGTTCTCCTTCTCCCCATGTTGTGATTTAAATAGCATGGACCCAGAATTATAACACATATTTGGCCACCAAATGTTTTTGGCATAATTAGTTTAACACATGTTCCAATGTTGTGGCCAAATAAGGATCACCAAAAGCTATCTCAAATGCCACCATGAACTGGCAAAACCTTGTTGCCGCATTGGCACCTTCAAGGAGTTGTTTTGTATATGGACTTACCCAGAGTTCTGCCTTGTCTGTGAGGTAAGATATTGAAAATCCAATTTTTTATCACTTATCTGGGAACTGATGATCATTGAGCAGAACATACAGGTTTACCTGAAATACATATTGATCTTCCTGGGGGCTTTGCTTTCCATCAAATATTTCCAGGACTTCAATATTTTGGCCTTTTATGGGTGGTGCTAGTGTGGTGGGAAGTGGCTGTGCTTCTGCTTTGGAAGCATCCAGCTCTGCCACTGTGGGGCCCTGATATGAGGGTTTCTCCTCTGCTAGGTGTTCCATAAATCTTTCATTCTTTCCATGAAAGTGTGCCATCTTTTCTTGGATTTCAGTGAGGAGAACTGCATCAGATTAACCTGAGGGGCTCATGATTCTTTTTAAGTGCACCAGTTATAAATAGGAAAAAATGTTGAGACCTAAGAGGACTGACTACTACTAGTTCTAAAACTAGCCTAAGAAAGGACTGAATATTCTGATACAGCAGTGAGACTAACTAAGACTGACTATGTTGGAGCTACAAACAAGGAGGGTTACAATTATGAGGGAGTAATAAGGAAATGGATTAATATATAAGCTGTCCAATGAGGAGCACCCCACAGCACTTTCCCATAAAAACCTCTTATGAAATATCCCTTGCTTCTGCCTAATACAACACATAGCTCCCAAAGTGCTCCTCCTCATCATCTCAGCCCAAATCCTAACAGGTGTTTATTTAATTTTTTTTAACTTTCATGATTTCTCTCTGACAATTTTAATTTTAAATTACTCTTTCAAACAAAAAAATGAAATTCTTAAAGAAATGAGAAAGAAACATGTGGTGGAGAATTTTGAGTCTGATGATGAAGATGATATTGGAGTCTTCCAAGCTGGAGTATCCAGCAAAAACTATGATTTAGTATGCACAATTATGACAACACATTCCCCTTAAAAGGATCTAACAGGAACAGATGATCATGGCACTTTTGTCAATCCTGAAATCTCAAAGAGATTCTTTGAGGTGACTATTGGCAAGGAAGATCTATGGGAACATGCAATTGTAAGTGTTTCCTCACTTTTTTCTCTTTAAAATAATGACTAATAAAGTGTGTTTTTTATTTGGCAGTGTAAAAATCTAAAGAAGTTATTGTCAACAGTCCTCCAAAAATTCTACATTTTGCTTTTCAAACCAAAAAGAAGAAGGCTGAGAAAAATAAAGTTCAGAGTATTTTTACCCCTCCTTATGAAACCACTCCTCAAGGTTCTTTTCCTTGAATTCCCCCCACCATACCTTTAAATTGGGGCTACCCTGGTTTGGTTTTCCTTATCCTTTTCCATATCCCAAGATGCAGTACCAATAACCAATGCCTCCTCAAAATTCTGTTACTCCCAATGTGCCATTACCCCATGCTCCTGTAGCAACACAATCAAACTCACTAGCCTCTAGAAGTCCTCACAACTCATCCCCAGAGCCAGGATTGAATGAAGGTAGGGAATATTCTGTCAAAGAATTTTTGGAATTAGCAAATGTTAATCCTTTGGACCCAAGAATACAAGAGGAAATGGAGATTTATGCAATTTGGCATTGGTCTTGCATCAAAAATGTTACTTTTGATCATTTAGTTGGAGCTGGGGTGCCTTGGTGCCCTTCCAGATCTATTTACAAGTGGAAAAAATAATTTTCTGTCCACTCAAGCCAAAATGAATAATTTGGAATTATAATTTGATGATAATTTATGATACAAAATAAACAGTTACATATATTATTATTTTGAGATATTAAACTCATTTTAATATTGACTTGCTAAAAAACTGTTATTAATTGAAGTGTGGTGAGAAAACGTTATGGTAAGGTAAACTCTTACAGTCGCCTTGCTGTAAGCAGAATCCGGAGGAGATATGTGGATTTAGCTGAAAACCCCGTCCTTCCAATAAAAATAATAAAATGGGAATTCTAAATCACTAAGCTAACCAATCTACTTGGATCTGATTGATAAAAAAAATAATGAAACTCTATAATATTTAACGCTTATTGAGATTAAATGATCATGGCTGTTGATAAAGAAATACTGATAACAACAATTAAGGTGTACCAGTGAAAGATCTGTAAAGATTGACTTTTATGTTTTTATAATAATTTGAATTTTTATGAGACAGCAATAATCAAGTCCCAGCGACGAAGACCTTTCTAAAGAACCCTGTATGAAGTGTTATTTAAACTGTTGAATTGTATTTCTAAGATGTTATGTAAAAAATAATAATGTTATAAGGGTATTACAAGTTATTTTAATTTGTTGAGTAATAAAAAATGAGACTGTGGTGGTTAAAGATTAAGCTGTATGATGTGTCCCCCCTCTCAATTTCGAGTTTGAGAAGCGCTTAAGTATTCCTAGTCACGTGCCTAAGTTTTCCCCTCCAGAGCTCTTCCAGAGTCAATCCGGAGCCCGTACGGAGTCCGTACGGAGTCCGTACGGAGTCCGTACGGAGTCCATACGGAGTCGAAACGGAGTCCGTACGGAGTCCCTCCGGACTTCCGGACTCAATTTAGAACCTTAAAACCATAATAAAAAATCTAGAAAAATTACACATAATAGAGCTACTTCCCCTTTACATACCAAACTAATTTTCGTAGTCTGCGCAGCTCTAATTACCCTGTGAAAATTCATCAAAGTTAAGTAATTTTTGAAAACGTAAATATTTCTATAAAAATTTAAAATTCATTTAAAAAAATATAAGAAAAATAGTAAAAATTCTGGGAAAATTTCCCAAGGTTCTAGAGTGACTTGACTTGATACTTATAAGTTTTTTCAGACCATAAAAATAAGTTTTCTCCGCAAAATAAATTGTATTTGTGTAGGCATTCGCTCGTGACCAATTTCTTCATATTTTAAACTCCAATAAATTAAATAAAACCCTTTTATATAAAAAAATAATAACGCCAATCTTGCACGCCGTAATAACTCCATTTACATATTTAGGTGCTGTACTAAACTTTAGGCTACCACATCCTCCCTCCAATTGAGAATGTCCCCATTCTTAAAACTTTGCATAAGTGGTTGAACACAATATTCATCTTTAACCTTCAACCACCATCTTCTTTAATCAACTATAAAATTCATCTTCATCAATATGTCTTCCAAAGAACTTGTCGCTCCATGTGAACTCTGCGCTCGATACCAGGTACCTTGTTTAATGTCCAACCCTAATCTTCCTGGCAGAACCACTTGCGACTTATGCCGTGTGAAAAAAGTCAAATGCAACCGGCCAATAGTTCCTTCTAAAACAAACGCATATTTAGGACCAGCAACTCTCCCTGATCCCTCAACTTCTAAAAAGCAATCCAAAATTCCTGTCTTCTTAAAACGAATAAGATCAAAAACAGCTTCAAAAGTTCAATCTTCATCAACGGATCCCAGCCTAATTTTGCCTTCACAAGATCCTAATCCTATAACGCCAGTACCCCCAACTAACTTTGCTGAGACTATGTTTCCTGGCTCTAAATGTAAGACCCTATTTATCTTACTAAAAAAAACCTTTAATCAAAATTGACTAAACCTATGACTTAATAACATATTTGAACTTCTAGCTGTCGAAATAACCAACACTGATGATGTTGGTAGAGTGAAGACGGACTATATCAATCATTACCCAAATTTTCATCGCTATCTTTTTCTTGACTTTACTAATGAGTTGAAACGAAAAATGCTGGCCTATTTTCAAGAAACTCCAGCTAATAACCATGAAGACCTCATGAAAAGAAGAATTTTAATGCAAAGCTTTGATAATGATGTTGAACAATTTCAAAGAAATTATCTTTTCTAACAGTATAACTTGATAAAATTTTGTTTTTGCTTGGTCTTCTTAAACTTTCAACATAAATGATGTTTTCTTTCTTCTCTGGCTTGATATAACATAAAATAAAATAAAATAAATCTTGTGATGATTCCACTACTGAGAGCAAGGTTTGAATCCCTTCAGACTCCCATATACCAGTCTTCCTTCTTGTCACAGCATTGAGAGAGTGGATCTTCCTATGAGCCGAATACTCCTGATTCCAACCTCATAGGGCCCCCCACTGAGCCGAATTCTATGATTCCAATCTTGCCATAAGGTCCTCCAAGCTTCACACCAAAAAAAAAAAGGCCTAACTATGAGGCACTAAAAAAAATCATTCCCTAAAATCCAACTACCATCCTAACTTCTGATTCCTTCATCACAATTTTCAAACTTTGCTATACAGCAAACCCATAAAATACTTTTGCCAGGCTTCCAATAATAATTTTAACTTTAGACCATGTTAAAGCGCCACAAATTTCACCTAATTAACCATTATGCTTTCTTTAGCATCATCACCACCTAAAGTTTTAACCTCCTAAAGCTATCAGCACCCAATTCCAGAAATAATTGAATAACCAGTTTAGAGTCTTAGGGACAGTGATAAATTAAAAGATTGAATTGGTTAACCAAACAAGATTTACATTCCAGTTTAAAGTCTTGGTGGACCAAACATATAATCGATTGCCAGTTTATGGTCTTGGTGGACCAAAGATCGTTTAAGTGCATAAATATCTTGATATATTCCTAAGTAAGGCCTAGGCTTGACCAAAGATTGAATAAATTTGATAATCCAGTTTAATGTCATAGTGGACCAAACATTTGATCGACAAGTAATCCAGTATAAGGCCATAGTGGTCCAATGAATGTTGAATTATCCTGCAGATATTAATTTTCCAGTTTAAAGTCATAGTGGACTAAACAATGAATGAACTACCAGTTTAAAGTCATGGTGGACCAAACATTTAATCGATAAGAAATCCAGTTTAAGGTCATGGTGGACCCAACAATTGATAATAGTCCAGTTTAAGGTCTTGGTGGACCTAACATTTGATAATACTCCAGTTTAAGGTCTTGGTGGACCTAACATTTGATTTATATAAAAAGAAATCCGTCTCAGAAAATATCCATAAAATCTATTTTATCCTTGAAATTCAGTTTAAAGTCTTGAAGGACTAACAGCTCCAATATAAAATCTTTAACGAAAGTCTTGAAAATTAGCCAGTTTAAAGTCTTGGAGGACTAAAAGATCCAAAATACGTATAAAAAACCTTAAAGAACGTCTTGAATGGTAGCCAGTTTAAAGTCTTGGAGGACTAACAGATCCAAAATACGTATAAAAACCTAAAAGAACGTCTTGAACAGTAGCCAGTTTAAAGTCTTGGAGGACTAACAGCTCCAAAATATGTATATAAAAAAAAACCTTAAAGAACGTCTTGAAAAGTAGCCAGTTTAAAGTCTTGGAGGACTAACAGATCCAAAATACGTATAAAAAACCTTAAAGAACGTTATGAACAGTAGCCAGTTTAAAGTCTTGGAGGACTAACAGATCCAAAATACGTATAAAAACCTAAAAGAACGTCTTGAACAGTAGCCAGTTTAAAGTCTTGGAGGACTAACAGCTCCAAAATATGTATATAAAAAAAAACCTTAAAGAACGTCTTGAAAAGTAGCCAGTTTAAAGTCTTGGAGGACTAACATATCCAAAATACGTATAAAAAACCTTAAAGAACGTCTTGAAAAGTAGCCAGTTTAAAGTCTTGGAGGACTAACAGATCCAAAATACATATAAAAAAAAAACCTTAAAGAACGTCTTGAACAGTAGCCAGTTTAAAGTCTTGGAGGACTAACAGCTGTCTTGAAGTAAAATCCCATAGGTATTGAGTTTCCCTAGACCCTGTTTCCTGTATAAACTAAATGAATAAAACTAAAATGAATGAAGACTGAAAAATAAAACTAAGAAATATAATAATTTTGGTTTAATTAATTATTATTTTTTTTTATTTTTTATTTTTTATTTTATTATTTTTTTTTATTTTTTTATAATTATTTTCTTTATTTTATTTTTATTTTTATTTTTATTTATAATTTTTTTTTTTTTTTTTTTTTTTTTTTTTTTTTTTGTGTTTTTTTTTTTTTTTTTTTTTTTTTTTTTTTTTAAAAGAGATAGTTTTGAAATAAAAGTTAAAATTTAATTTTAAAAGAGAGATAAACAAATGTGAAAAGAAAAATAAAAAAAGTAATAAAAAAATTTCAAAATAAAATTTTAAAAGATGCCCCCCGGCCATTTGATGAGCCGTACCCTTGACATCATACCCACATCCAAGTGCAACTTGATGTGGTTACACAATTTTAAGAAATTGAAAAGAAAAGAAAATAAATGAAAGTTTTTAAAAGATAATTTTAATAATGATGATCACTGGGTGGGCTCCCTCCAATTTATAAAAATGATTAGAGACCACCAGTGAGCATCACCTTTACAATAATTCATAATATATATTAAAGAAAAGAAATCACAATCTAACATAAAGAAATCAAAAACAAAATAAGAAAATCTTGAATCCGGCGTTGAGAGCGGTGTCTCTTGATTTGTTCCAGTTTATAGTCTTAGTGGACTTCCTATAATTAAAAGACAAAGCCAGGATTCAACTAGAAACAGGGAAAATTTTGGAAACGAACATTATGGGGTAATTGTGTATAGAGCAGCCAGCCCATCAATTACCCCCACACTTGCCAATATTAAATTAAGAAGGTTCCCCTGTGAACACTTCTTCCAATAAATTTTAAAATTTTTCCAACACTATCTTCACCCATATTTTAAGAATTTTTAATTTTGAAAATTTTCAATGAAGGTTTTCTTGCATTTCGTTATGTTTCATCACAGTTTCGTCGCCCATATGCAGTGTAATGATAGTAAAGTATTTTTGATAAAAAATAAGAAGAAAGTTTATACTCGTTGCGGAGGAATCCATAAAATTTCGTAGATATCATAGTTTATCCTCATTTAGGAGGTATAAATTTAATAAAAGTCATTAAAATTGTAGTTTATCCTCATTTCGGAGTTGATAAAATTTAAGAAATTTCATAGTTTATCCTCATTGCGGAGGAATCCATAAAGTTTCATTGATATCATAGTTTATCCTCATTGCGGAGGAATCCATATAATTTCATAAATGTCATAGTTTATCCTCATTGCGGAGGAATCCTTCGGCACTCCTGGTGCCTCTAGGATAGAACCGTTTCACTTGATCGGCCGCTACCCTCTTCTTTAATACTACTCCATCCAACTCTTCTAGCACATATGAACCGCCGGAAACTTGCTCCTTGATTTTATACGGTCCATTCCACCTATCTGCAAACATCTTTCCCCATTGACTTTCCAAACTCCTATTATACACCAGGACCATATCACCTGGGTTCAAAGGTTTCCTTAATCGATGTGCCAACCGCTCATCCCAATATCTAACTGATTGATTTCGGATCTTCATCATCCGTGAATATGCCTTTTCTAAATATTCTTCTTTCTTTTCTAGCTGCATCATTCTTGCACACAATAATTCTTCAGTAGTTTTGACCGTGTCCCAGTCAACTCCAAGATATGATTCAGCTTCTAAATCAACCGGTAAAACTGCTTTCTGTCCAAAAACAAGTTCATAAGGTGAAAATCCGGTCGTCCTTTTGGCAGTGATTCTATCAGCAAATAAAACTAAAGGTAAATAGTGCCTCCACTTTTCGGCACTTGTCCCACACATTTTAACTAAAGCATCCTTAATAACTTGATGCCCTCTTTCAACCATGCCTTCAGCTTCAGGATAATATGGGGTTGCTACCCTAACCTTTGATCCAACTTTCAATACGGCCTCTTTAAACTCTGTCCCAAATTCAGGACCTCCATCTACCGTTACCAACTTCATCACCCCATACCTATATACCCAATTATTCAAAAAAAATTCTGCCACATTTTTGGCAGTTAAATTAATAAGAGGCGCTGCCTCTACCCAACCAGATAAATAATCTCTGGCCACAATTAAATATTTATACCGTCCCTCTTTTATATGAACGGCATCTAAACTAACTCTTCCAAAGAGCGTATATTCACCGGTCGCTCGTCCAGGTTCTTTTGGCCTTAAATAACTTCGTCTTTGACATTCTTCGCATGACTGAACCCACTGTTTAACAGCCATCTTCATGCCAGGCCACCAAAATCGATCAGAAATTCTTCTAAACGTTTCTCCCACGCCTCTATGCCCGAGATCTTCATGCAGTGATTTCAAAACTAATTCTTGCCCCTTCTGTTGAGTTATAACTACTTGAGGATTTGGATACCTCCTCCTCATTAAACGTCGACCAGATAGGTAAAACGTAGATGACTTCCTCTTGATAGCCACCCATTCATCGTCTTCACAATCTTCTGGCCTCTCTAAAGTCAACAAATATTTGACTAACAAAAAATAAAAACCAGTCTGACCTCAGACTTCATCTTGAAAATTGATTAATATAACATCAATAGGGACTTCTCTATCACCAATATCACCTGCACATGAATGAGCCAATAATCGTTGACCCCTAAATAAATTTTTAATCGAGCTATGTCGACGTTTTTCTTCTGAACCTTTGGATCCTTCGAAAACCGTATTCAAAAATAACTCTTTCTCTTTATCCACCTTTTTATTTAAATTCTCTAATTCTCCAACATATACACCATTACTTAATTTACTACTATCCCACACTACCAATCCATCTTCCTCTACATACACCACATCTTCTTCTACCTCCTCTCTGCCGAATTTATCTACACCTTTTCCAACACCTTTATTAACATAAAAACTATTTTCCAGTTTATCCTCTTGGTGGAGGTCATCATAATCATAATCTAAACACAATAGTCCTGCCAGTTTAACCTCATGGGGGAGGTATGGAAAGTCTTCAGCTCCTTTAGTGCTGGCTTTGATAATAGGTATATCTTCATCGAACTCTTCTGAGTCTGAATCTTCTTCAGTGGGTGGTCTTCTTGATAAACCATCTGGCATAGTAAAAGTCTTGCCAGGCTTATGAACTAAATCAAATGAAAAATGTTGAATAAAAGCTACCCATCTCGTCATGGGTGCGTTCGGTAAACTTGGGGAATTAATCATCTGGATTAACGATTTCGCATCCACTTGCAACTCAAAATGTTGCCCCCACAAAATATGCTGAAGTTTCTTCAGTATTTTCGCCACACCACATAATTCCAATTTTGGTTGAGAATATCTTGATTCGACCTCAGTAAATACTACAGATTCATACCTAACTGGCCTGATGTAACCAGCTTTATCCATCTGAGACAAAACCGCCCCAGCTGAAACCTGACTTGAATCAACTGCTAAATAAATTCTGCCAGCTCCTTTTCCATAATCCAACTTGTGCAGGACTAAATCCTTCCCTACAACCTCCTTCAACTTCACAAACGCCTTCTCACACTCTTCATCCCACTCCCAGTCTGCATCCTTTCTCGTTAACCGTCTCAATGGAGCTGCCAATGAAGAAAAGTCCTTGATAAACATTCTAACATATACGCAAACGCCTAAAAACCCTCTAACTTCGGTCGTATTCTTGGGTCTTGGCCAGGACTGAATTTTGTTAACTTTCTTCTTGGACATAATCCTACCCTCTCTACATACCACATGGCCTAATATTTCTAAGGCTGGCACACAACATGAAAATTTTGAACCTGAAATAGTTAAACCAGCCTCTTCAATTCGAAACAAGATTCTTTCTAAAGTAATTGCAAACTCCCAAATGAATTTGCGTATCCCGGGATTCTCTTCCAACACCTGGTTATCATAGTCGGTTGTTGGTCCCTTAATTCCTCCATAATCTATAAAGATTCCAGCATATTGTGGAATTTCATCTTGAAGGATCCAAGCCATCTGAGCTTGATAAACTGCAACCGAATTTGTTGCTCCTTGAGGTAATCTTGTTAACTGTAAACGTCCAAGTGGCATATCGAATGTAGTGAGAGGCCTTGAGTCCGGATGTAACTCTCTCTCATCATATCCACCCATAATATCTCCCAAACCATAGCACACTCTCCCTGCAAACGCTTCAACAAACTCCTCAGCACTAGGTGGTATCCCAGCATCCTTTATTGTAACCTTATTTAATTCCCTAAGATCATGAACAACTCTAAGCTTGCCATTCGGTTTCTTGATACAAAATACAGGACTAGAATAACTTGACGTTAATTGCTCATACAGTCCAGTGCGTATCCGTTCTCTGACAACTTCAATATAGGCTTCTTTTAATGCAGCCGGAATAGGAATTGGTTTCTGCTGCCACGGTTCATGACATACCACAGGAATCTTGTAAGGCTCCCCATAGGAATGCTTCAACACACCCCTCTCCTCTTCTACAAAAGCAATGGCCTTCTCTCGCTTGACCATCACATCCAACAACAACTTCTTCTCTTCTCCAGACAACCAACCATCAGGTCCAAAATTAACAACACCCAGTCTCTCAAAAGTGATTCTTGACGTCTCAGAAAATTCAGGCGGATTCTTTACCAAGGGACTTGCATAAGGATCTCTTGATAACCTTGGTCTTCTCAAGGGTGGATTTAATTCAGCAGGTAGCGGTTCATTAATAGGTCGAACTTTATTTGCTACTTTCTTATATTTGGCTGCGTCCACATCTAAATAAGCTTGAGGTAAATCATTTACTTTTGTATCGCCATTAAAACTTTCATCAAATGAATCTTCTTCATAGCCAGAATCAGAATAAGAAAAATTAGAAAAATATTTTATTTCATTTTTAAATTTTACCCTTTTCTCCTTTCCCTCGTCTAATTTATAAACAGATTTTCCAACACCTTTTCTTCCCTTATCCAACAGTAAATCACCCGTAAAGAAAGTTGGCAGTTTAACCTCTTGCTGGAGAACCGGAATTGAATTTTCACAAAAATTATTTTTTTCGGTTTTAATTATACTGAGATTTTTTATCGGATTTTGATGTGATATTTGCAGTTTACCCTCTTGCTGGAGGTCCAAAATAGAAGGAGATAATTGCAGTTTAACCTCTTGCTGGAGGCCCATAATAGAAGGAGATACTTGCAGTTTAACCTCTTGCTGGAGGTCCGTGATGGAAGGAGATAATTGCAGTTTAACCTCTTGCTGGAGGACCGGAATAACATTTTCACATAAATTATTTTTTTGTGTTTTAATTATACCAAGATTTTTAATCGTATTTTGATAAGATTTTTGCAGTTTAACCTCTTGCTGGAGGTCATAAAACATACCCTTCCAATTTTTATCCAACCTGATTTGGCCCATTTCGCCTTTTTCACTTTTTTTAAATTTAATAGAAAAACCGGGTAAATCCAATAAACATATAGAAAAGTCCAAAACGTATTTGCACTCCAAAGTAATATTAACAGAAAATAATTGAGAATCCACTTGAATTATCTCCAAGTGAGCTGACCTATTGCAATCTGGGATCTCATCCTGAGGAGAGATTACAACATTAGAGCGATCAGCCCCTGCTACCCCAAAAAATGAGGGCATCCATAATAATTTGAATCCTGAATAAATTGAAGGTATAACGATAAAAGAAAATTTCAGCCCAGTTTAGGTAGTTTATCCTCATTTCGGAGGAATTAAATTCTTGATATCCCCTGGAGATAATCCATAATTTTGCCCCAAGGGCTTATCCACCGATTCCATAAAACCCAAAAATAAACCCCCATAACTTGTCCTACCATTGGACATAAACAATAAACAGCCCTTTTCCAAAACATGAGTGCATCCAATTTATGCACTCTATTATCAAATGCCACTACACTCTTTATTAGTGCAGGGAAAACCATATCCTCCATAAAAATCTCTTCCTGAGATTGAAACAAATCCACCATACATATACCAGATTCATAAACCATATCCACATCTGAATTGCAGACAGTCTCCGCTTTTGAAGACAAAACCTGAGGTAAATATTCCTCTAAATCAAATTCCAAATTATCCAAAACAAAATTATCCCCAACATCCAAATTTTCTTCATCAGTGACAATAATATCTTCATCTTCAGAAACCTCTTCTTTCCAAATAGAAGAGTCAACAAAAATAATATCTTCAGGCTGGACAAAATCTTCAGGAATGGCTGAATCCGAAATTTCTTCAGTAACTAGTTCTTTTACACCATCCTCTTCTATCTCTTGAGTGACCAAAGTGTCTTCTCCAGAGTCCAAATCAACAGAGTTATGAGTATCCAGATGTTCCAAAATAACCTTCTTTAGCACCTCCATACCAGGAATCCTAGTTTCTCCATCTGGGAGATCCTTCATTAAATTCGCATTAATAAGCACCATCAAAACATCTTTCTTAACCTTTTCCCCCATAGCATCCCAAAAAACATACTTTGATGCATTATCATGAAATAAAATTTCATACTCCAACAAATAATCCAGAACCACCTGAAATTCAACCATAAACTGATGATACTGATGCAGAGATGTTACACCACCTTTTGATTCCCATTTCCTAGCTATATCCTTTAGATCCTCCAATGAATAAACTTTTGGCCACCTTTTTTCCATTTCCATCTTGAGCTTTCTCCAATCTTGATCTTTATAACCATCCATAGAAATAACCTCCTTTTCCACCTCTCTGTCCAAAATAAAGAACCTAATCTGCTTCACCATATCCAAAGGTAAAGCACCATCAATCGCAGCTGCAGTTTCATACCTATGTAAAAATCCTTCTAAATCATCTCCAGAAAACTTGGGCCCAACCCAAGATACAATCCTTACTGATGCCCTAACAGGTACACCAGCAGCCAACACAGCAGTTCCACTAGTAGAAGACATCTCAAAACATAAGAAAAGCGTTAACAACCGTTAAAATAACAAGCCTCTTGCAGGCCAATAACAAAAATCCAATTTGAGTTCCAGAGAATAAGCCTCTTGCAGGCTAAGAAAGTCCTAGATCCAAGTAAGTCCTAGAAAAAGCTAGAGATTTCGAACCCCACGTTGGGCGCCAACTATGGTAAGGTAAACTCTTACAGTCGCCTTGCTGTAAGCAGAATCCGGAGGAGATATGTGGATTTATCTGAAAACCCCGTCCTTCCAATAAAAATAATAAAATGGGAATTCTAAATCACTAAGCTAACCAATCTACTTGGATCTGATTGATAAAAAAAATAATGAAACTCTATAATATTTAACGCTTATTGAGATTAAATGATCGTGGCTGTTGATAAAGAAATACTGATAACAACAATTAAGGTGTACCAGTGAAAGATCTGTAAAGATTGACTTTTATGTTTTTATAATAATTTGAATTTTTATGAGACAGCAATAATCAAGTCCCAGCGACGAAGACCTTTCTAAAGATACCCTGTATGAAGTGTTATTTAAACTGTTGAATTGTATTTCTAAGATGTTATGTAAAAAATAATAATGTTATAAGGGTATTACAAGTTATTTTAATTTGTTGAGTAATAAAAAATGAGACTGTGGTGGTTAAAGATTAAGCTGTATGATGTGTCCCCCCTCTCAATTTCGAGTTTGAGAAGCGCTTAAGTATTCCTAGTCACGTGCCTAAGTTTTCCCCTCCAGAGCTCTTCCAGAGTCAATCCGGAGCCCGTACGGAGTCCGTACGGAGCCGGAACGGAGTCCATACGGAGTCCGTACGGAGTCCGTACGGAGTCTCTCCGGACTTCCGGACTCAATTTAGAACCTTAAAACCATAATAAAAAATCTAGAAAAATTACACATAATAGAGCTACTTCCCCTTTACATACCAAACTAATTTTCGTAGTCTGCGCAGCTCTAATTACCCTGTGAAAATTCATCAAAGTTAAGTAATTTTTGAAAACGTAAATATTTCTATAAAACTTTAAAATTCATTTAAAAAAATATAAGAAAAATAGTAAAAGTTCTGGGAAAATTTCCCAAGGTTCTAGAGTGACTTGAATTGATACTTATAAGTTTTTCAGACCATAAAAATAAGTTTTCTCCGCAAAATAAATTGTATTTGTGTAGGCATTCGCTCATGACCAATTTCTTCATATTTTAAACTCCAATAAATTAAATAAAACCCTTTTATATAAAAAAATAATAACGCCAATCTTGCACGCCGTAATAACTCCATTTACATATTTAGGTGCCGTACTAAACTTTAGGCTACCACAACGTAAAAATTATATGTGATTTAGTACACTTAAGAAAATGTGGCAAAAAACTCAAGACTTAACCTTATGATAAAAAAACAAGGAGAAGTATTTAACTTAAACTTAAGATATTATTCTGTAAAGAAAATATTGCTTTATTGATAATTTTTTCAAATATATCTCAAACTCAGATTATAACTGAAGTTGAGTAAAATATAATTTTTACTTCACATTAAGTTCTGTTATAAATGGTGTACACAGAAAGACCTCAAAAAATGGGGTTTTAAGTTTGACATGTAAATTAATACTTGGATATTATTCCAAAAGAATAAACAAGACAAAAACATTTCTAATGTTTAAAGGATTTTTATTTAAAAAGTAAAACAGTCAAGTAACATATTTTTATATATTATCCATTTTATACATGTATATTATTTATTCTCCATAAACAGAGCCAAACCAATTTTGCATAAAATAATGACAAGGCCTTTCAAATAATATATAATTTAAAGTAACCACAGCCACAGAACTAGATTTGTATCAGACCTCTTGTAAAAAATATTTACACAAACACCTCTATACCATAATGATCATTCTCCCCACCATCCATCATGCCATAACTATGCAAATTAGACTTAAGTACACTGAAATCTTTCTCAATTGGGTTCATATCAGGAGAGTAAGCAGGTAATTGACTTAAAATAAAACCCCTTTTCTCAACAATCTCTTTCACTCTTCCATTGTGATGTATGGGTGAATTATCCATAACTAACACACTAGAAGGACCTGAGAATGGGCTCATCATTGGCAGCTATAAGAAAAAAAAACTTCTGAGTGAGTAATCAAAAATTTAAAAAAAATTAAAGATGTGTTATAAGGGACTTACAAGTAGATTTTCCAAATTTATTTCAAAATCTACATGGCTTACAGTTTCAGATTGAACATGAACTGCAAGTAACCCAGAGAGTCCAATGGAAGGAATTACATTGAATCAGTGTGTTTCACAGGCTTGAGGTACTTGGAATTTATGTTGAAAAATAGGGGCCCAGCCTCTGTTTCAGGTTACTCCATCAAGAGAAATTCCTGACTCATCTAAGAAGAAAAGAAAGGAGATAAAAATAAATAAAACATATAAAAAATTAAAAAAATCTAAATAACTGTGAAAATAAGACATTTGGAGTTAATATGACAGACTAAGGTTGTGTATCTAACTTGCTGGTAAGGGTCTTGTTTGGGGTGGACCTTATGAATATTCTTTGATGACAGATTTAAACATAAAACCATGCAATATGGGGGGCCAACTTTCTATCCAGTCCACAACCTGGAACCTAAATTCATATCTAATTAAGTACAAATTGAGTTAGTGATGTAAAAATAAGGAATAAAGTGTGAAAATACAATGAACCTTTAATGAAGCTAGCTTGATTATTTATTGAAGACATGCAAACATTTTTTGAAACAATGTTGAAGCATTACAAATACAGTTTTGTAATAGTATGTTGAAATCAGCACTCCACACAGCTAAGCCAGTCTGGAAAGCTACAAAATGTTTACAATAATTTTATCATTTGTTGCATGTAAAACTAGGCACACCCCAATTTTAATTGAAAGAAAAGTGATCTTAAATGTTCAAATAATTTTACTTAATTGTTAATATATGGTGAAATTATAAGGCACTAAAGTAAATCATTCAAGAAAAATATTTTGGGAATTAATATCTTCCATTAAATTTCCCCATTAAGAATTTGAAACAAAAATTTAGTTCTAATTATTCAAAAAGATTTAATTAACTAAGAATAATATTTAAAATATCTGAAAAATGTAAAAAACTTATAATAATGAAGGGAGTAATACTTTGGTGATAAAATTAAGCTCTAATATAAATATCTATTCTGTTTTCTATTCAATAAATAAAAAATATATGCATGTAATAGTATTTTTTACAATATATTAACCTTTTATCTTCAAAATGTGAGAAAAGAAAGACATAGAATGAAATTTCATTAGAAGGAATAGTATAAAAATGATTTTTTTAATTTCTATTTGTTTTTTTGAGTTGATTCCAATCATGTTTCTGTGCTATATAAAATATTTCTCATGTTTTATTATTATTTTATTTTGTAGAACACTATTACTTACCTCTCCATTCCTACCTTCTGTCTTACATAAAAATTTTTATTCAATATTATTTCCCTGTTAATTTTTTTTCTTTTATCTCAAAACAATTATTTCCATAATTTTAAACCCTTTCTTCTGCTATCAAATTATATCTGACCCTTTAAAAGCTTCCTTACCAATTTACACTTCTTCCCATCCCTATTTATCACTTCCCCAGACCTTTATGCCTGTTATAGGTCATAGAAACCAAGAGTTTTTTTTGAGAAGGAAATGAAAAGGGATTTATGAGAGAGTAAGTGTAGATAAAGGCAAAGGGTGATGATAAAAATAAGAAATATGGGTTGAAAAAAAGGGGTAGAGAGGGAAGTAAAATGGGCTTCAAGTGGCCATCAATATAATAGAGGAGAGACAAAGGGATCAGAATGGGTTTGATTGCTGATTGAAGGGTATTGGAAGAAGTGGGGAGAAAATTTATGGGACAAGAAACAGGTTAAGATTTGTGGGATAGAAAGTGAAAGAAAAAGGAGGGGAGAAAATTGAAAGGTGAAAGGTGAAAGGAAGTTAGAAAAGCATTTGTTGAGAAAATATGATCACATATAAAGGTGCTAGTAAGAGTGAGAAAATTAGAAAATGTGGTTGAGAAAAATTGAATATTAACAATTAGAAGAAGGAATTTACATTAAATATAATCTATAATAAAATATTATTCCACAAATTTAAACATGAGTTTTGGAATGAATTTATTGAATTTTAATATCCTATAGTGTGCTGATTGTCAGCTACAGATGTTGTTCCCAATCTACATACTATTCCACTTGAAATTTCATACAAGACCTTTTTACATGTTTTAAATTTGAGCATCAACTTTTAATTTTTATATAATCATCTACAAAAAATTAAATTAATTTATTTTCAATAAATACAAATACATTTTAAAATATTTTTTTTAATGTTCCTCCTTCTATTGCCTAGGTAAAATTATTTTTTTTCAAAAATATTAAGTTAATAGAATCATATCTTTATAAATTTTTTAATATCTTATCACAAGGTTAATTTCAGTCTTGATGGATCTCTGATTGAACTCCCAGTTCAAATCTCATCCTGAGAATTCTTCAAATTAACTTAAACATTAAACATATTTAATGTCTTTGAATTTTTTAAAAAAGTTTTAACAATGAATAAAATGGTATATTCTGTAAATGATAAGCTTTAAATTTAAGTACACAGGTATCTGGGAATTAAAAGACCTATTAAACTCATTTGTAATATGTTTTTTTAAATGATAGCTATAAGAGCCCTATTCATGATAAAGTATTTTATTTACCCCTATATATATTAATAAACAGCTTATAATGCTTCAAGCTCTGTCTGCAGTCTATATTTAATGCATTGGCATATTTATATTCTCTCCACTACATTGAAAAAACCTAACTCATTAAAAAAGTTAACTTTTTTGATAATTTTTCTTAATGAGTTATACATTTTATTTAATTTTTATGATGCCTTTTAAAAAATATTTACTTTACTTCATTTTATTTTATTTGATCTGATTTTTCTTTATTTTGTTCAATCATACTATATCATACTGTATTATATTATACTATATTTCATTTCATTTCACTTACTATTATTCTATTTAATTTAATTTAATTTAATTTATTTTTAGTTTGTTTTATCTTAGTATATTTTATTTTCTTACATCTTTATCTAATTTTAATTATCTTATTTTATTTCAAAAGGTGATATTAAATGTGCAAATAACAGTCTTTGAATTCTCAAAATGAGCTGGTGAACTCTGATGTAAACCCATAGATCAGAGTTCACAACCCAATTTCATGTGTGGTACTATGATCTATGAATGTAGATCAGAGTACCACATTCAATTTTGAGCATGTGAACTCTGATCTACAGCTTTTCATCAGAGTTCACCAACCATTTTTATGCATGTGTTCTGATCTATGGCCATAAATAAGAGTACCACATCCAATTTTTTACCTGTGAACTCAGATCTAAGGCCATAAATCAGAGTTTATTAGCCAATTTTAACGAATTTAATTCTTCTAAATGGCTATAAAAAAGCATCCATCAAATGTAATAAAATGAATTAAATGACATTAAGACTTATTATAATGTAATTGAATATAAAAAATACAGATAGATGAGTATAATAGAAAGAATTAAAAAAAGATAAATACAAATGGTATAAAATGAGATAAAACAAAATAAATTGTTATTATTTATTTTGAAAAGGAATGTAATAAAGTGCAATATAATAAAATAAAATTATATAATACATAACCAAATACAACTCAATATAATAAAATACAAAACAACACAACACAATTTAATTTAATTTCAAGTGAAGTAATGAATTAAATAAAAATGAGTGTATTGAAATATAATAAAATAAAGAAAATAATATCAATTTTAAAAATTACATAATATAACATAAAATCAATGTATACTGAATTTTTTTTAATATTTTATTTAATATAAATTTTAATATTTATACAAAATTTAATTTTTTGTATGGATATTCATTAATTCATTGCATATAAATATTCAATATGAATTTTGCATATGAATATTCAATATAAATTTTTTTATGAATATTTTTTTTGGATCAATATTCAAAATTATTTTCATTATATATATGAATTATCATTTTACATTTACATACTGAATACCACTCAGCAAGTAAATATTCAATTTCACTTTTTGTGACTCAAAATAAAGTTACATGACTAAAAAAATAATAAAAAGTGAATCAAAAAGTTTCAATTTATAATATTTCTCTGTAATGCATATTTTTGAAAATTTTTGTAATTTTTTTCAAACAATATTAAATATTTAAATATGATTTTTAATACGTTTTAATCTATTTCAAATAAGTAATAAATCAGAGTAAAAGTATAACTTGAAAAATTGAAAGTTTTAAATGAGTTTTCAGTTCCATCTTGAGCTATAATTTAAAATTCTGAGTCAAAATTATGTGCTTAAGGTGTACAGTATTTGGAATGATTACTGAAACCTTTTTCATTCAAAATGTAAGATGAGTTCATTTAACTTTCATTATGTTACAAATAAAGATTCAGCTATGTTTGTACCATAGTTCAAGTTAGTTTTCAAGCACATTTCAGTAATATTTTCATCAAAGTTCAGTCTGAGCTCCATCTGACTTCCAGTTGAGGACTTTCTAGAAAGTCACCCCCAAATATTGCATGGTGTAAGTGGAGCTCATCAAGGTAGAGAGTAGGTTTATTCAATGCAATTTCTTTCAGAAACTCACACTTATCACTTGATAGTTCAAATGGTCATCCACATCTGAGGTATCAGGGCTAGCCACTACAGAACGAGTAGTTTTAAAAAGATTCATCCATCAAAGAAGATAATCATCAGTAAAATTTGTGCAAATTTTTTCATTAATTTCACTGGGTAACCTTCCATCCATTTCTACTAAAAAAATTGGAGCTTGAAACTAGGATCATATTTGTGGTATGGCATTTTTGGTTGAGAGGGTTAAAATTATAAAAATCATAAACAATATCAGGTTAAAATTAAAAAAAAGAAATTATTAGGAAAATAAAAACCTAACAATAAAAAATAACTGGCAAATGGGAAAAAATTGAGGTTGCCAAAAGATTGATTGATTTAGAGGTGGAGAGGGGAGCCATCATATATAATGAAAAAGTGACAAGATTAAAGAGAGAGAGAGATATGTCAATAGAGCACCAGGGGACACACAATAGCTAAAGTTAAGGGCAGTGAGATGAGGAATTCTTTCAGGGAGCACTCAATGGGTAAGTTTAAAGGAAGATAATATGGTAAAAATGCACTACCTAAGGTTATAGGGAGAGAGACAAGAGAAAAGAGTGAACACGCAATAGGTAAAGTTACAGGGAAACAGACAGATCAATAGATTGAAAGTAAACACACTATAGCTAAGGTTATACAGAGAGAGAAAAGTCAATAGAATGAAAACGCAATAGGTAAGGTTAATGGGAGATAGATAGTTCAATAGATTGACAGTAAACATGCAATAGCTAAGATCATAGGGAGAAAGACAAGACAATATATTGAACACACAATAGGTAAGGTTACTGGAAAAGTGATATCTCAAAAGATTGGTAGTAAACAAACTATGACTAAGGTTGGACAGATTAAGACAGGACCAAATTAAGTGAGAAAAAAAAGAAAAACACAGTGTGGTTATGCAACATTGGCAGGGGCCTTTTTTGTGTTACTTGCTACTGTTTGTGGATGTCTTAAATGACATTATTTTATAAAATATGGGGGTTTCTAGTTTCATGGGTTGAATATTGTGACTATTGGTATGTAGCTAGTACCATTGGATAGCCCTGAATTTTATCTATATTTCATGTCTTTTTGATATTTTTCATATTCTAAGTTTAAAGGGGTCTTTTTCTCATTTTTCATTTCTAAGAGATAGCTGTTTAATTCTGTTTTTTGTATTTTTTTAAGATAACCTTAAGTCTTAGGTTTGAGGGCTTAGTACCATTGGAGAGACATAATTTGGCTCTATGTTACATGTCTCAATGTTGTTATTGCATAATTTTGTGTTTTAAAGTTTTTAGTAGTTGCAGTAGATTTTTCTAAGGTAAATGGGGTATTTTGGCTCAGAAGCAGGTGCCCACATGGTGCCGGCCTGCATATGCGATTGGAAGGTGGGGGAACAACTTGGGAAAGATTTTAATGGATTTTAGAAGTGGAGTTGGGAAAGTTTGGTTGGGAGCTGGAGGTACATATTGAATAAGACCATTTGGGGCAACTCTAACCTAGATACAACCATCTGGTAATTGGATCACTATTTCTCACTCAATTTTCACTGTTTTATGTCCACAATTGGCTGTGTTTGTTGCAAGGTTAGTTCTTCATTTAACTCAACTTTGGAAACTGGTTTCTCTGGTGTAGCGTTGCAACCTACATCAAGTATTATTGCTGTTTTCTGTGAAACAAGTGCACTGTGTCTCTTGTTTCTGGTGTGGATTTTCTCTATAATTCAGGTGTTGGTTCTTTTGTTCTCAGTGGTCTCCTATTGGCTAGTGTCTTGGCTTTTCAAGTAGTCAAGAAGTTTTTTGATAGGAGTATTTTAAAAATCTTCAATTTGCTGCGGCAAATTAATCTCACCTGGTATTTCTTAAAGGGACATAAGATTTTCTCTCTGGTTTTTCTCCAACTCCCTTAGTCATGGCCTATACCTAGTACTATAGGATTTTCTACAACAGAAACAAGAGTGAGAGAGAAAGAGAGGAAGGACTGGGAGGAAGAAATAGAAAAATTATCAGAGAGAAAAGACAGATGTGAGAGTAGGAGAGAAATGAAGAACAGAAAGAAAGAACCATTGGGGAGGGAAAGAAACAAGCAACTTTAGTAGGCAAGCAAGCAAGCATAAAAATAGGAGGTGAAAAAAACTTACCAAACTGAAAATTCTCTCCATCTTTAAGTTTAAAAGATAAGGGAAGGATGGGGAAAAAGATGAAAAAGGTTTTTTTTGGAAGAGGAGAACCCAAAACTATGGTGGGCTAGGGAGCAATAGGTGAGGGATAAACTGTAGTAAGACAAGAGCTTTATGGGTTGACAGGCCAAGAGAGCTACTTGATCTAACAAGAGGGGTAAATTTTCAGCTAAAATTTATTTTCCAAATGTGATTTTTTTTTGTCAAAAAAGCACAACCTTTCATACATTGGCTGTACTTGTGATATAAAATTTCCATAGCTGGTATAGAGAGGGGAGGATCCAAAGCAGCCCAGATATCAAAAGAATTGAAGATACTTGAAACTAAAACTTGCTTATTTCTTGCCCATTACCATGATAGGAGGTCAATTTAAAATAACACATGCTGTGGTCATACTCCTTTTGCTACATTTCAGAACTTTCAGGAGCTCCCAAAAACTATTAAGAGTAATTTTAGGTTCACATCAGGTGATATTTTCAGCTTGTTATCAAAACAACACTTTTAAGTTGACACATTAGCTTGAATTTTGAAGTTTCACAGCTTTTAAAAATACTTACCTTAATTTTGTTGTTTTCCAAAAACATCTAAATTTTACATAAGAGCATTTCAGCTGGAATTTACTGGGCTGGAAAAAAGTCTTTTTGTCAGAGTAAGAATCTTTTGAGGTAGGGAATCCTGCAGTTGAATATTGATATGGCAAAAAAAATCTGAAAAATACAATCCAAGTTATCTTCAACCAAGCTTCCAAAGTGGCAAAACATCAGTGAAGGTTTGGAGTGCATTCTTCAACACAACACTACTTCCTTTGAGAATCTTACCCATCAAAAAATTCACTGCAGTCAATTTTATTGAAAACATTTACTTCTCCAACATGCTAAAATTTCTAAAGAAGTATGATCAACAATATAAAATAACTTAAATGGAGGAGAATTTTCTTATCCACATGACCAAAGTAGCCCAAGAGCTTTACACATCCATCAACCTACAAAAAATCAGCAAAGAAAATTTGCAAGGGTACTTCTAGCAATCCTCTATGTTTGAGCTTCAGTGAGTCCCTTCCTTAAGCCTAAGTTATTTAAATTTTATAAACATCTGGTAAAATATATTTGTAGCACATTTAGTCTCAGATTGGACCTGGATTGCATCTCATGTAATCTTACATTATGAACAAGTTAATCATTTTTCCATTTTCCATATACAACATAAAGTATGTAAGCATATTGAACATTCATTAAAAATACAAATTGAATATGCATTATGAAGTCATATTACATATTCATCAAATATTCATATTCAATTTGCATTGTGCATCCATTCTGAGTATGCTTGTTGAAATCATATTCAATATAACTTTTGCTTACATATGAATGTGTAAGTAATACTTGTTATTGATATTTATATATATGTTTATTATAGACACATAAAACTCAAAGAAGTGGTCCCAGTTATGTTCTCCCATTGAACAGAATAAAACTGGATTGACATATTTTTCCATGAATTTTCTGTATTTTGAAATTAAACCAATTAATTGGCCTTATTTACTTTAGTCACTATCAATAGAAACACTTGTATTTCCCTATCTATTAATTGCTGGCAATAGTGGTGACAGAATCCATTGTGTATCGATTAATCAATCCCTTGGCTACCAAGGGTGAAAAATTTCAATTTCAAGTATGAAAAACTTTTGATAATATATCAGAAAGAAATATGGGATTGTCTAAAACCATTTAAGCACAGTTTTAAAGTATTTTGAAGGTGGATAGAGTATGAAAAGGAAAAATATTGTGTTAGTAGTCCCATAGTGCATAAACATGATCAAACTGCACTCATTTAATGAATTAATGGGTATTTAAATAAGTAAAAATCAAGGGGACTCACAACCATGTCTCTCCCACATTTCTTGTGGTGAATATCTACAAAAATATGACAAAATTATGAAAATATTTACTAAACAAGAAGACTTCATGGCTAATTACACTGAAATTAACCTGTGGTGATTACCACTCTGTAGAATTTTGCTCTTCTCTCCATAAATATATAACTAGAGTGAAAAAATATGGAAGTTTCCACATGTGCACTTAATAATGCATTTCTTTTCATTATAAAAATTTAATAAATTTTTTCCTAGAATTTTACTATTAATTCTTGATATATAGTAAATTCATGTATTTGGCACACGGTGTGGTCTTCCAAGATTGGTGGAGCCCTTTGTTGGTTTATTTGGTGTTGTTTTGGTATGCCTTAAAAGGCATTGTTTAAATAAATAGGTGTTTTTCTGGAATTACTCAGAAAATATTGGGACTACGGGGATTTGAATACTACCATTGGATAGCTCTGGTTTTTTTCTATATTTTATGTCTTTTTGACATTTTTCATATTCTAAGTATTAAGAGGATAATTTCTCATTTTTCATTTAAAAAGATTGCTGTTTAATTTTGTTTTTTGAGTTTTACGGGCTAACCTTAAGTCTTAGGGTTAAGTGCTTAGTACTGTTGGAATGAGCTAAGTTTTATCTACCTCTCATGTCTCAATGTTGTTATAGATCAAATACGTGTTTTAAAGGTTTTAGTAGTTGTAGTAGATTTTTCTAAGTATTTTGGGTATTTTTGGTGGTATTTGGTGGTTTTCTGAATTCAGGGTGGTCAGGCCGCCTCAGGCCGGCCTCCTGACATTAGGCAGACCACCTGCCTCAGTGCTAGAGGGCTGGGAAGCGTTTCTATGGAGGTTTTATGCAATTTGGCGGTCAAGAAGGCCAAATTTGTTGGTGTGCATGGGCTCTGAGTTAGTGGTCTGTCTGTATATAGTGAATAAGACAGTTTGGGGAAACTTTAATTATCATACAACCATCCGGAGGTGATATCCTTGTTTCTCACTCAGTTTTCACTGTTTTTTGGCCACAATTGGCTGTTTTTCTTGCAAAGTGAGTTCTTCATTTAATTTAACTTGGAAACTGGTTTCTCTGGTATAGTCTTGCAAGCTATATCAAGTATTATTGCTATCTCTGGTCTCCCATTGAACAGAATAAAACTGGCTTGACATATTTTTCCATGAATTTCCTGTATTTTGAAATTAAACCAATTAATTGGCCTTATTTACTTTAGTCACTATCAATAGAAACATTTGTATTTCTCTATCTATTGATTGCTGGCAATAGTGGTGGCAAAATCCATTGTGTATCAATTAATCAATCCCTTGGCTGCCATTTATGGAGATTTTTTCAGGAAGAGTGTGTTATGCTTTGGGAGATATAACAGGGGGATATTATGAAAGAGAGTTTAATCTGGATTCTAGGCCTCTCACAACTTTTGATACGCCAATTGAATGATTACAGCTGACAAGATTACCCCAAGAAGCAAAAAATTCAGTTGCTGTTTATCAAGCTCAGATGGCTTGGATTCAACAAGACAAAAATCTAAAATATTCTGGTATATTTATTGATTATGGTGGAATTAAAGGACCTTCAAGAGATTATGGTAATGAAGGATTGAAGGAGAATCCAGGGATACAAAAATTTATCTGGGAATATACTGTTATCTCAGAAAATAATTTATTTAGGATTGAAGAGGCTGGTTTAGCTATTTCAGGTTCCAAATTTTCTTGGTGTGTGCTAGATTTGGAGATCTTTGGTCATGTGGTATGTAGAGAGGGCAGGATTATTTCAAAGTAGAATGTGCACAAAATTCAGTCCTTGCCAAGACCCAAGATTACAACCTAAGTGAGGGGGTTTTTAGGCATATGTGTTTATGTTAGAATGTTTATTAAGTACTTTTTTCATTAGCTGTTCCATTGAGATGGTTGAATAGGAAGGATGCTGACTGGGAGTGTGATGAAGAGTGTGAGGAAGCGTTTGAGAGATTGTAGACAGTTTTGGGGGAAGATATTATCCCACATAAGTTACATTATGGGAAAGATGCAGGCCAAATTTATTTAACAGTGGATTCTAGTCAAATCGCTGCTGGGGAAGTTCGGTCCCAAATGGATAAAGCTGGATATATTAGGCCAGTCAGGTATGCATATGTGGTTTTTACTGAGGTAGAATCAAGATATTCTCAGCCCAAATTGGAGCTTTGTGGTGTGGTGAAAATTTTAAAGAAGCTTCAAAATATTTTATGGGGACAACACTTTGAATTGCATTTTGATTCAAAATCATTAATTCAATTGATTAATTCATCTAGTTTACTGAATGAACCCATGACTAGATGGTTAGCTTTTATTCAAAAAATTTCTTTTGATTTAGTTCATAATGCTTGAAAGACCTTTACTATGCCACATGGCTTGTCAAGAAAACCTCCTACTGAAGAGTATTCTGACTTAGAAGAATTCAATGAAGATATACCTGTAATCAAGGGCAGCACAAAAGGTGATGAAGAATTACCTCTCCCATGAGGTCAAAATGGTAGTATTAATAAGTGTAGATAATGAAGACCTCAACCATGAGGATAAACTGGAAAACAAAAAAAATATGGTATATTATGTGCTTTGGGAGTTCAATAAAGGTGTAGATATATTTTGTGAAAAAGAGGTTGGAGAAGTGGTGTATATATATTAGAATGGTGATATTGTGCGGGATAGTAGAAAGCTGGTGAATGGTGTATATGTTGGAGTATTTGATAATTTGGTTAAAGAGAGGTTGGGTGTTTGTACAAATTTGGTAAAAAAGAGGTGGGACAAGGATAAGGGTGTTGATGCTGAAAAGGGTGAAAATGAAGAAAATTTAGTTGTTAAAAGGTTTAAAGGTTCAAAAGTGGAAAATTCAAAATATTTAATGATAAATATGCATAGTCAAGGATTAAAATTATTGGCTTATTCATGCGCAGGTAATTTAGGAGATAGGGAAGTTCCTGTTGATATTATATTAATGGATTTTCAAGATGATGTCTGGGGGAAGACAGGTTTTTATTATAAAATGGTAAAATACTTATTAACAATAGAAAGGCCAGATAAATGTGATAATAATGAATGGGTTGCTATCAAAAGGAAGTCAACCACATTTTATCTCTCCAGAAGAAGATTAATGAGGAGGAAGTATACATATATTCAAGTTGTTATTACTCAAAAGAAAGGGTAAGGATAAGTTATGAAATCACTGCATGAAGATCTTGGGCATAGTATAGTTGGTGAAACTTATAGACAAATTGCTGATAAATTTTGGTGGCCTGAAATGAAGCTGGATGTTAAAGAATGGGTTCAGTCATGATATAAATGTCAAAGGAGGAGTTATTTAAGGTCATATTAGATTGGAAATGCAAACAGTGAAGGCATTCTTTTTGGTAGGGTAAGTTTGGATGCTGTTAATATAAAGGAGGGGAGATGAAAATATTCAATTGTAGCCAGAGATGATATATCTGGTTAGGTAGAGGAAGTTGCTCTTATTAATTTGAACTCCAGGAATGTGGCAGATTTTTTGATGAAAAACTGGGTATATAGGTATTTAGTGATGAAGTCAGTAATGGTTGATGGAGGTCCTTAATTTGGGACTAACTTTAGAGAGGCTATATCAAAAGTTGGATTAAAGGTTAGGGTAGCAACCCTATATTATCCTGAAGCTGTAAGAATGGTAGAAAGAGTGCAACAAGTTATAAAGGATTCTTTAGTTAAAATGTGTGGAGCAAGTGCTGAAAAGTGGAGGCACTATTTACCTTTAATTTTATTTGCTGAAAGAATCACTGCTAAATGGAAAACTGGATATTCACCATAAAAACTAGTTTTTTGTCAGAAAGAAGTTTTACAAGTTGATCTAGAACCTGAATCATATCTTGGAGTAGACTGGAATACAGTCAAAGCTACTGAAGAATTACTATAGGAAAGAATTTTTCACTTGGAAAAGAAAGAAAAAACACTGGAGAAGGCATATTCAAGAAGGATGAACATTTGAAATCAGTCAGTCAGATGTTAGGGTACAAGGTTGGCTCATAGATTAAGGAAGTCTTTGAGAACTGGAGATATGGTCTAGGTGTATAATAGGAGTCTGGAGAGTCAGTGAGGAGAATGTTTGCTGTTAGGTGGAGTGGACCATACAGAGTCAGAGATCAAGTATCTGGTGTTTCATATGTGTTAGCCAAGTTAGATGGAGTGGTATTAAAAAATGGGGGTATCTGCAGACCAAGTCAAGCAGTTTTATCCTAGGGTAACTAGGTAAGCTGAAGTCTTAATCCAAGATGAGGATAAACTACCAACTATCATTTAGTAATTCTAATTCCAAAATGAGGATAAACTACCAACCATCTATTATGAATATTTCCTCTGAAATAAGGATAAACTGCTTTACTATTTCTTAAAGAAGTTTTACTCTGAAAAAGAGTATAATCTAAAAATATCATTAAAATTAACAATCATTTGAATTTTGAAAGTTTATGTTGAAATGTAATTATTTATGGTAGAAGTGTTCACAGGGTAACATTCTAAATTTAATCTTGGCAAGTTTGGGGGTAATTGATGGGCTGGCTTCTCTATACACAATTACCTCAAAATTTTTGTTACCAAACTTTCCCTGTTTATAGTTGAATACTGGCTTTGTTTTTGTTATATAGGTAGTTCTCTAAGACTATAAACTGGATCAATACAGCGTCTACCAATTACACTCATTTGAAGCCGGATTCAAAGATATTTTTTATATTTTATTTTTGATTACAGACATTTTTTTATGCTTGAATGTTATATGTTTGAATTACACTTTTAAATTTTATTAATAATTAGCTTTTCAGGGATAATGATTACTGGTGGTCTCCAATCATTTTTACTAATTGTAGGAAGCCCACCCAGTGTTCATTTTTATTTTTGTGTAGTATATTTTTCAAAATTTTCTAAAAAACCATTTATGATTATTTTCAATTTCTTTCTTGTGTATCCCACATTAAGGTAAACTTGGATATGGGTATGATGTCAGGGGTACAGCTCATAAAATGGCTGGGGGACATCTTTTAAAAATAATTTTATTCAATTTTAATTTTCAAATTTATATTTATATATTTTTTCTATTTCAAATTTCTTTACCTTACAATTTTATTTCATTTAAATAATAATAATATTAATAGTAGTATGTTTATTTAGAATTTTATATATAGTTTTTTTTTAGTTTCTATAGAATTTCTAGCAGGAGCCTGAGAAGTTAAGTAAGTTTTTCTTTCAACAAAGACAGCACAGTAAAGGATATTAGATTTATAAAATAAAATACTTATATTTCAAATATGAATAATAATAATAATATAATATATACACATAATATTTATATAAAAAAACAAAAGGTACTAACTTATTATATACATCTACTCCTTCCATATTATATATTTTTACACTCAAATGTCTATGTACATGATGTTGTGCTTTTCTTCCAATAAATTTCACTACATAATATAATAATGTGGCTATTGGATCTTTAATCACAACATTTTCTCCTCTCAGCCTTTTGCTTTCTCTCTTTCCAATGTTTAGTGCTTTTCTCTTAAGTAGTCTTTCCCCTCTAAATTCCCATCTTATATGTATGTTGTCTTTAAAATTTAAATACCTTCTTGCAACCTTTTCCCTTCTCTTCTTCTGATATTTCCTAATAGCTTTCTGTATTATATAATGCTTTTCCATTATTCTTTCACACCACCTTATCCCTTTTACCTTTTTATCAATTATTTGTTCTATTTGTTTAATTAGTCTTTCTCTTTTTATTTGATTAGCTAGGCTTGTCTTTTCTTTGTGTTTATAAGTAATGCAATTGAATTCAGTTGTTTTGTCATCTTGAGATGCTGTGTGGATTCACGTGAGGTTTGCCATTGGAATGTTAACAAAGGTTTCAGGAGAGGTTATAGTGAATCTTTCAATTTGTTCAAATTGGTGAAGTTTTTTATGGTCAAGCCAAGTGGCTATTTTAAAGTGACATTTCAAAACTTGCTCTCTTGAAAATACTTCTGTGCAGTCTTTTGGCAGATAATCTTTTTAATGGGCCAAGTTAATGTTGAAAATAGAATATAGTTGTTGAGTGACCTCATTAAATTTAGCCATAGTTGAAGTGGGTTCTAGATCAGGAATATATTAAGCAGAAGGAGAATGATGGGATCCAGCATAATCTAGTAAAGGTCATAAATAAAATTCAAGATATAAAAATAGAAGATTAATGAAAACTTTAGTTACTTACTAGAGTCAACTGTTTCAATCTCAAGATTTAAAGGCAGGCTTGGCAGAAATTTCTCTTCAAGAAGGGAAGAATAGAGATTCTTAATGTTGTGATAAGAAGGGGGGTTTAGGAAAGTTAGGAAGTCTCTTGGAGGAGCGGGGATAGATGATCCATTAACTTGTGGAATATTTCTTTTCTTAAAGCTTATTGATGGAGTACTGGGAGATCTGGGACTCTTTGAAGAAGAAAAAGAAGAAGGACAATGGGGGCTTCTCAATATTTTAGCAGGAATAGGCTCTGTTATAGGAGGTGGAGAGAAAGTAGAAAGAGAAGGAGAAATATTCAGAACTGATTGAGTTGGATTCAACATTTCTTTTGGAGAAGTAGGAGCTCTAGTGATGACAGAAGAGAGTCTTTATTGGAGAGATGGAGAAAAATGAATAACAGATGGAGGTGGAACCAGAGGTTATGATTCAGAAGGAACATTCAAAATGGCTGATGGTGTGAAAGGAGTAGAAATTTTAGATGTGGATGATTTTGGAGATGGAGTAGAAAGTTTCAATGGGTGGCAAAGCTGGTGGAAGGAGGAGGGAGTGAGCCATATTTGATGCCAGAGCATTTTCTCTTCTTTTCAAAGAAGTTGGAACAAGCCCTGTTGTAGGTGTAACTTTTCTGGTTATAAGTGTAGATGCACTCTTGATGGGTAAAGGAACAGTAATCAAAGGCTTGATCACTAGAGGAAGTGAAGTTAGAAGGATTCATTTTGAAAGTTTGATAATTACAATGGGAAGATAACCTGGATAGGAAAATAGAGAATGGAGGAAAAGGATAGTGGTGAAAATGGGCTCAAGGACACCAGCAGGAATTTGGAATCAATGTAATGTTTGAGGTCCACCATCACCTTAACCTGGAATTAACTATAGGTATTGGGTCCTCCATGACCTTAAAATTTCAAATTAATTTCTCTTTGGTCCACCAAGACTTAAAACTGGCAAATCGATTGTTATATGAACAATTTATGTCGGTTTTGCAGATGGATAGTCCACCAAGACTATGAACTGGAAATCAATTAAAGGTTTGGTTTTCAATGATATAAGGAGGGAATGTAAATCTAGTTTGTTATTTAATTCAATCATTTTTAATTTATTTCTGGTTCATCAGTACTCATACTGGTACTCACTCATTTTGACAACTCAATCATTGATGGAAACAGTGTAAATAAATTTAGGGAATGAAGATGTCATTAAATGGTTTTATTTTAGTATTAAAAGAAAGATGGAGATTCTTAAAAAGTAGAAAATGAAGGTGCCAGAATGTCTGGTGAAATTGTGAATTCTGATAAGATTTAGGAGTGATTTAAAGGGTTGGAAATTTATTTGAATTTTGTGAAGCTAAATCATAGAAGATGGATAGGATTTGGATTTAGTGGGTCTCTTTGGTAGACTATTTAGGTGGAAGATTGTAGGACCTTATGGTGAGAATGGAGTCATAGTATTTGGCTCAGAGGGAAGGCCAATGGGAATGGAATCAAAAGTATTTGGCTCATTAGGGAGGCCCACTCTCTCATGCTGTGAAAGAAAGTACAGATTGGTGGAGGGGAGTCTGGTATTCAAACCTTGCTCTCAGTAGTGGAATAATTGCAAGGAAAATATGGCTTATTAAAAGTTTATTTCAAAATATGAAGATTAAAAGACAATTTAAAATAGTTAAAATCAACCAGACAATAACAGTTATCAGCACCAAAAGAATTAAAGTAAAAAAAAAATAAAAGAAGAGAAGACTATCAAAATAAATAATCTCTTTGAAATCTCTCAACATCGTTATGAAATCTTTGCATTAAAATTCTTCTCTTCATTAAATCTTCAGTATTAACAGCAGGGGGTTCCTTATAATAAGTTAAAAATTTACACTTCATATCATCACAAAAACAAGAAAGAGATATCTATGAAACTTAGGATAGTGATTAATGTAATCATTCTGAACCTGGCCAATGTTATCTATATTGGTGATTTAAATAGCTTATGAGAAATTTAGGAGTTGGAAGAGATAATAGTTGGATTTGGAATTAGTAGGTGGTATATTAATAAAATTGAAATAAAGGACTATCTTTATGAGTCAGGAAATACATTAATGTAATCATTCTGAGCCTGGCCAATTTTATCTATATTGGTGATTTAAATAGCTTATGAGAAATTTAGGAGTTGGAAGAGATAATAGTTAGATTTGGAATTAGTAGGCAGTATATTAATAAAATTGAAATAAAGGACTGTCTTTATGAGCCAGGAAATACTCTTTTAGAAAACCCAAAGGGTGATACTGGTAAGATAGGATTAGGATCTTGAGATGGAGGAGGAAGCTCAGGATAAGGATTTTTAGAAGAAGAAGCTGTTTTGGACTTTATGTTTCTAAAGAAGATAGGAATTTAGGATAGTCTCTGCTTAAGTATTGTTGAATCAGGAAGGGCAGCTGGTCCAGTAAATATATTAGTTCTGGAAGGAATAACTGGATGGTTACACTTGATTATCTTAAGCCTTCAAAGATCACAGGCAGTTCTTCTAGGTAGACCAGGATTGAAAATCAGAATATGCAACTGATATTTGGTGCAAAGTTCACATGGAATGACAAGGTCTTTTGAAGAAATATTTATGATGATATTTATTATAAAATTAAGTGAAACTTATTCAGGAGTATTTGAAATAGTTTTTTGAAGAGGATGTAGAGAGGCTGAATATGTGATTGATCAATTATGCAAATTTACAAGAATGGGGACATATCTCATTGGAGGGAGGATGTGTAAGTCTGAAGTTTAGTATGGAAAAAGGTTAATTAAAAAAGAGGATTTATGGGGTTGATTATTGAGATTGGAAAAGTCAATCTAATTTTATAATGGTTTATATTTAAGGGAATGAGTATTTAAAAGGGTTAAAAAGGGTTAATTATAAGAGTCAATATTAAACAATAAATTAATGGTCAGAAAATGCAAGTATATGTCTAAACATGCATGGAAACGAAATTCAGGAGTCTCAAGAAACTTTGGAAAATTTTGAGAAATTTTTACTATTTTTCTTCTATTTTTTAAAAAAATTTATAAAGTATTTTAGACTATTTTTTATTTTTCATGATTTACTTAACTTTGATGATTTTTTAACAGATGAATAGGGCTGTGAAAACTAAAAAAATAAGTTGAGATAATAAAGGAGAAGTAGCTCTATCATATTTAATTTTTCTAGAATTTTTATTTGTATTTGAAGGTTCTAATTAAGTCCTGAAGTATGTACAAGTTCTGGAATGCTCCAGACAAGCTCTGTACAAACTCCAGCAAGTTCCAGACAAGCTCTGTACAAAATCCAGCAAGTTCCAGAAAAGCTCTGCAATGCTCTGGCTGGGAAAAAGGAAGAATGTGACATACTATTCATATAAAACTTGTAAACTTGAAATTAGAAGATCATCAGACATCATACATACATCTTACCATTAACCACAACAATGCCTATTAACAACCATCATTATTATTTTACTTAGCAAATTATAAAATGGTAATACCCTTATATATATAGCACTTTTACATATTATATTATGAATTCTACTCAAAAACTCATAAATATATAACTACAGGGTACCATTGTAAAGGTCTCATCAACAGGGACTAGAATTTAACTACTAAATATAATAAAAATAAAAGCTTCATAAAAAATTTTTCAATAATTTAAATAACTTTTCTGAATAGAGCTTCACTAGATTGAATTTTCCAATTTCAATAATAAACCCCATAAATCCTCATTTTTAATAAACCTTTTGCCATACTAAACTTCAGACTTACACATCCTCCCTCCAATGAGATATGTCCCCATTCTTGTAAATTTGCATAATTGATCAATCACATATTCAGCCTCTCTACATCCTCTTCAAAAAACTATTTCAAGTACTCCTGAATAAGTTTCACTTAATTTTATAATAAATATCATCATAAATATTTCTTCAAAAGACCTTGTCATTCCATGTGAACTTTGCACCAAATACCAGGTGCATATTCTGATTTTCAATCCTGGTCTACCTAGAAGAACTGCCTGTGATCTTTGAAGGCTTAAGATAATCAAGTGTAACCATACAGTTATTTCTTCCAGAACTAATGTCTTTACTGGACCAGCTGCCCTTCCATATTGAACAATACTTAAACAGAGATATAATATAGTTATAGCTTATATAAAGATAATATCAATTTTTAAATGCTTTAAAATTTATTTATATATGATAATAATTGTTTAATAGTGTCTATTTGATGTGTAGTAAGTAAGTTATGTCTAATAACCTGTCAGATCCTCCCTTACTTATACCAAAATCCACTGGAGTGCACAGACCTTCAATCCATTAGATGTCACTACTATCCCCGGAAATTACAGCACTGTGAGGGCCCATAACCTCCCAAAGGTGTCCACTTCAAGAAATTTAAATACCCAGACCTCTAGTAAGGACCCTCCATCACAATTAATGATATTACAGACCCATAACATAAATAGAATAAACAGATCAAAGCAGATACCATAAAAAATAGGTAAAATAACTCATCCAAAGAGTATATAATGAGACCCAAAGAATATAAAGGAACCAAATTAACTTTCCAAGCCCCCAATAACATCCCCAAGCATCCATATTAACCCAGTAATGATATCCCAACCCATTAGTCCATGAAAATCCATCAAAGGAAGTAGATTAAGTTGTCAAAACTGGATATATGTGCCTGAAAAGGTGTATATGCTCATGTAGGAATTGTGAGTCCACTGAATATGTCCATATGACCTAAAATAAGCAGAAAATAAATTTAATAGACTATTAAGAGGTTAAAACCTACTTATAGACCTAAATATACAAAATATAACTACATATTTTACTGAATATGAAGTTTATGTATGTCTATAATTACTTAATATCACTTAAGATAAGTATATTGTGACTCCTTTAACACCTTAATAAGTATTATTAGGCTATAGATAAGCTATTTAAACTATTATAAGTCATATAATAGTGTAATAATTATATATATATGTATTATAACCATATATATAAATATTTTAACCTTAATTTTAACTTATATGCTTAATCTAATTAAGCTTATATTATTTTAAACATAAGAATTACTCAGTCCTGGGGATACCTAGGCTGAAACTCCCTCACTGAAAAAAAACAATAAAAAAATCTGAAAACATTCTAATTAATAAGTAAGGAGTGAATAGAAAAATAATTTTTAAATTTTCTATGATACATATACTGAATTAAACAGTATTTTTTTATTTAAATTTTTTCAAGAGATTTTGAAGATCAGAGATTTCATTTTCTAGAATTCACTGGCCATATTCACTTGATTTATTTTTAAACCTTAATAGATACTCAACTCCCTTTTCTTTTGTAAGGTGTCTCTTTTTAAGTATCTTTTCAATTTCTGCATTTTC
The DNA here is from genome assembly GCA_030280995.1 of Hemileia vastatrix. Lineage (NCBI taxonomy): Eukaryota > Fungi > Basidiomycota > Pucciniomycetes > Pucciniales > Zaghouaniaceae > Hemileia > Hemileia vastatrix. The sequence continues at coordinate 28,154,389 of JASXTE010000005.1, forward strand.
CAATATTTCTTCAAGGTTCTGTTTATGCCTTCCAGATCTTCTTGGAAATAGAGCAGTATCAATAGAATGGTATGGTTTTATAAGAAAAATAGTAAATACTGGATGTTTTCTATCATATGGTGCATATAGAATAAATTCAACAGAATTGTTACCAACCATCTTTTTTACTAAAAATGGTCCAATGAATGGATCCTTTAATTTAACATTACCAATTTTATTGAAATGTAGTGTAGAAATAAGGACTTCTTCACCCTCGTTGAACATTTGTTCTTTATGGGCTTTATCCCATCTTTTCTTCTCATACTCAAATGCCTTATTTATACATTCTTGAGCATGCTTTCTGAATAATTCTTGCATCTGAAGAAAAGACTTTGTACCTGTATGAATATCTAATGTAGGTAATTTAATAAAAGTTTTAGCAGGGCTATTAGGTACATAACCCAACCATAACTCAAATGGCTTTTTTCCAGTAACAGAATCTATTGTACTATTGTATGCAAATTAAGAACCTGGGATAAGGGTTACCCAATCATTTGTGAATTTGTCATTGTATTTAAAGTCAAGAACAAAAGCACAATATCTTCTTATCATATCTTCTAAATTTTTTATCATTCTTTCTGCTAGCCCATCAGTTTGTGGATGGTGTGCTGTAGAAAGGTTTAATTGACAACCTGAAACATCCATAAGTGGTGTCCAGAACTCAGAAGTAAATTTAGGATCTCTGTTTGAAACTATTGCTTTGGGGAAACCTGCTATATTTAACATTTGTGTCCACCATAAAAAATCTAAGTCCTTTGCAGAAACCTCCTTTGTGGGTGGGAATAAATTTACACATTTTTTTAAATCTATCTACAATCACCCAGAAGGAGTTATAACTCTCATGCCCTGCTATTGGCAAACCTGTTACAAAGTCCAATTTAACTATTTCACATTGAGATTTTGGTTGCTCAAATTGTTGAAATAAACCAGCTCTTTTGTCTGTTAATCTTTTGGATTTTTGACAAGAATCACATGTTTCAACATATTTTTGAACCTCATCAGACATTTTAATCCACCAATTTGTATTTTTTTCTCTGGTTAATGTTTTATGGAAGTCAAAATGACCTGCTAATATATCATCATGACATATACTTAACATTACCTCCTTCATTGAAGGGGGAATTACAATTACATTGCTTAATTTCTTCCTGTAATATATAAAACCATCCTCAATTTAAATTTTTTTGTTTTCTAATGCTTTGTTATACTTTTGTGGTAATGTTTTTATTAAAAAACTCATTGAAGCATTAGATGGATCATTTAATATTGTAGTAAGTTTACTCAAGTCAGGATCTGAAGCATAATTTTCAAGAATTGATTGAATAAATTCATCCTCAAGATCTACAATATAAATGCCATAAATTTTAATAATTTCTGTTTCAAGAACATAAGCAGGATTATCATCATTTTTAGGTAGAGGTACTCTAGATAACAGATCTACATTAGAGTGTAAGGTTCCTGCTCTATGTGTGATAGTCATCCGTTCTCTGTACTCTTGTACAGCTAATTTCCATCTAAACATATGTCTATATGGAGTTTTCGTGTTTAAGAGTGACTTAACTGCACTAAAGTCAGTTATTAACTCAAATTTTTAGTCTTCAAGGTAATAATGTATCTTCTCAAGAGCCCATACTACTGCCAAAAATTCAAGTCGAGTAGCACCATATTTCAATTCACTACTTCTTAGAGTGCGTGAAATATAGCAAATTACTACTTCTTACATTTCCTATTTAATAAGTTGTTTTTGATGCAAAGAAGCACCCAAACCTTTATAACTTGCATCAATATTCAATACAAAATTTAATTGGAAATCTGGTAATCCTAAGATAGGAGCTGCCATCAAATATTTGTTCAACTTATCAAAAGCCTGTTGTCTTTATTTATTCCAAATGAAAGCTTCTTATTTCTTTATCAGTGTGTTCAATGGTGCAGCAATTAATTGGTAGTTCTTTATATATTTTCTATAATAACCACACATACCATGAAAAGATTGTACATCCTTTAAATTTTTGAGGAATTCCAATATTCTTGATTTCAGCCACCTTATTTTTGTCTACACATATTTGTAAGCCAGATACAATATGACAAAGCAATTTTAAAGACTCAAACCCAAATTTACATTTTTTTAATGCAAGGGTAATTTTTATTTCATCCATCATCTGAAATACCTTCTTTAAATGGATTAAGTGTTCATCATATGTCTTAGAGAGCACTATGATGTCATCAATGTATACCTTTAACCATCCCTCAATCATTTCATTATTGAATTTTATATCCATTAACTTCTGAAATACTGAAGGAGAATTTTTGGGTCCAAATGTCATCCTGACATATTTATATATTCCATATGTGTTGTTATCAACAAAAAGTTCTGTGAATTCTTTTCAACAGGAATTTGATGGTACCCTTTATTTCCATCTAGGAAACTTATGCATTTAGCACCTTTAAGGATAGCATGTATAGAGGCAATACTTGAAAAGAGATAAATATAATCTACTGTAAATGTATTTAATGCTCTATAATCACTGCACAGTCTTGCTTTATCTTTTTCATAAGAAATTAGCATTGGTGATATCACACAATATTTTGGTGTAGTTTCAACCTTTTCAAGAATGTTCACGTTAAATAACATCTTAATATTATCCTCTATGTCTTTCTTCATCATTGGTGAAGGAGGGTATGGTTTCTTTTTAAGACTAGCAGGAATATTATACATATCACAGGTTAAACTAATTTTCATCTCATGATCTGTTAAATGGACAAGTTCATTGGTCCCATGTTCAAAAGCAATTGGAAATGCTTTAATAAGTCCAAAATATTTGTTTTCTCAGCTTCACTTATCTGAGTTCCAAATGATGCTTTAGAAATTTCTGTTCTAGAAGTTCCATCTCATTGGATTCTCTTCCATTGCAAAGAATATTTATAACTGACTCAATGTATAAGACTGTTAAAAAAATTTATTTTAAATTTTATTTTACTATTCATTCCAATTTTTAAATTATTATTAGCAGGGTCTTATTTCACACCAAAATTAGTCATTATGTATTTTCCAATAATAAAATAGCTACTACAATTAGTATTATCCATTACTAAAAAGTCACAAGTTACTCTAACATAGCCATGTTGATGTTTAATGAAAACAGTAGCTTTGTATCTACCAATGGGGTGTAGTACTGATCCAAAACCTCTCCAATTTTTACTTTGAAGGGGTTCAAACTTTGACTTATAATCACTATCAATTTTCTGTAATTTATTTGTAGAAAAAACAGAACCAGAAGCTCCTGTGTCCAATACTATATTTACATTTTTCCCATAAATGATAGCTGGAACTGTGATAGGTGTCATTTTTAAGTTATCAGCTTGTATATCCTTAATTATTTCAGCATCCTCAAAATTCATTAAAGATTTATTTGAGTCCATACTTAATATTCAATTTTCAAAGATGGAAAAATCATCTTCCAACATACAGACTTCATTTTCATCACTATATGAGATATTACTGTCATAATCACTTGAATCTTTACTTTTTTCTGTGTCATTTTCAGATTCATGTTGATTTTCAACAATATTTATATTTTTCTCACATTTTTTACCTTTAACCCAAGGCTTATTACACTTATAACAAGTAATATTCTCATACTTTTTAGGTACTACAGGTGCAGTAGGTTTTTTCTGTTTTTCCTGCAGTATTTTTGAATTCTGATTTTTCACAGGCTCATTATTTTGTTTATAAGTGGTGTATCTTGCTTCATACTTATGGTTTAATAATATTTCATTACAAATATTAATAAATGCAGAGTATTCACTAACCTTTATTGTTCTAGCTACAACAATGTCTCTGACAGATATAGGTAATTTACATATTAGGGGGTATCAAAGTTAGAAATTTGTAATTTTTTAAAAGGGATTTCACAACACATAAAGAAAACCACAAGAGGGAAATTAATTCTCAGTAAAAAGGTGTTTTTGTGGCACAATATGGCATATTTTATAAAATAATCATAGTTGATTTGGTGGAAAAAAGTGGTATTTTGAAATGGAATATTTCTAACTTTGATACCCCCTATTATTTTATCTTTCCATAAGTTAAAATCCATATTTGTCTCAATGGCTTTCAATATGTTATTTAAATTAATTAGAAATACCATAGATTTGTCACCATTCAATAGATTATACCTAGTTCTCTCATATAATCTTTGCTGAGTGGGTCTGAATTTAGAACCTCCAAATTGTTTTTCAATCAGGGGTTTCTATTCAGCCCAAGAGTAATCTTTACCATCACTTAATACAGATTCAAACCATAATAAAGCTACATCCTTAAATAAAGAAATCAATTTTGATGTTATTTCTTTATCTGGAGACTTATATGAGAATTTTCAATTTTCAATTCTTTGAATAAAATTTTTCCAAACTGAGATGGCTTCCCCATCGTAAGTTGGGTACTGATCAATCTTTGGCCAGTTCTTTTGATTGGATTTATTCTCACTAATCTTAGGTAAATTCAATAATTCATTCACCCTGGATAAATGGTCTTGTATTTCCTCATGCACGGATTTGGGACTTACATTTGTCTTCTCAGACTTGCCACTTCCACCAGATGGTTTTACTTGTGGTGGAATTGGAAATTATTGAGATTAATTTTTGCAAATGAAAGGATTATTATTATACTGTGTATATCTATGATGGTCCTGATTCATTATTAGATTAACAGTCCCAATCTCAACCTTATTTAATTTTTGTAACAGATCAGAGACACTCTTATTTTTTTGTGCAAAAGATAACTTTGTTCTTGATTCATATTTTAATAAATGTGCTTCATCCAATTTTTCTAACTCACATAATTTGTTTGAAAGTTCACTATATTTATTACTTATAGAGTCATATTTAAGAGTTAAAGCCAAGTGTTTATTCTCTAATTATTTTGTTTTTGTTTCCAATTGGGAAATATTCAATGTCAAGGACAAAATTGTTTTACTTGTGAGCTTAATGGTCTCTTACTCACACTCCGTCATTCTATTCCATAATGCTGAAACAATTTTATAGAAAGTTGGGTTATAATTATAATACTCCATGTCTTCCTTCTCGCATTCTTCACTATTTTGTGAAGATCTCATCTCACTAATAAGTGGTGGAAACTGAGGGTTAACTTTCTTATTATTGTAAATAGTACTATTGTTATTAACAAAAGATAAATCAGGTGTATCTACATCAAAACCTAATTGTCTTAAGTCCTCCTCAATTTTATGGACAGATTAAACATCAATAAAATTACCTACATTGTAATAATTATGTATTGTGATCAATCTGAGAGGGTAATTTACTCACCACAGGATAGGAGAAAGCCCTGAATTTCGGCTCTTTTTCTTTCCTCTGTAGGGGTGAGCTGAGGTTGTCTGGTGAGTGGTTGGATCCCTGTTGCAATTTTGGCTTGACCACTGCTGATGGAACCAATCCCACTTCCATTTCTCTACCAAGATCTTGTTCTGGGACTTATTTGATCCTCCTTGGTTAGGTGGTTGTTTGTTTGGCTGCCCTCCCTTTAAATCAACCATAGTTTGATTCATTTGTTGAAATCCCACCTTGCAGTTGTTTTGCAGCTGCTCTACCTCTTTTAGTATGGTAGATCTTGACTCCTCTAGTCTCAGAACCTGTTTGGCCAGATGGGACAGTTAATCCTAAAGAGGAGGTAAAGTCTTTTTTATTTTTATCTTTTTTAATAAGGCGTCCTTTTCCTCTATGCTCATTGCTTCTGGCTGTGGGTAGGATTGGCCCTCCATAGTGATGTCCTGGAACAGTGTTTTTAGCTTTAGACCTGGTGTTAAAAGCAGGTTCATCACTTACATTGTCTTGTGGAGAACTCATTATTATTTAAGTAGCTATTATTCATGTCTACAAAAGAGAAAACCTGTATGGTAATTAGTAGGTAAAAATTATTAGCAATATAATTACTAATAAAAGCACTGGAGCTTACACTGAATTTTTATTTTTATTTATTTAAATAAAATATAAGGAAAATTCAAAAAAATTTGTTAAAAATAAAATAATAAGTTTAACTAGACCTTTATAAGGGTGAATACTTAGCTTACCAATATTTAACCAAATACAAATTTAATTGGGTGTTATACTGGTGACCAAATACCAAGTGAAATTGGGTTTATATTGGGTACAGTTACTACTGTAAATACCTAATTTTTATTATAAAAAATTAGTACAATTATTTTAAGGATTCTTTTCCGCAATAACTGAGTTCTTATGACCCACTAATGTGCTTCAGACCCAAATATTTGGTTTGTATGAGATATACTAGAGTAAAAATCATGTCCTAAAGCTTATACTAAATAATAAGTAATAATTAAGGAAAGACCCCCAATGGTCAGTGTATGCCAGTATCTAAGTATGATTTAATAGTAAATATTAATGGTCCTACTACTTATTGATAGATTACTTATTATTTAAACCTCAGGGGAATACTAATAAAATAGTTATTCTCAATATAAACTCACAATACTTGGATTTTTATGCATGCTAGTGGTGGAAAATAGATAAGTATAATATAGTTATAGCTTATATAAAGATAATATCAGTTTATAATGCTTTATCATATATTTATATATGATAATAATTTTTAATAGTGTTTATGTGAAGTGTAGTAAGTAAGTGATGTCTAATAACCTGTCAAATCCTCCCTTACTTATACCAAAATCCACTGGAGTGCACAGACCTTCAATCCAGACAATGTCACTACTATCCCTGGAAATTAAAGCACTGTGAGGGCCAATAACCTCCCCATAGCATCCCCTTCAAGAAGTTTCAACACCCAGACCTCCATTAAGGACCCTCCATCACAATTAATGATACAACAGACCCATACCATAAATAGAATAAACAGATAAAAGCAGATACCATAAAGGAACAGGTAAAATAACTCATTTAAAGAGTATATAATGAAACTAAAAGCATATAAAAGAATCAAATTAACTTTCCAAGACCCCAATAACATCCCCAAGCATCCATATTAACCCAGTAATGATATCCCAACCCATTAGTCCATGAAAATCCATCAAAGGAAGTAGATTAAGTTGTCAAAACTGGATATATGCGCCTGAAAAAGGTGTATATGCTTGTGTAGGCATTGTGAGTCCACCAAATATGTACATATGACCTAAAATAAGCAGAAAAACAAAGGTTATAGGCTATTAAGAGGCTAAAACCCACTTATAGACCTAAATATACATAATATAACTGCATATTTCACTGAATATGAAGTTTATGTATGTCTATAATTACTCAATATCACTTAAGATAAGTATATTATGACTCCTTTAACACCTTAATAAGCATTATTAGGCTATGGATAAGCTATTTAAGCTATTATAAGTCATATAATAATGTAATAATTATATATATATGCATTATAACCATATATATAAGTATTTTAACCTTAATTTTAACTTATAAGATTAACGTTAATATGTTTATCTTATTTTACACATAAGAATTAATCAGTCCTGGGGATAACTAGGCTGACAAATATCTGCATTAATTCATCTCCCATATTAACTTTATATACCCCAAAGATATGGTTTATATTTTCAACTGGTACATAAGCAGGATTAGAATCATCATTTGGTAAAGGTAGTTTTGATAAAATATCAAAATTTGAGTTTAATAACCCATCTCTATGAAGTATTGTCATTCTACCCCTATACTCTTGAACTGCCAGCTGCCATCAAAACATGCATCTATTTGTAATTTTCATGTTTAATAATGATTTTACAGCACTGAAATCAGTAATAAACTCAAACATTTGGTCTTCCAAGTAATAGCGTAACTTTTCCAAAGCCCATACTACTGCTAAGAATCCCAATCAGGTTTCACCATATTTCAATTCAATTGATCTTAAGGTTCTTGAAATATAGCATATAACTACCTCTGATACCTTGTCCTTCATTATTTTTTTTGATGAAGTGCAGCACCTAATCCTACAAAGATTTCTTCAGAATATAATACAAAAGGTTTCATGAAATCAAGTGATCCTAATATAGGTGCTGTTACTTGACCTTGTTTCAGAGTATCAATAGCTATTTGTCTTTCATAATTCCAGATAGAAGCAGTATCTTTTCTTCTAGATTTGTTAAAGGTGAAGCAATTATTTGGAATTTCTTAATGTACTGTCTATAGTAACCACACATACCCAGAAAGTATTTAATTTGTTTAAAAGAAGTAAGTACACCAAAATTTTGGATGGCTGCTACTTCATATTGATTGACACAACTTTTTAGACCTGATACAATATGTCTCAGAATGTTTAACAAATGAAAAAAAATTAAATTTTTTAAGATCCAGAGTCATATTAATATCATCTATTTTTAGAAGACTTTAGTCAGGTGTAGAATATTTTCATCAATAGTTTTTGAGAAAATAATGGTTTCATCAATATATACCATTAACCATCCTTCAATTATTTCTTGATTGAATGTGTTATCCATAACTTTTTGAAACATTTAAGGTGGATTTTTAGGAGCGAAAGGCATACTTATATATTTATAAGTTCCCATATGAGTAGCAATCAAATTGAAATTTTGTGATGAATTTTCAACAGGAATTTGATGATAACCTTTATTTTCATCTAGAAAGCTGATATACTTTGCTCCTTATAAAGTTTCATGTATAGAATTTATTCTTGGTGAAGGATAAATATTATCAACTGTATAGGTATTTAAAGCTCTTTAATCTTCACACAGTCTAGCTATATCTTTTTCATAATATATTAGCACTGGTGAAATTACACAGTAATTTGGAGTAAAATCTACTTCTTCATTTATGTTCACATTTAAAAGAGTTTTAATGTTATCTTCAATATCTTTCCTTTTTGTAGGAGAAGCAGGATAAGGCATTTTTTTAGGCTAGGTGGAATCTTCTTTAAATCACATGTTATTTGTAGTTTCATTTCATGTTAAACTAATCCTAACTCATGACTTCCATGTGCAAAAGCCATAGGAAAAAATTTTACTAGGTCTATAATTTTTTCTTTTTCTAATTCATTCAATTTCCCCAAAAAAAGCCTTATTATTTTCTATTTGAAGACCAATTATTTCTTCAGAATTTATTCCCTTTTAATTGAATAGAATTGTGACATGCATTTCAATGAGGTGTAATTCTTGGTACAGCAAATAATACTTTAAATTCTCATTTAAAATTATTTCCCATAATAAAGCATTTATTTTCTGGATCCAATTTTATTTCATATTTTGTTAGATTATCATTGCCCAAAATAAACCAATTACTCAAATAATCATTTCTCATTACAATAAATGTACAAAATTCTCTAAAAAGCCCATGAGTATTTTTAAAGAAAACTGAAGCAGAATATTTTCCTACAGGTTTAAATACTGAATCATATCCTCACCAATTTCCTGAAGAAAAAGTTTATAGTTTACCACTATAATCATTATCAATATTCTTTAAATCTGACAAAGAAAAAACATTTTATTTAGCCCCTGAATTCAAAATAACCTCAGTTATTACACCATTTTTTAAAACGGGAAATTTCATAGGAGTAATAATTATAGCATTATAAGTGAGATCATTTATGAGTATAGCATCCTCAACATTAGACAACATCCCTTCCAATAATGGTAATTCTTTTTTAACTAATTGGATATCCTTTTCTAACATGAAATCACTTTTTTCTTGATTTTTAGAAATATCACTTTCAATGTCTGAGGAACCATTTGATTCTTAATTATCTTCTGGTTCAGTTTGCTATACAAGATTTATCTTTTTATCACAACATGACCCTTTTGCCATTGTTTTACATATTTTACACAAGTATTTGTATTATAATTTTTATAAGCAATGGGGAAGAAGCTTTAACTAATTTATCAGGGTTATTATTTCTAGATTTTTGGTGATCATTTTGATTATCATACATTTGTACACCATACTTTGGTTAATATCTGTGGTTTGATAAAACATCATTACAGATATTAATAAAAGTGGAGGTTTAGAAAGTATTTTCACACCTGGCTACCACTAAGTCTCTCAATGAATATGGAAGATTAAACAATATCCTTTCCTTCCATAAATCAAAATCCATTTTTGGATTTATGAATTTCAGTATTCTTGTTATCTTCATTAAGAAAACTATAGGTTTTTCATAACAATTAAAATAATATTTACTCTCTCCATATCATCTCAATTGGGCTAATCAATATTTTGAACCATCAAATTGTTATTCAATTAGGTTTTTCCATTCATCCCATGAGTATTCTATGTCATCCATCAGAACTGATTCATACCACATCAATGCAACATTAGTAAATAAAGAGATTATTTTTGAAGTAATTTATTCATCTGGTAATTTTTATGATTATTTTAAATTATCAACTCTTTGAATAAAATTTTTCCAGTCTGAAGCAGCATCTCCATCAAAAGATTGGTATTGAGCCAGTTTGCGCCAATTCTTCTGATGATTAATGAAGTCATATTTTTTTCTAATTTTATCATTATTTAATAATTCTGAAATCTTCTCAATAAATCTATATAATTCTTCCTTTAAAGAACTTTGAGAATTTTCTTCTGCTAATGTTTTTTGTGAAACATTATCAAATTTTTTTTCCCTTAGTTTCTCTTTTGAAGACTTATTTTGAATATTTTCAATGTTCAGATTAGTCAATTAATAAGAAAAATTTACATTTTTTTCTTCTTATCCCAATATTTTTTCTCTCATAATTGGGATTTCACATAAGTCTCATTCATATTATAAATTGATAAAGTGTTTCTTTGTTGATTCATTTGTAATTTTTCAGAAAAAGAAGCCATTTGAGTTTTCATAGAATTTATTTAAATTTTCATATTAAAAACTTTATCTTTTAAAGACTGATTTTCAATTTTACAAAGAGTAAATTGTTAATTTATTTCATCAACAGTTTCTTTCATTTTTGATAGACCTTATTCCTTGAAATTTTTATAAAATTTTCAGTAATTTCAATACTCAACTCATGAGAAATTTCTAACTGATTCAATTGTTTATCAAAGTTCTGAATTAAATTATTCATTCTATGGTTGAAAATCCAACTTACATCTAATGTATTACTCTCAAATTTATCACAAGAATCACCAATGATTTTTGATATTTCCTCTGGACTTTTAACTTAAATACTAGAATCTTCATTTGATAATAAAGGAACATGACTATTGAATTGTAAAAGAAAACATCATCAAAAGTAGTTAAAATAGGATTTTCAGATGATTATCTATTATATTCTATTGTTTCCTCATTAATATCACTATCAAATAAGTAAATTTTATCAGTATTTGAACCAATTAATTTATCTAGAGGAGTTCTTACCAGGGTTTTAGAGGCTTATTTCCTTTTTTTTCTTTTTCTTTCCCTTGTAGAGATGGTTATGGCTCACTGGTATAGGAGTCCTTGAAGGACCTGACTGGGGATGATGGTTTTGACTTACCTGATTCTGGTTTTGAATCATGTCCCAATTTGAGTTTATCCAGTCCCACTTCCATATTTCCACTGTTACCATGTCTGAGATCTGGGAATCTTCTAGATGAGTAGAGTGATTTGATGGTGTGCTTGGAGCCTGACTGCTCTGGTTGGTGAAAAAAACTCACATTGATTGATAATTTTTCTGAGTTTTTTTTCTATGATTTCCACCTTGGCTTTGAGCTTCATCCACTCCTTCTTGTGATAGTTGACCACTGAGAAGAGATTGCTGATTTTCTCCTGGTCTTACATCTTTTTTATTTTCAGTCCTGGTGGTAGTTTTTCCACTATATTAGGAGAGTTGTGTTTCTCTAATATTTTAGCCCCCTGCATGAATATATCCTGAATTATATTTTAACTGAGTAATATTCTTAAAATCAGAAATAATAACTCGATAACTTACAATACTTTCTTTATCAGCAACCATTTTTATAGAGTGATTAATTTATCAAAAAAAAAGTCAATTCTAAAAATAATTATTTCAGTTTAAACTATAGTTTCTTAACTATAAAAAAGTTACTCACAAAGTAATTTTTTTAATTGTTTTATTTTAATTAATTCTAAATAATTTGATTTCAGTGTTATTTCTAACTGTTTTAACAGACCTGAAACATTCAGTACAATTATCAATAAAAATTAATTATTGATTTCTGAAAAATAATTAATTTTTATTTGAATTATTATATATATTCAATAAAACATTATTCATATATATCAATAATAAAATTTAAATATTAATATATATAAAAAATAAAAAATTATATATATATATAATTTAAATAAAAAATAAGGTTTCAGGAACTCTAGATACTAAAATCACTCTTTCCATGTAAAGGTTTAAATAATTAAATTTTTATATAAATTATTTACTACTATAGTAGACCTAAGGTACACCTATCTTTTAGTATACGTGCTAAAGCTTCTTTTTGAATTTCAAGTCACTTCTGTGACCAATTTCTGGTGTTTCCTCAACACCTGCTAACTAGTAAGTTGAGCCTGTTTTATGATTGTCATTTTATCACCAACATTAGTTTCTTGAATTTTTCTTTTGTCCTATTTCTCCAATAGGATTCCTCAATTCCTAACCACAATATGGCCATCAAATGGACTTGTCCTTAACAAAATGGAATGTTAAATTTTGAACAGGAAATCCAATCCCATTGGTAAAGTAAGTATTTTGTCCTTTTTAATTTGGAAAACCCTTAATTGTTGACTTTTACAGTAGAAAGTAGTAGAAAAGCAATTGTATCTAGGCTATAACGTATGGAAAGGTGGACTTTAAGCATAATTTAAGAATAATAATTTAATAATTTAAATTATTTTACTTGTATGATGAACAGTTGAATTATCAAAAATAAGACTTTTTTTTATGTATTACTTGTTTTTCACTAATAAATAATAATAGTTTTATTTCAATTGAAAGTAATAGGAATAATTTTGGAATAAAACAAAAGATTTATTTAATTTTGTGATATATTATTTGATGATCAAAAATAACAATTCAAAACAATTATTTATAATAAAATAAAAGACAATGTGAAATTTGTTGAAGTCAAAAAACTCATTGATAAACTTAAAGATGAAATATAAAGTTTAATAAAATTAATATAATTGTGAGAGTAAATTAAATACTCAAATAATAAATTTAGGTTTAATAACATAAAAAAACTTCAATAAATTTCATAAACCTTAAAACATTTAATTTATAACCATTAACTCCAAAGTTTTAATAATTTTTAGGATTTAATAACCCCTTAAAGCTCCAGGGAAATATTGAGATCCCTCATTTGCTCTACCTGGCCCCCCTCTAGCCAACTTCAATCAAGGTCTGAGTCCCCATTTAATACAATAGACTTAGATCCACAAATTTACCATGTTTAATTGTAATTTTAAAGAATAATTACTAATTTTATAATTAACTTTAATAATTTAATTTAACAAAATAAATTCATATTACTTTACTGAATAGAATATGATCAAATTTAAATGTAATTTAAATTTTTAAAATTATTTTAGTAATCTTTTAGTAATAAAATAAATCAGCCCAGTCTTCCTATTTTAAATAAGTTACTGGCTGAAAGCTTTCAACTCCTTTTAATCTAAACTTCTCACCTGGTCAACTAAAGAAGAGAAAATTCAAACATTCAAGGTTATGCAAGCAGTAGGCTTCCCAAGATGCATTTTTTTTATGGTACTACTATTCCTTTGAGTCACAAACCTGCTCAAGGTGGAAAAAATTACTTTGACTTTAAAAAGATGTAGCTTATTTTAAATTCCATTATTTCTTTATCATACTAAAACAAGAAACTATATCTTATCTATAGATATTTAATTTATTTTTGACTTATATGTGATGTGAGCAAAAAATTATATCTTTCTTTTCTGGCTATTTTGGTTCATGTCATGACTCCTAAGTCTTTCAAAGAATGCAAATTTCAAAAGAACCTGAAAAATTATTTGATGAATATCAGTATCTTCTGGAAGATTCTACTTTTGTGAATGGAAAATATTTACTTCCTGATTTTTGTGGAGCAGCATCTGAAGACAGTCAAAATGCAAAGTTCAACAATCATTTGGTAAAGTCAAGAGTCCGTATTGAACATTCTATTGGAATCTTGAAAGGTCATTTTTCCAGTTTAAGGGAATTAAGAAATACTCTTAGAAACAAATCTTAAATGGAGGCAGTGATCAACTGGATTCTGTGTTGCAATATAATTCATAACTTACTCACTGACCACAAAGATCAATGGCTAGAGTTGCATTAAGGTGAACAAGTTTAAACACCTCCCACTATATCTAACGTGTCTATTTCTTAAACTACTAGTATAAAAGCAAAGATTCTTCAAATTACACTAGAACTTTGAGAGATTTAGTGATTTTTTTTCAATTTATTACATAATTAATTTCATTTTTATCTACTATTAATCTTACCTCCCACTGGAATATGCTCCATCATTATGCCAATAATACTCCAAATTTTCTCAATAAAACCCTTATAACTTTTTTTTCATACTCTTCAAATGATCAAGTTGTGTGTATTATTCTCTTACTTTTGAAATTTTTTTTTAATATTGACTTTTATTTTGAATTTAAAGTGAAAGTCTCTTTTTCCCTGTCTCATTTGTTTTTGGTCACCACCTCAACATGAAATTACATATTTTCAGCTATTGCATAATTTTTCAGACTTTCTTTTTTTTCTTTCATTGCTTATATCCTTTCTCTCTTCTCCTGAAAAATCCCTTTAAAAATTTTGTTTCATTTATTTTCTCATCTCATCTCTCCATGTAAGTCATTTTATACAATTTTTTGATTTTTTATTTTCTGATTATAATTTTTTTAAGTGGTTCTTTTCCTGGATTTCAAGGTTAAATTTACTCTTTTTTTTGTTCCTTCTCTCCCTTTTTTCTCTCTTTTTACTCTCCATCATCCTCTCTTTATCCCTCCTTGACCTGGCCATTATCCCACCTTTCCCCCTCCTTGGTATCCTCATTCTAAACTTTCCCCCCCTTTCTTTTCTCCTTTTCTGCCTCAAACCCCTCATATAACCCCCTCAAATCCCCCCTTGTCCCCCTGCTATCCCACCTACAACCCCTTAAACCCCCCTACAGCCCACTTCAATCTCCCCCCTAGTTCCCCTCTTATCCCCTTCCAAATTACCCCTTACCCCTTACACCTCCTAATTGTTTGTTAACAAAGGAGTAGCTGGGGGGTAAGGGGGGGATTGGAGGGAGATATGAGAGGAACCAGGGGGGAGGTTGAAGCAGGTCTAGGGGGGATCAAGGGCGTTTGAAGGGGTTTGAGGAGGTGTTTTAAAGAGGGCTGGGGGGATTGAGGGGGGTATCAAGGGCATTTTTGAGATGTTCTGGGGAGTTTTGGTGAGTATTTGAGGGGATTTTGGAGAGGGTTTCAGGGGTTTTGGGGGGTTTTTTGGAGGCAGTTTGGAGTGGGATTTGGAGAAGTTTTACAAGGGGAGAAAGGGGACCAAAGAAAGAAAAATGACAATATTGACAGAAAAGTTTTACAGGGACTAATGAGGGAGCCATTAAAAAATTGACAAAAAATTTTAATAAAAATTTATCTTTTATTTTCTTATTTTCTTTTTTTTGTGCAGAATTAACCAAAAAATCCTCATATTTAAGTAAAGTAATAAATAAATTTTTAAGCTGTTTTAATTTAAATTATGGGATTTTTTATTTAATTTAAAATTTTTTTTGACTAGTAAAATTTTTTTTCAGAAAAATAAAATGTATGTTTCTTCTGATTCAAGCCTTACAACTCTATCTTCATCTTTATAATCTTTATCTTCTTCTTTGAAATCTACTTCATTTCAATCATCAAAAAAAATTCAGAAAAAAAAATTTGATTCTTCTGTTTCAAGCCTTACACTTCTATCTTCATCCTTATCTTCTTTATCATCTTATTCAATTTCTATCTCATTTCAATATTCTTTAACACCTTGATACATAAAAAATGATGATTGATCTTATTAAAATAAAAGAATCATAGAAAAACATACATGAATATTTTATTTGGCCATATATCAAACATCAAATATTAGGGGGTATCAAAGTTATAAATCTTCCATTTCAAAATACCTCTTTTTTTCACCAAATCAACAATTTTTATTTTTTTGAAATATGACATATTGTGCCCCAAAAACACTTGTTTATTGAGAGTTAATTTCAAGTTTGTGGCTTTCTTTTTGTGTTGTAAAATTCTTTTTAAATAATTACAAACTTCTAAACTTGATACCCCCTATTATAAAACTAGAGTGAATAAAAAATAAATATCCCAAGAATTTACCAAAAAATATCAAATATCTAACAGAATCAGGAGGGGATGTAGTTAAAGCTGTAATCAGTAATACTATTAAACCTCAATATATTTACAAAAATCATTCATTTGATGGAGTAAAATATGAATCCTTTATTCAACTATCCAATCTCATTATGACACTATAACAAATGTCTTTGGTTTGCTTACCAATAAAGAATAAGAATTTGATGGGTGGTATCATGATTGCTTTTGGTTGAAGACTAGAAGTTATTAAAGATTATTCTCTTGGTAATTGTTTTAATTATTAATGATTAAAAACATTACACATTTAAATAATATAAGCATCTACTATTTATTCAAAAATGTATCTAAAGCTGAAAAATATAACAATTTTCAAAAATGGTACACCTTGGCTTTGTTTGATTCTTTTATTTCTCTTTGGCTTATAAACTCCACAATTAAGATTTTGAAGTAAGTCATGAACTTGCTACTAGAATAGGAATACCAAATTGAACTGACTCAGAAAGGGAAGAAATTAGAAATGATTATCTATTTTTTTTGAATTTTATAATTACTCATTCTGGATTTCATAACCCAAGTCATACCAATTCAAATGATTCAAATCATCTCACTCTTAAGATATTCTCCTATATCAATCCCTATACTGGAAAACCTATTTCTTCACCTGCTAAAATCAAAGAAAATGGTTTATATTTCCCAGATCATAAGTGTATACTTGATTTTATATTAGGAAATGGAATCATCAGATTAGTTTGTACTCTTCTCACAATGATCACCAGACAACATAAGCTCCTCCAGGTTTGAAATCTTTTTGCCATTTTACTCATTTTGGCTGCTCCCAAATAATTCAAAATCTAATCCAAAGGATAAACAAGGTAAAAAAAGAAGGTAAAAGTAACAAATTTGATAAAAAATTTAGCTTGATTAAAAAAGTATGGGTATTTGTAAAGTCATTGAATATTTTTTATTCTTTCATAAATTTTAAATAAATAAATCTGATATTTCAATTTACTAAATAAAAGTAATGAGCCAACAACCTTGTGTTGTATAAACTTTAATCATGATAAAATTGAATTGTTTCATGTGGTTCCTCTAGCCAATAGTTGTCGAAAGTCCCAAACTTAGTTTCTAGAATTATCTGCAATTCAGCTTGAAGAATTGAAATCACTTTAAAACTAGTGAATTTGACTTATCTTAGTTGTTTATTTAATAATTTATGCAATTACATTAAATTTTGGTAATTTTCACCCTTTACTTTAATAAAATGCAGGGGAGGGTATCTCAAAATTTTCAAATCTCACATGGAAAATTGATTACTTAAAAAAATATGGTGATACCAACCTCTTGCTTTAATAATATGCAGGGGAGGGTATTGCCAAATTTTTCAAACAGATATAGAATTTTGTTGACTTAGATTTATTTAGAAATGCAAATTTGTGGTGAGGTGATAAAATTATGTTGGTGATGAGGTTTTTTGCACAGGTTTCAGTATTATTTTACCATCTGGAATTACAAAAGTGCAAAACTTTATGTTCCAGTAAGGACAAATGGTGTTATCAGAATCTAATGATATGACTATTTTTGGTAAGATTATAAGTAATTATTAAAGTCATTCCCCAGCCATTAATCAAATAAACAATTAATCAATTAAAAAATCCAAGTAATTTTCTAATGTCCTCATAATATTGGACATTCTTTATACATTCTGTAATAAATTCTTTTTTTAAACTTTATTCTTTCTCAAATTCACGACTAGCTATTTCTATTTGAAACTCATGGTCTTTTGTTTTCCCCAAGCAAAGGTGAGCTCTTTCAAACTCTTCCACCTCTAGTTTATCTTTTCAAAATTTGATTGAAGCAAAAAAAAAAATTCCTCCAAATCTAAGGACCATGAATATTTCATTAGCATATGATAAAACTTTATCTTCTCAACCTCAAGGGCATTTTTTGCAATAGTGGATTTTTCTGTAATAATTGAATAGAACAAAGATAAATATGTCATTGAATAAGATATATAGTGACCATATCATATTTATATCTTTTTTCTCAAAAAGAATTGTCAAGGAAGGAGAAGGAGGTGGTTTAAGTATCACCAAGTTTTATATGGTGGTTCAAGCTCATTGAAGTTGAAGCCTGAGGCTTTAGTTTGGAGTTTGAGCTAGAGGGTTGAGGAAGTTCATCTAAAGCTGCATTGTCATTTCCAGAATTGTTATTCTTTTTAGAAATTTGAGTTTTATTAGGAGGAGACTAGAAAAGAAAGAATGAGAAGTTTAGCAAAGAATTGAAGAAAAAAGAGAAAATAAACATACATTAAAATTTTGGGGCTCTGAGGACTCAGATCTACTCCAAAATAATTTTTCTGCTTCATAGTCAGGATCATCTTCGGCTGAGATATAGTTAGAAGATGGAGGGGATCGATGTCCTTGAGTTTTAGGTGTGTTGAGAGGATTATAGGCTTTTTGAGATCTAGAGGGTATATCCTTAGTAGTATCATGTATAAAATAAGGGCTTACATCAACTCCAGAACCAAAAAAAATTATCCATTATCTCATATAAAGGACATGTGACATTGAGCTTTTCAGGAACAGTAATGATTCCAATCTCCAATTCATCATCATCAATACTAAAGCCAGTGGAAGTTGAATCAAAACAAGCCTTTTTATATTTAGATTTATAACTTTTTAACCTCTCCTACATGTGCTTATGATTGATTTCAATTCTCACTTTTGTTACCTTTTTTACTTTATCTACCATCAACAAGAAGCCATTGACCTTTGATGAAGGTGAATGTTCGATTTGGGTGGAATTCTCACATCCAAAACATGCATTATACACCACACAATATGGGGGGTAGACTTGCTAGCAAGTCTGCAACCTTGGACCCAATCTCACGACAGATTGAACACACATTGAGCTATTGATATAGGAACCATAAAATCAGGGATGAACACCACTCAGCAGAAAAGTTTTAGGTGGGTGTTCAAGTAGAGTTCAGGTTGAGGACTTGCTAGAAAGTCCACCCCCTATATTGCGTAGTGATAATTTGACTTAATTTTGAGGAAGTTAATGATGATGAGATAATCTTCCTTTTTTAGCTGTCCAGACTTTGACTTTTTAGGTGAGGGGCTTGCATTACAGTAAGACCTTTGCGATGAAGAATTTTTTTGAGTTGCCTTTTGAGTGTTGGAGTTTCTGGGAGGCATTATGAAACTGGTATGTTACAATAAAAGAGATTAAGAGGTTGAGAATATAAAAAAGAAGGGAAAAGGCAAACCTGGTTAAAATGTAGCAATAAAATATTTCAAATCTTGTTGAGGAGTGTGTGCCAAGGATTGATGAGGGGATGGAGGTCTTCACCTCTCATGTGACAGATATAGTGTGGCCAATATATGGTTGTGAAAATAAAATTGGGAAAATAGTGCTGATTTGAAGTCATAAATGACACTAATTTTTGAAATAAGTGACTTTTTTGCAAAATTTAAGTGCTGATTTGGTTTGAAATCCACACAAAAGTTAAGTTTGGATTTGACAGAACTGAAACCCCCTAATATTAACTTTCATTTCTTTATTGTTATGTAAAGAGCTCCTTGTTTCCCTTAGTGAAGCAAATCAACCTTTCAAAAGTTCAATTACATGCTCAATCCTTACTTGAGACTTGGATAGATGAGTTTTGAATTTGGATTTTTCACTAGTTTCTTCACCAGCCCAACAAAATTCTAGGATCACATACATACCACTTGTGTAAGCAGATTCCACAAGATGATATTGATTTTCATCAAAGTGATTCTCTGCTTGTTGATAAATAATCATTTTTTGAAAAACTGACTAGTCATGACAAGCATCAGAAAATCCAGCACAAAATGCAATAAACTTCATATTCAAATCACAAAGCAATTGGAGATCAATAGAGTACCTTAACAAAAAAAAATTAAGAGAGAATTTTTAATAGATGTGAAGACATCAAAGATAACCATGAGATAAAGGTCAGATAATTAGCACTGGTTTAAAGATTTTGATAAAGTAAAGGAATTATATTAGTGTTTGGGTGAAAAAAAGGGTGGGAGTAATTAAGGAGGGAGAAATTAAGTTTCAGGCTGAGGTCAAGTACAGAGACATGAGATAGCTTGAATGGTCAGTTTTGTAGAAGATTTTAATGGTCCTATATGAATACTATAGTACAAATCTAATAAGTATTAGAATTTAACTCAATATAAGGGTCTCAGTAATTTTAATCTCTCTAATTATAAATGGGTTACAATCTTATAGTTGGTAGAAAAATAGATGTAATAATTCAGATAATATTCAAAGACTTTATAAGTGCTATTGATATTTATTGTAATTTTATTGGTTATATATTTGATTGTAATGATAAAGAATGTCAAAAACAAGACCAAAAACCCCCTCCTTTAATACACAATAACATCCCCAGTGAACCCCTTAATTTACCAGCTCTATACACAGTTAATGACGCCTCATTTCAGCTAATAGACATTCCCAACCACATAAAGAGTTACCAATAACATAGTTGGAATGATATCACCTGCCAAAATCCTGTAGTAATAGGGATAATTGATCAAAATTAAAGAATAAGCAAAAAACAGAGTATATGTGTGTTATACATTAAAATAAAAGACTAAAAAGAAAATATTAAAACTAATAATTACTCAATAATAAGGGGGATTAACAGTAGAAATTTTGGAGCTAATCCTGACATTATACTATGTGAAATCCTCATTCAAAAATACCCAATATTGACTGAGAAACCACTTAGAAGCCCGAAAAAGGGCGTGAGATGTGGGGTAACTACATGCAGTCCTTAGCAGGCAATTGCACAGGTAAATCCTTGACTAATTTAGGCAAATTTCAGCTTGGTAGTGAATTAAAGCACCAAGATTGAGGTTATTAATGAAATTAGTGCATATAAAGAGGGTAAATGCATTTGTAATTAAGCTAGGACACTAAATATGCTCCTGTCGCCTATTTTAGTGTGTTTTGCCACAGTGGGAATAGAATGTGGGGGTAATTATAGTGTGAAAAGCTAACTTTGCTATAAATGAAGCTATTCACACAGGAAAAATGCAGGCAGTATGTGGCCAGTACACAGAAGTCATTTCTGGCATAAAAAACACCAAATTTGAAAAGTGTTATTTTTATGCATTTGAGTAGCCAAATCAATAGTCCTAATTAAGACAAATTGATCTGTCAAAGTGCATTTTTAATATTATTAAATTTATAGTGCATATCATCAACTTTTAAGTGATTTAAAGTGCATTTCTTATTTTTTACATAAAACAATGAAAAACAACAGCTTTAAGTCTACTCAAAAATTATGTAGCCTTATATTTAAGGTTCATAATATTACCTTAACATATTCCAACTTAATATAAAGTACATAAGACTTATAAAAGGTGGATATATGCATGTATATAAGGTGTTATAATGGCATATTTCTTATATTATCATAAATTTACTAATGTATACTATTTGTGAACTCTAATTTATTGCTCCCATGTGTAGTCCATGTGTTTAACATAACTCATAAGTACTTTTTACTCAGTCCTGAACATATCCAGGCTGAAACTTGCCCACCCAAAAAAAACAATAAAAAAATGACAAGTTATACACTTTTTTTATTTATTTTTATTTTTATTTTATTTTTCAGGTATTCAGAAAATTCTGTAGCATTAAAGATTAATTCTTTAAAGAAATAAAACATAATAAAATATTATGAGTACTGGTTTTTAACCCCTTGGCTGGTTGAACAGAAATTTATTTCTGTTTAAATTTTTTAAGAAGAGAGGATAGATTTGAGATTTCTTTTTCAGGTATCCATTTATCAAATTCATTTGATTTCCCCTTAAATCTTAACAAATACTCAGCTCCTTTTTCTTTAGTAAGGATTCCTTTCTTGAGTATTTTTTCAATCTCTTCTTTTCCACAATATCTTCAGGTTGCTTTTTAGGCCTTCGCCTTCTTTTTGGAAATAAGTCAGGATCATTTACAAAGGGCTTTGTCACGCGCCATGTGACACTTGAGGCAAAAGCAGCTCATTAAATCAATAAAACAGATGTCTAAATCCATACTTGAAGCGCAGAAAGCGATTCTACCTAGCAGCAGCAACTTCCCTTTGTGTACTCACTATTCGACTGCGCTAATCTAAACTTTAAATCTAAATTAGTAAATTTCTCAAATGTGTGTTTAGTCTTTTCTTTGATAAGTGACGCACAGCGCAATGGTCAATTTAGTATTCCGCTAAAAAGTTTATTAAGTATCTGTGGGTTATTAAAAGGGGTAGTGAGCATGGACGGGATGGTTAGTGGAGGATTTAAGGGTTAATAGATGTTAGTGAGGAGGATCCAGGTGTAACGGATGTAAATTTGGAGGTCTGTGGTGTGCGGAATGTTTGATGAGTATGAGGTCAATGCAAGGATGAGTAATAGATATAAAAGGGGTTAGATTTTGGTTCGATGTTTCTTTAGAATTAAATTATAAAACGTATTTATAGTTAATAGTGGTAAAACTGCAAGTTGAATCATTGTTCTTTTACCTTTCCTTATTTTCTCAATAATCATTTCTAAATTAAAATCTCTAATTGTTGAGTTTACAACCCTTTGTGAGATCTTAAGAATATTAGTATTACATTAAATTATATTAAGATTCTTATCGAATATACCTCAAAGCAGTAGCTGTTCCTTTGAGTCATCTTCGAATCACTTCCTCAAACATTCCCTCTGTGCTTCGAAGAAGTCTCTAAACTTTTCCCTTCATCTCACTTTCAGGAACACCCTTGACCTTGTGCGTAGGTTGTCTGGTGACAGTATAATTTAATTCTCCGTAGTTCTCATTCTTTGCACTACTACGTCATTTTTTCAGGTGTTTTCTAAATTCTTAAAATGGCACCTGTTCAACGCACTCCTCCTACGGGCGCTACTACTAGGGCTTGCGCCAGAGGCAGGCCAACAGCCACACGGCCTGTTTCCCGCACTCACTCCCTGGAACCTCTTGACCTTAGGGAACGGCAACACTCAGTCCAATCTGTAGAAGACATTCCACAAGATTTTGATGATTCTAGTGATGATGAAGAAGGAGAGGATACAATGCATGAGGCACCATCTGCCCCTGCTACACAACCTTCTGGTCAAAATTCAGAACCTGGACCATCTAATTTGCTGGAAGACTTCATGATAATTTTCATGAAGACCCTTTCAAATCCAACGTCTTTGGAGGGATCAAACTTCAAAACTCCTTCCATGAAATCTCCTGATGAATTTGATGGAGAACATCCAGAAAGATTGCGACCTTTCTTGCAAACATGCAAGCTACTGTTCCATAATTATCCTCAAACCTTCAATAACAACTGATCTAAGGTTGTTTACGTTTCTTCATTCCTAGCCAGAAAGGCAGCAAGGTGGTTCGAACCTTATTTTCTCATGCTTTCTTTGAAAGAGACCCACTTAATCATTAATAACTGTGAAAAGTTCAAAGACCAACTTCTTACATTGTTTGGCAACCCTAATGAAACTGACAACGCGGAAATTGAACTTGACTTCCTTCGCATGAGTGATAATGGTAAAGCCTCTGAATATATCTCAAACTTCAGAGCACTTCAAACTTGAGTAGGTTGGAATGAGGCTGCCCACAAGTATCATTTCAAAAAGGGACTTCCTTCGAGGATTCTGGATCAATTAAATCCTCATGGTAAGAAGATGACTACTTTAATGTATTTAATGGATCAAACCCTTGAACTCAATGGCGTTTACCAAGGACGACTACAACATCATCAATATGCCAATAAATCTCAAGGCCAAAATTTTAAATCGGGACCTTCTTCTCACCCACGGCCAACTCAATCCAAACCCAATAAGGGAAAGGACAAACCTCAACCAAAAAGCTCAACCCCAGGCGATATCAGTAAGGTACTGGATCCAAAAGGGGAACTTAAAGAAGCTGAGAGGAAGAGACGAGCAGATAATGGGTTATGTATGTATTGTGGGGGTCAGCACAAGCTAGAAAATTTTGTAAAGTTGAAGGAAAGAGAAGGTACTAGTTTGAGGTCAAAAAACTAGTAGATAGTTTACTTGTGTGCAAAGCAAACTATCTTATCTCTCCCAGTGCACAGAACCTCCATGTCTTAAGGACTGTAGTTGCCTTAAATCGCTTGAGATTCATTCTTTTTAAGGAGGATATCCCCTTCAGTTGTCTTGTAGACTCTGGAACTTCAATCTCTTTTGTCAGTTTATCTTATGCCAAGAAGTTACAACTAAAATTTACAGATATTGATTGAACTACAATTTATTTGGTTGAATCAGAGGAACCCAAATATTGGGTAAGTAAGAAAGTTTTATGGGTTTTCAACTTTTCAAACTTTCCCCCCTTTGAGTGGGAATTATCAGTCTTGGATGCCCCAAGAATGGACAATACCATCCTTGGCCATGACTTCTTAATGCATTGGAATCCTGAAATTGATTGGACACGGGGATTGATCACCCCACGTACTAAGTATATTTCTGATTCTTCAATGCAAGTCAATAGGGAGTTAAAAAACCTGCCTGAAAATGTCCTGCTAGAGGACAAATCTCTTCCAGATGACTTGCAAGCATCTGATCTTTCTCTAAATGAGCAATTGGCTAACCCTTCTAGCTCAATGACTTCACTCAAAGAGGATTTAAATTGCCTCAAAGTAATCGAATTATGCTATCTCAATTCTGGTCTTCCCTTGAGAGATTCTCTCAAAGATGATGAGGACGACCAAATCAACTCTATCGGAAATCTATCATGATTTCCTTGATGTTTTCTCAATCCGCAAGGCCAATAAATTACCACCTCATCGACTCTATGACCATCAAATAGAGTTAATAGGTCCTGTCTATTCTTTGTCAAAGGATGAATCTCAAGTTCTTCAAGACTACATTGCAGAGAATGTAGCCAAAGGTTTCATCAGAGCCAGTAAATCTCCAACCGGCTCCCCTGCTATTTTTTTAAAGAAAAAGGATGGTAGCCTTAGGTTGTGTGTTGACTATAGAAAGCTCAACACAGTCACTAAGAAGAATGCATATCCTGTTCCTCCTATGTCATTGCTTCTTACCCTTTTCAATGGTGCTAATTTCTTTTCTAAAATTGATCTAAGAGGCACTTATAATCTTATTTGCATTGCGGAAGGTCATGAACCACTGACTGCAATGTGCACCAGATTTGGAAGTTTTGAATATTTATTTATGCCTTTTGGATTGTGTAACGCACCATCTACTTTTCAAACCTTTGTTAATGACATCTTCTAAGATGTTTTCGAACAATTTGTTGTCGTCTATTTAGACAATATTTTAATTTTCTCGAAGACATTAGATGAACATATTCATCATGTTTGACAGGCTCTAAATCGCCTTTGAGATCACGGTCTCTACACCAAGCACAATAAATGTGAATTCCATCTCAAATATATTGATTTTTTGGGGTTTACATTGTCCACTGATGGTTTAGTCATGGACAACAAAAAGGTGCAAAAAGTCCTGGAATGGCCTGAGCCCAAAACCGTTAAATCACTACAAGGATTTTTGGGTATTGCCAATTTCTATAGAAGATTTATTAAAGATTATTCTAAAACTATTTCCAATCTTACTTCTCTTCTTAGAAAAGATATTCCTTTTGTTTTTAATTCTACGGCAAAAAAGGAATTCGAAGCATTGAAAACTGCTGTGGTGATCCAAACCTGGGTAGGCCTTTGAAGTGCATATTTGGGGGTATTTGGTATGTAGGGTGTTATTAGTGGATTTTTCATCTTTAGGTGATAGTTAGTAGTGTTTATGGAGGCTTAAGCTAGGGTCACTTATTATGTCTCAGCTTAATGTCCTTTCTTTTCTCTTCATTTTGGTATCCCTTATGGGTGGTTACCTTGTTTTACAGGGTAGTTATGGTGTTGTTATTGGTATTTATCAGAATTTTATTTTTTAATGGTGCTTATGTAGGCTTAAGCTAGGGTCACTTATTATGTCTCAGCTTATTTTCCTTTATTTTCATTTCATTTTGGTATGTCTTATGTGTGTTTATCTTGTTTATTAGTGAAGTTATGAGTTTTTAGGGGTTTTATGGGTTGTATGGGTGTTTTAGGGCCTAGAAGCCACCCACCCGCCCCCAACCAGCCTTCCCGCCCCTAAGCGGCATCCCTCCTTGAAGCGGTGTGCCCACCTGGGCGCTGGGGAGGCGCTAAAATGCACTTTTATGCATGAAAAATGCTGGGAAAGCTGGATTTCGCGTGGGGAATAGGTCAGGGTGGTCTGTGCACTGGCTGTATGATGCGTGTGTGGGAAGATTTTTAGGGGGAATCATCTTATCTCTTTACTCATCGCCTCTCTGTTTCTCACTGTCTTGTTGGCATATATTACTGTTCATTTCAACTCTTTCTGGTAGTCTGTCTGGGACTATTATCTTCACTTTTAAAGAGGTCAAGAGTGTTGAATTAGAGGGTCTAGCAGAAAGATCTCCAATTTGCTGCAACAGGTAAGTCTCACTTGTTTTTCTAAAGGGAAAGGGGTTATTTTTTCTGGTTTTACTCCAACTCCCTTGGTCAAGGCCTATAGCAAGCACCATAGGATTTTCTACATTTCTGGCGCCCAACGTGGGGTACAAATCTGTTGGCTTTTTGGAATCTCTGTTGATCTAGGCTTCTCTCTTTGGTGGATCTCCTTTGGTGGATTTTGGATTTGGTGCTATATCTCTTTGTGGTTTGTCTAGGGGTCTTCTTTTCTGTTGGATTTTGTCCCTCCTAGGTCTCTAAGGCTCTTGGGGGGGACATTGGCTATCTTTGGTGGAGATTGGAGGCTGTAACTGGGAGTTGCTAGGATGGTTAGGATTCAGTCTTGGGATGGTTCAAGGTTTTTGGGGGAGGATGCAAAGGGGTTTTTGGCTAGGTTTGAGTTTGCTGCTGAGATTGATGGGGCTCACTGTTGGACATGGTTAGGCAAGTAATCTTTTTCATTGGTAATAGGGAGGTGGAGAAGGAAGTTTCTGGTATGGCAGGATATAGGAGTCAGGACTGGGGAAAGTTGAAGATTGAAATGGCTAAAAGGTGGCCCACTACTTTCTCAATGGTGGATCTTCATGGGATTGCTAGGAAGTGGGAATTGAAAGGTGGTGTAACCTCTTTTTCTCAGTATGGGGAATTTATGGAGGAGTTTGGGGAGGCTCTGGATTATCTGGTATATAATGATATATTACCACATGAAGATGGGGACAAGTATGTATTTTGGAGTGCCATGGGTAGGAATGTAAAGGTGGAGGTTATGGAGATTCTTTTAAAGGCTGACTTGATGAAGACTCTTCCAAATGGGGAGAATAGGATTCCTGGTATGGCTATTCTGAAGGAGGTTATTTTGGGATATTTGGATGATATGAAGGATAGGGATGTGGAATCTGGAGAGGAAATCCTGTTGGATGGGGAGGTTCAGGAGACTGTGGTGGAAAATTCAGTTTCTAGGGAGGTGTTGGAGCCATCAATTTTGGAAGATGGGGACTCTGATGATGTTTGTGAAACTGATTTTTCTTTTATAAAGGATGCCATGGGATCTCAGAAATGTTCTTCACTGGATGTTTTGGAAATGTACACACTGGAGGATCAGTGTATTTCCTCAAGGTTGGGTGAATTATGTGGGAAGGAGGACTTGTCTGGTAATGAAGAAGGCTATTGGGATATTGAAAAGGAATCTGTGGTGGATGAATGGTTTTTGAGGGATGATTATTTTTCTTTCTCAAGTTCAAATAATGGCTTATTGGAGAAGGATGTATCAGTTGAACTATTGGATGGACAGAAAAATTCTGTCTTGGATCTTTTTCTCATAGAGGAAGATTATTTTCAGGTGGTTCCCTCAAAATCTGAAGCTCTCTGCATGGAGGAGGATTTTTATTTTGATGTTATGGATGTTATTCTGGAGGATTTTGAAGATACTAAGCAAGATTCCTGTAGGGAAGGGGAAAATAGTGATGTTTTGGATGTCACTGGTATGGAGGTTGACTTTAAAGATGTGGTGGAGGTTCCAGATGTTTCACAGGGTGGAGAATTTATGGATTCTGGTAATGTGAACTATGGTAGACTCAGTGTATGGAGGAGGATGGAAGATTTGTTTGGAGGTCTGATTTTGGGATATCAGAATTGGAAGAGGAGCTTAGGGGGTTCAAGCCCTAGGGGAAAACTTATTGGTTTAAACCTTGGGATTTCAAGAATCTGATTCCTCCGAAATGAGGATAAACTGCAGAATTTGTTTTAGTTTTGCTTAATTTGGCCTCTATGTATTTGGTCAGGATTTTTTTTGTTTTGTCCAATTCTTATCAGTCTCTCTGGTTCAAGTCTCTATATAAAAAAGGGAGGCCAGACTGCTTCAGGCGGCACCTCTGACGTTGGGCGGCCTGCCCGTAATGAAAAAAAAAATCTTAGTATAATGAAGATGGAAGAAAAGAAAAATTCAAGTGAAGATGGATATTTTATTTAAAATAAAATGAAGATTATTGGTTTTATTTCACCTCCAGCATGAGGTTAAACTGCAAAATTTTATTTCTAAATTGGATTTTTTTTGGCTTTCTAGAATTTTAATGGTTTTTAATGGTTTTGGTTTTTATGGGAGAAGATTTGTGTTGGAAAATCCTTTTGTTAGAAGGTACCCAGGGGTGGGGTTTCTAGATTTTATTTTGGCAAGTGTGGGGGTAACTGATGGGCTGGCTGCTCTATCAACAGTTACCCCAGATTGTCTGTTTCCAACCCCTTCTCTTAATTTTGTTGAATTCTCGTATTGGTTTTTTTTCTTTAACAGGTTTTTAGTCCACCATGACTTTAAACTGGAAATTCTTTTGGTATTCAAGTGCTGGACCCCTCATGTTTATTGGTTTTGTTTAATTTTGTTGGATGTTGTGTTTTTGTTAGAAGGTACCCAGGGGGGCTTCTAGATTTTATTTTGGCAAGTGTGGGGGTAACTGATGAGCTGGCTGCTCTGTAGAACAGTTACCCCAGAATGTCTGTTTCAAGCCTTTGGTTTTTTTTCTAGTTGAATTCTAGTGTTGTTTTTTTGTGATTCAGGTTTTTAGTCCTCTATGACTTTAAACTGGATTTCCTTGGATGTCTTTTGGTGCTTTTGGATTGGTGGTGGATCACTAGTGGTCTCCCATCATTTTTACTTATTGGAGGGAGCCCACCCAGTGATCTTTTCTGTTGACCTGGAGCTGGCTTTGCTATGTGGTTTTAGGGTGTTGGATGTGAAAGTGGTGGATTCAAGATTATTTTCTTTTTTTCTCTTTTTTTCTTTTAATTTTTTATGGAGGCTATGTTTTTTCAAAGGCTCAAGATAGGGCTCTGGCAATATTTTTTGTAGAAGAGGAGGAGTCAAAATAATATAAAAAAATTAAATATTTTTTTTAGATGTGACCACATCAAGGTGCACTTGGATGTGGGTAAGGTATCAGGGGATCAGCACATCAATTGGCTGGGGGATACTATTTTATTTTGTTTTATTTGTTAAAGGAGGTTAAATGTTTTGGCTTTGATGGTTCTTGGTTTGGGGATTTATGGGCTATATCTTCAAGATTTTTTCTGGAAGGTCCTTCAAGACTTCAAGCTGAATTTTTTTTTTATTATTATGGTATATATCTTCAAGATTTTTTTTTTCTGGAAAGTCCTTCATGACTTTAAACTGATCTTTTAATTACAGGCTCAAAATTTTTTGATGTCCATCAAGACTTTAAACTGAAGATTCTATTAGTCCTCCAAGACTTAAAACTGGCTGGTTGTTAAAGATTTATTCATGAATTTAATTTTACTACTGTGGATCTAGTAGTCCTCCAAGACTTTAAAATGGCTGGTTTCAAGATTTTGTCAAGAAGTAGTCCGTCAAGACTTTAAACTGGACATTGTGTTAGTCCCCCAAGACTTTAAACTGAGGATTTTTGATGGTGTAGTCCCCCAAGACTATAAACTGAGGAATGGGAGGCAGTGTGACGTGGAAGTTTAAAGGCAGAAGGATCCAAGGGGGAGCTTCTGAATTTTGTAAAGGCAAGTTTGGGGGTGACTTATGGGCTGGAAGCTCTATATACAGTTACCCCAGAAAGTTAGTTACTTCTCTAAATCTTTTTCTGGTTGATCTCTGGTTCTGGGTTCTGTGATTCAGGTTTTCGCAGTCCCCCAAGACTATAAACTGAGGATTTTTGCAGTCCCCCAAGACTATAAACTGACAATTTTTGGAGTCCCCCAAGACTATAAACTGAGGGCTGTTAGTCCCCCAAGACTTTAAACTGAGGGCTGTTAGTCCCTCAAGACTTTAAACTGAGGGTTGTGAGTCCCCCAAGACTATAAAATGAGGAAATTTTTATGCTGGTAGATGGTTATAGTCAGGAAGACTTGTCAACTGGATATCACTTTTCATTGTTGGAGGCTGGTACAGCCAGAGTTGGAATTCAAGAACAGAAGTAAGATATTCTTTTCACAGAGATAGATTTAATTGAAAGGCATGGTGTAAGAGAAGTTTTAAAGAAGAAGCTTGGATTGCTGGTTCAGAAGTTCACTTAGGATGGAATAGGATCTGGTGGAAGAGAGAAATGGGCTGTTTGAAAAGATTCTGAAGAGGTGTTTGAACATGATTTTTGGCAAAGGAAGAATGGGGACATTCTTGATTGGAGGGAGGATGTGGTGATTCAAACCTGGGTAGGCCTTTGAAGTGCATATTTGGGGGTATTTGGTATGTAGGGTGTTATTGGGGTTATGGTGTTATTAGTGGATTTTTCATCTTTAGGTGATATTTAGTAGTGTTTATGGAGGCTTAAGTTAGGGTCACTTATTATGTCTCAGCTTAATGTCCTTTCTTTTCTCTTCATTTTGGTATCCCTTATGGGTGGTTACCTTGTTTTACAGGGTAGTTATGGTGTTGTTATTGGTATTTATCAGAAGTTTATTTTTTAATGGTGCTTATGTAGGCTTAAGCTAGGGTCACTTATTATGTCTCAGCTTATTTTCCTTTATTTTCATTTCATTTTGGTATGTCTTATGTGTGTTTATCTTGTTTATTAGTGAAGTTATGGGTTTTTAGGGGTTTTATGGGTTGTATGGGTGTTTTAGGGCCTAGAAGCCACCCGCCCGCCCCCAACCAGCCTCCCGCCCCTAAGCGGCATCCCTCCTTGAAGCGGTGTGCCCACCTGGGCGCTGGGGAGGCGCTAAAATGAACTTTTATGCATGAAAAATGCTGGGAAAGCTGGATTTCGCATGGGGAATAGGTCAGGGTGGTCTGTGCACTGGTTGTATGATGCGTGTGTGGGAAGATTTTTAGGGGGAATCATCTTATCTCTTTACTCATCGCCTCTCTGCTCCTCACTTTCTTGTTGGCTTGTGTTTTGTTGGCATATATTACTGTTCATTTCAACTCTTTCTGGTAGTCTGTCTGGGACTATTATCTTCACTTTTAAAGAGGTCAAGAGTGTTTAATTAGAGGGTCTAGCAAACAGATCTCGAATTTTCTGCAACAGGTAAGTCTCACTTGTTTTTCTAAAGGGACAGGGGTTATTCTTTCTGGTTTTACTCCAACTCCCTTGGTCAAGGACTATAGCAAGCACTATAGGATTGTCTACACTGCATTCACCACAGCTCCAATTCTTCAACAATTTGATCCTTCTGCTTTGACAATAGTCGAGACAGATGTTAGCGATTATGCTATCGCAGGGGTCATTTCTCAATTAAATCCTGAAACAAAATTATTTCATCCTGTTGCTTTTGAGTCACGCAAACTCATTGCGGCAGAATTAAATTATGAAATTCATGACAAAGAGCTTTTAGCTATTATTCATTGTCTTAAAAAATGGCGCTCTTTTCTTCTCAGCCTAGATAATCCTTTTCAGATCCTGACTGACCATAATGCTTTGAAATACTTTATGTATTCCAAAGTGCTAACCAGACATCAATCCAGGTGGGCTGAATTTTTGTCTGAATTTCCTTTTTCTATTTCCTATCGCCCAGGTAAAAACTGCATTGTCCCAGATATCTTGTCACATCGGGACGACGTTTACCCACAGTGGGGGGACACATTCGCTGACAAGAGCCCAGAAAATGTGAAATCAATTTCCAATGAATCAATGTTAACGACTCATCAACTTAATTCAATGACAATTCAATCTTTTCAAAATCCACTATCAAACATCCTTGAAGCTCAGTCAAAGGAAAATTATTGTTTAGGGTTAAACGACCAAATACTCTCAAAGCAAGGGTCCAAAAGATTTAGTATTGAATCAGGTCTATTAGTCTATGAAGGTAGAGTAGTCATACCCGACAATAATGAAATAAAATTATGGATTTTCAATAGTCGACATGATTCTCCATTAGCTGGTCATTTTGGGGATGATAAAACCTACCAGCTAATAGGGAGGGATTTCTTCTGGCCAGGAATGACCAGAGAAATCTAGGCCTATATAAGAGCTTGTAACAAATGTAATAGGAATAAGGCTTCCCGTCACCGGAAGCATGGGTTGCTTCAACCACTTCCTATTCCCTCTAAACCTTGGGAATCTTTATTGATGGATTTTATTTCTCAACTCCCTCTTTATAATAATTTTGATGCTATATTAGTAATAGTAGATAGATTTTCAAAAATTTCTATTTTCATTAAAACCACTACTACTGCTAAAGTAGAAGATTTGTCAAAATTGTTTCTAGAATATGTATTTTCCAAACATGACTTACCTAATGATATTATTTCAGATAGAGGCTCATTGTTTGTATCCACATTCTGGACTCAATTGTGACCACAAATCAAT